>OU342746.1:334283870-335500177 GCA_910589775.1 Avena eriantha
GAAAGTCTCATCATAGTCAACTCCTTGAATTTGTCGGAACCCTTTCGCGACAAGTCGAGCTTTATAGACGGTAACATTACCATCAGCATCTGTTTTTCTCTTAAAAATCCATTTGTTCTCGACAGCCTTACGGCCATCCGGTAAGTCCACCAAAGTCCATACTTGGTTTTCGTACATGGATCCCATTTCGAATTTCATGGCGTCTAGCCATTTGTCGGAATCTAGGCTCACCATAGCTTCTTCATACGTCGCAGGGTCATCAGCGTTGTCCACCAACATGACGTTCAAGGCAGAGTCATACCAATCAGGAGTGGTACGAACCCTCGTTGACCTGCGAGGTTCAGCAGTAACTTCGTTTGAAGTTTCATGATCACCATCATTAGCTTCCTCTCCATTTGGTGCAGGCGGCACAAAAACATCTTCCGGTGCTGCGCTACTCTCAAATCCGAGAGAAGGTTCAATAACCTCGTCGAGTTCTACTTTCCTTCTAGTCACTTCCTTCGAGAGAAACTCCTTCTCAAGAAAGGATCCATTCTTGGCAACGAAAACTTTGCCTTCGGATCTATGATAGAAGGTATACCCAATTGTTTCTTTAGGGTATCCTATGAAGACGCATTTCTCCGCTTTGGGTTCTAGCTTATCAGGTTGTAACTTCTTTACTTATGCCTCGCAACCCCAAACTTTAAGGAACGACAACTTAGGTTTCTTACCAAACCATAATCCGTACGGTGTCGTTTCAACGGATTTAGATGGTGCCCTATTTAAAGTGAATGCGGCTGTCTCTAATGCATAGCCCCAATATGATAACGGTAAATCTGTAAGAGACATCATAGACCGAACCATATCTAAGAGAGTTCGATTACGACATTCGGACACACCATTACGCTGTGGTGTTCCCGGCGGTGTCAACTACGAAAGTATTCCACATTTCTTTAAATGCATGCCAAACTCATAACTCAGATATTCACCTCCGCGGTCAGAACGCAGAAACTTAATCTTCTTGTTACGATGATTTTCCACTTCACTTTGAAATTCCTTAAACTTCTCGAAAGTTTCGGACTTATGTTTCATAAAGTAGACATACCCATATCTACTTAAGTCATCCGTGAAAGTGAGAACATAACGATATCCACCACGCGATGCTACACTCATTGGACCGCACACATCGGTATGTATTATTTCCAATAAGTCTGTAGCTCGCTCCATTATCCCAGAGAATGGAGTCTTAGTCATTTTTCCCATTAGACATGCTTCGCATCTTTCAAGTGATTCAAAATCAAGTGATTCATGAAGTCCATCAGAATGGAGTTTCTTCATACGCTTCACTCCAATGTGACCAAGACGACAGTGCCACATGTATGTAGAATTATCATTCAATCTTGTTCGTCTAGCATCTATGTTGTGAACATGTGTATCACTACTATCGAGATTCAGTAAGAATAAACCATTCATCTCAGGTGCATTACCATAAAAGATATTACTCATATAAATTGAACAACCTTTATTCTTAGACTTAAAAGAGTAACCGTCTCGCAATAAACAGGATCCAGATATAATGTTCATGCTTAACGCAGGCACCAAATAACAATTATTCAAATTTAAAACTAATCCCGAAGGTAGATGTAGAGGGAGCGTGCCGACGGCGATCACATCAACCTTGGAGCCATTTCCAACGCACATCGTCACCTCGTCTCTTGCCAGTCTTCGTTTATTCCGCAGCTCCTGTTTCGAGTTAGAAATATGAGCAACCGAACCAGTATCAAATACCCAGGCACTACTACGATTACTAGTAAGATACACATCTATAACACATATATCAAATATACCTTTCTTCTTGATGTTGCCGTTCTTCAGATCCGCCAGGTACTTGGGGCAGTTACGCTTCTAGTGACCAGCTCCCTTGCAGTAGAAGCACTCAGTTTCAGGCTTAGGACCACCCTTGGGCTTCTTAGCAGGTGCGGCAGCTTTCTTACCATCCTTCTTGAAGTTGACCTTGTTCCTAGGCTTGCCCTTTTTCTTGAAATTTGTGGTCTTATTGACCATCAACACTTGGTGCTCCTTCTTTATCTCCACTTCAGCAGTTTTCAGCATGGACGACAGTTCAGGCAACGTCTTGTTCATGAAGTGCATGTTGTAGTTCATCACAAAGTTCTTGTAACTTGGTGGCAGTGATTGAAGGAGACGGTGAATCCCCAATTCATTAGGAATCGATATTCCCAACTCTTGGAGCTTCTTTGCGTACCCAGACATGGTGAGCACGTGCTCGCTAACGGAGCTTCCTTCTTCCATCTTACAGTTAAAGAACTTTTCGGAGGCCTCATAGCTCTCCATGGCCGCGCGAGTCTCAAAAATTAGCCTGAGCTCCTTAATGATCTCGAACGGGTCGTGGTGCTCAAAACGCTGTTGGAGCTCCGCTTCTAAACCGTACAGGATGGCACACTGAACTGTGGAGTAATGATTTTTCCGAGTGGCGAAAACATTATTTTCGTCATCGGTGGCATTATCTGCAGGTGGGTCACCTAGCGGTGCATCGAGCACATATCTCAACTGACCAGCCCTGAGGACGATCTTTAGTCCACGAAACCAGTCCGTGAAATTGCTTCCATTGTTCTTAAGTTTTTCTTTCTCTAGGAACGCATTGAAATTGATGGAGGGGGTCGCCATAATCTACAACAATTTGCAAGTAGTTTAGACTAAGTTTATGATAAATTGAGTTCTAATTTAATTCTTAAACTAACTAGGTGAACTCCCACTCAAAACAACATCCCTCACATTGTCTTAGTGATTACACGAACCAAGTCCACTACACCAAGTCCGATCTTCACGAGAGAAGATGTAGTTTCATCGGCGAACAATCTTCATGTTCATCATATCATTTATATGACTCATGCTCTACCTTTCGGTATTCCGTGTTCCGAGACCATGTCTGTACATGCTAGGCTCGTCAAGACAACCTTAGTTTCCGCATGTGCAAATCTGGCTTGCACCCGTTGTATGCACACGTAGAATCTATCACATCCGATCATCACGAGATGCTTCGAAACGACGAGTCTTAGCAACGGTGCCAACTAAGGGTGAACACTTCATTACTTGATATTTAGTGAGAGGGATCATCTTATAATGCTACCTTCGTGATCTAAGCAATACAAGATGCATAAAGGATTAACATCATAGGCAATTCATAATTAGTGTGATATGATATGGCCTTTTCTTCTTGCGCTTTTGATCTCCATCTCCAAAGCACGAACATGATCTCCATCATCACCAGCATTGCGTCAAGGTCAGTGGCGCCGCTTCATGGTTGTCCATCATCACCAGCAACTATTACAACTACTTGGAATAAAGCTATTACAAGATGAATAGACACGCAGGTCTTAACAGAATTAAAGACAACCATGAGGCTCCTGCCGGTTGCCATATTACAACAAGGATCATTGCATACATCAAATACAATCACAATCACATGATGGCCATACCCCTGCAAAAACAAGTTAGACGCCTCTAATTTTCTTTGCAAGTTTTACGTGGTTTGGGGCTTTCGCATAAGACCGATCTTACCTACGAACAAGAACCACAACGTTGATACAAGTGTTGTCAAGATGCTCATTATAAATTGAATCTTAACTATGGTGGGAGAGACAGACACCCGCAAAGCCACTTGTGCAAAGCAAGTTGCACGTCAAGCGTGGAGCAAGTCTCATGTGCGATGACATGTAATGTTAGCCCAAGCCGCTTCATCCCACCATGCCGCAAGATGCAAAGTACACGCTAAGACACCAACAACAAAAGAATCAACGCCCACAAAAACATTGTGTTTCTACTCGTGCAACAGATCTACGCATAGATACGGCTCTGATACCACTGATGGGTTCGTAGCATGGAAAACAAAAAAATTTCTACCGCAAGAATGAACAAAACCTAGATCTAATCTAGATAAAAGCCAAGATCTAATATATTAGACATGAGCAACGAGATAGATAGGAACTAACCCTCGTAGATCCGAAAGCGTTAACGAGATTAGATCTCGTGGTTGATGTAGTCGATCACTTGCCGATCTCAAGATCGTGTGGACGATCCTTTCGGCGTCGCGTTCCAGCAGCGCTTCCGCAGTCGGTCAAGTTGACGATCCTTCCGGCGCCGCGAATCGGCAGCGCTTCCGCAGTCGATCACACGTGCGGAGTCGAAGCAGACCTTCCTCTCCCCGTTCCAGCGAGCAACTTAGGTAGTAGATCTTCTCCACGGAATCCTAGCAGCACGACGGCGTGGTGGTGGTGGTGGAGTAGAGAATTCTGTAGGGCTTCGCCTATGCCTGTGCAGAAGAAAGGTGGAGGAGAGAGGCGGTAGAGACTGGAGTTATGAGAGCAAGGGAGGAGGGGGCGCCCCTACCCTTCTATTTAAGGGGGGGAGGGTGCCTTGGGGAGGGGGAGTCCTTGTAGGACTCCCCTCCTCTTGGCCGGCGGATTGGGGAGTGGGGGGAGGAGTCCTCCTCCCCCACGACTCCTTGTCTTGACCCACCAGGACTCCTTGATCCCTATCTTGATTTTCAAGCAAACTCCAAGATATCTTCTAGAACCTTCCGGAACATTCCGAAACCTTCTAGAATCCTCATACAAACACTTCGGAACATTTCCTAACTCAGAAAATGATCTCCTATATATGAATCTTATTCTCTGGACCATTCTGGATCTCCTCGTGATGTCCCGAATCCAATCTGAGACTCCGAACAACATTCGGTCTCCAACGAATATTCCATATCTACTTAAAACAACTTCGAACCTTAAGTGTGTCACCCTACGGTTCGTGAATATGTAGACATGATAGAGACACATCTCCTATCAATAACCATCAGCGGGACCTGGAGATCCATAATGGCTCCTACATACTCAACGATGACTTCACGATCGATTGAACCATTTACATACGAAACAAATTCCCTTTGTCACGCGATACTTTACTTATCCGAGGTTTGATCGTCGGTATCTCCATACCTAGTTCTACCTCGTTACTGATAAGTACTCTTTACTCGTTCCGTGATATGTCATCCCTTGTGACCTAGTCACATGCTTGCAAGCTAACTAGATGACATTCTACCGAGAGGGCCCAGAGCATATCTATCCGTCATATGGATGGAAAAATCCCAATTTTGGTTCATGCGCTTCAACACATACTTTCAGAATACCCAATGACACCTTTATAACCACCCAGTTACGAAGCGGCGTTTCATGTTATCAAAGTATCCATCCGGTGATGGTGATTAACATAACCTCATGGTCGAAGGATTAGGTTACTATGTATTTGAAAGCTTACAGCAATACGAACTTAATGACTTGATCTTATGCTACGCTTACTATGGGTGTGTGTGTCCATCACATCATTCTCCTAATGATACAACCTTGTTATTAATCACATCCTAATGTCGATGATCAGGAAACCATGATCATCAATTAATCAACAAGCTAGTTCAACAAGAGGCTTACTAGGGACTCTCTTATGTTTACAAAACACACATGTATTAGTGTTTCCTAATAATACAATTATCTCATGGGATGTAAACATTCATCAGAAACATAAATATATAATAATAATCACTTTTATTGTTGCCTCTTGGGCATATCTCCAACAATCACATCAACCTTGGAGCCATTTCCAACGCGCATCGTCACCTCGTCTCTCGCCAGTCTTCGCTTATTCCGCAGCTCCTGTTTCGAGTTACAAATATGAGCAACCGAACCAGTATCAAATACCCAGGCACTACTACGATTACTAGTAAGATACACATCAATAACATGTATATAGAATATACCTTTCTTCTTGATGTTGCCGTTCTTTAGATCCGCCAGGTACTTGGGGCAGTTACGCTTCCAGTGACCAGCACCTTTGCAGTACAAGCATTCAGTTTCAGGCTTAGGACCAGCCTTGGGCTTCTTAGCAGGTGCGGCAGCTTTCTTGCCGTCCTTCTTGAAGTTGCCCTTGTTCTTAGGCTTGCCCTGTCTCTTGCAATTGGTGGTCTTATTGACCATCAACACTTGGTGCTCCTTCTTGATCTCCACTTCAGCAGTTTTCAGCATGGACGATAGTTCAGGCAACGTCTTGTTCATGCAGTGCATATTGTAGTTCATCACAAAGTTCTTATAACTCGGTGGCAGTGATTGGAGGAGACGGTGAATCCCTGACTCATTAGGAAATGATATCCCCAACTCTTGGAGCTTGTTTGCGTACCCAGACATGGTGAGCACGTGCTCGCTAACGGAGCTACCCTCTTCCATCTTACAGTTAAAGAACTTTTTGAGGCCTCATAGCTCTCCATGGCCGCGCGAGTCTCAAAAATCAGCCTGAGCTCCTTAATGATCTCGAACGGGTCATGGTGCTAAAAGCGCTTCTGAAGCTCCGCTTCTAAACCGTATAGGATGGCACACTGAACTGTGGAGTAATGATTTTTCCGAGTGGCGTAAACATTCTTTACGTCATCGGTGGCATCTTCTGCAGGTGGGTCTCCTAGCGGTGCTTCGAGCACATATCTCAACTGACCAGCCCTGAGGACGATCTTCAGTCCACGGAACTAGTCCGTGAAATTGCTTCCATTGTTCTTAAGCTTTTTTTTTCTCTAGGAACGCATTGAAATTGATGGAGGGGGTCGCCATAATCTACAACAATTTGCAAGTAGTTTAGACTAAGTTTATGATGAATTGAGTTCAAATTTAATTCTTAAATTAACTAGGTGAACTCCCACTCAAAACAACATCCCTCACATTGTCTTAGTGATTACACGAACCAAGTCCACTACACCAAGTCCGATCTTCATGAGAGAAGATGTAGTTTCGTCGGCGAACAATCTTCATGTTCATCATATCATTTATATGACTCATGCTCTACCTTTCGGTATTTCCGTGTTCCGAGACCATGTCTGCACATGCTAGGCTCGTCAAGATTAACCTTAGTTTCCGCATGTGCAAATCTGGCTTGCACCCGTTGTATGCACACGTAGAATCTATCACATCCGATCATCACGAGATGCTTCGAAACGACGAGTCTTAGCAACGGTGCCAACTAAGGACGGACACTTTATTACTTGATATTTAGTGAGAGGGATCATCTTATAATGCTACCGTCGCGATCTAAGCAATACAAGATGCATAAAGGATTAACATCACAGGCAATTCATAATTAGTGTGATATGATATGGCCCTTTCTTCTTGTGCCTTTGATCTCCATCTCCAAATCACGGACATGATCTCCATCATCACCAGCATTGCGTCAAGGTCAGTGGCGCCGCTTCATGGTTGTCCATCATCACTAGCAACTATTACAACTACTTGGAATAAAGCTATTACAAGATGAATAGACACGCAGGTCTTAACAGAATTAAAGACAACCATTGGGCTCCTGCTGGTTGCCATATTACAACAAGGATCATTGCATACATCAAATATAATCACAATCACATGATGGCCATATCACATCACAAAACCCCTGCAAAAACAAGTTAGACGCCTCTAATTTTCTTTGCATGTTTTACGTGGTTTGGGGCTTTTGAATAAGAATGGATCTTACCTACGAAACTGAACCACAACGTTGATACAAGTGCTATCAAGTGCAAAGTGTAAATTGGATCTATACTATGGTGGGAGAGACAGACACCCGCAAAGCCACTTGTGCAAGGCAAGTTACACGTCAGGCGTGGAGCAAGTCTCATGTGCGATGACATGTAAGGTTAGCCCGAGCCGCTTCATCCCACCATGCCGCAAGATGCAAAGTACACAAAGCAAATGACGACACGAGCACCAACGCCCACAAAACCATTGTGTTCTACTCGTGCAACAGATCTACGCATAGATACGGCTCTGATACCACTGAAGGGTTCGTAGCATGGAAACAAAATTTCTACCGCTAGAACGAACAAAACCCAGATCTAATCTAAGCCAAGATCTAATCTATTAGACATGTGCAACGAGATAGATCTGTACTAACCCTTGTAGACCCGAAAGCGTTACGAGATTAGATCTCGCGGTTGATGTAGTCGATCACTTGCCAATCTCAAGATCGAGTGGACGATCCTTCCGGCGCCGCGTTCCGGCAGCGCTTCCGCAGTCGGTCACACGTGCGGAGTCGAAGCGGACCTTCCTCTCCCTGTTCCAGCGAGTAGCGGAGGTAGTAGATCTCTCCACGGAATCCTAGCAGCACGACGACGTGGTGGTGGTGGAGTAGAGAATTCTGCAAGGCTTCGCCTAAGCCTGAGCAGAAGGAAGGAGGAGAGAGGTGGCTAGGGGCAAGAGTGGAGGAGCAAGGGGGGGGGTGGCGCCTCCACCCCTCTATATATAGAGGGAGGGGTGCGGCCTAGGGTTCCCACCCCTAGGCCCACCCCCTAGGGCTGGCGCACAAGGGAGGCTTGGGGGGAGAGTCCTTCCCCCCCAAGTTTCCCTTTTAAATTTCCCTTTATCCTTTTATCCTATCTTGGTTTTCAAATAAACTCCAAAATATCTTCTAGAACCTTCCGGAACATTCCGAAACCTTCTAGAATCCCCATATAAATACTTCGGAACATTTCCTACCTTAGAAAATGATCCCCATTATATGAATCCTACTCCCCGGACAATTCCGGAGCTCCTCGTGATGTCCCGAATCCAATCCGAGACTCCGAACAACATTGTCTCCAACGCACATTCAATATCTACTTAAAACAACCTCGAACCTTAAGTGTGTCACCCTACGGTTCGTGAACATGCAGACATGATGAAGACACCTCTCCGATCAATAACCATCAGCAGGATCTGGAGATCCATAACGGCTCCCACATACTCAACGATGACTTTGTGATCGATAGAACCATTAACATAGGACACCAATTCCCTTTTTCACATGATACTCTACTTATCCGAGGTTTGATCGTCGGTATCCCTATACCTAGTTCTACCTTGTTACTGATAAGTACTCTTTACTCGTTCCATGATATGTCATCCCTTGTGACCTAGTCACATGCTTGCAAGCTAACTAGATGACATTCCACCGAGAGGGCCCAGAGCATATCTATCCGTCATATGGATGGACAAATCCCAATCTTGGTTCATGCGCTTCAACACATACTTTCAGAATACCCAATGACACCTTTATGACCACCCAGTTACGAAGCGGTGTTTGATGTCATCAAAGTATCCATCCGGTGATGGTGATTAACACAACCTCATGGTCGAAGGATTAGGTTACTATGCATTTGAAAGCTTATAGCAATACAAACTTAATGACTTGATCTTATGCTACGCTTACTATGGGTGTGTGTCCATCACATCATTCTCCTAATGATATAACCTTGTTATTAATCACATCCAATGTCCATGATCAGGAAACCATGATCATCAATTAATCAACAAGCTAGTTCAACAAGAGGCTTACTAGGGACTCTTTTATGTTTACAAAACACACATGTATTAGTGTTTCCTAATAATACAATTATAGCATGGGATGTAAACATTCATCATAAACACAAAGATATAATAATAACCACTTTTATTATTGCCTCTTGGGCATATCACCAACAGATGCATGAGTAGTTCAACCTTGGACTACGGATCCATGTAGTAGCTAGATGGCTGGTTCTCCTCCTTTGTGCTTTCATGTCTAGATCTTGTGAGCTCCGTTCATCATCAAGATCATCTATTTGTAATTCTGCATGTTGTGTTTGCGGGGATCTGATGGATATTGAGATGCTATTTCAGATTGATTATTGATTCTATCATGTCTTTGTTATTTGTGATCTTGCATGCTTTCCGTTGTTAGTAGCTATCTTGGCCGAGTAGATGCTAGCAACTCCAAGAGTTAGTATTTATGCTCGATAGTGGGTTCATGCCTCTGGTAATCTGGGGAAGTGACAGAAATCTCTAAGGTACTAGATGTGCTGTTGCTACTAGGGAGAAAACAACAATCCTTTGTTAATAGAACAATCGTATTGTTTACTTTACACACAGTTCATAAAGAAATAATCTATTGCTTGCAACTTAATACTGGAGGGGGTTCGGATGATAACCTGAAGGTGGATTATTAGTCATAGATGTAGTTGGATGGCGGTCTATGTATAATGTTGTAATTCCCAATCAAGTCTCAAAGGAGTCAAGATGATTAGTATATGCATGTATTGCTTTCTCAGTGTTTGCCAATTGCCCCGCTCTAATTTGTTCACCCATCATGTTATCTATATTAAGGAGAGCCACCTCTAGTGAACTATGGATCCCGGTCCTTTTCTTTACATACAATCTACAACTATTTGCTGCTTTGTGTTTACTTTCTGCAAACTATTACTTCTTTCCATTCGATACGTTTAATCCTTTTTTCCGCAAAACACGGTGAGATTGACAACCTCATCGCAAGTTGGGGACAAAGTTCTGTGGTTGTGTTGTGCAGGTCTCCACGTTGCTACTAGCACCGGTAGTGCGCCCTGCCAAAGCTTAGCTAGTAACACCTTTGGGGTGTTTCCTTGCTCCTACTGGTTCGATTAAACCTTGGTTTCATAACTGAGGGAAACTTGCTGTTGTGCTCATCATACCTTCCTCTTGGGGTTCCCAACGAGCTCTACATCAACACCGCACCAGCACTTTTCTGGGCGCCGTGCATTGAGCCATCAAGCAATGTTCTGGCGCCGTTGCCGGGGAGACAAGGACATCTTCACAAGGGGAGTCCCTCATAACCAATCTCTTTACTTTGTTGTTTTTGTTTTGCTTAGTTTATTTTTGCTTTGTTTGCTTGTTTTGTTATTCAAAAACACCAAAAAATTAGTTTTACTTGTTTGTTTTGTTATTCAAAAACACAAAAAAATTAGTTTTACAATTTTGCTTTCTTATTCAAAAACACAAAAAATTAAGTCTCCTTTAGTTGTCACCTCTTCCTTAGCTCACCATGTTGATCCCTACATTCACCCTGAAAGACCTTCCAATTGGTAGTGGTTCTATAATTGGGAAAGATAGCATTGAAGAGTTCTTTAATCATGTTAGTAAGCATGAAGATACCGAGGATAGATCCCTTGTAGAACTTGCTCCAAACTATGAGATTGCTGCAACTTCTTTAATTCACATGTTAGAAGCTAGGTTTGTTAACCTCAACCCCTTAATGCAAGTAATGTTTCTTAAGCTTAAAGAAATTGAGGATCCTGAAAAGAGGGATTTCATTTTAGAAACTTTGTTTAAGGAGTTCTATGATGTTGCCAAGGAAGCTAGGAAAGTCTTTGAACGTTTCAATATGCTAGGCTCATGTGTAGATGTTGTTGCTACACGAGAAAAGATGAACAAAACCGAACCTAATGGGGAGGAACCTAAGATACCAATACCCTTTAAACTAGTAGCAATACATGATGCCATAGAAAAGAATCTTGATTGGATTGTTCCTGCAAACCCTTTTGATGAGAATAGTGAACCTAAGAGCATTGAGAGAGGATCCTCTCTAACTTATTTGGATGATATACCTTTCCTTGTTGAAAATATTTCTGGTATTGATCTTAATGCTTCTTCATTTTAAAACACTTGATTCTTTCTTTGCTTCTAATGCCTAACTTAAAGGCGTTAAAGAAAAAAACTTATTGGGAGATAACCCAAAAGTTTTAGATGAGTCTTGGAAGTTATTACCTCTGTAATAACCTCTCCTTATCCTTTTTATTTGCTTTTTGTGCCAAGAGTAACCTCTAATGAGAGAGAAGTAATGATTGGGAAAGTTGCTGTCCCGAAACAGATTTTTGTGCTTCACCGTAAAAATTCGCGAGAGAGCTCTGTATGTCGGATTGAGCTGTAAGTTTTTGTGCTTCTGCCCCAGGTTGTTATATAACTTTAGTTAGATCAACACGTTTTGATTTGAGCAACAGAAGTTCTTCTAAAAAATTCTCCTTTACCTGCTGGTCTGTTTTGACAGATTTCTGCCATTTTCTGCATTTGCTTCTTGTTGGTTCCTTCTTGAGTTCTTTTGGGGAATTGAGATTTTTGAGGAAAGTGCTACAGTAGCTAGTGTTCCAATGGAAGTTTATTTGGTGTTAGAACTGAGCCTTAAGACTTATTTATCTCGAGTGCACTAATGTTGCTAATAAAGATTGTGTGAAGTTTTGTATGAAGGAAAAAATTTAGGTGTATGGAGGGAATGAGTAATGAGATGAAGGATGGACTAAAGCTCGAGCTTGGGGATGCCACGCGTGTCACCCCAAGAAATATCCGAGAAGTACAAGCGTCAAAGCTTGGGGATGCCCAAGGCATCCCCTTCTTCATCAATAAAAATGCCAGGTTTCTTCCAAACGCTTCATTTTTATTGTTTCATGCACAGTTGTGTTGTTCTTGGAGCGTCTTCTTTTTAGTTTTTGTTTTGGTTTTTAGTTTGCTTAGTTTTCTGAATAAATTGGTTGGACCCCCTCTTTCTTACATTGGTTTGCAGATAGTTTGGTTTGGTTTGGAAAAGAGTAGGAAAGTTCATGCTTATGTGGGAAAAAGAGCTTGTTTTTGACTGTGGCCTATGCTTTGTCATGACATGCTTGATATTGATTTGCCTTTATGCTTAGTATTCTTTGATGTAGCATGACTTATTATAAACAATTGAGATTTCTTAATGTGCTTTGGATGGATCATGCGTTGTTTTAGCATATTAAAGCATAGTATAGTGGTATTCTCCTTTGATGCTTTATTTGGGTTGACTTGGCGCATGCTCACACCATGTTATGACTATCCAAAGTCACCATAGACTTTATGATCCTTTAGTTTCCAACTTGTAGTATCACTTTATGCTTTGATCAATGATGTTTTGTCGCTCTGCATGATTATGGCCATTATTGCTCTCTTAGTTTGTCGCTCCCAGTCTTTTGCTAGCCTCCACAACAAAGTATGAGTTCCACTCATGCATCCAACTCCCTAAACCAAGTTATTCCAAAGAATCCACCATACCTACCTACTATCTTATGCTATTCCAAGTATATTCATGCTTTTTTTACCTTCCAAATTAAAATTGTTATGAGAAAACTAGTGATTAAAGCTCTCACGAACTTGATGGCACACCTTACTTTTGCATCTAATAAACTTGAACCACTGGGTCCTTCTTTGTTGCGTATATTCTTGCGCTTTATAAGTTGAAATTACCAGAACCATGTACCATGGGGAACGCTTTCAACATTGCACTTGTACTTTGTACCCCGTTGGTATCATGTTCTTTTGCTTACGGATCCCGGCGGTGTGAAATAAAAGTGGAACTTGTAAGATCATGGAGTTTGTATGTGTGTTAGAGAAATGCCTGGGCCGCTAGCCTAAGCCATGCCTAATCATGGTGGAAACTTGCAGCATCACCATAATGAGCACTCTATGAAGCATCCTCAATAAAACCTATGCAAATAGCAAATAAAAAGATCGCTGAGATGCTCATTGTCTGCTTGCCTTGTCATTTTGATTATGGGAAAGCTCCCGTATCATGTGCAAGGGGTACCCTATTGGCGGTTCTTAATGATACACATGTACTTACAATGACAAGAGCTTACTCGTGACTGAAGTTGAGTAGCATGAGGATCGGTCTTCGTAAGTAACGGGCATGAGATTTCGGTTTATAACTTGTCAAGCATATCCTCTTAGTTGTGTCACTTTAACCATAACCACCTTCAAGATGCTTATGATAGGGGCAATGAGAGCTGAAAGCTATAAGTACCATAATTTTTGGAAGCTCTTTATGAGACTTGAATCCCTACTTCCTTTTACAAAGGCTTTTCTTCCACCATTACATTGAGTCTCCACCTTCTATCTTTATGCACCTACTTTGAGAGCATAGTGGCCATTCTTAGTTCTATGTGCATTGTCCCAATACTAGTTGATTGATGCATAACTTGCTATTGCTTGTTTTAAACTATTGTATCTAGTCACTCTTATGAACTTTGAAGGTGTCCTATGCATTTATATTTGCTACTCTATTGAGGGACAAGCTGAATACTATTATGCTATGTTTTCTTTATGTGAAACAAACAAACGTCTTGCAAACCATTGTTATTCATGAATCTTTTGTTTGTGCCTTTTCATGTTGCATCATAGTTTCTTTGCTTGTTGCTAGAAACTTGTCTTTCATGTTATGATTGAAGTACTATGATCCAAGCTTTGAATGTCTTGCAAATACTTTGATCAAGTCTTTGATGGTGCATGTCACCTCAAAAATTATTCTTTCTTTTTATCACTTACCTACTCGAGGACGAGCAGGAGTTAAGCTTGGGGATGTTGATACATTGCAAATGTATCTATAATTTTTGATGTTCCATGCTTGGTTTTATCCACTTTCTTGTGTTTTGTTCCAACTTTGGAGTACTTTTCATATGATTTCTTGGACTAACCTATTAGGAAGAGCCATAGTGCCAGCTGCCTGTTTTCTGCTGTTTTTGGTTCCAGGAAAGTCAGAAAATGAATATTCTCGGAATTGGAGGGGACAAAAGCCAAAGTGCCTATTTTTCCGGATGTCATCAAGTGCCAGAATACGAGACGGAGAAGGGCCAGGGGGCCACCACACCACCTGGCCGCGCGGCCAGGTCTGGCCCGTGCCAGGGGGTGGTGTGGCCGCTCCCGGCACCCCCTCGGCCCTCCCCTTCCGACTATAAGATGCCCTCGGGACGTAAACCCTAAGTGCCCGATCAAAAATCCACGAAAGAGTCTGTAGCCGCCGTCATCTCCATCCCTAGATCGGGAGGGATCTGAAGCTCTTCCCGGCACCTTGCCAGGGAGGGGAATTCACCCTGGAGGCCTTCTTCATCACCATGCAAGCCTCCGGTGTGATGCGTGAGTAGTTCATCCTTGGACTATAGATCCATGTAGTATCTAGATGGCTGGTTCTCCTCCTTTGTGCTTTCATGTCTAGATCTTGTGAGCTCCGTTCATCATCAAGATCATCTATTTGTAATTCTGCATGTTGTGTTTGCGGGGATCTGATGGATATTGAGATGCTATTTCAGATTGATTATTGATTCTATCATGTCTTTGTTATTTGTGATCTTGCATGCTTTCCGTTGTTAGTAGCTATCTTGGCCGAGTAGATGCTAGCAACTCCAAGAGTTAGTATTTATGCTCGATAGTGGGTTCATGCCTCTGGTAATCTGGGGAAGTGACAGAAATCTCTAAGGTACTAGATGTGTTGTTGCTACTAGGGAGAAAACAACAATCCTTTGTTCATAGAACAATCGTATTGTTTATTTTACACGCAGTTCATAAAGCAATAATCTGTTGCTTGCAACTTAATTCTGGAGGGGGTTCGGATGATAACCTGAAGGTGGATTATTAGTCATAGATGCAGTTGGATGGCGGTCTATGTATAATGTTGTAATTCCCAATCAAGTCTCAAAGGAGTCAAGATGATTAGTATATGCATGTATTGCTTTCTCGGTGTTTGCCAATTGCCCCGCTCTAATTTGTTCACCCATCATGTTATCTATATTAAGGAGAGCCACCTCTAGTGAACTATGGATCCCGGTCCTTTTCTTTACATACAATCTACAACTATTTACTGCTTTGTGTTTACTTTCTGCAAACTATTACTTCTTTCCATTCGATACGTTTAATCCTTTTTTTCCGCAAAACACGGTGAGATTGACAACCTCATCGCAAGTTGGGGACAAAGTTATGTGGTTGTGTTGTGCAGGTCTCCACGTTGCTACTAGCACCGATAGTGTGCCTTGCCAAAGCTCAGACAGTAACACCTTTGGAGTGTTTCCTTGCTCCTACTGGTTCGATTAAACCTTGGTGTCATAACTGAGGGAAACTTGCTGCTGTGCTCATCATACCTTCCTCTTGGGGTTCCCAACGAGCTCTACATCAACACCGCACCAGCACTTTTCTGGGGGCCGTGCATTGAGCCATCAGTTGTCCTTTGTCTGTTGCTTATTCAGTAGAAATGAAAATCCATGTGCGTTGCCGATGTAATGGTATATCCTCTGTGTGTCTCTGCTGTATCCGTGTGTTGAATAATTTTGAAAGCAAGTGAATGTACCTCTGTGTTGTCTCTTTTGTATCTGTTTGCTGACGTAATGGTACTTGAATAATTTTTGGCACGGTAGACTGCTAAAATCTAGGGTTTTAAGAGTGTTTCACACAAGTACGGACGAATTGTCAGGCCAAGTGTCCAAGGAATGTGCTCTCCTTTTGCACATTGCTCCACCATACCCTCACAAGCACTCACATCCTTTGTTTTACAAACAACATGTTGCTTGGCCATGCAGTTCCCACACTGGCCAGCTTCGTTCTAGGGTAGTAGGGTGTAACGCGTCTACTCGTCGGGATAGCGGCATGGCTATTGATGAATGGCCTCAAACTTGGCACAATGGCTCACAGTGACACATCACACACTTATATCACTTCAATGAGCAGTGATGGCATGCTTGGTCATGCCTTCGACACGGTAGACGGCTAAAATCTAGGGTTTTAGGGGTGTTTCGCACAAGTACGGACAAATCGTCAGGCTAAGTGTCCAAGGAATGTGCTCTTGTTTTGCACATTGCTCCACCATGCCCTCACAAGCACTCACATCCCTTGTTTTACAAACAACATGTTGCTTGGCCATGCACTTCCCAGACTGGCCATCTTCGTTCTAGGGTAGTAGGGTGTAACGTGTCTACCCGTCGGGATAGCGGCATGGCTATTGATGAATGGCCTCAAACTTGGCACAATGGCTCACCATGACACACCACACACTTATATTGAATGGGTTCCGCGCATAAAAACAATAAATTTTACTCTACGCCCCTGAACCCCTGAAGCTGCCAGGACCTATCTATTAGTAATAAAGTAATGGGAGGGGCTTTTCACGAACTTACCCTCAAAGTCCTAAAAGCGTTGTCAACGCTCAGGAGAGCGTGGTTGATGTAGACGAGCCGAAGCCGACCTCAAGGTCGTGATGAACTCCTTGTGCTCCTTCTGGCTCCAACGACTTGAGTGCCTCAAGTGTGACACCTCGTGGGAGTTACACATGTCCGGTGCCTGACGATGACTCCCGCTTCCCCGATCCAGCAGCAGTTGCGGAAGTAGAGCTCCCGGATCCGAATCCCGCAGCGCAACGGCGCTTCGCGGTGAAGATGTCTCTCGCTCGTGCAGTCCAGACTTGGGACCATGGTCACGAGAGAGAGAGGGGGAGAGAGAAAATATCAATTGGAGGTCCTCCCAAAAGTGGGGAGACCTTTATTGATTATTGGTTGTATTTTCTAGGCCAAATACCCCACCTTATATAGGGGGAGAGGAGATACTATCTCCCCTCAATTCCCGGGGTGGGACTAAAGGAGAGGAGGGGTGGGGAGGCCGCCGGCCACCCCCCTTTGGTCCCTCTCCCTCTCTCCTTTCCCTAATGGGCCCTCTCCCTCCGGAAATTGGCCCATTAAGCCTTTTGACCTTTTAATAGATTTTCTCTTTATTAAATAATTATGAAATAAATGATTAAATCAATATTTAACATTCATTCACATATCATTTAATCTCCGTGGCCATGGAACACCTTCCACCTCCACTCCGGACATCCTCCGGACTTACCGAAACCCTTACGGTTTTCTCCCTTCTTTTCTTCGGTGATTCTACCGATCCCATAAACACTCTGTAAGCATCATCAAGCCCTTGAGCGTGATACCCTACGGTTCGGGAACACTCCAGACATGGTCGGGACACTCCCGCACCAATGATCAACAGAGGGACCTGGATGGCCATGTGACCCCTGTGCGTTCCACGAAGATGTTTTCGTCGTTTGAACCGGGACAATCGTGTTTTATTCCCTTTGTCATTCGATACTTGCATTGCCCGAGACCTGATCAATGACATCTTCATGTCGAGTTCAATCTCGTTACTGAACAATGCTATTTGACTCGTTCCGACAAGTGATATCCCCGTGATCTAATCACATGCTGCGCAGCTATTGGATATAACTTCTCTGAGTGTGCCCTTGAGTATCTTCTCGTCACATGGACGGAAAAATCCCGCTCTTGACATATATTGCCTCTACGGTTTCCTCCGAATACCTGAACACACCTTTATAACCACCGTTTTACCAGATGGCGTTTGATGCTATCTAAGCACTCTCGGGAGACAGTGATTGATATAGCCTCACGGTCTAAGGAATAGTCTACGAGGATCCATTTCTAATCATCGTAACTTGAACTTCGTGACATGATCGAATCACGATGTTTAGGTTGGGTATTGGTTCATCATCTCATTCTCAGAATAAGATGACCTCATTTCCAACTGGCATAAATGCCACATGATCAGGAAACATGATCATCTGTTGACCAATGAACGAGTGACTAGAGTTTAACTGGGAACCTCTGGTTTGTTTGTATATCACACGTGTATTGATGTTTCCACTCAATACAGTTATAGCATGATATAAAACTTAATCATAAACTATATGAAATATGATAATAGTCCTTACTACCATTTGTCTCTAGGGCATATTTCCAACAGTCTCCCACTTGCACTAGAGTACAAATACACTAGTTGCATTTGTTCTTAATTATTGGCACCATATAACCGGTACCTAGAACATGCTTGCTCATGGAAGAGGTTGAGTCTTGGGTCTATACTTTACAGTCCCAGATCCTTTGCAACTTACTAATGTCACTTTGATTGACATTAATATTCTATCATCACATGATAGCATCTGTGTGTATGCATCGTCGCCATGGCAGCAGAACGAGGCCTGATTCTAGGGGCCTACAGTGACGTTAGATCAACCTCGAGGCCTTTCTCATGGGCACTGTGCCCTGGGACACATCATTCCACGTTAAAAGCGAATTAGCCCTGCCATAACATTATACAACACTTTAGATGGTACCCTTATCTATTATTATAAATGTATTCATCATAACACTAGTGCACTCTGTGCAACTTTCGATGTTTTGTTCACCTCGCTTCCTACTTGACTTTAATTGGTATCTACAGGAGTTTCCAACGTATTCCCGTATAACATAACTCTTTATGCTTTAAGATATGTCATCCTTTATGGATTTGGAAAATATGTTCACAGTTCTATAACAGACACTGCGGACAAACTTAGCTCAACGTTCTGCGATTCGAACTTAATCACTTTCAAATGTTCCTTAATTGGATCACATATTATGCTAAGTTATCATCATGGTTTACTATGACAGAACCTATGTCTTAACATAGTGGATGATGATCATCCTTTTCTTTCTTTTAACCATTGATGTTAAACTTAATGTTATTCCTAATTTGAGTTTATTAAGGACTAGTTCCTTAATTAACTTCTATCCTGAAACAGCTTTCAGAATCCTTTAAGGAATACTACATAATATCATAATACGTCTATCATCAACTTCTACATCTTATAAATCATTATTTATAAGGATTTGCGCTTTCATCCTTAACTTACTTTAAGAATTACTCCTATAAGCTCCCACTCAAAATATGTTGCTAACATATTTGGGTATGAGTCAGTACTCTTACTCAAACTATGTTCCTACATATATTGAATTTGATTCTTATATTGCTCCCACTTAAAAATATGTCAATCACCTATTGTTTTAGGAAGACTTAGATAGCTCCCACTCAATTTTATGAAAATTGCATATCTCCTTTACTATTTTGAACATCTTCAAAATCTTTTGATCAAATATCAAACTTGGAGATTTACTATGAGATACTAGTACTTTACTAGTTTTAAATCCACTAGACATTTAGCATACATGAATCAAATTCATTTAAATTTGTCCAATACTTGAAAAATTGTGCTTTTGTCATTTACCCCCTTTTTCCTACTATGGCTTTGCAGTCATTTGGGAAACTTCAAGTAACTCCTTTTACTTGTGAGATTTAGCAACGAATTGCTTTCTAATCTTAAGGGAATTTTTTGCTTTTAGGATTTCTCATAATTTAGTTTACCATTATTTCCTTAGTAGTTTGTAGGTATGTCATATTCCAAGAATCATGACAAATGATTCACAAATGTCTCCATACAAGATATGGATTTACATTTTTGAATCCTACTTTATGTAGTGAAAAACAATAGTGGAGGGAAACTCACAATGATCAAAATCATTGATTCTTTCTTTCCGTGAAGAGAATCGTTCAGGAACACTGTCCGTTGCGCTTCTCAACACTCTGATGCAGGGTTTTGAATCCTCATCGCGTTTTACACTATTTCCCATTTGTTCCATAATTGAGAAACATCACTAATAGTGGACTTTCTCAAGAATGCACAAAAATCCAATCAATACGAATCTCGCTTTCCTTTTGGTTTCAGCTGTGGGTTTTGTATTCAAAGTTTCCAGTGAATACTCTACAAGGAGTTATTCGCTATTGTTTTGGTTATATCGAATAACCCCAAAACTTTCATGAATTCAAATGGTTCACTAATTCTAATTGAGTGCTAACTATTTCTAACTAATGGTCTCTACATATACTCTACAACGTGCCTTCTATTCAACCCCTTTGATATCTAATATCACATTGTGATGCTTTGTATTTTGACGTTTCAAAACACTTTGCATTCCACAATTTCTTTCATGCCATTCTTATAAAGTTGAATTTCATTACTATTGATCAAATCATAGTAATTAGATTCCCTTTTATATTTATACCCTTTGTTGATGAAACACTTTGATCAAATCAAATAGTTTCATATTTATGTTTCCTTTGGTAAACTGCTTTACACATTTAAACAATCATTTAATGATAATTACGATTTTCGTTAAACTCTAATACATCGAATATGTATTTACTTTTAACAATTCTTTAAAAACTTTGTATTCAAGTAATACACGGTGTTCAAGTTATTTTGCCGAACTTAGGCATGATTGATATGTGACAAGAAATCAAATGACTTCCACATATTATCATTATAACTTTGAATTTAAACAATGGTTTCATTCATAAATGAAATATCATTAAGTTGGGTATTTTAAACAAGGCATTTTAATGTTTTAAAAATGTTCATACATTATCAATTAGTTTCAAACAACAAGGACAATTCACACATAATCAAACAAGATATGAACACGAATAGAAATCATTCATAAAAGTAGAACAACTGTTTGTTACAAACTTATATGAATAACCGTCTCACGAAGTGTGAGACTCACTAAAGAAATTCAAATCTCTCGATTACAAAAATCATCCTAAAACATAAACTAAGTGATAAATGTTGAGGGAGAGTGGCGTTGGCTGTCATCAACATGCTCGCCATCAACACGCAACGTTACCTCCTCTCCAGCAAGCACCTCTATGCAGAAGGACCTGTTTTCATTAAAACATAACAAGTATCAGATATACTTAACACTGCAATGTGTTTGCAAGATTATAACATTTATAAAACTGTATATCAAATATATACCTTGGTCATCGATGACCTCTCCGGCGATTGGTTCAAACTTTACGTTCTGAAAGCGTAATACGAACTCATGGAAATCCAATGCTTCCGTATCACCACTCATGATGCTACTCTGGACATGTCCTTTGTAGCTGGGAGGCAATGACCGAAGCAGTACGCCTATCGCAAATGGATCAGCCATCCAGTAATCCACGAAGTGAACCAGTCTTGTGTGTGCATCAAGCATGCGCTCCAAGTGACTCTTCAGACAAGTATACTCCTCCATCTATATGGAAAGGAACTCTCAAAGCAACTCGTGCTTCCACATACGCACATGGCCTATGAACTCTGCTCTCAGCTGATCCACCATCGAATATGGGTCAAGATCACCCATGAGCGGATGTAGTTCATCCACCATCCTGTAACGCATTATTATCTGAATGTAGGCGGACATCTCTTGACGATAGTAGCGGTCTGCTAGCTCTTGTGGAGTCTCATAGTGGTCTGGCTCAGTCAAATCCATCGTGCGGCGTATGTAGTCTACCACATGATTCCTAGTAAGGATATCATCTAGGCGCACTAGCCAACTAGGGAAGTTGGATCCATTAAGTCTAAGTTTTTCACCCTTTACCAAATCCTCAATCTCAAAGTAAGCTTCACGGTGAGCCATCTACATTTATAATTGCAAAAGGAATTTAGACTAAGTTTATAATTAAACGAGTTAATAATAACTCCACTCAGAAACACCTATCCCCAGTGAGTGTTCCTAGTGATAACACGACCCTTATCAGCCACATCTCCCCCGATCGTCACGGCCATCAATGTGCGTTCAAGGGTGGACGCTAAAAGTCGGTCACATCATTCATGCGACTCGTGCTCGATCTTTCGACCATCCGCGTTCCGAGGCCACGCTTCTCTAGCGTGCTAGGCTTGCCAACTCAACCTTAGTGTATTCGCTATGCAACATGGCTTACACCCACTGTATGTGAACGTAGATTTGTATGACACCCAGGACTGTCACCCTGGATCGCCTCATACCGAAGAACTTTCTTGGTGGTGCACAATAAGGGGGAACACAATCGTTAGTTATTTTAACAGGGATCTTCTTATTAGGCTACCATCGAGTATCTAATACTAGCACATAATAATACATACAAACAATAACATTGAATGTAAATGCTATGTGATATGGTCCTTCACGTCGTGATCTCCATCTGCCGTCACCATGTTCCGGCGCCAGGGTTCTGGCGCCGTAGACACTAGGGTACCAGTGTCATTCCGGCGTGGTAGTTCGTCACCTTCGTGACTATCTACTACTATGCAACAAAAGGTAATTACTTTACCTTTTCCACAACCATATCACAAAGCAACGCCCCCCTGCAAAACAAAGTTAGACGCCTCTACTTTATCTTTGCATGTTTTACGTGGCTGAATGGGCTTTCGCACAAGAGTCATTCTAACCTACGAACTTTCAGCACAACGCTGATCAAGTAGTTGTCTATACTACACCCCTTTTGGGGCCCTCCGTTGCAAATGGTATACCAACTAATGCGGGAGATACAGACACCCCCTAAGCCACTTTATACGGTTCAAGCCGTATGTCAAGCGTGGACCAGTCTCGCGAATGAATGCGTAAAGTCGGTTGGTGGCCGCTTCATCAAGCATTGCTGCGGTATACACAAGTACACGTGGGAGGGTAACAACTAAAAGATCAACGCCCACATGCTACATCTCATGTGTTCTACCCGTACTAGCATTACTACGCATAGATCTAGCTCTGATACCACCGTAGGGGTTTCGCGCATAAAAACAATAAATTTTACTCTACGCCCCTGAACCCCTGAAGCTGCTAGGACCTATCTATTAGTAATACAGTAATGGGAGGGGCTTTTCGCGAACTTACCCTCGAAGACCGAAAAGCGTTGTCAACGCTTAGGAGAGCGTGGTTGATGTAGATGAGCCAAAGCCGACCTCAAGGTCATGATGAAGTCCTTGCGCTCCTTCTGGCTCCAACGACTTGAGTGCCTCAAGTGTGACACCTCATGGGAGTTACACATGTCCGGTGCCTGATGATGACTCCCGCTTCCCCGATTCAACAGCAGTTGCGGAAGTAGAGCTCCCGGATCCGAATCCCGCAGCGCGACGGTGCTCCGCGGTGAAGATGTCTCTCGCTCTCGCAGTCCAGACTTGGGACCACAGTCACGAGAGAGAGAGAGAGGGAGAGAGAAAATATCAATTGGAAGTCCTCCCAAAAGTGGGTAGACCTTTATTGATTATTGGTTGTATTTTCTAGGCCAAATACCCCACATTATATAGGGGGAGGGGAGGTACTATCTCCCCTCAAGTCCCGGGGTGGGACTAAAGGAGAGGAGGGGGTGGGGAGGCCGCCAGCCACCCCTAGTGGGCCCCGCGGAGGGTGGGGCAAGGCCCAGCCGGCCACCCCCCTTTGGTCCCTCTCCCTCTCTCCTTTCCCTAATGGGCCCTCTCCCTCCGGAAATTGGCCCATTAAGCCTTTTGACCTTTTAATAGATTTTCACTTTATTAAATAATTATGAATAAATGATTAAATCAATATTTAACATTCATTCACATATCATTTAATCCCCGTGGCCATGGAACACCTTCCACCTCCACTCCCGACATCCTCCGGACTTACCAAAACCCTTCCGGTTTTCTCCCTTCTTTTCTTCGGTGATTCTACCGATCCCATAAACACTCTCTAAGCATCATCAAGCCCTTAAGCGTGATACCCTATGGTTCAGGAACACTCTAGTCATGGTCGGGACACTCCCGCACCAATGATTAACAGAGGGACCTGGATGGCCATGTGACCCCTGTGCGTTCCACGAAGATCTTTCGTCGTTTGAACCGTGACAGTCGTGTCTTGTTCCCTTTGTCATTCGATACTTGCATTGCCCGAGACCTGATCAATGACATCTTCATGTCAAGTTCAATCTCGTTACTGAACAATGCTATTTGACTTGTTCCGACAAGTGATATCCCTGTGATCTAATCACATGCTGCACAGCTATTGGATATAACTTCTCCGAGTGGGCCCTTGAGTATCTTCCCGTCACATGGACGGAAAAATCCCGCTCTTGACATATATTGCCTCTACGGTTTCCTCCAAATACCTGAACACACCTTTATAACCACCGTTTTACCAGATGGCGTTTGATGCTATCTAAGCACTCTCGGGAGACAGTGATTGATATAGCCTCACGGTCTAAGGAATAGTCTATGAGGATCCATTTCTAATCATCGTAACTTGAACTTCGTGACATGATCGAATCACGATGTTTAGGTTGGGTATTGGTTCATCATCTCATTATCGGAATGAGATGACCTCATTTCCAACTGGCATCAATGCCACATGATCAGGAAACATGACCATCTGTTGACCAATGAACCAGTTACTAGAGTTTCACTAGGAACCTCTGGTTTGTTTGTATATCACACGTGTATTGATGTTTCCACTCAATACAGTTATAGCATGATATAAAACTTAATCATAAACTATATGAAATATGATAATAGTCCTTACTACTATTTGTCTCTAGGGCATATTTCCAACATATATCACTTCAATGAGAAGTGATGGCATGCTTGGGCATGCCTTCGGCACGGTAGACAGCTAAAATCTAGGGTTTTAGGGGTGTTTCACACAAGTACGGACGAATCGTCAGGCCAAGTGTCCAAGGAATGTGCTCTCCTTTTGCACATTGCTCCACCATGCCCTCACGAGCACTCACATCCCTTGTTTTAGAAACAACATGTTGCTTGGCCATGCACTTCCCACACTAGCCAGCTTCGTTCTAGGGTACTAGGGTGTAACACGTCTACCTGTCGGGATAGCGACATGGATATTGATGAATGGCCTCAAACTTGGCACAATGGCTCACAATGACACATCACACACTTATATCACTTCAATGAGCAGTGATGGCATGCTTGGGCATGCCTTTGGCACGGTAGACGCCTAAAATCTAGGATTTTAGGGGTGTTTCCCACAAGGACGGATGAATCGTCAGCCAAGTGTCCAAGGAATGTGCTCTCCTTTTGCACATTTCTCCACCATGCCCTCAGAAGCACTCACATACCTTGTTTACAAACAACATGTTGCTTGGCCATGCACTTCCGACACTGGCCAGCTTCGTTCTAGGGTAGTAGGGTGTAACGCGTCTACCCGTCGGGATAGCAGCATGCCTATTGATGAATGGCCTCAAACTTGGTACAATGTCTCACAAGGACACACCACACACTTATATCAATTCAATGAGCAGTGATGGCATGCTTGGGCATGCCTTCGGCACGGTAGATGGCTAAAATCTAGGGTTTTAGGGGTGTTTCGCACAAGTACGGACGAATCGTCAGGCCAATTGTCCAAGGAATATGCTGTCCTTTTGCACATTGCTCCACCATGCCCTCACAAGCACTCACATCCCTTGTTGTACAAACAACATGTTGCTTGGCCATGCACTTCCCACACTGGCCAGCTTTGTTCCAGGGTAGTAGGGTGTAACGCGTCTACCCGTCGGGATAGCAACATGGCTATTGATGAATGACCTCAAACTTGGCACAATGGCTCACAATGACACACAACACACTTATATCGTGGAATGAGCAGTGATGGCATGCTTGGGCATGCCTTCGGCACGGTAGATGACTAAAATCTAGGGTTTTAGGGGTGTTTCGCACAAGTACGGACGAATCGTCAGGCCAAGTGTCCAAGGAATGTGCTCTCCTTTTGCACATTGCTCCACCATTACCTCACAAGCACTCACATCCCTTGTTTTACAAACAACATGTTGCTTGGCCATGCACTTCCCACACTGGCCAGCTTCGTTCTAGGGTAGTAGGGTGTAACGCGTCTACCCGTCGGGATAGCGGCATGGCTATTGATGAATGGCCTCAAACTTGGCAAAATGGCTCACAATGACACACCACACACTTATATCACTTCAATGAGCAGTGATGGCATGCTTGGGCATCTCTTTGGCACGGTAGACGGCTAAAATCTAGGGTTTTAAGGGTGTTTCGCACAAGTACGGACGAATCGTCAGGCCAAGTGTCCAAGGAATGTGATCTCGTTTTGCACATTGCTCCACCATGCCCTAAAAAGCACTCACATCCCTTGTTTTACAAACAACATGTTGCTTGGCCATGCACTTCCGACACTGGCCAGCTTCGTTCTAGGGTAGTAGGGTGTAACGCGTCTACCCGTCAGGATAGCGGCATGGCTATTGATGAATGGCCTCAAACTTGGAACAATGGCTCACTATGACACACCACACACTTATATCACTTCAATGAGTAGTGATGGAATTCTTAGGCATGCCTTCGGCACGGTAGACGGCTAAAATCTAGGGTTTTAGGGGTGTTTTCCACAAGTACGGACGAATCGTCAGGCCAACTGTCCAAGGAATGTGCTCTCGTTTTGCACATTGCTCCACCATGCCCTCACAAGCAGTCACATCACTTGTTTTACAAACATGTTGCTTGGCCATGCACTTCCCACACTGGCCAGCTTCTTTCTAGGGTAGTAGGGTGTAACGCGTCTACCCGTCGGGATAGCGGCATGGCTATTGATGAATGGCCTCAAACTTGGCACAATGGCTTGCAATGACACAACACACACTTATATCACTTCAATGAGCTGTGATGGCATGCTTGGGCATGCCTTCGGCACGGTAGACGGCTAAAATCTAGGGGTTTAGGGGTGTTTCGCACAAGTACGGACAAATTGTCAGGCCAAGTGTCCAAGGAATGTGCTCTCCTTTTGCACATTGCTCCAAAATGCCCTCACAAGCACTCACATCCCTTGTTTTACAAACAACATGTTGCTTGGCCATGCACTTTCCACACTGGCCAGCTTCGTTCTAGGTTAGTAAGGTGTAAGCGTCTACCCGTCGGGATAGCGGCATGGCTATTGATGAATGGACTCAAACTTGGAACAATGGCTCACAATGACACACCACACACTTATATCACTTTAATGAGCTGTGATGGCATGCTTGGGCATGCCTTCGGCACGGTAGACGGCTAAAATTTAGGGTTTTAGGGGTGTTTCGCACAAGTACGGACGAATCGTCAGGCCAAGTGTCCAAGGAATGTTCTCTCCTTTTTCACATTTCTCCACCATGACATCACAAGCACTCAAATCCCTTGTTTTAGAAACATGTTGCTTGGCCATGCACTTCCGACACTGGCCAGCTTCGGTAGTAGGGTGTAACGCGTCTACCTGTCGGGATAGCGGCATGGCTATTGATGAATGGCCTCAAACTTGGCACAATGGCTCACAATGACACACCACACACTTATATCACTTCAATGAGTAGTGATGGCATGCTTGGGCATGCCTTCGGCACGGTAGACGACTAAAATCTAGGGTTTTAGGGGTGTTTCGCACAAGTACGGACGAACGTCAGGCCAACTGTCCAAGGAATGTGCTCTCCTTTTGCACATTGGTCCACCATGCCCTCACAAGAACTCACATCCCTTGTTTTACAAACAACATGTTGCTTGGCCATGCACTTCCCACACTGGCCAGCTTCGTTCTATGGTAGTAGGGTGTAACACGTCTACCCGTCGGGATAGCGGCATGGCTATTGATGAATGGCCTCAAACTTGGCACAATGGCTCACAATGACATACCACACACTTATATCACTTCAATGAGCAGTGATGGCATGCTTGGGCACGCCTTCGGCACGGTAGATGGCTAAAATTTAGGGTTTTAGGGGTGTTTCACACAAGTACGGACGAATCGTCAGGCCAAATGTCCAAGGAATGTGCTCTCCTTTTGCACATTGCTCCACCATGCCCTCACAAGCACTCACATCCCTTGTTTTACAAACAACATGTTGCTTGGCCATGCACTTCTCACACTGGCCAGCTTCGTTCCAGGGTAGTAGGGTGTAACGTGTCTACCCGTCGGGATAGCGGCATGGCTATTTATGAATGGCCTCAAACTTGGCACAATGGCTCACAATGACACACCACACACTTATATCACTTCAATGAGCAGTGATGGCATGCTTGGGCATGTCTTCGGCACGGTAGACGGCTAAAATCTAGGGTTTTAGGCGTGTTTCACACAAGTACGGACGAATCGTCAGGCCAAGTGTCCAAAACATGAAAATAAACTCTCTCCTCCCTCTTGCTCTTGCTCCCCTCCTCGATCCCATCTCCTCGGTGCTACCCCAGCCCTCACTCTTCCTCAGGGTTGTACGAGAGAGTGTGCATCCCGTTGACGGTGGGGAAGGTATTGTTGAAGTTCGTGAAGATGTTGAAGGAGGTGAAGAAGATCGACTCGCACCCACACCAGTAGACCTCGCCGAGGAGAAGATATGCATCATACTGGTTGGTGAAGTGCACCGTGAGCCGTACCGCAAGGCCTCCGAGGGCATAGTGATCTTCGAGGCGGAACATGGCCGGAGAGCCGGGTCGGAGGTGGCGATAGCCGAAGCTAAGGAAGGCGTAGGCCAACTCCCTCAGGGACCTCAACATTGAGTTCGCCCATACACGGAGGGAGCCCTCAACAACGACCCCGGCGGGGTAGGTCCTCTCCTGCACGGTGCGAGTCGGACGGAAGGTAGCACGGTTGAACTGCATGGTGGCGGCGGGCGATGGATCTTGATAGGCGGCAGACGATGGACCTTAGTGAAGAAGAAGGGCTTGGCAGATGGATGGGGTGGAGTGTGGGAGAGGATGCTGTGGAGATATGGAATTTTAAATAGCCTCGAGCGCCGCTTGAACAAGATCGGTGAGTAACTGCACAACGCGTCGGATGCTATGCGCATGTATTGGTGCGAAACGAGGCGTGGCCGTATCCATCATGCGTGTCATCTCGGTTTCCATGCCCTCTGAATCACTGCGTCGCTAATAGATGCACTGATTCAACAAGTCTGAAACGAGCGCAGTCGCTGTGTCGTAAAGTATGAACGAGCGATGCATGCTATGTCGATCGATGTGTCCGCTCAGCTGCGCGCCCATGCATGCATGCATCCATGGTGGGGACACGGCCTAATCAGGAATCCCACGGCCCATCGGTCCAACGACCGCTCCATTAGAACGTGTATTAATGAGGTGGGCCTTCTCCATGCATGCGCCATGCATCATCGTAGCATGTCTAGTACACATCGCTACAGCCTCGTAGCCTAGCTACTTGCACGTCTTTTTTTCGCTGCGAATTCACACGGGTGTGTCGCTCGGTCGGTCACGCGCCAAACAATTTCACACAGGGCACAACTTTCCGTCACATGCCCGTAGAAAATAGTCAATGCTCCTCGATACCGTGCGCCCACACCTCCTCGATACCGTGCGCCCACGCCTCCTCGATACCGTGCGCCCGCGCCTCCTCGAAACAGTGCGCCTTAAACATGAGGGGAGAACGAAGCGACCACGACGCGCCTATATATCTACCCCTCGACATCTCTCTCTCTCACTTGATCGTACCAATCCATCTAACCGCTAGCCGCCGAGCCCCGCCACCACTCAGGCAACCGCTAGCCGTCGCGTACCGCCACCACTCAAAGCAAGCGCTCTCCGCCCCCGCCCCTCCCCGCCAAGATGCAGTTCAACGGTCTGACGTACCGCCGCCCCGCCACCGTGGCGGAGAGAGAGTGGCCGCATGGCCGGGTCGTGGAGAACCGCCTCCGCATCTGGACCATCTCGAGGTGGAGGGGACCGCTGGAGCTAGCCCGCTTCTTCCTTGTCGCCGGCTACCGCCACCTCCCTCCCGGCACTCCACCCATGTTCCAGATCGAGCAGCACTTCGACGGCGCAAACGACAACAACAACTTCGGCATCGGCCTCTACATCACCTTCGTCAACCACTACAACGCCTACCACCTCCTCGGCCAAGTGTTCTAGCGTGGATGCGAGTTCATCGCATTCACGACGTACAATATCTTCACCGACTTCCACGACATCTTCTCCATCAACAGCGCGGCCCACTGTCTCCCGTACATCATGGCGGAGGATGATGAGGGGTATGACGCATAAGGAGCGGCCAAGGAGGAGCCAGGGAGCGTATGGGGCGGAGGAAGAAGAATACTGTTGTGTCCGTGTCGTGTCATGTCGTGTCTATTCATGTCTGTTGTGTTCGTTGGACTTGCTTTTCTACTATGTAATGGATGCTATCCGTGCGTTCTATTAATATATGTGCTTATAGTTCGTGCAAACACACACTTGTGCATACTACCAAAACGGGTACACAAGTGCATAAAACAAAAGGCTCAAAATGTGATAACAACTCATGCATCAAAAGGTTGGAAACAAAACAGAGCATAAAACAAAACTGTCAATGGGTTTTTTCTTAACACTGACGAACTGAAGAAGCAAAACAGAGCATCTCATAATAATTTGCCAGATTTCGAGTTGATTTTATTCAAGCCAAACCCATAGACCATAACATCCATGTCAGTGGGTTATAGGATAACAAAGCATCATGATTTTTACTAAAACACTGATTCTATTGTATAATGACCAATGATCAAGAGATAAACAAAATAGAGAGAAATTACAAGGACGTCGCTCTCCTTCCAATTCCATGAAAAAACGTCACACAAGAGCTATTTTCCCGAACAAATATCAACAGACTATAAATGTACATCACAAATACATATTTTCACATGAACTGTCTAAAAAATAATTTCCATGTATGATACTTGAAAAATGACTACCCTTACTGCTATAGGACATTCCTGCACGAGACGACACACAATATTAGATAGTAAAGTCTAATGAAAATGTAGGAAATATATCAAGCTAATTTTCAAAACCGTACTTGGGATGATATATGCATTTTGGGTTCTTCCTGTTATGTCCCTCCTGTTGGCAAGCGCTGCACACCCGCTTCTTCCGCTCTTTGTATCCTAGCGGTGGACCGTTTTTGGTCATGGGAGAATGTTTCTCAACTGGAACTTTCTTGTTTTGCTTAGGCGCGTCCTTGGTGGACACGTTTTTAGGATCACCAACATCAAACTGGCTTGCTTGACTTGCTTCTGCATTTTCATTAACTGAACTACGAGGACCATATGCTCTGCATTTATCATACACTTATCTTCTAGAAATAACTCCTTCGATGTTACTCTTCAGAAGATCGTACTCCGCGGTGTCATTGCGTGCAATATGCATAGCTTGTGAGGCCAACACATTTATACTGCTGTATTTTTTCCGCTCCTCTGGCCCAGACCAACCCTGACCAAACATATCTCTCATGCGTCTAGCAGGCAACCCAAACCTGGCATTTTTAGTGAAACGCCGCAGAGCACAGCAGTCTGGTATTGCAGTTAATTTTAAGTGATTGAGCACGCGCAGTATGTGCTTGCAAGGGATCCCTTTGCAAATCATCCTTCGGCAGCTGCACCTTATAATTTCCCACAAGTTGGGAGTGTATTCCATGTAAAACTTGCTGTCAAGATTATTTTTCCATGCGACGACAAAGGTGTACGAGTCAGATCCTAGCTTTCTTTCTAAAATCTGCATCTCACCAATCTTCAAAATGTCACCTTGCAAAATATAGAACACAGCTGGATTGAAAACTGTCGTAGCAGCTACCTCTAGTTCTTTGAAATCAGTAACTGGCACCGGAAATGTCTGTGAAGCCGTGCAATCATCTTTGGCCTCCTTCTCACGGAGACGTGCGATGGCATTCTCATAGTGACTAACCATGTCCACCAAGTTCATTTCCCCATCAAGGTGGAGGTGAAGAGACGAGTTTAAACTTTCACTCCTCTGGTTGCTTTTCATACCCAGCCAGAACCCTTCTGAAAGATACGCATCGGCCCATAATCTCTTCTTCGTGTACATTCTCTTAAGCCAAATTGTAGTTTTGGGTGATGTCCACTTCCTACCAAAAGCGTGCCATCGCTGCTCGAATACTTGCTCCGACGTGGTGTAATCTAGAAGAGTCCTAAACTCGTTCAGTGACTTCTTAGGTAGGTGCATCTCTATATTTTTTCAACGTGACACCAGTAAGTACTTCATCCACAGCGGAGATCATGGCGGCATCTGCATCCGTGATTACTGCCTTTGGCTTCTGCTGGCACATTGCTTTCAAGAAAGTCCGGAGCAGCCAGACATATGTTTCTTCGGTCTCGTTTGATAGGATGGCACATCAAAATACCGTTGTTTTACGGTGATTGTTCAAGCCGACAAAGGGCATTCTATACTTATTCATCTTGTATGTGCTGTCAAACACAACGACGTCGCCGTAGTCCTGGTAATCCCGACGTGATTGAGAATCGCACCAGAACAAGTGTTGCAGACGGCCTTCATGTAGCGTGTAATGATAAAAAATTCAGGGTCCCTCTTTTTTTTCTCTCCGCCATGATGCCCAAGGTTGTGTTAGCATCACCTTTATAAAGTAGCTTCCTCTTCTCCCTTGCAAACATGTTGTACAAATCCTTCCTTGTAAATCCCACACGGCAAATGAACCACCAGAGTTGCTAATCATTGATCGCATGATGATATGCTTCCTAACCCCCATGTCACACTGCGATAATATCTCAGCTCTTTGGGAGTCATTGATCTTCCTATGGGACCAAAGAAAAGGGACTTCATCCGGTCTCGCTAACACATGGTTGTAAGTGTCATCAAAACTCTGAACGATCCAAAGACCAGTTTTTCCATCAAACTTCACCACCATAAGTGCCTTACAGTTGCACCTATACTCACCTCTGAGCCTATATTTGCGGCCTTCCATTGTCAGTAACTTCTTGTCACGTTTCCCTTGCTTGCAACACACAAAGCGCCTTAGACAAACAAGTCCATCATCAAACCGCCTCACTTGGTGCTTCCTAATGCCGAATCCATGATCTTTGGCATATCTGTTGTAGAAAGAATAGGCTGCTGCTTCACTATGAAATGTCATTTCCATTATCTTGCAGTATAGTTCTCTCTTATCATCAGGATACCCAATGTCATTGCTACATTTATTTAAACTCTCAGTCTGATTACATGGTGCCTGCTACAAATTCAAAACCTAGCCATTAGAACTATACTAGTATGCATGTCAGTTCGTTGATTGCTAAAAAACAGCCTATAAATAATACCTCCCCCGTGTCAACGAAGATATCAAAATTTGGTGCATCTTCACAATCATCATAATTACCCACCTCCAAGTCTGATTCACCCAAATAGTCATACTCCATACTAGAGTCATTTGTTACATGAACAATTTAGCAATATTTAGTATACAATTGCATCATATGGTGCATGACATAAAAAATTGTACACCACTACACATACCTCAGTATCAACAAACATGTCCGTTTCTTCATGATCGTTAAGGCCATTGTAAAATCATCGGCATAGACAATCTAAATAAATCAAGCCATGAGATATCATATATTATTTAATTTAACATTTAAATATCAAAGAAAAAGCTAATGTGTCCTCACATCAAACTCATCTTCGCTCCAGCCGTCTTCAGGATGTGTATTGGCGGATATGGAATCATCACCAACATGCCCGATTTGATCATCTTTCATACTAGATCTAGAGTCCTTCATCTCCTCTATCAGTGATTGCGCCACATTGTTAGAATCACCAATGCTATGTGTATCTAACAATTGCTAGAGACGAAGCATGATCATGGGGACTTACAAGATCGGAAGATAAAGCCGATGATTTGGGTTAGAAACCCTAGTGACGAAGATGCCGAGCCGCTGAAACGCCTTCTACCTTCGAGGATCTGCGGCGGCGGACGCGAGGATCTGCAGCGGCGGACACGAGGATCTGCAGCGGCGGACGCGAGGATCTGCGGGGCGGATGCGGGGTAGATGGCGGCGCCGAGGGGAAGCAGATCCGCGGGTACGAGCGACCGAGTTTTACCAGGCGGCAGAGAAGAGAAAGCTTCAGTTACGCCGAACAATGGTGCATGCATGGACGTGGGAGCTAATCGCGGTGATTAGGTCTAGGTGGACCCCACGTGGGGTCAGGCCGTACGGCATCGTCGGTCCCTATATACAGATACGAGACTATAATGGGCTTGGATATGGGTTCTGCGTGGGACAAAAAAAACGAAGCCAACAAATCACGCCAGACTAAAATGCCCCTAGTAGTTCGGACTTCCTCCTAAACGATGGTGCGCACTAAAGCACTCCTCATCCTTAAAACTAACATGCTATCAGTAATCACATAGATAAACTTCATTCAAATCACTTCAAGATTTATAACTTAACCAACAAGAGAGTACGTACACTAGTAGAAAACAAACCTTTGGTCCTGGGGTATTAGCCCCGGTTTTTCTACAAGCCAGGACTAATGCCCCGGTCCAACGGTTAGAACTGGCCCCAGGGGGGTGGCAGGCACTAGCCCCGGTTCAAACGGGACCTTTAGCCCCGGGTCATGTAACAAACCGGGGCTAAAGGGTTTCAGGCAGGCCAGGTCGGGCGCCAGACCCTTTAGTCCCGGTTTGTTATACGACCCGGGGCTAAAGGTCTGGTTATATCTTCTTCCCCTTCCCGAGCCACCATTCAAGCTAGTGGCTCTCCTCTCTCTCTCTCTCTTTCTTGCTTCAAGCTCGAGTTCATGCCCTTTTTTTCCTCAAGATTTGTCTATATTTTGTGGTGCCCCATCTATCCAAAGGTTCTAAAAGGTGAGCAACTTCATCCTTTGAACTCTCATTGCTACATGCTCTATCTTATAGATGGATTTGTGGATTTAGTTTGGTAGTAATTTTTGCAATGATAGCATGAGATCGATGTTTAGATTATATCTATCTTGTATTAATGTAAGGAACTCTAAGGTAAATATCACAATATGTGGATTCTATCTATATATATCTTGTTTTGGCACATAGTCTCGAAATTTGATTTTAGAAGCACACACATGTGTGAGTTCATCATTCTAACTAGCTAGCTGGGCAAAATATCCTTCTTCGTCTACCTGCGTTCAACAAACTGAAAAAATTGTAACAAAGATAGGTATAATTCATAAAAGCTTGATAAGAAGACATCACAATTCACATATTAGGGAGTGCCTCTATGGCGAGCTCCTCGAAGATGTCTGAGGACGGGATCCTAAGACATCTTCGAGAAGCTCTGCCGTAGTGGTGTCCCTGCTCTCCCATACCATCTTTCGGTTTATATCTTCTCTAGCTAAATCAGTATGCTGGTGGAGCTAACTAATTTCACATATTAGAGAGTGACTCTACGACGAGCTCCTCGAAGATGTCTAAGGACGAGGTCCTAAGACATCTTCGAGAAGCTCCGCCGTAGTTGCGTCCCTGGTCTCGCACACCATCTTGCAGTTCTTCACAAGAATGCATACCTATTTATAGATTAAGCAGCACAACATAGTGTCGGGCACTGATGACATAATGTCGACACACTCACCCTAGCATAGTGCTGCCATCCACCCAAAATAGTGTCGGCATTTAATTTACTGGCTTAGTGCTGCCCACTGAGGACATAGTGTCGACATGTTGTCTCCACATCCACATTTAGTCCTGGTTCGTGCCTCCAACCGGGACTAAAGGTTCATCATATCTTTAGTCCTGGTTGCTGGTTTTAATTTTGTTTTTTAGATTAGTACTAATTAATTATGATTATGCTGCCACCCACCCAAAATAGTAGAGTCATTTAATTTAATGGCTTAGTGCTGCCCATTGAGGACATAGTGTCGACATGTTTGATGTACTAAATTAATTATATAATGCAGATGAGCCGGCAATGGATGTACGCTGACCGACTCTCTAACGAGTTCATTAAAGGCGTGCATTCTTTTCTTCTTGTGGCCGAGGAAAACAAGCGGAATGGTTTTATGTCTTGTCCATGTGGTGTCTGTCGGAATCATAAAGAATACGCTTCCTCAAGAGTCCTTCACAGCCACCTGTTTCGGTCCGGTTTCATGACCGGCTATAATTGTTGGGCCAAGCACGGAGAAAGAGGGGTTATGATGGAAGACAACAAAGAAGAAGAGAATGACAGCGACTACCCTGAATACGATGGTACTACAATGGAAGACATTGATGCAGAAAAAGATGAAGAACGGGCATCAGATCTGCCCAATGATGATCTTAGTCAGGCCATTGCTGATGCCCAGGAAGAATGCGTAACTGAAAGGGAGAGGTTGAAGTTCAAGAAGATGTTAGAGGATCATGACAAATTGTTGTACCGAAATTGTGAAGATGGGCACAAAAAACTGGGTAGCACACTGGAATTGCTGCAATGGAAGGCAGAGAACGGTGTGACTGACAAAGGATTTGAAAAGTTGCTGAAAATAATGAAGAAGTTGCTTCCATAGGATAACGAACTGCCCGCCAATACCTACAAAGCAAAGAAGGTTGTTTTCCCTCTAGGATTAGAGGTGCAGAAGATACATGCATGCATTAATGACTGCACCCTCTACCGCGGCGAGGAGTACGCAGGGCCGGTCCTGAGTTTTCAGGGGCCCGGGGCGAAACTAAAATTTAGGGTCCCTTGCTTTTTTTGATATATATATATAAAACAATGAAAAATAAATACTTCAAGTATACCCAATTATAATATTCATATAAAAATAATAATGTTTACATATTACCTTAAAAAATTCTCCGTGAATTCGTAGAAGGAAAATCAGTGACAACGAAATCAATATCAATCTCGACCAATAACTTCTTCTCGATGCATAGATTTGACAAACTATTTAACCTCTCTCGAGACACTATAGATCTAGTTCTTCAATAGTTTCAACTTTAAAAGGCTTCTTCAAGCAGTCACGGACATATTAAATAAGATCCGATAAGCGATAGAAATATTATCTTCTAGATCAATTTCCACACTAGAAAATTCTGTAGGAGGTGAATTAATTACGGGCTCATGATCACTCACAATGTAATGATCTGCATTGATGTCAACATTGTTCTACATATCGATATCATTTTCTCGGACAACATTACTCTGAAACTAGTGCCAAACTTATTGGGATTTCTCGTAGTGCTCTTTCTACTCTTCAAAAAATTATGAAACTATCATGTTTGTGATTCTATCAGCTTCTGTTCATGCATCCTCTTTTTTCTTTTCTTAGCACCTGAATCAGGCGCCATAGCCAGTTAACCACACGCAAAATAAGAAAAACAGCTACTTATCGAAAATTGAAAACTAGAATTAGGGAATAATCCGCGTACCGTATGCACAAAGAACTAGGGATTTGGGGTTTGAGATGGGACCAGCATGCTGCAGTAAATGACCGTCCTTGGAAGGAATATCCTGCCTGCTAGCGAGCGAGACAAGAGGAAGATGAGATGGCTGGTGGGCGAGGGCGACGCGCAACGGGATGTGGCGTGTCTCCACTATGATCGATACGGAATTTAGGAAGAGTTATAGGAAGTCAGGACTCAAGAACGACCGAACTTGCGAACAAGAATCACTAGATCGATGCGATCTGATCGCACGGACCATTTTGTTTAGAAAATTAAAAAGGCCCAATATGGCCCATGGAAAACAGTCGACTTTTATTCTCTTTTACTTTTTTAAGATTTATAATAGGCCATAAATAAAGAAAATATTTGGGGAGGGCCCCTGTTTTTCTTGGGCCTGGGGCGGCCGCCCCTCGAGTCCCCCCTTAGGGCTGGCCCTGGGAGTACGAGAAGTTGGATGCATGCCCAGTATGCACTACCATTGTGGTATAAGATAAGACGAGATGACCCTGGTGATGTTGAGAGTGAGCGCCGCATGAAGAGGGTTCTTGCCAAGGTGATGTGGTATGCTCCTATAATACCACGGTTGAAACGTTTATTCAGGAACAAAGAGCATGCCAAGTTGTTACGATGGCACATGGAAGACCGTAAGAAAGACGAGATGTTGAGACACCCCGCCGATGGGTCGCAGTGGAGAAAAATCGAGAGAGAGTTTCCGGACTTTGCAGGTGATGCAAGGAACTTATGGTTTGGTCTAAGTATAGATGACATGAATCCTTTTTGGTAGCAGAGCTGCAGTCATAGCACCTAGCATGTGACTCTGTGTATCTATAACCTTCCTCCTTGGTTGTGCATGAAGCGGAAGTTCATTATGATGTCAGTGCTCATCCAAGGCCCGAAGCAACCCGCGACATTGATGTGTACCTAAGGCCATTAGTTGAAGAACTCTTACAGTTGTGGCACGGACAAGGTGTACGTGTGTGTGGGATGAGAACAAGCAGGAGGAATTTGACCTACGAGCGTTGTTGTTCATAACAATCAATGATTGGCTTGCTCTTAGTAACATTTCAGGACAGACAAACAAGGGATACAATGCATGCACACACTCTTTAAATGATACTGAAGGTATATATTTGGATAAATGTAAGAAGAATGTGTACCCGGGGAATCTTCGTTTTCTTCTGCCCACGCACATCCTAAGAAAGAAAGGTAAGCATTTCAATGGTGAGGCAGACAGTCGGTGTAAGCCTATCCGCCGTACTGGTGATGATGTATTTGACATGGTGAAGGATTTAAAAGTAATCTTTGGAAAGGGTCCTGGTAGACAATCTGTTCCGAAGGACGATGTCGGACACGCACCCATGTGGAAAAATAAATCTATGTTTTGGGAGCTACCCTATTGGAAAGTCCTAGAGGCCCGCTCTGCAATTGACGTGATGCACCTGACGAAGAATCTTTGCGTGACGCTGCTAGGATTCTTGGGCGTGTATGGGAAGAGCAAAGATACACCTGAAGCACGGCAGGACCAACAACGTATAAAAGACCGAGACGACATGCATCCAGAGCTGATTGAAGGTACTACTAGCTACGCTCTTACCAAAGAAGAGAAGGAGATATCTTTTGAAGGCTCAGTGCCCCGGCGGACATGGGTAGCTAGAGGCGCACAGTGCCTCGGTCTCCTCGAGCGTCAGAAAGGCCTAGTAAGCGGTGTCCATTGTTGTGAGAGAGAAGGTGTGGATGTGTGCATGGATAGCGGTCGGCCTAGATATAGAGGGACATGGCAGGAGAACATGGCAAGAAGTGGGGGAAATGGCGGGAGAACATGGCGGGAAGCGGGGGAAATGGCGGGAAAACATGGCGGGCAGCGGGGGAAATGGCGGGAAACTAGATTTTCCCAACAATTGTACTAGATATAATACTTGTTAAACAATAGATAACTTCATTTAAGTTGTATAATAAAGTATGATAATAGATTTAAATTATAGATCTTCATTTTCTGAAAATTTTGATATATAATACATAATTTTCTGAAAACTATAAACCATTTTTGGTTTTGACGCCAAAAATAACCTTTAGAATACAAACCGGGGCTAAAGGGTTGTGGCGCGCGGGAAGTGCGGCGGGCTGAAAACACCTTTAGCCCTGGGTCATAATACGAACCGGGGCTAAAGGTGGACCTTTAACCCCGGTTCGTATTACAACCCGGGGCTAAAGGGGGGTGGTATAAATACCCCACCCCCACCCCGGGTCGTGCCATGACCCGGAGAGCCGCCAGATCATAGCGCCGCACCCACGCCGTCCGCCGCACTGCCGCCCGCGCTCGTGAGAAGGAGCCCCGCGTCGCCGCCCCACTGCACATTCTCCGCCCCGCGTCGTCTCCGCCCCGCGCCGCCTCGCCGTCTTCAGGTGAGATCGCCGTGTTAATAGTTAGTGTTAATTTTGGTTAGTGTTAATTTTGGTTAATTAGGGTTATTAGTTAATTTTGGTTAGTAGTAGTGTTAGTGTTTGTAAATTAGTAGTATTAGTATTTTGGTTAGTGTTAGTTAGTAGTACTAGTATTTTAGTTAGTGTTAGTGTTAGTGTTATTAGTAGTATTAGTATTTAGTTAGTGTTAGTGTTAATAGTATTAGTATTTAGATAGTATATATTAGTAGTATTAGTATTTTGGTTAGTTAGTGTTAGTACTATTAGTATTTAGTTGTGTTAGTAGTATTAGTATTTTGGTTAGTTAGTGTTAGTAGTATTAGTATTTAGTTAGTATTAATATTAGTATTTATCTAGCGTTAGTTAGGGTTAGTTAGAATACTTAGTTAATTAGGTTTAGTTTAGTTAGTGTTAGGTTTAGGGTTAGTGTTAGTAGTATTAGTATTTAGATAGTTTTAATATTAGTATTAGTATTTATCTAGGGTTAGTTAGAATACTTAGTTAATTAGGTTTAGTTTAGTTAGTTTTAGGTTTAGGGTTAGTGTTATTAGGGCAATACTTAGTGATTTAGTTACTGTTTATGTTTTATGACTGTTTATTGCTATTATTTAGTTATGTCGCGTCCACCTCGTCCGAGCCTACTAGACTCCGTCGGGGATGTCCGAGTCTGGGCTCCGCCGGGTTAGCACTGGGAGGTGCTACATGTCGGGACTCGTACCTTGGTGAGGAATCCGGGTATCATCGTCGACCCGGAGCTTCTTTGGTGGCGTCCACGAGGTCCAGGAGCTGTGTAGAGAGAGCCGCCCCCCGAGGAGGTGGTATGTCGTCGTATCAGAGAGGAGGACGAACATGTACGACAATACATGTATCTTTTGGAGACTAGGTTCTCCAATATCTGGCAGGTTCATGGATCTCACCCGAGCTATTCTCCAGTGATGGTTCCTCTTCTGTGGCTGCAGAGCTCCCGTAGCACAGAATGCGGCAGCCGTGTTCGCTAGTTTGATATGAGCGAGATGTATTAATAATGTACTTTATATTATGAGCGAGATGTATTAATAATGTACTTTATCTTATATTATTGTACTTTATCTTAATCACTAAGTACTGTATCCGAGTTGTCGCAGTTGTAATATTCTTTTACTTAATGCAATATTCTTTTTCTGTATTAGTTAAGCTATGGACGGTAGACAGAATGAAGAGGAGCTTCTCAACATTATAGATGAGGGTACTGGGGGGTCTTATTATGATGCCTCCGAATATCTTAATTTGTCTGGAGGAGACGATGGTGGAGAAAATAGTGGAGACGATGGTGCTGACCATGGTGGAGACCATGGTGAAGACACCATAATAATGACAAACTCCGTCGAGGTATATAAAGCCTCTATCGATCGTTCACTAGTATAGATGCACTAATTGATTCGTATATATGTACTGATGAATGTTTCTTCTCTTAGACCTCCGCTTCCGGCCAATCTTCTACAAGGACAAGAGGCCCGACATACAAGTTGCCCGCTGATGTCCGTTTTAGCATTGACTTAGTCTCTCCGCAGGGTCAACTGCTGGAGCCCCAAGAATCTGCGAATGCATTTACAATTCAATGCGGAGTGATTGTTAGAGACAAAGTCCCGACCAACACGCGAAATTGGAACAAGCCAGGAAAGAAAAAGGATCCATCTGGGGCTAGTTTTGTAGATGACAGAGCGAAAGATACGATGTGGAATTCTCTCATGACACATTTCACCTACCAGTCTTGGAGACTGATGAGCTCACACAGCAAATGACGAGGAAAGTCAAGCACTTTGCTCTTAAGAAGATGGCCGAACTATTCAAGGAATGGAAAAAAGATTGTACCACAAGTATGTCTTGAAGAAAAAATCTCCTCCATTCACTGGCCTACTAGAGTTGCAGCAGGATAACTGGGCCGCATTTGTGGAATACAAGACCTCGGAACCAGCTAAGGCAATGTCAGCAAAAAATAAGTTAAATGCATTCAAAAAGAAATATCACCATCATATGGGCACAGGTGGCTACATGAGTGCCATGCCTAAGTGGGATAAAGCTGAGGATGACCTGGAGGCTAAAGGGGTCACTCCAGCTACGTCTAGTTGGCCCTTGAGGTCAAGAAATTGGGTATTCGGGCATGGGGCATCATTAGACCCAGAAACAGGTGAGATTGTTGCAGCCGAAGAAATTTCTTCACCCAAGAAAGAACTTATTAAAGTGATAAAAGAGGTTGAAGAGGGAACGTTTGTTCCCGACAGAGAGAACGATGAGCTGACAAAGGCTCTCGGGAATCCTGAAAAGGCTGGATGAACAAGAGGGTTCGGACCTTCTTATCCATGGGTTATCGGGTTTCCCGAGCACCTTGACACGTACAGAAGCCGATCGAGAAGAACAAAGCGGCAAAAAGAGGAGGATACGGAGTGGTTCACGAGGTTTGAAGCCATGCTGCAGGAGGATCGCCAGGAGCTTAATGAACTTAAAGGACTCCGACAGCAAGATCCTGCACCGGACAGTACGGTCGGCCCATCGCAACGGAAAAGTAGCGTGGCTTCCACGGAGGGCCACGGTAATGATGCAACGATGGATGTGTACCCCACTCCGTCGAGAATACCACTGCTCCATCGAGCGATAACCGACGCCCAAAGCGACAGTTGTCACCCCTCCCAAGAGTACCGCCGGTTCCTCCCAAGAGGGCTTACAACCTGACCGACGAGGAGACCGATGCGGTCGTATGGGCCGAAGTGGATGCTCATTTTAAAAAGAAACAACTTGAGCCAGAGGTCCAAATAAAATCGGAAACCAAGGAGCACTTTAGGAAATTACTGACGCGGCCATCCCAAGCTCAGTTAAATGCGCTAGATGACTATACACGATGTCTTCAGAAGACACTGAAACAGAAGAGATCAAGCGGTAGAGGAAGCATCACAAAAGAGGTTCCGCGGCAAGGGGAACTAGCAAAACAATCGAGTGGTAGCGGAAGCATCAGAACAGACGCCCCTAGCTGGGGAAACAAGCAAAACAATCGAGTGCTAGCCGAAGAACCAAAAGAGATGTTCCCCAGCTGGGGAAACAAGCAAACTAATCGCTCCCCCCACTCCAGGTGAACATACCCGAACCTCAACTATATGAGGTAGAACCTATGGATCCAGAAACGGCTAGGATATTGGCCGAGCAATGTGGTATGCCTATTCATGAAATTCTTCACGGCGATATGACCAAGGCTGAGGTAGCACCCAAATTTGTTCACGGGGAGCCTCTTGTCAGTTCTGAGAGGCTTCGGGATATGCCAACACAAATGCGACGATTCCATGAATGGTACATGAAAGCATCAAAAGAACAGCGAAATTGGCTCTTAGTGAAAGTTCGAAAATCGCATTACTTCACTGAAGACGAGGTCCCTATTGAATTTACAGAATTATTTCAGTTATTCAATCTAAAGGAACTCGACAAAACTATCCTCAGTTCGTATTGTCTGTAAGTGATTACTTTATTTATGTAATTAGGTCTCTACCTCAGCTTGTTCAATTCATTGCCGGTAAGTATACTCACTATATTCTTTTGTACGCTATATATAATGATGCAGAATGAAGATGCTCGATTGTAAAAGAAAGGCTATCAATGGATTTGGGTTCATTGACCCACATCGAGTTCATGGAGCTATACTAAAGGATAAACCACTAGAGACCGAGCACAACTTGTTGCGGTTTCTCACGAAACAATATTTCTGTAATAAAATACTATTTCCTTACCACGATGGCAAGTGAGTTTTTATACACATTAACTTTTGCTTACTTGATGTTCAGTATAAATGATGAGTTACTGACGTATGTAAACCTTGCATAGTTACCACTGGATTCTTCTAAGCATTTCACTTGACTTGGGAAGAGTTCACATCATGGACTCACTAAACAAAGACATTGAAAACTACCGCAGCATTATCGATGCGCTCCAGAGGTAATTTCAACCATTATCGCACTATATCGGTTTCTTTCGTTCATTTTTTGGGATATCAAGTAGTTATTAACTCATACATTAATTTTCTTTATCGGGTAAGGTTTGTACACAGTTCAAGAACCATGTCCGCGGTCAATGGGGTAAGGAGCTATTTTTTAAATCACTCTCGGTAAGTAGTACGAGCTAAGTCCGCGCATCTATTTAATTCTACTTTATGTGCATTTATCATGCTAGAGTTATTATTTGATTGAATTCTATTTTTGTAAAGTGCACGAGGCAGCCACAGGGAACTAATCTATATGGATTCTACGTGTGCGAGTTCATTCGCATCAGTATTGAGAAGCCTCGGAAAATATTCGTGTAAGTAAACAATATATTCACCCTTTATTTTTATTACAAAAAGTTGTGTTGAGTCTAATTTATACGATCTCCTTTTTATATAGTTGGACGCGATGCGGGACAAGCTCCTACCAGAGGACCGCCTAATAGCAATCGAAGAGAAATTTGCTGCATTTTTTGTCGACGAGGTCATAGACCCACGCGGAGAATACTATATACGTAGACCTAAAGCATCCATGTAATCTTCATGTAATCAAATAGACATGCTTTGGACCCGGTTGGGACTCCATGTATGCTTGTAAGAGAAATTATATTATATATTGCGTTAATGTGTACAAGTACTGTGTAGTAGCGTTCTGTATATATACGAAAACTTATTTCTAATGAAAACACGGAATGAAAAATAATTGAACACAAAACACAAAATGAAAAGAAAAACACAAAATTCGAAAACCCCATCCCCTGCCGCGGCAGCCAATGCCGCGGCAGGGAACCTTTAGTCGCGGTTCGTAATACGACCCGGGACTAAATGTCCTTCCGCCTAGCGCGCCTCGCAGGGCCACGTGGTTAGACCTCTAGCCCCAGTTCATAACAGAACCGGGGCTAAAGCTTGGACATTTAGTCCCGCTTTGACAGTCCTAGCTCGCAATCCGGAACTGAAGGCCCTTACGAACCGGGCAAATGGCCTGATTTCTACTAGTGGCAGTTGGTCAACTATGGTTCCATGCATAAATCGATGCTGCTGCCGGGTACGTGGCCACCTTGTCGGGAAAAAATCTTTATTGGTAACAAGTCTTATGCAACTGGGAACCACATATAAATTTCGTAGTAGTATATGCTATTGGAAGCGGTCAAGTGGCGTTCCTCTTGCCTTAGTCCAGTCCACGCGTGTGGCATCCATCTCATGGTTGGCTATTAATGGCCACTGCGGTCTACTTGAGGTTCTTGAGTTCCCACTTCTCTTAGTAATAGCACCAGTCTCCCCTAGAAAGTTCCGGTCCAAGTGACTAACTATCCTAACAGTGTCTTTTTCAAGGAAAGACTTCCCAGGCAACGAGGACCAACTATCTTAGATTTTTCAGTAGCCCACTTGATTTACCTAGGGAAAGTGTCCAACGATGCAGGGAGAGGTAATAAAAGAAAAAAGTGAGAGACAGGGGAGAGGAGCAACAGTAGGAGGAGGGAAAAGGAAGATAAAGACGAGAGAAGTGAACCAGAATCCCCTTCCAGGGTTTCATCATGTCGAGCAACGGGATCACCATTTAAGCATCACCAGGTATTTATCCATAATTCATCCATCGTGTATATATAAGTGATCCGTCACCATAGGCGTTTCTAATAGTTTCATGTATTCTAGGTTATATGCCTATGAGAATTAAAAAATCCATGTCCATAATCAGTTTAAGTTGAGAACCAAGCGCTAGCTTGGTGCCAAGGCTAGCAAGTGTACAGCCAGTTCATCCGGGTTTGAGTCCCCAAGGGACCGAATTAAACGGGGTGTTATCTGATCGCGTCTAATTCACTGCCGGAGAAGTCTCATCTACCTAACAACGGACAGCCCACGAGGGATCATTCCCCGGGGGTCAACGTTTTATAATCAGTTTGAGTTAACCATCATTATCCATTCATCACTGTAGGTATGCTTCGGTGTCTCCCTCTAAACTTAAGTTTGCATGGGCCAGTTTTATTTTTACCGGTCCAAACCTATATCCAGGCTATGCATGCCTCCATATAAGTATACTCGGTGGAGCTGGGTATACTCCACGTTCTTATCGGCCGAACCCACCTCTCGTTATCGTCATCTACGTCTTTGCATGTTATATTTTGAAATTTTGTTGGTTTTGCTATATAACTCCCAATTTCCTCCTCCCAGAGGCACGTGAGTATGCATGTACAGTAAGTTTACGTCTAAGAGGACCATACTGGCTTCGGTTGAGTTCATATGGTATTCGACACGAATCGGTATCGAGTTTTTGTTATCCAATTTTGAAAAGTGGGGGTGGGGGTGCGGGGGACACCGAAGCAAAAGTGTCATCACTGTGCTGCTTCAAGATGGTTCCAGAAAATTGTTCAAGAAAGCTTTTGACATATGATTAAGACTTCTTATTCTAGTCTTATGAAATGTTGCAGATGACTAGAAACTGTTATGCCTTTGTTAAGAATCTACGTACACAATAATCTGCTGATAAACATAAATTTCATGATGTTGGAATTTGGTGAGTATTCTAGCCTTCTTGTGTTCATTTATCCACCCTTACATGCATAATCAAGAAACATGGCATAGTTGTGAGCTCATTGTCTTAGAACAGGAGAGCGTCGTCTACTCTCCAATTAGCTACTCGTTGTCTGATAATTTGTTTCTTTATACAAATTGGATGGCTCCGAGCCTCCGACCCTTCTCTTACGAAAAACTAGTGTGTGGTAGATATTATAATGCTACTCCATTTCTTGAACAGCACAGAGTCAATCTCTCCTGCCCAATGGCTGAGATGGTCAGTTCTGCCATTGTTGGGGAGACTGTTAACCGAATCTATTCTGCCATTACCACCGGCAAAGAGAAGGAAGAATCGGATAAAATGACCCGAGATGGTGGCCTAGAGAGGCTTGAGATGGCAGGCATCAAGATGGAGGCCGCGCTGGAGACGTCAGACAAGTGGCAGATCAGAGACGTGTCACTGCTCCATTGGCGAAAGAAGCTGAAGCGTGCTGCACAGGACTGCCACGATGCAGAGCGCAGATGCAGACAGATCTCTCAGGAAGAAGACGAGGCGGAGCAAGTGGTAAGGAAATCCTCATTTCCTCGAAGGGTCGCCCACGCGACCAAGGCATTATTCGTCTCCTCTCTAGTGGGCAGCGATAACCAGTGCTGCTCTGCGAGCAGTGCCGCGGTCGTCCGAAGATTCGAGAGGCTCGCCGACGGTGCCAGCGAGTTCATGAGGTTTGTGCAACTCGGCGGGACACCGCGCCAAAACCTCTTCTTCGAACCTCTCATTGGGCATGTCTTTGCTGGCAAATCGCTGCTGTATCAGGTGTCGCGTCCAGGAGGCCAGCAATACCACTACTTGGCCATACGGGGGATGAATTTCGAGGAGGGAGGGCTGGAGGCCATGCTATACTTCATGTATGAAGACTGTAACGTGTGGAAGAACAGTTTTCGCCTTGGGATCATGCTGCGTCTTTCGGAAAGTACAGACATAATCGGAACTACTGTGGATTGCTTGCGACTAGTGACCCCTCACTTCAAATACACGGCCGACATGGTCATCAAAGAGATCACCCACCTGCCGACGCAAGATTTCCTCAAATACTCGGAGAGTATAGACAGGGGGTACTGGAACAACGTCCAGAAAACCATGGCAAGATGGGCCCGGCCAGATCCATTGTGTTGTCAGGGATACGAGAAGCAAAACGGAAGCAAGATTAGGCTTTCGAGCATATTTCCCGAACCAGTGAGCCATGTGTTTTTGCATCGTCACATCTCACTGTGTGAGTATAACAACCTGCTGCTACCGGGATCAACCACAACCTCTGGCTGTGGCGTCACTCCTTCTCTGGAGAATTTTCCTCGTTTGAAGCTGGTAATCCTATTCATGCCTCATGACTCTCGAGGGGATGGCCTCAAGTCTCCCGGCGAGGCCACTGCGGTAGAGGCTATAGATGGAGAGATTCAGCAACACCTCACGCATGTCAATGTTCACCCGGATCAACTGGACGAGATGTTGTTGCCCAAGGCGATACACTATCTTTACCATAACACCGGGGCTACAACGTATCAGACACGTTGGTCGTCTAACCATGGCAGTGCACACCTGTGCGTGGAGAAGGCAAGAATGCTCGGAGCAAGCAGTGGCATCAAAGCCACACGGCCGGGTGAGGGAACTAAGAGTACTAGTACTAAGCTACTTTGTCAGATGCAGCAGGATCAACAAGTTAGGAAAGTGGAGTGGAAGAAGCAAGTCACTGATTTCCTCAAACTATTGACCGTGCGTTCCTCGGAAAGGTTGCGGAGCTCGTTTACGGAATGGATCGAGCAGCTGCACTTAGGCGAGCATGGAGTGGCTTAATTTAACAGGAAACTGTGGCAGTTGTTCCCAAGGATTTCCCTGAAATTCATGTTCGTCAAGGCAAGCACAAGGTTTGTTTGTCGAAATGTATTATGCTGAGTATATGTGTGTAGTTTTGGAAAGTGAGCAGGCTTAACTGGTCGGCGGAGTGGATGTACAAATCTAAATAGGAATTTAGGTTCCTATTTATACTTAGGCATCAGACTATCTTCATACTCATGCAATTTATCCCAAGCATCAGGCTTAATGCTTAAACAAGTGTAAAAAATCTTGATACTCATGCTTAGTGGCATCTCTAGTTGGTGCAGAGGACGTAGATAGCTCACGCGTGGTGGAACCAGGTCATGCACGGAGACAGAGAAAACCTAGCCTCCTAGGTCGCTGCTAGCAGCTTTGTGTTAGGGGAAGGATACACAACCCCGCCTTCTTGCGGTGAACTCCAAGGAAGTTTCAATCAACAAATATGCAGCGTAAATAAAACAACGAGCACATATACAGGTGATACAAAGATTTACGTGGAAAAACCTCCTCAAGGTGAGGAGGAAGAAACCACGGGTGTGGACCAACCGGTCCGTGCGAGCTTCACTATGAGTAACCTGGGTACATAGTCTTATCTAAAATATCTATAGATGTACAACACACTCAGCATGTTGCCCACCAGCAACAACAACAACAACCACTTGAAAAAAAGATCACAGCAAAACAGAATATCTTAGTTTCTGTCCTCTTCGGTAATCAACAAACTTCTCTTAAACCATAGATCCAATCAGCCCCAAACTTGGTATACAAGTAGATATACGAGTTCCCAACATACACTTTCAGCTCAATTGGATACCGCTTGCCTGCTCAATCTATTCGTCTACCAAAACTGCTCTGTGCTGAAACTGCAGTAGTCTGAACTGACTAAACTGCTTCAAAATATGATTCTACACTGACCCAAATCTCAAACCAGCTAACCATATCGAAGTACTCAAAGCAAGGAATAATCTCACCAAGTTTGGAGCCGATCCATGCATGTTTGAGCCTCCAAACACCAGCTTAAAGATAGACATGTCAAATCTCAAAAATTAGGACAGAAATCACATCACCTTCTTCTTCCTCTGTTCTCACTAGGTTGTGGTGTTTTTCCTCTCTTCTCACTAGGCTGAAACTCCTCTCCAATTCGGATTGTGGAGTACGAAAATAGATTGCTACCAATTCTTTAATAGTTCTCTCCTCTTTAACTTCAACTTTCTTTTCATAAGGCAACTTTGTGAATTGGCTGCAATTAATTTCTAAAACTTCTTCCCCAAACTATAAAGACAAAACTTGTTTCTTATTATCAAGTTTTGGTAATTTTAAAGGAAAACCAATATTCATAGAGCTGTAAAAAAAGGTTACCAAAAATGACCGGGCAAAAAGAGTTCAAAGGCATTTTGATGATATGAAAGTCAACTGGGTACACAAAAGCTCCCATAGAAACGCATGCACCGAAGTATCCCATGAGTCCATTCCAAAGTTCGGTTAGAAAGCATAAAAGTAACTTTTGATGGCTCAAGGTTTGGTTCATCAAGATGGCATCGTAACTCTTCATAGATTGTATAAGGCATAATGTTAATGGAAGAGCTTAAGTCACAAAATCCTACATAAGTAGTTCTCCCTAAACAAAAAGGAATTTTATGCTGACTTCTATTTTTACCATCAAACTTGCCTCTTATCATATCAGAAGATTCTTTACTCACTACCATTACTTCATCCTCAAATACCTCAGGTTCCAGAAGTTCTTTTACTATCCAAATGTTCTTTTTAATGGTTCCTAGGTCCTTAGTTAACCTCCCTATCCTTTTATTTCCTTCACCCATACTCTCTATTATTTTTGTGAGGATAGTTTCCTCCTCGTCTAACATTTTTTTCTGCATTTGCGATTATTTGTCCCTATGGCAAGTTTTAGGGAGCTTATCCTCCATAGGCGGTGTGTAGCGTTCCCATTCTTTTGGGATCTACAGATATTCAGCATAAGTTTTAACAATTTGAACAATCATATGGGGGTCAAGGTTGAAATTTCCAAGCAATTTGTCTACTTTTCCCGAAGATAGAGATCTTCTCAAACAATTATATCTATATGATTTTATTTGTTAAGTTCAGCCCCACAATAAGCTTTCTCTATCCTATGCACTGTGTCTAGCAAATTCCAGGCACTTTCATCACTAAATTCAATAAAAGACCCATTGGTAAAGGAGTCGAGTTTATTTTTCTATTATTAGTGCTCAAACCAGCATATAAGGTATGTATTATCAACCAAGGTGAGAAGTTGTGGTGGGGTTAGTGATCGAGCAGTCCCCTAAACCTGGTGTATCTTTCATGCAAGTTTTCTTCAGGTTTTCCTTTAAAATTTGTGGTCATGCATCTCGCTCCAAGAGTTTTTGTCCTGGGAAAGAAATCAACTAGGAACAAAGAGGCTAAGCTCTCCTAGGAGTTATTAATATTTTTAGGACTTTGAATATACCAAGAATGGGCCTCATCAATAAGAGTTTGAACAACAAGATCAGATTTAACCTCATCCTCAGTAAGTATATTAAGACGAAATTCCCACAAGTATCTTCAAAGAACCCTACATGCTCATACGAATTTCTATACCGTCCCCTGCAAAAATTTTAGCATGCAAAAGATCCAAAAGCATGGGGTTAATATCATACCCTCTCAGGTTATTGGATTTTAAATAAGCGTCCATGGGCAGGCAAGAATTCTTTACAGCTTCCAGCTGGATTATATATTGGTACTCGCACATGGTGTTTACCTGAAACTAGTAAACAACTTTAGTAAAACAATTAGTTGGATAAGCAACTAAGAGCAAAGACCAAAAGTGCTTAGCACCCCGGCAATGGCGCCAGAAAATAGCTTCATGACTGCAAGTGCACATATCAATTGTAGCTAGTTTCAAAAATAAGAGTATCGTACCCATAGAGAGCTATTTGTTTATGGTCTTTATGCCCCTCGTCACTTTCTACCAAAGGATACTTATAAGATGCCTTTGAGCTCAAGTAAAGGATATTTAAAAGGTTTTTGGTTGAGTGCAAAAAAGTAAATAAAATAAGTAAAAGAAAGCAAATAACAAGGTTGTGTGAAAACATGGTTGAACTCAATAGGGCTAAAACATTCTCAGGGGGTGTAGGATACACCACTAGCATGATATTATTATTCATAATTAAGATAACATACTTCTTGTGTCATGATATGTGTGACAAGAGCTCCATAATAAAATGTTCACTATAAGACTCATAGGAAGTCACTTTGTTGAGCCAAAAATTAGGTCACCTCTAAATAACCACCATGATTTCTAAGAGAAATCACCCATACAGACCACCACAATTAAGTGTCTCCCTGTGGATATCGCAATTAGCTTAGGAAGTCTCTCTTTATCCTCCTTTGACCGTGTAGGTTGCTAGCCGGCGCCAATTGTCGTGAAGCTTTCCAGGCACACTCGCAAACACGTACAAAGGATTTATCCCTTATCTTTAATCCCGAAGACAAATGATATGTGGCCGACTACACATACCATCTAAAGAGAAAGATCAAATACAAATCATAAATCTGTTATAGATTTGCAAGTCATATGGACACAAGAATATATCATCTCTATTGCAACTTCATAATAGTGCTAGGGTTTCTCCATCTCCCCAAGAACGAGGGAAAACTACTCACACATGGAAGCAATCAATGACATCATCATAATCAATGGATGGATAAAAGTATATGGATAAATCTAGTGCAAAGCATAATTGAATATGGAATTACAACAAGATCTAAATAGATGGGAGATGGGGGTAGTAATGGTGATGTAGATGCAGCGGTTGATGATGAAGGGGATGATGTGATGTCCTCCAATGATCCGTGAAGCAGCAAGGATTTGCCCTTCTCCAAGTTCCTCCTTCATATCCCTTTATGATATGGTTTTTTGTGGTTCTAGGTTGCAATGAATGTCGGATGTCACCGCCTTCTTTGCCAAGAGAAGGTATTTGATGAGGCGGATGCGCTGCCACGTGGTATGGGCGTACGGTACGGGCATGTTCTGCCCGTACCACTGGTCGTTATCACGGTAGATGCTTTCCCCACGGTTGGTATTCTCCCAGGTGCGAAGGTATATCAATAAAATGACTTTTATCACTTAAAAATATCATATTATAACATATTATGATAGTTCCAATTGATATGTTCATAACAAACTTAGTAATTCGGGATCCTATTGAAACAAGGACAAAAAGGTGCACGCAAACACAATGAAATACCAAAATATCTATTTTATTTATGCAAAAACAAAAGGTGAATATGCATCAATTTTGGACTCATCAACTCCCCCAAGCTAGACTCTTGCTTTTCCCGAAGCAAGATAGTGGCTTATGCACAAGATCATCATGTTCATGAGGCACGGGTCGTTACAATAAATACGACAGAAATTGAATTAGGAATATAATATCATATGTAAAGTTACTTTGGTTGTATTATCATACCCTTACACATCACATGACTTAGAGGCTTCCACACCTTTTTAGTATCAATAAAGTTGCAAGAAGCTTTTAGTGATTCAACATATTATATAATCATAAAATTAAACTAATTGAGCACTTGATTTCAGTAATGAAGATTCATGATCATTCTTTTTCTTCTATCGTTCTTTTGCCTTAGGATTCTTTTGATAGCTGTTATTTTATATCTCTTCTCTCTTTTTTAGAACACCCACTTGATCATGCTCACTACTTTTATGGCTTTTAAAACTCGTGACTATAATCTGCTACCAAATTTTTTTCTTCTGATAATTTAATCAGTACTTTTATTGGTGTGGAAGTCCCTAAAATCAAGATAGTTGTACAAGTATCATAACACTCAACCTAATTAAATCAGCTAACATAATAATCATGAATCAAAAGATAACTTGAAATAGCATAAAGTCTCGAAACTCAATGGATATTAATCTTCTCTTGAACATAAAGGACCTTGAAGTTGATGCAACAAATGCAAATTCTTGAATTAAAACCTAACATACATGCAAGAAGGTAAACATGCTAAACTGTAAGATAAAATATAAGATGTTCACATATCATCCCAAGCTTGGAATCAAGACGGTGGGATCAAATATTTGTTAATACCTACTCCTTCTTGGGAGTGAAGAAGTGTTCATATTCCTCTCCTTCTTCAGCCTTGAGGCTGCAGTCATGAGCAATACATGAGAATCGAGTGGACATCTCTATGATGCTAGCATGTTGTTCTGTAATTATTTTGCTTAATGCTAGGTAGCAGGACTTTGCCATGTAGTTCCCAAACGTGTTCTTTTTCCAGATCAACGGGTCTGGCTGATTAGTAAGGTGGACAAGGGCAATGCGTCTCCATAGGGTGAGGTACTGTCCTAGCTCTGGGATGCCCACTACCCCCTCAATGTCTCTTGCCCAATTGTTAGCCTACAAAGCTTCGGTGATCGGTATGTTCTGTCGATGCTTGGGGATGCAGTTATAGAGTTTTGGGGTAATTTCTTTGACTGAGCAAGCCAACATTTAGTCCAAAGTTTTCCTTGACAACCAGGTAGGTGGAGGCAAAGAACAATGTTTCCTCCTTGGCAGTGAACTGTAATCCAAGTCCACTCTAGGCTCTAGAGGTGTATGTTCTGCTGTACCACAGCAATCGAAGTCGCAAATCTAGCACGTCCTTTTCCATGTCCTAAATGCCAAGCCCCCCATGAGAGAGAGGGCGGCATACAGCCTGCCAATTGACGTGGCAGCTGCCTCCATTGGCCTCAGCATGGCCTTCCCATAGGAACCCACACTCAACGCGCTGAAATGATTTGATGATCTTTTTGTTGGGCGCCAGGACTACTTGAAGTCATGGATATAAAAAATGGAGCACTAACTTGTAATTATGATGTAACTACAATGAACTGATTATGCTTTTACGTAATTAGATAGTTAAGTTATTTTCATGTTCACAACCAAGCATGTATATGAAAAATGGACAACCTTTTCACTAGTTCTACTCATATAAACTAGTAACTGCTTTATCAAAACTTTATTATCCATCATTGCGAGCTTATGGATGATAACAATGTTGTGTAAAAACAAATTTGTCCAGGCGAACAATTAGCAAGGGGAAGTAGCTGCAACCTATCCATCGTGGTCACCTCCAACGTGATCGTGCCGGGAACAAGGTCGTGACCGCTGTCGGTGAGTCACCTCCCATCCTATCTCTCTGCCCCTCCCTAGAACACTCAGATATTGTATCCGGGTGTAATAAAACACCATATTCTACCAGTTTATAGTGTAGGTTCTTGATGTGTTATGGCAATTACCTAGTTCAAGTTGGCTTGACAATTGTTTTTCAATGGAAATCGAACTGCACTCAGGTGCTGCTATCTAGTAGCCTCCTAAGTTGTATATTGAGATTCTTCTGTAATTTGAGCACATGCTCCCTCTATCCCAAATTAGGATACATATAGTTTTTGGTCAAAGTCAAACTTTTCAAAATTTGACTAACTATGTAGAAAAAAGTTTCAACATTTATAATATTAAAATAGTATTGTTAGAACCTCCATGGAATATATTTTATAGAGTTAATACACTAACGATCCCTCTACTTGTCGGACTGACTCGATTTAGTCCTCGTACTCAAAATTTGCTGAATTTTAGCCGTGTACTTGTGAATTGGACTCGATTTAGTCCTAATCCATGTTTGGTGTCGAAATTGCGCTGATTCGGTCGCCACGTGGACTGGAATCTTGCATGAACACACTCCCACATCTAGACCATTTTATCCACTGCCAGATATTTGCATGTATCCCCCTCCCATCAGATCCATTAAGAAGAGTGCCCCACGATGTTACAGATCCTTTCAGCCTAGAGAGTTCTATTCGAGAGAGAGAAAAAAGGAAGGACTCGACGGTGGTGGAGGCGAGGGGCAGGTGACGGAGGTGGTGATCGCTGAATCAGAAGGTGGAGTGACATATTTACAATGGAAGGTTAGCAAATGGTAACAGAGTAATGCGGTAGGAGCTAACTGCAAATTTGTGGTCATTTTTGCTCATGCAAGTGTGACACGTCTCCACGTAGCATCCGAGTCAGCGCAATTTCGGTGCCAAACATGGATTAGGACTAAATCGATCTCAATTCACAAGTACACGGGCAGAATTCAGCAAATTCCGAGTAGGAGGACTAAATCGAGCCAGTCTGTCAGTGTATTTAACTCTATTTTATATTACATGCATTTTGTATATTTTCCTATATAATTGGTCAAACTTTGAATTTTTTTACTTTGACCAAAAACCATATGCATCCTAATTTGGGATAGAGGGAGTACCATGCTTCACTTTAGGAACTGATCATGAAATTTAATAATAGGAGAATTGTGGTCATCTAGCTTGTAACTGCAATGAGCCAATCATGCTTGCATGTTAAAAAGTTGAGAACCTCAGCTGTTAAATATTGGATGTTGATTTTCATGTGGAGAACCAGCTATTTTTGTATGTGAAGAAAACTTGAGAAACTCAATATGTCTTCTTAATTCATTTTTTCTTGCTTTATGCCATGTGTAGGTGTAGACACTACTTAACCTCCTACTTGTATTTTGTTGTTTCATAGATATAAACAGGTAGATACTAACCTGATGTTGAGTTAATGCATGTGTTGCGCTCCCGTTTCGTGTTCAGTGTCAAACATAGCATTGTTCAATCATGTCTGTTTTGTGTGATCGTTCTGTCTTCTAATTGCGTGGTAAGCGAAGAACCAAAACTTTGATTGTTGTGTGATTCAGCTTGTTATCGGTGCCATTTTTGTTGGTCCTTGTTGTGGTGAGATACATAGTGAAAAATCATCACTCTTTAGGTTTACTTCATCATGTCTGGTGATATATTATAATTTCTCTAGAATATGGTGAGTTTTGAATTCAAGGTTAGATTTTAGAGTTCTAATAAATACTAGTTGCAGTTCTCACTCCTAAATTCTAGATAAAAAGAACTATGTCCCGATTGCTTGATGCATCATTTTTCTATAGTGCCTCAGGTACTTTCCAGTTTGGATTGTATCCTGATGGTATGCTCAATGAAGTTCCAAACCTGAGGTGGTCTGGTTGTGCTGAGCTGATATGCATTATCTTTATTCCAGAATGCGAGACTGCTTCAAGAAACTCAACTAGATATTAAAGCTAGAGCAATCGTGTTATTAGGCTCTCTATCCACTTTATGCTAGACGAGGACGCATCATGTAGGCTAATGGTTATTGTAATCTTCTTGTTGCTTTCGACGTGATAAATTTGGAGCAGCATATCATGTAGTACATGACCGCATCACTAGACCAGCCTATTTTTTCTGCCCCTAAATTGACTTTTGTCATGCGTTGCTTCGCATAGTATGAGCCTTTTTTCTTTGTTAATGACAATCGGTTTCACAACTCACATCCAACAACAATAATAATATATTCTTACATGCAATCTTTGATCCCTACACCAATTAGTGAAGCTATAATCTTGTTTTATGGTGTGTACGTAACGTTATTTTGAGACGATGGATGTTGTGATGTGCTTTCAGTTTGCGAGCACTATGATGTCTACGCACTTCTATTCTTGTAGCCAGCTGTTGGGCCTCCAAGTGCAGAGGTTTGTAGAAAAGCATCAAGTTTTCCCTTAAGTGTATTACCCAAGGTTTATCGAACTCAGGGAGGAAGTGGTCAAAGGTATCCCCTTACAAGCAACCCTGCAATCAAGATACAAGAAGTCTCTTGTGTCCCCAACACACCCAATACACTTGACAGGTGTATAGGTGCACTAGTTCGGCGAAGAGATAGTGAAATACAAAGGGTATGGATATAAGACAACGGTGCCAGAAAAGAGCTTGACGAGAGGAAAAGACTAAAGGCAAAAAGATGGAAGCAAGCAAACATGTAACAGATCTAGTTGCGAACGGTGTTCCAATGTTTAGAAATAAGACCTAGGGATCATACTTTCACTAGTGAACACTGTCATATAAACATATTCTTCTTTATGATACTACGCTGAACTACTCTCCGGTTGGACACTCTAATCGTTGGTAGGGCTATAACAGCACACCTCAAAGTTCATCTTTCCCATCTAGATAACCCCACACTGTCACCTTGAGCACTAGATGGTTCAAACAAACACCACAATTTCAAAAAGACATCCAACTCCAAATATAACTCATAACAAGTATTTGTAATCTCTAGCCTAAGTGCCACCATGGTGTGCACGCTGTCACTTTGACACACATGGAGAGAGCAGAGATCTATTAAAGCACTTGAGTAGCAAGGTAGATTTATAGATTACAAGCTCATGATCTCAATAAGATCATGCATAGAGAGAGAGATGAACACATAGCTACCGGTAGAACCCTTAGCCTCGAGGAAGAACTACTCCCTCCTCATCATGGGAATCAGCAACGGCGATGGAGATGGTGGTGGAGATTGATGGAGATGGCTCCGGGGGCACTTCCTCGTCCCAGCAGGGTGCCGGAACAGAGACTTTCTGTCCCCCAAATCTCCCCTTCGTTGGCGGCGGCGCTGTGGAACTTTTCGTGGATTTCTGATTGACTACTTAGGGTTTTGGCACCGGGGGGCGTCTTATAGGCGAAGAGGCAAGGTCGGTGGGCGGCCAGGGGGCCCACACCATGCCCTGGCGTGGCCTGGGCTGGCCCGCGCCAAGGGGTGGTGTGGCCACCCTGTGGCCTCCCTTAGTCTCTCCTGCTAGCTCCGTGAATCTTTGGGAAAATAATGACTTTGGCTTTTGTCCGGTCCAATTCCGAGAATGTTCATTTTCTGACTTTCTGGAACCAAAAACAGCAGAAAACAGGCAACTGGCACTGTGGCATCTTGTTAATAGGTTAGATCAGGAAATCATATGAAAAGTACTCCAAAGTGTGGACAAAACACAAGAAAGTAGATAAAACCAAGCATGGAACATCAAAAATTATGGATACGTTTGCAACGTATCAACATCCCCAAGCTTAACTCCTGCTCGTCCTCGAGTAGGTAAGTGATAAAAAGAAAGAATAATTTTTGAGGTGACATGCACCGTCATAAACTTGATCAACGTATTTGTAAAACATTGATAGCTGGGATCATAGTACTTCAATCATAACATGAAAGACAAAGTTCTAGCAATAAGACAAAGAAACTATGTTGCAACATGAAAAGGCACAAACAAAGGATTCATGAATAACAATGCTTTGCAAGACGTTTGTTTGTTTCACATAAAGAAAACATAGCATAGTGGCATTCAGCTTGTCCCTCATAGAGTAGCAAGTATAGATGCATAGGACACCTTCAAAGTTCATAAGAGTGACTAGATACAAATAGTTTAAAACAAGCAATATCAAGGTATGCATCAATCAACAAGTCTTGGGACAATTCACATAGAACTAAGAATGGCCACTATGCTCTCAAAGTAGGTGCATAAAGGTAGAAGGTGGAGACTCAATATAATGGTGGAAGAAAGGCCTTCATAGAGTGAAGTAGAGATTCAAGTTTCATAAAGAGCTTCCAAAAATTATGGTACTTATAGCTTTCAGCTCTCATTGCCCCTATCATAAGTATCTTGAAGTGATTAAGGTTAAAGTGAACAAACTATGGTGTACATGCTTGACGAAGTATAAGTTAGAAATCTCATGTCCCTTGAATAGGAGGGCCGCTCCTCATGCTACTCAAGTTTACTCACCGATAAGTTCTTGTCATCATAAGTACATGTGTATCATAGAGAACTGCCAACGGGGTACCCCTTGCCCGATGATACGGAAGAATCCCCATATCAAAATGACAAGGCAAGCAGACAACGAGCATCTCAGCAATCTTCTTATTTACCATGGGAATATGGTGCTTTTTTTCTCTCTTTCCTCTTTTCATAATCTTTTTTATCTTTTTATCTTTTTTTTCTCAACATCTGACTCTTTTTTTATAAGAAGAATGCTTCATAGACAGCTCATTATGGTTACGCTGCAGGTTTCCACCATGTCAGCATGGATTAGACCAGCGGCCCAGGCGTTTCTCTAACACACATACATAACTCCATGGACTTACAAGCTCCTCTTTCATTTCACACCGAGGACATCCGTAGACAAAAGAGCATGATATCAACTAGGTACAAAGTACAAGTGCAATGTTGAAAGCGTTCCCCATGACAGCATGGTTCTGCTAATCCCCAACAAATAAGTGCAAGCATATACAACATAGACGACACAATGGTTCAAGTTTATTAAGGGCAAGAAAAGTAAAGTGTGCCATCAAGTTCGTGAGAGCTTTAATCACTAGTTTTCTCATAACAAGTTTAATTCAGAAGGTAAACAAAAACATGAATATACTTGGAATAGCATATGCTAATAGGTAGGTATAGTGGACTCTTTGGACTAACTTGGTTTAGGGAGTTGGATGCATGAGTGGAACTCATACTTGGTTGTGGAGGCTAGCAAAAGACTGGGAGCGACAAACTAAGAGAGCAATAATGGCCATAATCATGCAGAGCGACACAACATGATTGATCAAAGCATAAAGTGATACTACAAGTTGAAAACTAAAGGATCATAAAGGCTATGGTGACTTGGTATAGTCATAATATGGTGTGAACATGCGCCAAGTCAACCCAAATAAAGGATCAAAGGAGAATACCAGAATACTATGCTTTAATATGCTAAAACAACGCATGATTCTTCAGAGGCACATAAACCAATCTCAATTGTTTATAACAATTCATTCTACAACAAAGAATACTAAGCCTAATGCCAAAACAATATCAAGCATGGCATGACAAAGCATGGGCCACAGTCAAAACAGGCTCTCTTTACCACTTAAGCATGAACTTTCCTACTCTTTTCCAATCCAAACCAAACTATTTGAAAACCAATGTATGAAAGAGGGGGTCCAACCAATTTATTCATCAAACTACCAAGAAAACGAAAAACCAAAACGAAAACGAAAAAGAAGACGCTCCAAGAACAACACAACTGTGCATGAAACAATAAAAATGAAGTGTTTATAAGAAACTTGGGATTTTTGTTGATGAAGAAGGGGATGCCTTGGGCATCCCCAAGCTTTGACGCTTGTACTTTTTGGATATTTCTTGGGGTGACACGCGTGTCATCCCCAAGCTTGAGCTTTAGCCCATCCTTCATCTCATTACTCATTCCTTCCATACACCTGAAATTTATCCTTCATACAAAACTTCACACAATCTTTATTAGCAACATTAGTGCACTCAAGATAATAGGTCTTTAGGTTCAGTTCTAACACCAATAAAAATTCCATTTAAACACTAGCTACTGTAGCACTTCCCTCAAAAAGCTCAATTCCCCATAAGAACTCAAAAAGGAACCAACAAGAAGCAAATGTAGAAAATGGCAGAAATCAAAAAGTGTTGAACTAAAGAAAGTTAGGTAACAACCTGGGGCAGAAGAAAAAAAATCACGCCTCAAAAGGACGTTCAGAAATTTTACACGAATTTTTACGGTGAAGCGCAGAAATCTGTTTCGTGATAGCAACTTTCCCAATCATTACTTTTTTAACGCCTTTAAGTTAGGCATGATAGTTTGAGAAGATGCTCACATAAGAAATATGAATTGAAGTAAAAGAGAGCATCAAGAAGAAAATTCAAAACACATTTAAGTCTAACCCACTTCCTATGCATAGGAATCTTGTAAAGAAACAAGTCATGAAAGCACAAAGCAACAAGCATAGGAAAGCAAAACAAGTGCAACTTCAAGACTTTCAACATAAAGAGGGGAAACTTAATATTATTGAGATGCATAAAACCATATTTCCCTCTCTCATAATAACTTTTAGTAGCATCATGAATAAAATTAACAATATAACTATCACATAAAACATTCTTATCATGAGCCACATGCATATAATTATTACTCTCCACATAAGCATAGTCATTCTTATTAATTATGGTGGGAGCAAATTCAACAAAATAGCTATCATTATTATTCTCATCACCATAATCATCAAATATATGAGGCATATTGTAATCGTTAATTTTCTCCTCAATAGTTGGCGGACTGAAAATATCATATTCATCATTGTAATCATCATAATTGGAGGTTTGGTATCATCATAAGCAATCGAATAGCTATCTTCCAAAGCTGGGGAACTAAAAAGATCATTTTCATAAAAACCAGCTTCCCCAAGCTTAGACTTTTGCATAGAATTAGCAATAATGGTGTTCAAAGAGTTCATACTAATAACATTGCTATTAGCATGCAAATAAAGTTCCATAGGTTTTTTAATTTTCTCTTCAAACACTTCATGTCCTAACTCAAGATAAATACTATAAAGCTCTCTAATTTTGTTGTTATTTTCCATTAAGCCTAACTAGTGAAAACAAGAAACATAAAGACAAAATTGCAGAATCTAAAGGAAATAACTTCGAGCGGTCAGACCGGAGGATGTGAGTACCTTTTACCTTACCTCCCCGGCAACAGCGCCAGAAAATAGCTTGATGTCTACGTACTTCTATTCCTGTAGACAGTTGTTGGGCCTCCAAGTGCAGAGGTTTGTAGAACAGCAGCAAGTTTTCCCTTAAGTGGATTGATACGACCAAAACGTATCTACTTTCTCCAACACTTTTGCTATTGTTTATCCTCTAAACTTATGTGATTTGGAAGCAACTAACAAGGACTGACGTTGTTTTCAGCAGAATTGCCTTCGTGTCTAGTTTTTGTGCAGAAAAATCAACTATCAGAAAAAATCCCAGAAAATATGCCAAAAATCCTATTTCACCAGAAGACTCCCGGAGCCAGAATACGAGACGGAGGAGGGTGATACATTGCAAATGTATCTATAATTTTTGTTGTTCCATGCTTGGTTTTATCCACTTGTGTTTTGTTCCAACTTTGGAGTACTTTTCATATAATTTCTTGGACTAACCTATTAATAAGAGCCACAGTGCCAGCTGCCTGTTTTCTGCTGTTTTTGGTTCCAAGAAAGTCAGAAAAATAATATTCTCGGAATTGGACGGGACAAAAGCCAACGTGCCTATTTTTCCGGATGTCATCAAGTGCAAGAATACGAGACGGAGAGGGGCCAGAGGGAGGCCACACCACCTGGCCGCGCGGCCAGGTCTGGCCCGTGCCAGGGGGTGGTGTGGCCAGCCTAGGCACCCCGCCGGCCTCCCCTTCCGACTATAAGATGCCTTCGGGACGTAAACCCTAAGTACCCGATCAAAAATCCACGAAAGAGTCTGTATCCGTTGTCATCTCCATCCCAAGATCAGGAGGGATCTGAAGCTCTTCCCGACACCCTGCCGGCGAGGGGAATTCACCCTGGAGGCCTTCTTCATCACCATGCAAGCCTCCGGTGTGATGCGTGAGTAGTTCATCCTTGGACTACGGATCCATGTAGTAGCTAGATGGCTGGTTCTCCTCCTTTGTGCTTTCATGTCTAGATCTTGTGAGCTCCATTCATGATCAAGATCATCTATTTGTAATTCTGCATGTTGTGTTTGTGGAGATCCGATGGATATTGAGATGCTATTTTAGATTGATTATTGATTCTATCATGTCTTTGTTATTTGTGATCTTGCATGCTTTCCGTTGTTAGTAGCTATCTTGGCCAAGTAGATGCTAGCAACTCCAAGAGTTAGTATTTATGCTCGATAGTGGGTTCATGCCTCTGGTAATCTGGGGAAGTGACAGAAATCTCTAAGGTACTAGATGTGTTGTTGCTACTAGGGAGAAAACAAAAATCCTTTGTTCATAGAACAATCGTACTGTTTACTTTACACGCAGTTCGTAAAGCAATAATCTGTTGCTTGCAACTTAATACTAGAGGGGGTTCGGATGATAACCTAAAGGTGGATTATTAGTCATAGATGCAGTTGGATGGCGGTCTATGTATAATGTTGTAATGCCCAATCAAGTCTCAAAGGAGTCAAGATGATTAGTATATGCATGTATTGCTTTCTCGATGTTTGTCAATTGCCCCGCTGTAATTTGTTCACCCAGCATGTTATCTATCTTAAGGAGAGCCACCTCTAGTGAACTATGGATCCCGATCCTTTTATTTTACATACAATCTACAATCTGTTTACTGTCTTGTGTTTACTTTCTGCAAACTTTTACTTCTTTCCATTCGATACGTTTAATCCTTTGTTTTCTGCCAGACACGGTGAGATTGACAACCTCATCGCAAGTTGGGGACAAAGTTCTGTGGTTGTGTTGTGCAGGTCTCCACGTTGCTACTAGCACCGGTAGTGCGCCCTGCCAAACCTCAGCTAGGAACACCTTTGGGGTGTTTCCTTGCTCCTACTGGTTCGATTAAACCTTGGTTTCATACGGAGGGAAACTTGTTGCTGTGCTCATCATACCTTCCTCTTAGGGTTCCCAACGAGCTCTACATCAACCACGCACCAGCACTTTTCTGGGCGCCGTGCATTGAGCCATCAAGCATTTTTCTGGCACCGTTGCCGGGGAGTTAAGGACATCTTCACAAGGGGAGTCCCTCATAACCAATCTCTTTACTTTGTTGTTTTTGTTTTGCTTAGTTTCCTTTTTGCTTTGTTTGCTTGTTTTGTTATTCAAAAAACACACAAAAAATTAGTTTTACTAGTTTGCTTTCTTCAAAAAACACAAAAAAATTAGTTCCTATCTTGAGTTGCCACTATGTCTAGCCTTGCTCCAATCACTATGTCACCCGAGAAATGATTTTCACTTTTAAACAAGGAATTGAGGAAAGTTTTAAGGAATCTTGGTCTAGAATCTCTGATCCACATGAAAAACTGAGCCTAAAATGACTCAAAGCTTGTTCCTTAGCAGTTTTTACCTTGGGATTGCTCTTTGCTATAGATATGCTCTAGATGTTGTTGTGGGAGGAGATTTCCTCCAATGTAATGAGGATGATGCTACTAATGCTATAAAGAAATTGATCCTCACTTACAACATGCCTAGCCAAACTGATATTTCTTTCGCAAAAATATTTGCTAGGTTGAACACTCTTGAGACTAGCACTACTAGCTTAGAGAATTGCTATAATACGCTTAGGGAGCATCACAATTATGTTCCAATAAACTCTGAACCATCAAAGTGGTTCCCTACGGTAAAGATTGAGATGAACACTGAAACTTTTCAAGCTCGTTGTGATATCATGTCTGAATTTTGCCTCATGCCCAAAGATATTTATAAATCTTTGAATATTTGGGGGATCACTGAAGGAGGAAAAGAAATATCTCTTGCTAATAATACTACCATATTACCTCTTGGAATAGCTGAAGGAGTGTTTACAAATATCCTTGAGAAAACGATTTCTATTGATTATCTTGTTATTGAATGTGCAGGAAAAGGACAAATTACACTTGGAAGGTCCCTATCAGAACTCCTTGGAGCAATAATAGATGTGGCAAAGGGGACCATGCACCTTTCTTCTCCACCAAACAATCATATTTTCCCCAAGGTTAAGAATAAAAATAAGAGAGGTAAGGGCAAGAAATTTGGTTTTAATGCTTCTTCATTTGAGAACACTTGATTCTTTCTTGCTTCTTATGCCTAACTTAAAGGCGTTAAAGAAAAGTACTTATTGAGGCGTGAATTTTTGTGCTTCTACCCTAGGTTGTTATCTAACTTTCGTTAATTCAACACTTTTTGATTTGAGCAACAGAAGGTCTTCGAAACAATTCGTCTTTACCTACTGGTCTGTTTTGACAGATTTCTGCCATTTTCTGCATTTACTTCTTATTGGTTCCTTCTTGAGTTCTTTTGGGGAATTGAGATTTTTGAGGGAAGTGCTACAGTATCCAGTGTTCTAATGGAAGTTTATTTGGTGTTAGAACGGAACCTTAAGACTTATTTATCTTGAGTGCACTAATGTTGCTAATAAAGATTGTGTGAAGTTTTGTATGAAGGAAAAATTTCAGGTGTATGGAAGGAATGAGTAATGAGATGAAGGATGGACTGAAGCTCAAGCTTGGGGATGACACGCGTGTCACCCCAAGAAATATCCAATAAGTACAAGCGTCAAAGCTTGGGGATTCCCAAGGCATCCCCTTCTTCATCAATAAAAATCCCAGGTTTCTTCCAAACGCTTCATTTTTATTGTTTCATGCACAGTTGTGTTGTTCTTGGAGCGTCTTCTTTTTTGTTTTCATTTTGGTTTTTCGTTTGCTTGGTTTGCTTAGTTTTCTGAATAAATTTATTGGACCCCCTCTTTCATACATTGGTTTGCAAATAGTTTGGTTTGGTTTGGTTTGGAAACGAGTAAGAAAGTTCATGCTTTTGTGGCAAAAAGAGCTTGTTTTTTACTGTGGCCTATGCTTTGTCACGCCATGCTTGATATTGTTTTGGCTTTATGCTTAGTATTCTTTGCTGTAGCATGACTTGTTATAAACAATTGAGATTGCTTAATGTGCCTTGGGTGAATCATGCGTTGTTTTAGCATATTAAAGCATAGTATAGTGGTATTATCCTTTGATGCTTTATTTGGGTTGACTTGGCGCATGCTCACACCATGTTACGACTATCTCAAGTCAGCATAGCCTTTATGATCCTTTAGTTTTCAACTTGTAGTATCACTTTATGCTTTGATCAATGATGTTTTGTCGCTCTGCATGATTATGGCCATTATTGCTCTCTTAGTTTGTCGCTCCCAGTCTTTTGCTAGCCTCCACCAACAAAGTATGAGTTCCACTCATGCATCCAACTCCCTAAACCAAGTTATTCCAAAGAGTCCACCATATCTACCTACTAGCTTATACTATTCCAAGTATATTCATGCTTTTGTTTACCTTCCAAATTAAACTTGTTATGAGAAAACTAGTGATTAAAGCTCTCACGAATTTGATGGCACACTTTACTTTTCTTGCCCTTAATAAACTTGAATCATTGTGTCTTCTATGTTGTATATGCTTGCACTTATTTGTTGGGAATTAGCAGAACCATGCTTTCATGGGGAACGCTTTCAACATTGCACTTGGTACTTGTACCTAGTTGATATCATGCTCTTTTGTATATGGATGTCCTCGGTGTGAAATGAAAGGGGAGCTTGTAAGTCCATGGAGTTATGTATATGTGTTAGAGAAACGCCTGGGCCGCTGGTCTAATCCATGCTGACATGGTGGAAACTGATACGTCCATTTTGCATCACTATTCTATGTCTTAATTCACTATTATTCAACGATATATTTCATATTGAGAGGTGATACTTATGTTATTTCATCTGTTTTTGCATGGTTGATGACTTTTGGAGCATGGACCGCTGCAGTCAGGATTCTGATGGAAAATGTGCTGTTTGGAGGCAAAATTTGCGAAGATCGGAAAATCCGGGAAAATATACGGAAAATTCTATTTTTCTAGAAGACTCAAGATGCCAGAATATGGAGTGGAGGTGGGCCACAGGGGGCCCACACCACACCATGGCGCGGGCAGGCCTAGGCCACGCCAGGGAGTGGTGTGGCCACCCTAGCCCACTCCAGCCTCTCTCCTCTGGCGTATATCTTCCTCCCGAAACCCTAAGACTCGGAGAGCGACCACAGAGAGATTACGCCGCCTCTGCGGGGCGGAAAACACCGAGAGAGAAAGATCTCTCCGGCAGACAGATTTCTGCCGAGGGAATTCCTTCCTGGAGAGGGGAGATCGTCGCCATCAACACCACCATCAAGCTGGACTTCATCGGGATCATCATCATCATCATCACCACCACCATCATCACCATCATCACCCTCATCACCATCTCCATATTGCTGTAACAATTGGTTGAATCTTTCATTAGTTCATAGGGGAAACTTTCTCGGTGTTGATTACTCTTTGTAGTTGATGCTATTAAGTGAACCGTTGAATTATTGTTTATGTTCAGATTGTTATACATCATTATTCCATCTCTGATCATGATCCATATGATGTCTTGTGAGTAGTTCGTTTTGTTCTTGAGGACATGGGAGAAGTCTTGTTGTTAGTAGTGGAGTTGCGTTGAGAAAGATTCAATAGATTGTTATTTAAGTTGTGGTGTACTTCTTCTAGTGGTGTCATGTGAACGTCGACTACATGACACTTCACCTATATGGGCCTAGGGGAATGCATTGTGTATTTGGCTACTAATCGTAGGGGTTACCGGAGTGACAGAAACCTGAACCCCCATTAGGAAACCATTGCACAAGGGACGTAAGGGTCTTAGAGTTTAAAGTTGTGGTTAGGTTTCTACCTTCATTACTTTCTTGTACTTACGGATGTTTGCAAGGGGGTTTAATCACAAGTATGTATTAAGTCTTGGATGGGACGGTACATTAGCACAGGTTCACCCACACAACACTTAGCAAGCTAGAGAACATTAATCGACTATATGAAGCGAAAGCACTTGACAGTCTTCCCATGTGTCCTCGAGAACGTTTGGTCATCTATAGAAATACAACCGGCTTGTCCTTTGCTGCATAAAGGATTGGGCCACTTGCTGCATTCATTATTACTGTCTTTTATTTACTCGTGCTTTGTTTACTTGCTTAATCAAAAAACCCCTAAAAATCCATTGGCTAAGTATTTCCAGAGAATTCCCGATCCATACCACAAGCCAACACCTTCTGCTCCTCGTTGGGTTCGACACTCTTACTTATCGAAAATACTGGGATACACCCCCTATACTTGTGGGTCATCAAGACTATTTTCTGGCGCCGTTGCCGGGGAGTGAAGCGCTATTGGAGAGTGGAACTGGTAAAGGAAACTTCTACTGTGAGTATTGTTTACTTCTGCTAGTTGCTTTATTTCAGTTATGGATAGTTCGCTGAGTTTCTTATTTGGTAATGCTACTACCACTGCTAAGGTAGTAATAAGCCACCACCTGCTGAGAAAGATGTTTTCAAAATACCTACAAGAATTATTGATCGTGTTATGGATAACTATTATGTTGGGGATGGAACTGTCCATCCCGGTGATCATTTACTCTTTATACACGAATTATGTGGGTTGTTCAAGTGTGCAGGTATTACTACAGATCAAGTTAAGAAGAAGTTATTCTTATTATCACTGAAAGGAAGAGCTGAAGAATGGTCTAAGCTGCTGAAGATTGGTCAAGCTCTGGAATGGGAGGAAATAGTGCCTCTCTTTTATTCAAAGTTTTATCCTCCTAGTGAAATTCATAAAGATCAGAATCAAATATACAACTTTTGGCCTCTTGATGGAGAGAGTACAGCTCAAGCTTGGGGGAGATTGAAGTTACTAATGCTCAAATGTCCCATTCATGAGCTCCCCAACAATATTATTATCAATAACTTTTATGCAAGGCTCCCTCTACATGATAAAGATTTATTGGATGCTTCTTGTGCTGGATCATTCACTCGCATGGAAGAAGAAGCTAAATGGGACCGTCTAGATCGTATTCAAGACAATGCTGAAGCTTGGGAGAACGACAAAGGTAGAAAGTCAGGTATAAATTATGATTATGAATGCATTGAATCTTTTATGGGAACTGATGACTTTCAAAATATTAAAAATGCTTATGGTTTAGACTCTCAAGCTATTGCTTCTTATTTTAAGGCCTTTGCTTCTTATATTGAAGTGCCTAAAAAGAAGTGGAATAAGTATCATGAACCTTATAAAGATATTGCTCAGAGTGTTCCTGCTAGAAGTACTGAAGTTTATACGACTAATCATGTTTTACCTGAACCTTATATTGAGAAAATGCATTTCCCATCTAAGGTAAAGGAACATTCTATGATGGCTAGTATGGTTAATGAAAGTATGAATAAGGCTGTTGAACCTGATAAACAAATGGTTGATGAACCTATGGTAGCAAGTGTGAAAGACTTTGTTGCTAAATATGAAAAAGAGGGACACACTATCCTTTGTAAGGATACCTCTAATATTGTTTCACAAAGTAGTGTTATGAGAGCTAGTATTCCGGTGTTTTCTGTTAGAATAAGTGATCATTGCTATGATAGTCCTTGTGATAGCTATATTGTTAAGTTTATGCATGATACTGAAAGCTATTATGAGAGGGGGGAAAGTGTTCTTGTGCATCTCAATAATATCAAGTTTCCCCGTTTTATGCTGAAAGTTTTTATGTTGCACTTCTTTTGCCTTCTTATGCAAGTTGCCTTTGGTTTCAATAACTTGTTTGTTTACAAAATCCCCTTGCATAGGAAGTGGGTTAGGCTTAAATGTGTGTGTGTGTTTGCTTCTTATTGCTCTCTTTCACTTCAATCATATCCCTATGAGAGCTTCTTCAAAATTATCATGCCCATCTTAATGGCTATAAAGAAAGAGCTTTGTGGGAGACAACCCAATTTGTTTTTGCTTTCAGTTTGTTTTTGTTTTTGTTTCTTTGAGTCTTGGAAGTTATTACTTCGGTAATAACCGCTCTTTATCCGTTTTGTTTGGTTTTTTGTCAAGATCAACCTCTAATGAGAGAGAAGTAAGATTTGGGGAAGTTGCTATCCCGAAACAGATTTTTGTGCTTCACCGTAAAAATTCGTGAGAGATCACTGTATGTCGGATTGAGCTGTAATTGTTTGTGTTTCGGCCCCAGGTTGTTATTTAACTTTCGTTAGTTTTGCACTTTTTGATTTGAGCTACAGAAGAATTTCGAAAAAATTGATCTTTACATGCTGGTCTGTTTTGACAGATTTTGCCAATCTTGCATTTGCTTCTTTATTCAATTTCCTTTTTGAATTCTTTTTGGGTTTTCGAAAGGAGTTGCTGCAGTAGCTTATGTTTTGATGGTTTTCAATCGAAGTTGGACTCAAAAGGTTTTATCGCTTCACTTATACTAATGTTGCTAATGAGAACTGTGTGAAGTTTTGTGTGAAAGAAATTTCCAGGAAGTGGAGATAATGGTGTAATAAGGAAGAGAAGGTTTTTATGACTCAAGTAATAAGTATATGAAGATCAAGATACTGATGATTCAAGTGATGACTCTAGAAGGATCCACTAAATACCAAATTCAGAGACCTGCAGAGTCCGTGTTCAAATAGGTAACAGTTCTGGTAAGAAAAGTTCCGCGAAAATACAATCCAACTATATTTTTGCAGTTTTCAGTCAATAAGGAAAGCTATGAAGCGAAAAAGGGACGGAACCGGAGCCAGGCTGGCCCACACCACCCCATGGCGCGGGCCCACCCCTGGCCGCGCCACCAGGTGGTGAGTCCACCCCGGACTCCGCCTCTGACTCGTTTTCTTCCAGTACCTTCCTTTTGATATGAAACTTCGTAATATATAACCCCCTGGATCCCCCGAGGTCCGTATATTGTGTTTTCGTCATGTTTTTGTTTCGATCTGTTTCTGCCAAGACATACTCTTTGAAGGTTTAGAAGCACAATGGTGTCCGCCAAGGATAAAGGGAAGGAACATATGGAGGAAGACCTCCAAGACCCCGGGAAGGAGAAGGAGATCAAGAGTGAAGGTGAAGAGGAGGCAAAGCACACCGGCACTACCATTGCAAGCATTGGAGTGGTGGCGAACCCTGCCAGGATCAGAAGGACTACACGGATACAGACTGGGGGGGAAGCTCCTCGTCACTGTTTGGCACCAAGAAAACCTTCTCTGAACATCAAGAGTACCCTCCATACCTTTACTCATAACCATGCAGGAAAAGAATACTCCAAGTGGGAAGAATGGAAGAATAATAGCAAGAATCGGGATTCTCAACACGACATGATCATGAGCCGCATTGAGCAAAACTCATAGCTGATTCGTAACCTCACCTTCGAGATTGAGGACTTTGGGAAACTGATCAAGGAGCTCATCAAAAGGATACCACCACCACCGAAGGAGTAATTCGTCATCAGGTTTGGCATCCCCTTGGTTTGTTCCAAGCTTGGGGGAGTGCCGCGGTATCATATCACTATCTTCTATCTTTTTACCTTATTAGTAGAGTCATATCATGAATAGAGGAGTTATTTTGTAGTATGGTTTGCATTATGTAAATGTCCCCTCTCTCGTTAGATTTGTATCCCTTGGTGTGAGTTTCCGTTATGGAATATTAATGAGAAGTTCTATCATCCACTCTTTTGCATAGCTTATGTTAGTTTTCAATTCGTGGTTATATGATTGATCTTGTTGTTAGTATTGGTATCACTTTGGGATCATTGAGTTAATTTAGTTGGTTTTGGCAAACCTGGCTCGGTCAGTAGCAACACCTTTTTGAGTTGAAAAGAAAAAGATAGAAGTACTCTAGAGAAAAATAATTTCATCAGCTTTCTTTCTTGATTTGCTCATAAGTCTAGTATTCTCTAGTTAAGATCTTTTGTGCTTCCAAGGAAGATTGCATGTTTGTTTTTTATCACTTGTATGTTTGTTTGTTTCCTTCAACTCTTTTACTTGCTACCCAGTCTTGCTAGCCAAAAACCTGTACTGAGAGGGTATTCTTCTCGTGCATCCATCTCCTTTAAACCAAAACCTTTGCCATTGTGTCCACCATACCTACCTAGTAGCATTATTGCTATTCCAAGTAAATTCTTGTTTTATCTACCGCCCAAATTAAACTTGTTATGTGAAAATTAGTGATTAAAGCTCTCATGAACTTGATGGCACACTTTACTTCTTTGCATTTAATAAACTTGAACCATTGGGACCTTCTTTGTTGCGTATATGCTTGCGCTTTATGAGTTGAAGTTAGCAGAACCATGTATCATGGGGACCGCTTTCAACACTTCATTGGTACTTGTACCTAGTTGATGTCATGTTCTTTTGCTTATGGATCCCGGCGGTGTGAAATAAAAGTGGAACTTGTAAGATCATGGAGTTTATATGTGTGTTAGAGAAACGCCTGGGCCGCTAGCCTAAGCCATGCCTAATCATGGTGGAAACTTGCAGCATAACTATAGTTAGCATTCTATGAAGCATCCTCAATAAAAACCTATGCAAATAGCAAATAAAAAGATCGCTGAGATGCTCACTGTCTGCTTGCCTTGTCATTTTGATTATGGGATAGCTCCTGTGTCATGTGCAAGGGCTACCCCGTTGGCGGTTCTCAATGATACGCATGTATTTACAATGACAAGAGCTTGCTCGTGACTGAAGTTGAGTAGCATGAGGATCGGTACTCATAAGTAAGGGGCATGAGATTTCAACTTATAACTTGTCAAGCATATCCTCTTAGTTGTGTCACTTTAACCTTAATCACCAAAAGATTCCTATGATAGGGGCAATGAGAGCTGAAAGCTAGTAAGTATCATAATTTTTGGGAGCTCTTTATGAGACTTGTAATCCCTGCTTCCCTCTGCGAAGGGCCTTTCATTTACTTTGTAGTTGAGTCAGTAAACCTATTCCCTTCTATCTCAGCAAGTATTTTGAGTTGATGTGTTTCATTCATTCATATGATGATTTATGCATTCATGTTTCTTATATTCCTTGTTTTGCACATTGCTCTTTTCTTGAAGTTTACTACTTTGAAAGCTTTCTTTGAAAACCAGCTGTTTGTGAACTCCAGCAAATTATCAACTATTCTTCGACCAAGAGCTAAGTTTGCCATTACCAATTATGATTCACTTTATGTATCTTTATTGTGTTTCCTTTACTCATTGCAAGTTGAGTTATATAATAGTGAGTTGTCTTCTATTATGATATATGTATTAGATGAATGCGATGCTTCTTGTCCGTATTCTTTTATAGACTCTTCACTCCATAAAAATGAGGTCATGTTTATTGAGCTCAGTTTCGCTTGGGGACAAGCGAAGTCTAAGCTTGGGGGGAGTTGATACGTCCATTTTGCATCACTATTAAATTCACTATTATTCATCGATATATTTCATATTGAGAGGTGATACTTATGTTATTTCATCTGTTTTTGCATGGTTGATGACTTTTGGAGCATGGACCGCTGCAGTAGGATTCTGATGGAAAAGGTGCTGTTTGGAGGAAAAATTCGCGAAGATCAGAAAATCCGGGAAAATATACGGAAAATTCTATTTTTCCAGAAGACTCAAGATGCCAGAAATGGAGTGGAGGTGGGCCACAGGGGCCCCACACCACTCCATGGCGTGGGCAGGCCTAGGCCACGCCAGGGAGTGGTGTGGCCACCCTGGCCCCCTCCAGCCTCTCCCCTCTGGCGTATATCTTCCTCCCGAAACCCTAAGACTCAGAGAGCGACCACATAGAGATTCCGCCGCCTCTGCGGGATGGAAAACACCGAGAGAGAAAGATCTCTCCGGCAGACAGATTTCTGCCGGGGGAATTCCTTCCCGTAGAGGGGAGATCGTTGCCATCAACACCACCATCAAGCTGGACTTCATCGGGATCATCATCATCACCACCACCATCATCACCATCAGCACCCTCATCACCATCTCCATATTGCTATAACAATTGGTTGAATCTTGCATTAGTTCATAGGGGAAACTTTCCCGGTGTTGATTACTCTTTGTAGTTGATGCTATTGAGTGAACCATTGAATTATTGTTTATGTTCAGATTATTATACATCATTATTCCATCTCTGATCATGATCCATATGATGTCTTGTGAGTAGTTCGTTTTGTTCTTGAGGACATGGGAGAAGTCTTGTTGTTAGTAGTGGAGTTGCGTTGAGAAAGATTAAATAGATTGTTATTTAAGTTGTGGTGTACTTCTTCTAGTGGGTATCATGTGAACGTCGACTACATGACACTTCACCTATATGGGCCTAGGGGAATGCATTGTGTATTTGGCTACTAATCGTAGGGGTTGCCGGAGTGACAGAAACCTGAACCCCCGTTAGGAAACCATTGCACAAGGGACGTAAGGGTCTTAGAGTTTAAAGCTGTGGTTAGGTTTCTACCTTAATTACTTTCTTGTACTTACGGATGTTTGCAATGCAGTTTAATCACAAGTATGTATTAAGTCTTGGATGGGACGGTACATTAGCACAGGTTCACCCACACAACACTTAGCAAGCTAGAGAAGATTAATCGACTATATGAAGCGAAAGAACTTGACAGTTTTCCCATGTGTCCTCGAGAACGTTTGGTCATCTATAGAAATACAACCGGCTTGTCCTTTGCTGCATAAAGGATTGGGCCACTTGCTGCATTCATTCTTACTGTCTTTTATTTACTCGTGCTTTGTTTACTTGCTTAATCGAAAAACCCCTAAAAATCCGTTTGCTAAGTATTTCCAGAGAATTCCTGATCCATACCACTAGCTAGCACCTTCTGCTCCTCATTGGGTTCGACACTCTTACTTATCGAAAATACTGCGATACACCCCCTATACTTTTGGGTCATCATACACCTCCTATACTTGTGCGTCATCAAGACTATTTTCTGGCACCGTTGCCGGGGAGCATAGCTTTATTTATCAAGTTCGCTTGGATTCATTATGTTGGGTCCGCAACATAGAAAACAAAAAAATTGCTACGATGAGAACTATACACCAAGATCTATCTACTAGATACAGAGCAACTGGTGGACATACATCCATGGAGAACTTACCCTCGAAGACAACGAGTTTTGTTAACGAGTAGGAACTCGTGGTTGATGTAGTCGTACGCTTGCCGATCTCAAGATCGTGTGGAAGTCCGAGCGCCGCAAATCAGCAGCGCATCCGTCCTCGCACACATGCTCAAGCTACCAGACAACCTCTCCAGCGAATCAGCGGAAGCAGCAACTCCTTCCAGACGCAAGGCCACCGGGAACATGTATCTCGCTAATCCGATACCATGGGGGAATATATAGAGGGGGAGAGAGATCCTTCACGAGGAGGTGTGCTTTGTGAGGGAGGAGAGGGGGACTTTTATAGGAGAGGGGGGGCTCCTCCCCTCCCATGGTCGGCGGCCAAAGGGGGTTGCCCCCACCTCTTCCTCATTCATCTGGTGAAGCTCCACTCACATAAATTTTGACTCCACCCAAAATTCCACTCACATGCATTAAATTTCCACCAAATTTAATGCCACTCTCAATTAATAAAACTCTTTTATTTATTTTATTCAGAATTTTGTTAATTACTTTAATTAAAAAACATTCACATAAAACCCCTTTCAACATTTCAATATCACATGCAGAACCACTTTCTGCAATTTCACCCGAAACAATTCCGGTTTCCATCGAAACAATTTCTGTTTCTATCGAAACATTTCCTGCGCTTTGCAAACCTTTTGTATGAAACATATGTGGTCCTAAATGGTGTCCGGTAACCCTTAAGTGTGTCACCCTACGGTTCGCGAATAATGCATACATGACTGAGACTCCTCTCAGATCAATAATCATAAGCGGGACCTGGAGATTCAACGATGACTCCTGCATATTCAACGATGACTTCTGTGATCGTGAGAACCTTTAACGCTAGTAATTTAATCCTTTTGTCTCATGATATAATACATGTCCGATATTCGATCATCGGTATCTAAATACCTAGTTTGATATCGTTATCGACATGCACTCTTTTCTCGTTCCCGTGATATAACATTCTAGTGATCACATCACTTGCTTGCAAGCTATCTTAATGTGATATCACCGAGAGGGCCCAGAGTATATCTATCCGTCATCGGGATTGACAAATTCCACTCTTGATCCATGAGCCTCAACATAACACCTTCGTAGTACTGAACCCACCTTTATAGTCACCCTGTTACGGTGTGACGTTTGATGTTATCAAGATACTCTTCTGGTGCTAGCAATTAACATGATCTCATGGTCTAAGGATAAAGATTACTTCGTATGGTGTTATAGCAATATAAACATAATGACTTGATCGTAATGCTATACTTCGGATGAATGTTCATCACATCATTTCACAAATACTGTGACCTTGTTATTAACAACATCCAATGTCTATGATCAGGAAACCTTGATCATCTTGTTAATCAACAAGCTAGTCTATAAGAGAGGCATAACTAGGAACCCTTTTTGTTTATTAAACACACATGCATTGACGTTTCCTATCAATACAATTATAGCATGCAAAATAAACATCTATCTTATACAAGGAATACATAATAACAACTTTATTATTGCCACTCGGGGCATATTTCCTCCACATTATTGTTCGCTGCCATCCATCCATCATGGGTAAGTCTCGTGATGGCAAGGTTCCTATTTTACCATCCACTACAAGAAGAGGTACTGTTATGAACACCTCTGTTGCTCTTGATTCACCATATGTTATGAGTAAGCTCGTTACACCACCACATACACATGCTACACACACTGCTACTACTGCTGAATCTGAAACTTCTGATACTTATGATGCTGCTTCAACTGTGCTTGATAAGAGTGGTTCATTAGGTCCTTTCCTAGATGCTACGATTGCTAGAACTATAGCTGGAAATACCGAAACTCCTAATGAAGACACTACCACACCTATTAGTTCACCTAAGTCTAGTGAAAGTTATGATATTGATGACTGATGAATTTATTAAAGTATGTAAAAACACCCATGATAGGAGCGCTGCTAAGAGTGTCCTTGAGAGGCATATTATTAGACCCAAATTGTCTCCTATTGCTAAGTTTGCTGCTTCTCCCATAAACATTATAGATGAAGATTATGATTTCTCTCTCGATCTATCTTACATAGCTATTGTCGAGAAAGAACCTTTTTGTGGGACTAAGAATGAAAGTGCGGTAGCACATCTGAATGAACTTTCTACCATGAGTGGATTGTTTTCTGATGATATTAAGATGTGTACTTACTTTGTTGCTAAGATTTTACCCTTTTCACTGAAAGGAGAAGCTAAAACTTGGTTTAGTAATTTACCTCTTGGATCTATTGATAGCCCTGAGTTCTTGATTAGTACTTTCCCGCAGAAATATTTTCCTCCTAGTGCTAGACATGCTATTTTGCACGAACTTTTTGATTTTAAACAGGGAGAAAAAGAGGTATTGCCTGAATCTTGGGCAAGGTTTTGTGCTTTGATTCATGCACAGGCTGGAAGCCCATTACCTAAGAATGAGCTTCTTGATATATTTTATAATGGACTAACCGAAGAATCTAGGACATACCTAGATAGTTGTGCTGATTGTGTTTTCAGGAATAGGACTCCTAAGGAAGCTGAGGAATTAATGGCTAAAATAAGCAAGAATTATGAAGATTGGACTCCTCCTAAACAAGCTATACCTGAAGTAATTGTACCTGAACCATCTATTCCGGTGCCTATTCCAACATCAAAGAAGAGGGGAGTTATTGAATTAAATGATGAAGTGATGAAGGAAGCTAAGAAATATCTTAAGGAGAAGGGAATTAAAGCTGCAGATGTCAAGAATTTACCTCCTATAGAAGAATTATGTAAGCCTATTCCCTACTCATCCACTATTGAGGTACACTTTCTCCAACACTTTGATGAAGGTGATATCCCTTACTCTAAACCTCCTGATCAATGCTTAGAACAATTCGATATATTTATTGTTAAGCAAGATAATTTTAATAAAAGGGTGCAAAATCATCTAATGGAAAACACTAGAGCTATTATTGAGTTAAAATATATTGTGGAAAGAACCTCTAATGATGTTAAAATGATTGTTAAACACTTTCAAATGATTCAAACTCAAATAGATCAACTCATTAAAGTGCAAAAAGACTTGCTAGTTAACGCTGCTAAAGAAAAAACATGCTTATGAAATTAGAACTAGAAGTGGTACTGCTACCCAGGATCCTCTATATCCTAAGGGGCATCCCAAAAGAATTGAGCAGGATTCTCAACAAGCTAAAAATAGTGGCTCCACTCGTAAGAAAAGGAAAAAGAAACATAAAACTATTATAGAACCCTCTGAACCTGCTATAGATCCTAATAGTATATCTGTCTCTGATGCTGAAACTGAGAGTGGTAATGAAGAAAATAAAGCTCCAAATGAAGAAAAAGTTGAAGAAGGACCTGAAAAGCACACTAAGAATACTAAATACACAAAAGAAGATTTTATTTCTAAGAAACATGGTAGTGAAAGAGAACCTTGGGTCCAAAAACCTATGCCTTTCCCTGATAAGAAACACAAGTCAAAGGAAGATGAACCCTATAATAAGTTTTGTGAGTGGATGAAACCTTTATTCTTGTAAATTCCTCTGACTGATGCTATTAAATTGCCTCCTTACTCAAAGTATATGAAGGATATTGTCTCGAATAAAAGTAAGATCCCTAATGAAGAAATCTCTACTTTGCTTGCTAATTATTCCTTTAATGGTAAGGTTCCAAAGAAACTTGGAGACCCAAGGATTCCAACTATCCCTTGATCTATTAAGAATAGTTATGTTAGAACTGCTTTGTGTGATTTAGGAGCTGGAGTTAGTGTTATGCCTTTCTCTCTCTATAAGTGGCTTCAACTAGAAAAATTAATACCAACTGATATATCTTTGCAAATGGCTGATAAATCTACCACTATTCCTATTAGAATATGTGAGGATGTACCTGTTCAAGTGGCTCATAATTGCTTGATATTAACTGATTTTGTTGTGCTTGAAATGCCTGAAGATGATAATATGTCTATTATTCTTGGGAGACCTTTTCTTAATACTTCAGGAGCTGTTATTAATTGTAATCAAGGAAAGGTGACCTTTAATGTTAATGACAAGGAACATACTGTCTATTTCCCCGGGAAGATTGAAAGGACTAATGGTTTGAATTCAATTGAACATGTTGAGGGCATTCAAGTTGGAGAAATATATTGTCCCATACCAAGAGAGAAATTTGAAACTATTATTATTGGGACTATTGCTATCAAGGTTGAGGTAACATAATCATGTGAAATACAAAGTTTTGTTTCATATAAAATTGTTTTGGTAATAAGACCTGATCAACCTTGTTAACAAAAGGATTTCATTGAACAAAATAATGTTTTCACCATGATTATCTCTGCTTACTTCTATTCTCTCCATTTTAGTTTTTGTTTTCGTTTAGTTTTCTTTGTTGTTAGTTGCTTGCATGTTACAGTGTCTTAGAACTCCTGTAGTTCTAGCATTGTTTTTTCATTCCATCATTTCCAAAAAAAAGAGAGGTCTATCTGTCAGAAAATCATTCATCTAGGCCTGAAAATTTCCCAAAAATTAAGTGTCTCGAAAAATTCCAGAAAATTCATATTAAATTTTTACGTGAAAAAAGGGGCAGAGGAGTGCCTGGAAGGTACCAAGGGGACCCACCAGGCAGGCACACCACCTGGTGGAGCGGCCTGCCCTAGGTGGCGCCATGCCATGGTGTGGGCCACCCCTAGCCCTCCACTCACTCTCTCACTTGCCATTTTCTTCTCTCTCTCGAGCAAACTCAAGTTCATTGCTCAAAATCGCATTCTTGCTATGCTTGCTCTCGATTTTTTCAATCTTCTTGCTCAGCCCATCTTTGTTGCTGAAATTTGGAGCATTTGTTCTCCGGTATGTGACTCCTCCCCTTGTCCAAGTAGATTTGTGTTTAGTGGATTATATCTTGAGTATTTTAATGCTGTAGGTGACAGGTTATGAGAGATTGTAAGCTTGTTTGATGCTTAGAGATATAGTTTTGATGCATGTTTAGGCCTCTTACAAGTCCCTATGAGTAGTACCCTTCATTATATTCACTTTGCAATCACTTGTTTAATAGGTGTTTAAATTTCAGAATATCAAGCATGAACAACCATACCTTTGGAGAGATATTTGAGAGGTATGCACCTAGGAGGTCGAGGCCCTCAAGATCAGCCTCTCAGTTTAGGCCCTCATACAATGAAGATCTCATTGCAACTCGTATTGGTAATGAAGGGGATGATGGGGATGCTCACCCATCTACTTTTCCTTGTTTTACTTTCTTACAAGCTGCAGGGATTCTTGATGATTTCTTGCTACTGATTCAGAGGGTTGGTTTGACCTCATATATGCAAGATGAGAGTGGGCAATACGCTATGCTCACCAAATCTTTTGTTGAGAGCTTCGTGTTTACTAACACGCCCTATCCGTCAACTGTCTATTTCAAAATTTATAACCCGCCCTTCACCATGTCGGTGGAAAGATTTTGCAGCATTGTAGGTGTAAGCATGACAGGGCCGTGAAGAAGATTCAAGGGCGACCCGCTGATTTGCTGGAAATTTACCGAGGGGTCACCAATGATGATGACCGCGTGGCTCAGCGCGGAAGATAACAAACATCCAACTCCATGCTCTTAGATACTTTGCATATTATCTTGCTACTAGCGTTCTTGGTAGGGAGAATATGAGTAATATATCCAACTATCATTTAGCCTTCCTTGCTGCTGCGCTTAACAATGACACTCGGTACAACCTTGGCTCGCTTACTCGCCGCCTAGCTACTAGGGGGCCTATCAATGGGGGTATCATTGCCTCACGTATGGTCAATGCATTAGGGCTTTCAGTGGACCCCAATGATACTATATTAGCGCCACAAAGGCTTGACCTTGTTGCTATGAAAACTCATCACTTTGTCACTACTGATTCTGACTTGGACAGTCTAGTATATAGGATGTTGTTTACTGACAGGGATTAGAGGGAGATCCCTTTGCCGCAGTCTTCTTTGTTTAGTGTTCACATGAGACCGTGGTCGTGCTCTAAGGAGGAGGTGGACGAGCAGCTCCGTTTGCTGGGTTTCCACGAGCAGCATCAGGAGGATGTGCCCTCCTACGATTACTCCGTGTACTACGGAGGGACGTACTCGAGCTCGCACCAGGACAAGGGTACCTCCTCGTCGTACCACAGTGACACTTCATCCTGGCCCTCTTGGGATTGGCACCCACTTAGGCCAAAATCCTAAGCTTGGGGGGAGGTACGCCGACATCGCACTCATCTCCTTATCATGTTGCGTCGGTACTTTGTGTATTCATGTTTCGTTCTCTTTTTAGTTTTCGTTCTTTTTTTTCTTTCGCTTTCTAAAACACAAAAAGACCAAAAATATTTTTGTTGTTTCTCTTTGTTTGCTTCTTCTTTTTTCCTTGGTTTTTTTCCCTTTTTGCTTTGTCTGAACTATTCAAAAAACCTAAAAAGATTTTGCTTTGCTTGTTCTTCCTTTTTGGTTCTTGTTTAAAAAAATCGAAAACACCAAAAATATTTGTTGTTCTTCTTTGGCTTTGTGAGTTTGTTGCAGGGTTCAGCAGTCCTCAGTGGATATTGGTTTCATATTGTTATTCAAGCCACACAAGTGAAGAGAAATAATGAGGATTAATGATAACTTGAGGTGTAGTAAGAGGTTGGTAACGAACTCTATTTGTTTTCATTTTTGTACATATACTCATCATTGTGGGCATGCTTAGTCTGTTCGTATAGGGTGTATGTTATTTATGGATGCTTAGTAGTTCTTGCTTTCATATGATTGGTTCCAGCTTGCTAATAGTTTGTAGCATGTCTTATGAATGTTTGCTTGCATTACTCTATTCATAACTTGGTATGACACCGTGGTATCCTCCTCTGAATGTTTCAATTGAATTGACTTGGCACATGCTCACGCATGCACATGACTGTGATAATCAGTTAAGCCTTGATGAATTATTTTTCCTTGAGGATCTTGAATCACTTTCATGCCATGATTAGTCCTGTTTTGTTACAAGCATGATTATGACAGCTATTGCTCTCTCGTTTGTCGCTCCCTTACTATTGCTAGCCTTCACTTTCACTGAGTATGTTTTACTCATGTTTCCAACTCCCTTAAACCAAATATGGTCAAAGTGTCCACCATACCTACCTATTAGCATCATTCGCTATTTCCGTGCGTATTCAATATGCCTTGTTTTCTTCCGAATAAAATGTTTGCTTGTTATGAGAAAGTTAGTTAGTAAAGCTCGCACGAACTTGATGGCACACTTTATTTTCTTGCATTTAATAGACCTGAACCATTGCGTCCTTCTTTGTTGCGTATATGCTTGCGCTTTATAAGTTGAAGTTAGCAGAACCATGTATCGTGGGGAACGCTTTCAACATTCCACGGGTACTTTGTACCCCATTGATATCATGATTCTTTTTCTTATGGATCCCCGCGGTGTGAAATAAAAGGGGAACTTGTGAGATCATGGAGTTTGTATATGTGTTAGAGAAACGCCTGGGCCGCTAGCCTAACCCATGCTTAATCATGGTGGAAACTTGCAGCATAACCATAATGAGCATTCTATGAAGCTTCCTCAACAAAAATCTATGCACATAGTAAATAAAAAGATCGCCGAGATGCTCATTGTCTGCTTGCCTTGTCATTTTGATTATGGGATAGCTCCTGTATCATGTGCAAGGGGTACCCCATTGGCGGTTCTCTATTATACATATGTACTTACAATGACAAGAGCTTACTTGTGACTAAAGTTGAGTAGCATGAGGTCCAGTACTCGTGAGTAAGGGGCATGAGACTTTAGTTTATAACTTGTCAAGCATATCCTCTTAGTTGTGTCACTTTAACCTTAACCACTTAAAGATGCTTATGATAGGGGCAATGAGAGCTCAAAGCTAACGAGTACCATACTTTCAGCATTTGGAAGCCTTTCAAACTTTTCAAAACTTTTTGTTTTCCTCGTTGAGTCTCCACATATTCTATGAGCACCTTCTTGAGAGCATAGCTGACATTCTTAGTGTAAATGTGCTTGTCTCAAAACTTGATTATTTGTGTTATGAATTTGATGCTTCTATCTTTGATATCTTTACTTCTAGTCTTCACTTGAACTTCAGAGGTGCCTTGGCATTCACGGTCAAAGGCAAGCGAGATACCACTCTATCATACCTTGTTATGAGCATTGTAATGTTGCTTATGTTTATGTTTCATGCTACTTATTATTCTTGAGTTGGAATCTCATCATAGCTTGCAATGCCTATTAAGTAAACTTAGTTGCATACTCTTTATTATGAATTGTCTAAGTAGTTGATCACATGCTAAGAATATATACATCATATGAAGCAAATGTGTTCGTGAAAGTTTCTTTTATCGCACTCAGTTTTCAACTGAATTGCTTGAGGACAAGCAATGAGCTAAGCTTCAGGGAGTTGATACGTCCAAAACGTATCTAGTTTCCCGAACACTTTTGCTATTGTTTCTCCTCTAAACTTGTGTGATTTGGATGCAACTAACACGGATTGACGCTGTTTTCGGCAGAATTGTCTTGGTGTCTAGTTTTTGTGTAGAAAATCAAACTATCAGGAAAAATCCCGAAAAATATGCCAAAAATCTTATTTCACCAGAAGACTCCCGGAGTCAGAATACGATACGGAGGAGGGCTGGGCCCAGGCCACACCACCTGGCCGCGCGGGCTAGCCCAGGCCGCGCCAGGGGGTGGTCTGGCCGCCCCAGACACCTCCTCGGTCTCCCTCTTCGCCTATAAGAAGCCTTCTGACCTAAAAACTCAGGGAGGTTCGACGTTCTTCCAGAAGGAGTTCCGCTCCGCCGCTACCACCAGATTCCACAAAACGGCACCAGAAACTCCGTTCTGGCACCCTGCTGGGACGGGGAATTGGAGGAGATCATCGCCATCATCATCACCATCGCTTCTTTATCGACCATCCATGTTTCCCCCATCTATGAGTGAGTAATCCCCCGCTGTAGGCTACGAGGATGGTAGGGATTGGATGAGATTGTTCATGTAATGGCATCAGATTGTTAGGGCATGGTGCCTAGTATCTTCTATTAGTGCTTTATGACTTTGTTTCGACTTTTTATGCTTAATGCTTGTCACTAGGGCCCCGAGTGCCATGATTTTAGATCTGAACATGTTATTGATTGATTATGATAGTATTGTTTATGGTCTTATCTGCAAGTTGTATTCACACGTTGTTGTCCGGAACCAATGGCCCCGAAGTGACAAAAATCGGGATAATAGGAGGGAATGGCTTTGATGTGAGGATCACATGTGTTCACGGAGTGTTAATGCTTTGCTCTGGTGCTATATTAAAAGAAGCACCTTAATTGCCAGTAGTTCCCTTGAGGCCCCGCTATAAACGGCTTGGAAGGACAAAAGATGTTGTGCAAGTTCTCATTGCGAGCACGTATGACTATATATGGAACACATGCCTAGGATTATCTAGTACTTGGATGCTTTATCTTATTTATCTGCAATTGCCCTATGTTCTGATTGCTATGTGAATTGTCTTGTCCATGCAACGCCCGTCCATCCATCCCTATGCCGACCGCACTCAAATCCTATTGTTTACTGCTATTGTCACTACTGTCTTGAGTTTACTATTGCTGTTACTTTACTATTCTTACTACAAAACTGTTGCTACTGATAAACTGCTGTGAGCAAGATTGTTTCCAGGTGCAGCTGAATTGACAACTCAGTTGTTAAGGCTTATAAATATTCTTTGGCTCCCCTTGTGTCGAATTAATAAATTGGGTTTCACTTCCCTCGAAAATACTGCGATACACCCCCTATACTTGTGGGTCATCATGGATTACCCAAGGTTTATCGAACTCAGGGAGGAAGTGGTAAAAGTTATCCCCTCTCAAGCAACCATGCAATCAAGATACAAGAAGTCTCTTGTGTCCCAAACACACCTAATACACTTGTCAGGTGTATAGGTGCACTAGTTCAGCGAAGAGATAGTGAAATACAAGTGGTATGGATATAAAATAACGGTGCCAGAAAATAGCTTGATGGCGTGGAAAAGACTAAAGGCAAACTAAATTAAAGATGGAAGCAAGCAAACATGTAACAGATCTAATTGCGAACGGTGTTTCAATGTTTAGAAACAAGGCCTAGGGATCATACTTTCACTAGTGAACACTCTCATATAAATATATTCTTCTTTATGATACTACGCTGAACTACTCTCCGGTTGGACACTCTAATCGTTGGTAGGGCTATAACAGCACACCTCAAAGTTCATCTTTCCCATCCAGATAACCCCACACTGTCACCTTGAGCACTAGATGGTTCAAACAAACACCACAATTTTATAAAGACATCTCCAAATATAACTCATAACAAGTATTTGTAATCTCTAGCCTAAGTGCCACCATGGTGTGCACGCTGTCACTTTCACACACATGGGGTGAACAGAGATCTATTAAAGCACTTTAGTAGCAAGGTAGACCTATAGATTACAAGCTCATTATCTCAATAAGATCATGCATAGAGAGAGAGATGAACACATAGCTACCGGTAGAACCCTTAGCCTCGAGAAAGAACTACTCCCTCCTCATCATGGGAATCAGCAACGGCGATGGAGATGGTGGTGGAGATCGATGGAGATGGCTCCGGAGGCACTTCCCCGTCCCGGCAGGGTGCCGGAACAGAGACTTTATGTCCCCCGAATCTCCCCTTCGGTGGCGGCGGCGCTGCGAAACTTTTCGTGGATTTCTGATTGACTACTTAGGTTTTGGCATCGGGAGGCATCTTATAGGCGAAGAGGCAAGGTCGGTAAGCGGCTAGGGGGCCCACACCATTCCCTGGTGCGGCCTGGGCTGGCCCGCGCCAAGGGGTGGTGTGGCCACCCTGTGCCCCCCCCCCCCCCTCCGTCTCTCCTTTTGGATCCGTGAATCTTCCGGAAAAATAATGACTTTGGCTTTTGTCTGGTCCAATTCCGAGAATATTCATTTTCTGACTTTCTGGAACCAAAAACAGCAAAAAAACAGGCAACTGGCACTGTGGCATCTTGTTAATAGGTTAGTCCAAGAAATCATATAAAAAGTACTCCAAAGTGTGGACGAAACACAAGAAAGTAGATAAAACCAAGCACGTAACATTAAAAATTATGGATACGTTTGCAACGTATCACACTACATCAAGTTAGGAATGTGGTGGAATACTGGTGCTTGCTCTGGAAACAACAAACATGATCAGGTTGCAAATGTGGATGCCTTGATCACTTCGCCTTTGTTCTAGGCTTCCGGCTACAACTTGTAATATCTACAGGTCCTGGCATGGATAGGAGGAGTAGGAAGCAGCCAACAGCCAACTGAAGCTACAATTAGCGAAACAACAAATAGAACCATTTCTGTTGCCCCACATTTTTAATGTTTTGGTGTCTTATGCTGGCGTGGGACTAAATATCTGGTAGTTTCTAGGACAACATGGGCTTTTCATGTGTCACTTCACTTTCTAGTTGAAGATAAAGGTATGGTTTTTTATGTCATCAGCGTCCTCTAGTGAAATTATGGTGTTTGACCCGATGCTTGATTGTGAAGGGATAGTTGATTTATGGTTAGAGCTTTGTCTGTTCTTTTACTTTTGTTGTACTAGTTAGCATCTAGAGTTTTGTCCAGCAACTCTGGAATATGGCCAAAGTTGCTACGATATTTATCAAGTTTTCTAGTATAAGGTTGATATGATCGTTCCTCTAATAAAACTTGTTCGCTATATAGTACTCCCTCTGTCCGGAAAATGATGTCGTTGATTTGTCTAGATTCATATGTAACTAGATGTGTTTTAGTGTGTAGATACATGTGAGTCTAGACAAATCTACAACAATATTCATGTTTCATACTTGTAAATGCCATGCTATTTGTGGACTTAGTCTTGTTGCTTTCCCTGTTTATCTCAATATGATGTATTTTGACAAGATGATATTGTAGATGTGAACTTTGGACTATCAATGTTGCTTGCATTGCAGAAATCAAAAGAGGTATTAACACCCTTAGTCCCACAAGTTGCAAGGTAGGTGCAAATTAGTCCCAGAACTTGCAGCATTCGATCCCGCAGTCCCAGAACTCGTTCGACCGAAACAAACCCGTCCAAAATTACCAGGAAGGCAGGAACCAGGCCACGTACTGAAACAGGTCAGCTCGATCGTACTTTGCACTTACGTCCTATGAAAACTCCCTCAACCTGGTTAGTCCTTCCACGTATTTTGGAGAGGGCAGGGGCGTCGTGAGTACAGAGAGTCAACCGCTTTTCCAAGTCGCTAATTTCTCTGCGGTTCCGTTCTTTCGTTTGTTCTTTTTCGTTTGTGCCCTGGCCACCGAGGACACAGACGGCGCCGCTCCTTCTCCTTGCCGTTCATGGCGGCTATCACGGCGAGATGCCGCCGGACCTGCAGTACCGTGAGCTGCGCATGATCGAAGTGGTTCGGCGATGATCGAGTTGTGATTAGGGATCCTGAGCATTGGGGAATTCACAATAGTAGTGGGGCATTGCAAATTCATCGAGTCATTGCAGTTCATGACATGCTGCTGATGGCTCCGCCTCTTATTTTTGGAGCAGATTAGTGAATGTTTTTGTTAGTTTAGGTTGCCCTAATCAATCAAATTCAATTGATATGTACTGATTGCTGTTGAAGATGGCTGGGACGATGATTAGTATAATCAGGCAACGGTGCTCTGTTTCTGTTCGGCTAAATTCTGAATTTTTTCCAGGAATTCTTGTTGATGGACACTGTTATTTCTGAACTTTGATATGAAGAAGCTTCTGAATTACGGTTAGTTAAGGAAAAGTTCTTGTACCTTCGTACTACTTCCCTACGTCCATATACGAGTGTTAATATAGGAGCAGTTCCTAATTAGCAGTTCATAATCTACACCAGCAGACTTCACTAGAAAAGCTTCAAATAAATTGTGAAACTGAACTTTATCAGTGCCAGATTGATTTCACTAAACTTTATCAGTAAAGGCTGAAACTAACAATACGGATTTCTGAGTTCATGGATCAGTGCCTTCATAAATAGAATGCAAGTGATTGTCTCACTTCCTACCATTCATTTCTTCTGCATCCCTAATTTCAGGACATAGCTTGGTGTTGATCAACCTAAGATGGGATTGTTACAAACAACAGAAGAATTGTCTAAATTAAGAGGTAAAAACACCAGTAGATTAGAAGAGGAACATACGTCTTGTCTCACTGTAGCGGTCGCCACGCCGCACAAGGATTTGGCAAAGATGGCCTTGTAGATGGCTAACGATTCCTAGCATCGAGGTTGCCCTGCAGACTGCGTTCCTACAACTCTAGGATCATGTTCGTCAGGAGGCGCAGCCGCCAACCCGCCGGCTCCAAAATCCTCTCCTTATCCTCCTCCGACACCAAAAAAATGCAGGCGGATGACCTTGTTGTAGAGCTTCCAATCGACCTGTGCATCCACATGCACAGGGGGATGCACGTCCTATCTTTGAGTCTTTCAGTTGAGTGTTACCTGTGCCAGAGCTTGGTCGTGACGAACACCTCCTCCCGGGATGCCACCAGCCCGTGCCGCAGCGCCTCCGCGAGGGCGTCGGCCAGCGGCGGCTCCGTCGAAGTGGCGGAACCCCAGCTCCGTCCGCGACCACCGCGTCCCTGATGGTCTATCCAGCAAGGTGCAGGGGACCTCCCCGTTCTATCCAGCGAGTCCTCGCTTCTCCCCGTCGTATGCTCCAAATTTCATGTCGCCAATGCCGCCCACTCGGGTTGACTATGTTTAGTCGCGAGGGAGACGGGAGATGAGGTGGGGTGCAAGTGAGACAGAGAGTTTTCATAGGACGGAAGTGCAAAGTACGATCGAGCTGACCTGTTTCAGTACGTGGCCTGGTTCCTAGTAAGTTTGGACCAGTTTGTTTCGGCCGAACGAGTTCTGGGACGGTGGAATCGACTACTGCAACTTTCGGGACTAATTTGCACTTACTGTGCAACTTGTGGGACTAAGGGTGTTAATACCTCAAATCAAAATACCATCATGTAACTCTAATGCCGTTGATGATTAGGTGATGCATGGCCTATCCTATCCTATACTGGTAAATCTAGTTTTTGTTTTGAGTAAGGTTTGTTGTCATGCGGGTGATGGACGCCTGAGCTGCTGAGCCTTGTTCAACCAACCAATGTTGGTAGGACATGGCGCTGGAGCAGTACATAAGGCAGCAAACTACCATGGTGCTCGCTCATGAAGGGAATAAGTCGAGCTGGAGGTGGGAAGGAGGGATCCATGGGTGGCCATGCTTTCTTTGTTTATTTTGTTGCATTGTTGTTGCATTGGATCGGTTCACTAGTGCACACCCCCCCCCCTCTAACACCGGTTTGGAGGGCCCTCTAACAACGGTTGTAGAACCGCTGTTGAGGGTTCGGTGTTAGAGGGCCCCCCCTTTAACACCGGTTCTTATACAAACCGGTGTTAAAGGGTGGCGCACATGGGGCTGCCGCAGGGCTCAGGGCCCCCCCTTTAACACCGGTTCGTAACACGAACCGGTGTTAAAGGTTCTGTGCCGCGGCAGGAAAAAGAGATAAATCTCTGCCGCGGCAGGAAAACGGCCTAAATCTCTGCCGCGGCAGAGTTCTGCCCCTGCCCCGTTCTGGGCGTATTTCTGCGGCGCGGCAGGGACGGGGAGGGGGGGAGGGGGAATCGATCGGGAGCGGTATACACATACATCGTCATCGGTACATACGAGTACATGAATAATTAAGCAACTATTATTATACACAACATCGTCATTGTGTGGTATTCTCCGTAAACGTTGAAGCATCAAGTACAAGACAAACACGTTCAAACATATATACAACGTTCATTTTGGTGGATATCTAAAGAGTTCTCCGCCAGGCGTGACGACCTCATCAAGTATGAACCCCGCCAATTCCTCTTGAATGGCTCGTATGCGGTCAAATGGTAGGAGTTGGTCCCGCATCCGTTTGATCTGAATATATATGAAGAATAGGGTCAATATATATATATATAAGAATAAAACTCAACACAATTGATGGTAATAAAATAATGTTGTGTACTTTTTTTACTTACTCTAAGTTGTTCTAGTGCGGCTTGGCCCGTCGCACATATCGTGTTGCGAATGAACTCGCAAACATAGTACCCACATAAGTTATTGCCGTGTCCCTGATGCGCGCACTTTACGAGAATAGAGAGTTCAATCAAAATAATAATCAATAAAGCATGATATAATGGAATTGGAAGCAGAATCAAAGAGATACGTAGACCTAGCTAGCTAGTATTACTTACATTTTGGTCTACAAATTTTAGTTCTTCTGACCATTCACCCACGGCCCTGCCCGTGAACCTTTTTCAAACCCTGTCCGGCAAAGAAATGGATAAAGGAGTAATTAATTACTTGTTGTCACGAAAGTTGCCGATCTAGTGCGATAATATGAGTGGAATTACCTCTGGAGCATCTCTCTAAAGTCTGCCCATAGCTCTTTTTCTTTTCGTAACGAGTCCATGACAAGGACTTTTCCTGAGTCAGGTTGAATGACTAGCAGAATAAAGTGGAACCTACGCACGCATAACTCATCATCAGTTACACTTAACATCGAGTAAGCCGAAACAGAATGTGTACAAGAGAGGGTAACAGTACTCACGAGAAGCTGTAAGGCAATAGTATTTCCCTTTTGGTTTGTTGTCTCAGTAAAGACCTTAGCAATAAATCTTCTGTTTGCCTGGGTTTGGTTCTTACCACTTCTTCATGAACTCTATTTGGGTCAACGAACCCAGTGTCAAAAGGTCCTCCTTTCATGCATTCCATAACCTTTTTCCTGCATAATAGTATATACATATATGGTGAGCATATATACATACATGCAATTAATGAAGTGAATGAGATGAGATAGAAAATACAGAAATAGTACTTACACACAATAAAGGCTGATGGCAGCTTTGTCGAGTTCCTTCTGATTGAATAGAAAATGCAAGTCTTGAATGTTGAAGTCGATCTCATCGTCTCCGCACAAGAAAATCTCATCTCTTATATGCGCCGTGATCCATTCTTCCTTTCTCGTCTTGCAGAAATCAAGGTACCACTTGTGCAATCTTCGCATCTTTGTTGGTAGATTCTTGAGCTCCTCTTTCTTGACGATATTCTTCCCATACTTCCATGGCTGTATGGGGTTGGCATCGCATTTGGGCAAGTTGTCTCCCATGATGTTCAAGTATGCAATGTAAGTCATCCCCATCTCATTGGCCTTTCTTTGTAGCTCTGCCTCGTAATCATTTACAGGAGGAGCGTCCCATGTGTCGAACACTTGGAGCGGGGCGCATAATTGGTTTTCCTGCTCTCCGAGCATGGGAACTGTTTTCTAGGGTGCCGCACGACTGCTACTTTCAGTCTCCCTACGACGCCTTGCATCCGCCTTCAAAATCTGGCGCTCGTAGTCCGGCACAAGTGGGGTTTCAGGTTTCAAAAGATTTTTGTAAAACTTCTCCACCACCGCCGGATCTATTTTCTCCTTTGGCTCGGCCCGTCTAGGTGCAAAGAATTTCTTGACCTCTTCTTCCGAGATCCTATTGGTCTCCTCGTCGCTGCGATTCCACGGTAAAACCGGCAATGGCTTGGCGGAAGGCTGTGGGACGTAGTTTTTTGAACTCTTTGGCGTACGGTTTCCTGCGGATTTCTTTGTGGCGGTGCTAGTGATGCTCTTCGTGGCAGTGCTCTTCTGCTTACGCTGAGGAGATGGCTGAAGTGCCGGAGATGGCTGGCGCGCCGGAGATGGCTGCCGCGCCGGAGATGGCTGCCGCGCAGGAGATGGCTGAAGCGGCTCAGACTGCTGACGCTGCGGAGACGGCGGGGGTGCCAGTGGCCTCCAATTTGGAAGCACGATGTGTTCCTTCTTCCAAAGAATGGTTGTTTTCACTTCAAATTTGAGTTGAGTTTCCCCTTCACCTGTAGCATGGTCAAGCTGTGCTTCCTCATATTCCTTCACAACCTCATCCACCCCGACAATAGCATAGCCATCTGGAATCGGTCGGCAGTGGTAAGTTCCACCAGCTACAGGAGGTAAGGCATAGCCGACAGCCACCTTAATGGATAAGCCCATTAATCTCACATGCAGCTCAGCATGTTCGCTCTCCGTGATCTCATCCACGGGGTATCGAGGACCCGCCATTTCAAGCGTGGGCTGCACGTTCTCCGTGGAAGCCACGCTGCTTTTCCGCGCAGAGTCTGGGCCGCCGGCAGCTTCCAATGCAGGCTCTTCGTGCCGCTGAGATGGGCCGGTAGCTTGATGGCTCTGTTGTGCATTCACTTGCGCCTGCAGCGCCACAAGTGCATGTTCTATCAGTGTCATCCGCTCTGTACGCTCTTTTTCTTTTCTGCCGCGCCATCTGTAAGAGTCGCTCCACTCGGCAAACCCATCCTTCCACGTCATACCCCCTGTGCCTCGTGCATGTCTAGAGTGTTCTTTTTTACCGATGGCGCGTGTGAGCTGGTCATTCTCTCTGTCGGGATGGAAGGTCATGGCGGCTGTTTCCTCGTATGCCGTGATGAGTTCAGTGACGGGTTTGGCAAGGAGGGTTGGGAAGATACACAATCCTGTTTCTGGATCCAACCTTGCCCTGATTCCGTAGAACCAAGTCTTTGCACGTAGGTCCAACCCATGTGTCTAGGGTGTGATCCCTCTGTCGCGCAGGGCCTTCTCAGCTTCCTCCCACTTAGGCCTCTGAGATATGTAGCCACCTGACCCTGTCCTCTGGTGATATTCCTTCTTCTGGGCATTTAGCGTATTGGTTTCTGACCTCTTGGTAGCTATAGCACCTTCCTTGTATGCCACAAATTCGCGCCAGTGAGGTCTTATCTTCGCATAATATGCGTCCTCGAAATCTGGAGTCTCGCGAGCTTTGACAAATTTGTTCAATTTTGTCTTCCAGTTGCAGAAAGCGTCAGCCATCTTCTTTAGAGTCCACTCTTTGACCTTTTCCTTTATAACCGGTTTGTTTTCATCCTCCTCTGGCGGAAGGTTGAAATTTACCAACAGCGAATTCCAAAGCGTTTCTTTGGATCTTTCATCGACAAAGGTACCGTCGCCCTAAACTAATACTAACTATAAAATACACTAAATAACCCTAAACTAAATACGCTAAACTACACTAAATAAATAACCCTAAACTAATAACCCTAAACTAAATAAACCCTAAACTAATAACCCTAAACTAAATAAACCCTAAACTAATACTAACACTAAACTACTAATAATACACACTAAACTACACACTTATAAAATACTAATAACTAATTATATACATATATGCAACAATATATACAACATATATGCAACAATATATATGCAATTACACACAAATAAAATTATTCATACACAACAATATATATACATATATGCAACATTTATCCAATATACACACAAATAACATTTATCACCAATATCCAATATCTCCAAAACACAAACAGAGAGCTCTCACCGCCGGTGGCGGCAACTCTCGTGAACGGGGTTGGCGGCAGCGGTCGTGGACGCGGGGTTGGCGGCGGCGGCTCCGAGTTGGCGGAGGCTTCGGTGTTGGCGTGCGGCGGATCCGAGCGGCGGCGACGGGGGTGGCGGCCGACGCGGGCGCGCGCGGTGGCGGACGGTGCTGGCGTGGCGGGGGGCATCGACTGCGACGGCAACGGCAACGGCGATGGCTCGCGCGCAGGGAGGGGGGCGACGACGCTCCCGCGGGATGGCGACGGCGAGGGCAGCGACAACGAGGGCTGGACGGCGACGGCTGGACGGCGCCGGCTCTCCTCTGCTTTTCTCTGCGCGCGCGCTTTCGATCTGGCTGGGGGGAAGAAGGAAGGGGAAGGCGCGCGTTATAACCCCCCTCCCTTTAACACCGGTTCGTGGCTGGAACCGGTGTTAAAGGGGAGGGAATTCGTTTCGCGCCCGCACCCCCCCCTTTAACACCGGTTCCAGCCACGAACCGGTGTTAAAGGGGGGGGGGGTGTGCGCGCGCGAAACGAAATAAATGCGCCCCCCCTTTAACACCGGTTCGTGGCTGGAACCGGTGTTAAAGGGGGGCATATATTTCATGCATTAAAGGGGTGGGGGCATTTATAATTCAAAAAATAGGATATGAATTTAGAAAATTCATATCTTATTCATTTCAACTCAGACAAATATGAATAATATATCATAATTTTCAGAAAAATAATATCTATCCATTCATGTAAAAACATTTTATATTTACTTTAGATGAAAATTTTCAAAATGATTAAAACACTTACATATAAATTTTGATTATTCAATTCAAACAAAAATAAATTGTCAAATCCTAAAACTTTGAGCATAAGAAATATTAAGCATCTAAAAAGGAATCTAACCCTATTTTATTAGAGCAAATCATATTTTATTTTGTATTAATATTTTGAATTGATTGGATATTTAAATGTCGCATCTTTTGTATACACTTGAATCTGACAAAGCCTCGCTCAACTTACATTTGATTTTTGATAAAATAGCATATTGTGAACCTAAAAATGATTTTTGTAAAAAATCATGAGCATCATATCATGTACATGTAGTTCATATCTGACCCACTTCCTACCGATTCGGCAGGAATTTGTCTTTTTCACCAGAGGTGGACGGAAAGGTTTCAGATCCCCCTGTTGGTACATTGTCCATATAAGGTGGTCTAGTATTTTTGTAAAATGTGGTGGTGGTTTTTTGAATTAGCCATTTGGTGGTTGCTTCACAAAACCGTCCGTTTTTTATGCTCGGAAAATGGAAAATGCCTTTTTGGTGCGATAAAAAGGAAAACTTCCTCTTGCAACATTGTTTGCCATGCCATGATGCACATGTATGCACAATATGGTCATATTATCACAAACTATGCCTTGATTCTAGCCATAACATTGGTCATTTGACCCGAAAGCCAAGAAACCTCGAATGAGATAGGTCATTTTGTGAAGGAGATAGAACTGGAATTAAAATTCGGCAGGGGTAGTTCGAGGCGCAAAGCGCCTCTGCCTCCCTGGGGGTTAGTGCTACGGTGGAAGCCATGGGAAAGAGTGATGAGGTTGCAGATATGAGTCTAGAGATGTGCAATGACAATGGAGGCCAACCCTACATATATATATATATATAGTGAAGAACTGGCGGGAAGAAAAATGGCAGGAAGAAAAATGGCTCATTTAATACATATACTGTTAACAGAAGAAATATGACATTGATTTCCATGTTGAGATACATATGTGTGCCAAAAATGGCTCAATTAATACATATAGTTAATCTTATGATCGCGTCGGCCGTAACCATGGAGTATCAACACCGTTTAACAGGATGGTTGGGTCAGTCTTCACTCTGAAGGGCGGAATTTCATCAAACTTATTATAATCTTCTGACATGTCTGTCTTGTCCTCCACTCCCATGATGTTTCTTTTCCCTAAAAGAACTATGTGACGCTTTGGCTCATCGTGTGATGTATCTATTTGCTTATTTTTTCTTTTTTTCGGTTTGGTAGACATGTCCTTCACATAGAAAACCTGAGCCACATCATTGGCTAAGACGAATGGTTTGTCTAAGTTCTTGTCTACCTTCATAAGATTGTTGAGATCCACCATTGTCATTCCGTACTTCTTGTCTACCTCAACCCCCCCTCCTGTTAGCTTGACCCATTTGCATCGAAACAAGGGGACCTTAAAATTAGGTCCATAGTCAAGTTCCCATATCTCCTCTATGAACCCATAATACGTGGTCTTTTGCCCATTGTCTTCTGCTGCATCAAAGCGGACACCACTATTTTGGTTGGTGCTCTTTTTATCTTGGTCTATCGTGTAAAATGTATTCCCATTTATCTCGTACCCTTGGAAAGTACATTCAGTCGAAGATGGTGTCCTGGCCAACAAGTACAGCTAATCCCCAACAGTGGTGTTATTCGTGAGAAGTCTTTGCAGCCAGCCGCCAAAACTCGCCATGTGTTCACTTATAATCCATTCATCAGACTGCCCCGGGTGTTTGAGGCGTATTAAATTCTTGTGTTCATTGATATACGGGGAAACCAAGATAGATCTTTGTAAAACCGTGTAGTGTGCTTGATTGAGAGAATGCCCGTCCCTACATATCATTGCTTTACATCCTAGGGTGCCTTTTCCACGCAGTCTCCCCTCATGTCGTGATTCTGGAACACCAATCGCCTTAAGGTCAGGAATAAAATCAACACAGAACTCAGTGACCTCCTCTGTTACATAGCCCTTGGAGATGCTTCCTTCTGGCCTAGCACGGTTATGAACATATTTTTTTAAGACTCCCATGTACCTCTCAAAGGGGAACATATTGTGTAGAAATACAGGACCGAGAATGGCAATCTCTTCTACTAGGTGAACCAGGAGATGCGTCATAATATTGAAGAAGGATGGTGGGAACACCAACTCAAAGCTGACAAGACATTGGGCCACATCTGTCTGTAACCTGGTAGGCTTTCTGGATCGATTACCTTCTGAGATATTGCATTGAGGAATGCACATAGCTTCACAATGGGTACTCGAACATTTTCAGGTAGAAGCCCCCTCAATGCAATCGGAAGCAATTGTGTCATAATCACGTGGCAGTCATGAGACTTCAGGTTTTGGAATTTTTTCTCTGCCATATTTATTATTCCCTTTATATTCGACGAGAAGCCAGACGGGACCTTGATACTGCTCAGGCATTCAAAAAAGATTTCCTTCTCTACTTTGGTAAGAGCGTAGCTGGCAGGAGTTAAGTGGCATCGTTTACCCTTCTCGTTCTCAGGATGCATAGGCTCTTCAGGGTCTTTCAGACGTTGCTGGTCCTGCCGTGTTTCCGGTGTATCTTTTGTCTTCCCATACACTCCTAGGAAGCCTAGCAGGTTCACGCAAACATTCTTCGTCACGTGTATCACGTCGATTGAAGAGCGGACCTCTAAGACTTTCCAATAGGGTAGGTCCCAAAATATAGATTGCTTCTTCCACATGGGCGCGTGTCCGGCATCGTCATTCGGAACAGATAGACTGCCAGGACCTTTTCCAAAGATTACTTCTAGGTCCTTGACCATACCAAATACCTCCTCACCGGTACGGAGGACAGGCTTCCTCCGGGGTTCTGCCAGACGTTTGAAATGCTTGCCTTTCTTTCTTACTAGATGCAGGTTTGGAAGAAATCGACGATACCCTAGGTACACAACCTTCTTACATTTATCCAAATATACACTTTCAGTCTCATCTAAACAGTGTGTGCATGCATTGTATCCCTTGTTTGTCTGCCCTGAAATGTTACTAAGAGCAGGCCAATCGTTGATGGTTACGAAAAGCAATGCTCGTAGGTCAAATGGCTCCCCTTTGTGCTCATCCCACATACGTACACCTGGTTTGGCCCACAGCTGTAAAAGTTCTTCAACTAATGGCCTTAGGTACACATCAATGTCGTTGCCAGGTTGCCTCGGGCCTGGGATGAGCACTGGCATCATAATGAACTTCCTCTTCATACACAACCAAGGAGGAAGGTTATAGATACATAGAGTCACAGGCCAGGTGCTGTGACTGCAGCTCTGCTCACCAAAAGGATTCATGCCATCTATACTTAGACCAAACCTTAAGTTCCTTGCGTCACGTGCGAAGTCCGGGTACTCTCGCTCGACTTTTCTCCACTGTGACCCATCAGCGGGGTGTCTCAACATCGCGTCTTTCTTACGGTCTTCCATGTGCCATCGCAACAACTTGGCATGCTCTTTATTTCTGAAGAGACGTTTTAACCGTGGTATTATAGGAGCATACCGCATAACCTTGGCAGGAACCTTCTTCCTAGGGGCCTCGCCCTCAACATAGCCAGGATCGTCTCGTCTGATCTTATACCGCAGTGCAGTGCATACCGGGCATGCATCCAAATTCTCGTACTTCTCACTGTGGTAGAGGATGCAGTCATTAATGCAGGCATGTATCGTCGGCACGTCTAATCCTAGAGGGCAGACAACCTTCTTTGATTGGTATGTACTGTCGGGCAACTCATTATTTCTTGGAAGAAGATTCTTCATTTTTACCAACAACTTTGAAAATGCGCTGTCAGTCACACCGTTCTCTGCCTTCCATTGTAGCAAATCCAGTGTGGTACCTAGCTTTTTGTGGCCATCTTCGCAAGTTGGGTACAACAATGTTTTGTGATCCTTTAACATCTGCTCCAGCTTCTCCTTCTCCTTTTCAGTTTCACATTCTTCCTTTGCATCAGTAATGGCCCGACCAAGATCGTCATCAGCGGGCCCATCTGCTGCCTCTTGATCTTCATTATCTACCCCCGTTGCAGTATCATCATATTCATGATACATATTATGATAGTTGTCATCATCCTCTTCTTCTTCGTTGTCTTCCATCACAACCCCTTTTTCTCCGTGCTTGGTCCAACAATTATAGCTGGGCATGAAACCGGATCGAAGCAGGTGGGCGTGAATGGTTCTGGTATTTGAGTAGTCTTTCTTGTTCTGACAGTGAACACACGGACAGCACATAAAACCATTGTGACCACGGTTTGCATTAGCCACAACGATGAAATTTTGGAGGCCCGTAATGTACTCGGAAGTGCGGCGGTCACCGTACATCCATTGCCGGTTCATCTGCATTAATATATAGTATATATCAAAAAATAATAGGGAGATGACCATTTATATATATAGTACATCAATGACACATGAGAGGATAGTTGCCGACCTCGACCGAGAAGGAAAGAGCAACGAGAAAACTTATTTTGAGCTCTCGGGCATTTCACCGAACACCTCTTGTGCATACAAAAAAAACACAAACTAGCACACTTCACACCCTCTTGCTAGGCTCCAAAATGAGATGGTTCAAGCCACGAACCGGTGTTAAAGGGGGGGGGGCTGCGCGGGCCACTGGTGCAGGGGCCTTTAACACCGGTTCGTGCCACGAACCGGTGTTAAAGGGGGGCTCCTTTTTGCTGCACGGGCCACGCTGGTACAGGCCCCCCCTTTAACACCGGTTCGTAGAAGAACCGGTGTTAAAGCCCATTTCCAGGCTCAACCAAAGGCCTCGTTTCCACTAGTGGTTAGGTACTAGCTAATCCATCTGTTCCAAAATATAAGATGTTTTAACTTTGTGAAAAGAGTATATCTAGACCCCTTTTAGTGTGTAGATTCATTTAGGTTTGGAGTGAACCTAGACACTAAAAGGGTCTAGATACACTCCTTTTTTAAAGCTAAAACATCTTATATTTTGGAACGGAGGGAGTAGTTAAATTGAAAGTCCTCTATGTTGTAGTGAGTTTCCATTTGTTTGACCTGGAGCATCCATCTTTGTAGAAAGAAGCCAGTCTTGCTGTTGGTTTTGATTATTTTTGCACCATTAAATTTCACCTTACCTTCAACCCATTGGACCAACTGTTATGATGTGCAAACTTTTGCTACATGGTTTGTATTGGTGCTAGAGCGGATCATATTGTTGTGAGGCCACCTGGGCATTATTTGGGTCGATTCCATCTTATTTTGTCCGTGCATCGGAATATTTTGGTCTGCATGTATATACTTGTGTACTATTACTAGCTAGTGCTTTTACACTTCATTCCACTTTGATTATCCATGATTTTGCGAAAATGTCCAGAAAATAGAAACAACAAAGTCCATGGCTAGTTTTCTAACAAATTTATTGGATGATTGGCTTTAGTAACCTTGCCATCCAGTGGTGCCATATAAGTGTATAACTGTATATATGAAGAAAGGACGGGCATAGCTAGCAATAGAGTACTCATTGCTGTGTTTGCTCCGCGAGGAGCCTAGCTTGTAGTCCGTTCCAAATTATAAGATGTTTTACGGAAATCTGTTTCGGCTCTCAGATCTAGATGCTCATATTACCTAGACCACTACTGCTTCTCGGGATTCCCATTCTATTGTGTATGCCCAAACGTATTCTAATTTACTTGCCACTTATTGAACACTGCACATGCCCAGGTTTGCAGGTTCATTCAATGCGTCTAGGACAGTTAACCTTCACAGCACATGACGGAACCTATTTTCCTAGACAGTCTCAATGACTAACAGGACCGCCATCCATTAACAGTTACCTACACGTCGGGCTCCCATCAATCCACTTCATAAATTTAGAAAATCAAAAACGATCCACCCATTCAACAGAAGGCAAACTTTAGGCCTTATGGGTAAATGAAAATGTGCTCGATCCCATGCATGCTCAGAACATGAACTGATCAAGGTCTTGGGCAAATTGGGAGCAGTAAACGTAATCCGAAATTCAGGTGCCAGCATAGTAAAAAATATTAAGTCAGATTGTGTTACAAGCAATCTTCAGTACACCAAGATAAGTGGTAATGGAAAATCGGACACATTGTGTTCATGGATGGGCATCTACAAAGAAGTCATTGTAGCTGTTTCCGCTAGGTGAGAGCATCCCCGAGGGCATCATTCGGCAGGATTGATCGGTTCTCTCGCAGTTCCTTGCTCTCATGTAGGGCTTGGCACCTTGTCTTGGCGAGATTGCTCTGTAAAAATGTGGATGTCAGATGTTTGTGTTTGATGAGCTTGGGTTCGAAATATCATGGCAAGTGTCATATTTGTGGTTACCTTTCTGACAGGAGTTTTTAGCCTTTTGCTATCGCAGTAATAAGTGCGCATACATAGCCCCGAGACAATCACTGCGACATGGGCTACAGGTAGTCAATAACCTTGTGTACTATGTTGATGTTGTTAGGGTAGCTCTTTTCCCATTTTCTTTCCAAATGGGCCAGCCCCCAAGAATTTGGCACCGGGCCTCTGATTCAGTACAACCCCCTCCCACCTAAACTCGTATAAACTCGTATAACCTCAAACACAAGGACGACTCAGATCGTTTGATACTCCTTCGTAATTAGTACATACACCGTATACGTAATCATATAGAAAACCCCATATAACTCAACGAAAGCCATACATGTACTAGTACGACATGTACGTGAACGGAAAAAAAACACCGTTGTACGGATCATCGCCGGCCGAGTACACCGGCGACGGCCGTGTCCGTGTGGTGGTACCGGTGGTATCCGGCGAGCCGGTGACTCGTTCTCACCGGTGCACGCCTAGGCTTGGCTTCGTAGGTGTGTGCCGGCAGGGCTAGCACGGGGGCGGCGGCGCGCAGATTGGCGGAGGAACGGCGGAGGCCATGGCGGCTGTGAATGGGAGCTTGGGGAGGACAACCGTACAGTCTAGCACGATGTCCAGCAGCATACCAGATAAGTCCGGCGCGGTGTCCGGCGGCCTACCCGATAGTCTGGCGTGGTATGCGGCAGGAAGCCGGATAGTCCGGTTGTGAGATGGTCGACGGCGGTGGCCGGCGGCGGCGGAGGTCGGCGTCTGCTGTGTAGGAATGCATGTATCTACAGATCCTGATCCGTATCTCTATACGCAGGTAATACATGATGTGGATATGGGTTCATATGTATACGTGGTCGTATTTGTACGAGTTTAGGTGGGAGGGGGTTGTACTGGATCAGAAGCCTTGGCACTATGCATCATGTAGCCGTGCAAACACAAAGTCATGACGTGTTTTCTTTTCAGCGGTGAGATTTTGCTTAACAAGAAGGGGGTCTCATACATGTATGACTCGAACTCGACCTACATGTCCCACATGTATAGTACCCAGTGATCATCAAGAGTAGCGGGGGCGAAATCTACAATGGTATATGTATGAATTACTTGAAGTTGCTCAAGGTCAGGGGTTGAATGATGTGCATGGCTAACGAGAAAACAAATGAGGAGTATACTTACAGTATGGAGTCAAGGAATTGATTATTAGCTGAAACGGCATGCAAGAAGTCTTTCTCGGACAAAACTAGAGTCTGTTCAGATACTGACATGAGTTAGATTGGACGGAAAACATGCAATGCAAAGAGTAACTCGTGAAAAACATTGGTGCTTAGCGTGAATTCGGTTTCCATAATGTGCCTCAAGTTAACGTATGGACAATCTGCATTTGATTCAGTGTCCATCTGCTTGTACAAGTACAAGATAACAGATGTTCAAGCATCTTGCTGCGACAAGCCACTGGCATATCCTAATCCTAATGACACATATTAAAAGAGGGGTGCACTGTGATGAACCGTACCGGTGACATGGGCTAGTCAAAAATTATGTCGATCCAACAAAATGGAGCTGCTGTGCGGTACAGATCGCATGTGGTCACAGCATTAACACACTATTCGATCCAACAATTTTTTGAACAATTACACATGATATGGGAGGTTGAGGTACATACAGGAGCATCCCGGAGGATCCATGGCCATTCGCTATAACCCCTAACCTGGCTACAGACAAACCTTTGGCTGAGGTGTACCATTAACTTATCAGCAAATTTGATCATGTCACTCGTCATAGTGGATCTTACGGTTGTTAAATGTTTCATGCACCTCGCATTTTTGTCCTTTTCAGCAATATGGTTATGCGGCCAAAGAAACCTGAATAGTCACTATTAGAAAATGAACCTTTGGTTCAGGGGTATTAGCCCCGGTTTTGCTGCAAACCGGGACTAATGCCCCGGTCCAACGGCTAGATCTAGCCCTAGGGGGTGGCAGGTACTAGTCCCGGTTCGAATGAGACCTTTATCCCCGGGTCGTGTAACAAACCGGGACTAAAGGGTTTCAGGCAGGCTGGATCAGGCGCCAGACCCTTTAGTTCCGGTTTGTTATACGACCCGGGCCTAAAGGTGGACCTTTAGTCCCGGTTCTAGACATGAACCGGAACTAAAGGTCTGGTTATATCTTCTTCCCCCACCTGTCTGAGCCACCATTTCAAGCCGGTGGCTCTCCTCTCTCTCTTTCTTGCTTTAAGCTCAAGTTCATGCCCTTTTTTCTCAAGATTTGTCTATATTTTGTGGTGCCCCATCTATCCAAAGGTTCTAAAAGGTGAGCAACTTCATCCTTTGAACTCTCATTGCTATATTAGCTCATTTCATGCTCTATCTTATAGATGGATTTGTGGATTTAGTTTGGTAGTAATTTTTGCAATGATAACATGAGATCGATGTTTAGATTCTATCTATCTTGTATTAATGTAAGAAACTCTAAGGTAAATATCACAATATGTGGATTCTATCTATATATATCTTGTTTTGGCACATAGTCTCGAAATTTGATTTTAGAAGCACACACATGCGTGAGTTCATCATTCTAACTAGCTGGACAAAATATCCTTCTTCGTCTACCTGCGTTCAACAGACTGAAAAAATTGTAACAAAGATAGGTATAATTCATAAAAGCTTGATAAGAAAACATCACAATTCACATATTAGGGAGTGCCTCTATGGCGAGCTCCTCGAAGATGTCTTAGGATCCTAAGACATCTTCGAGAAGCTCTACCGTAGTGGTGTCCCTGCTCTCCCATACCATCTTTCGGTTTGTTGAACGCAGGTAGACGAAGAAGGATATTTTGTCTAGATAGTCTACCAAGGTTACAGAAAGATGTGGTCCAATGTCTTGTCAGCTTCGAGTTGGTGTTCCCACCATCCTTCTTCAATATTATGACGCACCTCCTAGTTCACCTAGTCGGAGAGATTAACATTCTCAGTCATGTATTTCTACATAATATGTTCCCCTTTGAGAGGTTCATGGGAGTGTTAAAGAAATATGTTCATAACCGTGCTAGGCTAGAAGGAAGCATCTCAAAGGGATATGGAACAGAGGAGGTCATTGAGTTTTGTGTTGACTTTATTCCTGACCTTAAGCCCATCGGTGTTCCTGAATCACGACATGAGGGTAGACTTAGTGGAAAAGGCACGCTAGGAAACAAAGCAAGGATATGTATGGACGGACATTCTCTCACTAAAACACACTACATAGTTCTGCAAAGTTCCACCTTGGTGGCTCCGTATATCGAGGAACACAAGAATATTGTACACTCCAACAACCCGGGAATGCCTGGCTCCTGGATTAGAGATGAACACATGAGGAATTTTAGCGGTTGGTTGCAGACATATCTCATGAATGACATAAATGTTGGAGAGCAGTTGTACTTGTTGGCCAGGTCTCCATCTTTGACTATATTGACTTTCCAAGGGTACGAGATAAATGGGAATACATTTTACACGATCGCCCAAGATAAAAAGAGCACCAATCAAAACAGTGGTGTCTGATTTGATGCAACAGACGAGAATGGGCAAAAGAATACATATTATGGTTACATAGAGGAGATATGGGAACTTGACTATGGACCTTTTTTAAGGTTCCTTTGTTTCGGTGCAAATGGGTCAAGCTGACAGGAGGCAGGGTGGAGGTAGACAAGAAATACGGAATGAAAATAGTGGATCTCAACAACCATGCGTATAGAAATGAACCATTTGTCCTAGACAATGATGTGGCTCAGGTTTTTTATGTGAAGGACTGATGTCTACGCACTTCTATTCTTGTAGACAGTTGTTGGGCCTCCAAGTGCAGAGGTTTGTAGAACAGCAGCAAGTTTTCCCTTAAGTGGATCACCCAAGGTTTATCGAACTCAGGGAGGAAGTGGTCAAAGGTATTCCCTGTCAAGCAACCCTGCAATCAAGATACAAGAAGTCTCTTGTGTCCCCAACATACCCAATACACTTGTCAGGTGTATAGGTGCACTAGTTCGGCGAAGAGATAGTGAAATACAAGTGGTATGGATAATTATAAGTGGTAACAGTGATAGAAAATAGCTTGATGGCATGGAAAAGACTAAAGTAAAACTGAAATAAAGATGGAAGCAAGCAAACATGTAACAGATCTAATTGCAAACGGTGTTTCAATGCTTAGAAACAAGGCCTAGGGATCATACTTTCACTAGTGAACACTCTCATATAAATATCTTCTCTTTATGATACTACTCTTAACTACTCTCCGGTTGGACACTCTAATCCATGGTAGGGCTATAACAACACACCTCAAAGTTCATCTTTCCCATCTAGATAACCCCACACTGTCACCTTGAGTACTAGATGAGTCCAACAAACACAACAATTTCATAGAAACATCCAACTCCAAATATAACTCATAACAAGTATTTGTAATCTCTAGCCTAAGTGCCACCATGGTGAGCACACTGTCACTTTCACACACATGGGGAGAGCAGAGATTCATTAAAGCACTTGAGTATCAGAATAGATGTATAGATTACAAGCTCATGATGACAATATGATCATGCATAGAGAGAGAGATGAACACATAGCTACCGGTAGAACCCTTAGCCTCGAGAGAGAACTACTCTCTCCTCATCATGGGAATCAGCAATGGTGACGGAGATCGATGGAGATGGCTTCGGGGGCACTTCCCCGTCCCGGCAGGTTGTTGGAACAGAGACTTTCTGTCCCCTGAATCTCCCCTTCGGTGGCGGCGGCGTTGTGGAACTTTTCATGGCTGGAGTCTTGACTCTCTAGGGTTTAAGTGTCGGGAGGCTTCTTATAGGCCAGAGGGCAAGGTCGATAGGCGGCCAGGGGGCCCACACCATGCCCTGGCGCGGCCTGGGGGGACCCGCGCCATGGGGTGGTGTGGCCACCCTGTGACCCCTCTCCGACTCTCCTTCTGGCTCCGTGAGTCTTCCGGGAAAATATCAACTTTGGCTTTTGTCCGGTCCAATTCCGAGTATTGATTTTCTAACTTTCCTGGAACCAAAAACACCAGAAAACAGGCAACTGGCATAGTGGCACTTGTTAATAGGTTAGTCCAAGAAATCATATGAAAAGTACTCCAAAGTTGGAACAAAACGTAAGAAAGTAGATAAAACCAAGCATGGAACATTAAAAATAATAGATACATTTGCAATGTATCAACATCCCCAAGCTTAACTCCTACTCGTCCTCGATTAGGTAAGTGATGAAAATAAAGAATAATTTTTTAGGTGACATGCACCATCAAAGACTTGATCAAAGTATTTGCAAAACATTCAAAGCTGGGATCATAGTACTTCAATCATAACATGAAAGACAAAGTTCTAGCAATAAGACAAAGAAACTATGATGCAACATAAAAAGGCACAAACAAAAGATTCATGAATAACAAAAGTTTGTTTGTTTCACATAAAGAAAACATAGCATAATAGTATTCAACTTGTCCCTCATAGAGTAGCAAATATAAATGCATAGGACACCTCCAAAGTTCATAAGGGTGACTAGATACAAATAGTTTAAAACAAGCAATATCAAGTTATGCATCAATAAACTAGTCTTGGGACAATGCACATAGAACTAAGAATGGCCACTATCCTCTCAAAGTAGGTGCATAAAGATAGAAGGTGGAGACTCAATATAATGGTGGAAGAAAGACCTTCATAGAAGGAAGTAGAGATTCAAGTCTCATAAAGAGCTTCCAAAAATTATGGTACTTATAGCTTTCAGCTCTCATTTCCCCTATCATAAGCATCTTGAAGGTGATTAAGGTTAAAGTGACACAACTAAGAGGATATGCTTGAAAAGTTATAAACCGAAATCTCATGCCCCTTACTTACGAAGACCGATCCTCATGCTACTCAACTTTAGTCACGAGTAAGCTCTTGTCATTGTAAGTATATGTGTATCATTAAGAACCACCAACGGGGTACCCCTTGCACATGATACGGGAGCTTTCCCATAATCAAAATGACAAGGCAAGCAGACAACGAGCATCTCAGCAATCTTCTTATTTACCATGGGAATATGGTGCTTTTTCTCTCTTTCCTCTTTTCATAATCTCTTTTTTTGTTTTTCTCTTTTCCTCTTTTTTCTCAACATAGGACTCTTTTTATAAGAAGAATGCTTCATAGATAGCTCATTATGGTTACGCTGCAGGTTTCCACCATGTCAGCATGGATTAGACCGGCGGCCTAGACGTTTCTCTAACACACATACAAACTCCATGATCTTACAAGTTCCACTTTTATTTCACACCGCCGGGATCCATAAGCAAAAGAACATGGTATCAACGGGGTACAAAGTACAAGTGCAATGTTGAAAGCGTTCCCCATGATACATGGTTCTGCTAATTTCAACTTATAAAGCGCAAGCATATACGCAACAAAGAAGGACCCAATGGTTCAAGTTTATTAAGGGCAAGAAAAGTAAAGTGTGCCATCAAGTTCGTGAGAGCTTTAATCACTAGTTTTCTCATAACAAGTTTAATTTGGAAGGTAAACAAAACCATGAATATACTTAGAATAGCATAAGCTAGTAGGTAGGAATGGTGGACTCTTTGGAATAACTTGGTTTAGGGAGTTGGATGCATGAGTGGAACTCATACTTGGTTGTGGAGGCTAGCAAAAGACTGGGAGCGACAAACTAAGAGAGCAATAATAGCCATAATCATGCAGAGCGACAAAACATCATTGATCAAAGCATAAAGTGATACTACAAGTTGAAAACTAAAGGATCATAAAGGCTATGGTGACTTGGGATAGTCATAACATGGTGTGAGCATGTGCCAAGTCAACCCAAATAAAGCATCAAAGGAGATTACCACTATACTATGCTTTAATATGCTAAAACAACGCATGATTCATCCAAGGCACATTAAGCAATCTCAATTGTTTATAACAAGTCATGCTACAACAAAGAATACTAAGCATAAAGCCTAAACAATATCAAGCATGGCATGACAAAGCATAGGCCACAGTCAAAAACAAGCTCTTTTTACCACATAAGTATGAACTTTCCTACTCTTTTCCAATCCAAACCAAACTATTTGCAAACCAATGCATGAAAGAGGGGGTCCCACCAATTTATTCAGAAAACTAAGAAAACAAAGCAAACGAAAAACCAAAACGAAAACGAAGCCGCTCCAAGAACAACACAACTATGCATGAAACAATAAAAATGAAGCGTTTGGAAGAAACCTGGGATCTTTATTGATGAAGAAGGGGATGCCTTGGGCATCCCCAAGCTTTGACGCGTGTACTTCTTGGATATTTCTTGGGGTGACACATGTGGCATCCCCAAGCTTGAGCTTTAGTCCATCCTTCATCTCATTACTCATTCCTTCCATACACCTGAAATTTTTCCTTCATACAAAACTTCACACAATCTTTATTAGCAACATTAGTGCACTCAAGATAAATAAGTCTTAAGGTTCAGTTCTAACACCAAATAAACTTCCATTAAAACACTAGCTACTGTAGCACTTCCCTCAAAAAGCTCAATTCCCCAAAAGAACTCAAAAAGGAACCAACAAGATGCAAATGCAGAAAATGGCAGAAATCTGTCAAAACAGACCAGCAGGTAAAGATGAATTTTTTCGTAGACATTCTGTTGCTCAAATCAAAAAGTGTTGAACTAACTAAAGTTATATAACAACCTGGGTCAGAATCACAAAAATTCATGCCTCAAAAGGACATACAGAGATTTTACATGAATTTTTACGGTGAAGCATAAAAATCTGTTTTGGGACAGCAACTTTCCCAATCATTACTTCTCTCTCATTAGAGGTTACTCTTGGCACAAAAAGCAAATAAAAAGGATAAGGAGCGGTTATTACAGAAGTAATAACTTCCAAGACTCAACTAAAACTTTTGGGTTATCTCCCAATAAGTACTTTTCTTTAACGCCTTTAAGTTAGGCATGATAGTTTGAGAAGATGCTCACATAGGAAATATGAATTGAAGTAAAAGAGAGCATCAAGAAGCAAATTCAAAACACATTTAAGTCTAACCCACTTCCTATGCATAGTAATCTTGTAAAGAAACAAGTCATGAAAGCACAAAGCAACAAGCATAGGAAAGCAAAACAAGTGCAACTTCAAGACTTTCAACATAAAGAGGGGAAACTTAATATTATTGAGATGCATAAAACCATGTTTCCCTCTCTCATAATAACTTTTAGTAGCATCATGAATAAAATTAACAATATAGCTATCACATGAAACATTCTTATCATGAGCCACATGCATAAAAGAATTAATACTCTCCACATAAACATAGTCATTCTTATTAATTATAGTGGGAGCAAATTCAAAAAAATAGCTATCATTATTATTCTCATCACCATAATCATCAAATATAGGAGGCATATTGTAATCATAATTAATTTTCTCCTCAATAGTAAGTGGACTGAAAATATCATATTCATCATTGTAATCATCATATATTGGAGGTTTGGTATCATCATAAGCAATAGAATAGCTATCTTACAAAGTTGGGGAACTAAAAAGATCATTTTCATAAAAACTAGCTTCCCCAAGCTTAGACTTTTCCATAGCATTAGCAATAGTGGTGTCCAAAGAATTCATACTAACAACATTGCTATTAGCATGCAAATAAAGTTCCATAGGTTTTTTAATTTTCTCTTCAAACACTTCATGTCCTAACTCAAGATAAATACTATCAAGCTCTCTAATTTTGTTGTTGTTTTCCATTAAGCCTAACTAGTAAAAACAAGAAACAAAAACACAAAATTGCAGAATCTAAAGGAAATAACTTCGAGTACTCACACCAGAAAATTGGCGTTTGTCGTGGGAGGTTCTTCTTCTTTAATCCTCCGGTGTGAATACCTTTTACCTTACCTCCCCGGCAACGGCGCTAGAAAATAGCTTGATGTCTACGCACTTCTATTCTTGTAGACAGTTGTTGGGCCTCCAAGTGGAGAGGTTTGTAGAACAGCAGCAAGTTTTCCCTTAAGTGGATCACCCAAGGTTTATCGAACTCAGGAAGGAAGTGGTCAAAGGTATTCCCTCTCAAGAAACCCTGCAATCAAGATACAAGAAGTCTCTTGTGTCCCCAACACACCCAATACACTTGTCAGGTGTATAGGTGCACTAGTTCGGCGAAGAGATAGTGAAATACAAGTGGTATGGATAATTATAAGTGGTAACGGTGATAGAAAATAGCTTGATGGCGTCAAAAAGACTAAAGTAAAACTGAAATAAAGATGGAAGCAAGCAAACATGTAACAGATCTAATTGCAAACGGTGTTTCAATGCTTAGAAAAAAGGCCTAGGGATCATACTTTCACTAGTGAACACTCTCATATAAATATCTTCTATTTATGATACTACTCTTAACTACTCTCCGGTTGGACACTCTAATCCATGGTAGGGCTATAACAACACACCTCAATGTTCATCTTTCCCATCTAGATAACCCCACACTGTCACCTTGAGTACTAGATGAGTCCAACAAACACCACAATTTCATAGAAACATCCAACTGCAAATATAACTCATAACAAGTATTTGTAATCTCTAGCCTAAGTGCCACCATGGTGAGCACGCTGTCACTTGCACACACATGGGGAGAGCAGAGATTCATTAAAGCACTTGAGTATCAGAATAGATCTATAGATTACAAGCTGATGATCACAATATGATCATGCATAGAGAGAGAGAGAGATGAACACATAGCTACCAGTAGAACCCTTAGCCTCGAGAGAGAACTACTCCCTCCTCATCATAGGAATCAGCAATGGTGATGGAGATGGTGGTGGAGATCGATGGAGATGGCTCCAGGGGCACTTCCCCGTCCCGGCAGGGTGCCGAAACAGAGATTTTCTGTCCCTCGAATCTCCCCTTCGGCGGCGGTGGCGCTGCGGAACTTTTCGTGGCTGGAGGCTTGACTCTCTAGGGTTTATGCCTCGGGAGGCTTCTTATAGGCCAAAGGGCAAGGTCGGTGGGCGGCCAGGGGGCCCACACCATGCCCTGGCGCGGCCTGGGGGGACCCGCGCCATGGGATGGTGTGGCCACCCTGTGGCCCCTCTCCGACTCTCCTTTTGGCTCCGTGAGTCTTCCGGGAAAATATCAACTTTGGCTTTTGTCCGGTCCAATTCCGAGAATATTGATTTTCTGACTTTCCTGGAACCAAAAACACTAGAAAACAGGCAACTGGCACTGTGGCACTTGTTAATAGGTTAGTCCAAGAAATCATATGAAAAGTACTCCAAAGTTGGAACAAAACATAAGAAAGTAGATAAAACCAAGCATGGAACATCAAAAATTATAGATACATTTGCAATGTATCAAGGACATGTCTACAAAACCGAGAAAAAGGAAAGATAAGAAAAAGAATACAGCATCCGATGAGCCAAAGTGCCACATAGTTCTTTCAGGAAAAAGAAACATCGTGGGGATGGAGGATAAGACAGACATGTCAGAAGATTATGATAAGTTTCATGAAATTCCGCCCTTTGTTGTGAAGGATGACCTAAGCATCCCATTAAGTAAGAAAGATGCTCCATGGTTATGGATTAGAAGAAAACCCTAACAATAGAGATGTGTGGATGTTGATGATGTACAATATTATTAAACCTTTATTTTTAGGGCTTTCTATTTTTGTGCCCTCTGTCCTTAGTTGTGCTCAGTTTTCCCTAGCTCCTTAGTTTTTCCTCAGTTTTCCCCAAGACCTTGTCTGAAACCATCACAGGTGCTGTAACGGCCGGTTGCCCGACGGTTGACCGTTATCTTCTGACTAGTGGGGCCACGTAGAGCCCGCAAAGACACGTCAGACCATCCATCTTTGTTTGACCGTAAGCATCGCTGTATCCCTAACCAAAACGCGAACGAGTGGGGCTTCGGTATATCGAATGACAAGTGGGGCCATGATGCTGATACAAGGGGCAATACACGGTAGGATTAGATTTTTAAATGGAGCTCTACAGCGATGACACGGAGGAGGTGGCCTGCGGGGTGCCGAGATGAGATCAACGTCCACAAAGAACTGCATGAGGCGAGACCAGACGCATTAGATAGATATGAACTAGACGCGTTTAACCATGCAAAGAAGAGAAGAAATGGTCGACGACATCGACGACTACCTCAAAACTTTGACTGACCGTGTCGGACACGAACGTGAGCAATGTAGAGAAAACTAGTGTCTCTCCTTTCTGGCGTGTATAGATGGGTGCTAGAAGAGTGTGGTGGCGAAGGGAAAAACCTCACGGTGGTCTGTGGCGTCCAGCATAGCGGGGCGGCGTGGCCGTGCCCACAGTGGCGTGCATGCATGTTTGCCATTGGCATCAGCATGTACGTTCGGCATTGGCCTCGGCGGTATCTCTGGTGTGTCAGTGATCGAATGAGGGGACGGGATTGAGGGTGCATCCCGACGGTGACCTAGCAGTGGCGGCGAGCATAGCCGTTCTGACCATGCCGATATCGGCATCGGCATCGTTTGGAGGCTGTGGTGCTCGAATCAAGGTGGGATTTGTTTCTTGTACGCCAAAATGAATTTGAAACAAGTTTCATGTTGAAGGTTAGGTAACGAAAGTTTGTAACTAAAAATTATACTAGCGCCACGGTGAGGTTCTTTTTGATAGAGCTATACGGTTGGGCAAACTTTTTTGACACTTTTTAGATAGGGTTCCTTGTTGTTACACGTATGGCATCATGTATGGCAAATTTGGGGTCATTTGGAGATGTTCGAAAAAATCACTTTGCTTAAGCGCATGCCGTTTCGTCTCACTGAAACCAGCTTTTCTAACAATGTGATTTTTTCTACCTTCTCTAAATGACCTCAAATTTCATACAGCTGATCTTCTATACATAGATAGATAGATTGTTTCGTTTTTACATTTTTCAAACTTTTTATTTCCCTTTATAATACCCAATTGATTTTCAGGTCAAAACCTCGAAAAACAGCATCATGTATGGCATCATTTTCACCCTAAATTTCAAATTTTGTGAAACTTTCCCTTTTAGATATTCCTTGTTGTTATAGGTATGGCATCATGTATGCCAAACTTGGTTAGGTCTCACTGAAACCAGCTTTTGTAACAAGTTAGGATTTTTCGACCTTCTCAAAAGGGATTTTTTTCTACCTTCTCTAAATGACCTCAAAAATCATACAGATGATCTTCTATACAAAGATAGGTAGATTGTTTCGTTTTTACATTTTTTTGAACTTTTATTTCCCTTTATAATACCCATTTGATTTTCAGGTCAAAACCTCGAAAGTTAACATAAGTAGATGGTGAACCCTCCCAAACTTCAAATACAGAGATAGATAGATTGTTTCGTTTATCATTTTTACCATGAATAGTAATGGCTACAATAAATCGGTGATGGTTTATCATTTTTTGCGTGAAAAGTAATGGCTACAACAAATCGGTGATGGTTTATCATTTTTTGCGTGAAAATTAATGGCTACAAGAAATCGGTGATGGTTTATCATTTTTTGCGTGAAAAGTAATGGCTACAACAAATCGGTGATGGTTTATCATTTTTTGTGTGAAAAGTAACGGCTACAACAAATCGGTGATGGTTTATCATTTTTTCGTGAAAAGTAATGCCTAAAAGAGTTTATAATTTTTAGGGCGTGAAAAATAATACAGAAAACTGCCCTTTAGCATACTTAGAGGGTGGAAGCTAACCACCGACAGAGAGAGAGAGGGGTTATCCTGCCCGTTAGATCATACGATCAACGGTCGGCGGGCACGATCCGCGTGACATGGGCTAGACCAATCAGGGCAATGTTGCACATCTGCGAGAATTTGTGAAGGGAGAGGGCAAAACTGAGTAGTATCAAGAAACCAAGGGCACCTAAGTAGTAAACAGACTAAGGGATTCAAATATGAGATTTAAAAAATGGAAATGCGTGTTTTGTACAATGAAACCCATCTTGGCCTATCTCAAACTATCTGCAATACAAATATACATGAGTGTGAGAATTGTGGCCTCATTTAGACAAAGTATGTTTTGGGGAAAGCTGTTTTGGGAAGGGCTTATTGTGGAAAACCATGCACCTTCATAGCTACTAGGTGATTTGAGAAGTGGCAATTTGTGGTAAAACTTGATTTATCTATAACTTATCTATGATTTGATAAGTGGCAATTTGTGGTAAAGACTCCATGAGTAAGTGCCACTCTTTTTCGGAATTTTTTGCACATTAAATGACTCATTTAACTAGTTAATCCCATTTGTTGACTCTCTGTTGACCAGCCACTTGAGGATAAAACTGATCATATTGCACTAGCCAGTATTAGCACTCAAGGGGAAAACTGAGCACAAAAAAAATGCTAGTATAAGACTCGAGGGTATACCTGAGTATATCTAAATTTCTAGGGTTAGACTCGAGGACGCGTGTTCCGGTGCAGAAATGGAAGACGTGCAATTGTTGACGCGTAGACGCGGGTCACGGTGCAGAAGTCGAAGACGTGCAATCGTGGACGCGTGTCGCGTTGCAGAAGTCCAAGACGTGCAGACGTGCAACGGTGGACGCGTAGGACGCGGGTCGCATTAACCACCCCTCGCCTTTATAGACGCCTCCTCCCACTATCTCTGTCACTCTCACTCGCTCACGCAACGCCGCCTCTCTCACGTCCCATCTTCTTCTCCAAAGCAAAAAACCCTCTCCCTCTCCCTCTCCTCTGCCGGCGAGATGGACAAGGAGAATGCCAATCCGATCGTCCACGACGCCGTCGGCTCCAAGCGCGATGCCTCCCTCTTCGACGTTGTCCCCTCAACGGCCGTCGCCGCCACCGCCGCCGGTGCATCGGAGGCTACTGCCGCCGGTGGCGGTCAGATCCCGCCGGGATGGGACCCCTACGAGGAGGTGCCGTACGTCCCGCCCCCGAACCCCTACGACACCTCCATGGAGGACCCATGGAACGAGGTAACTACGGTTTGCTTCCTTTTTTGTTCCCCATTCCTTTTTGAACCCTATTTTTGCTGGTGTAGATGGATCTTTAGATGGATGAGTATTGGGTTAATATTTGCACCGATTTTATTCCATTTTGTTTTGATCCCTTTGTTTGACACGAGAAAAACGTACGAGACGCCTCGGTGGCGGGTAGTTCTCTCAAACGCGCCGGGTACGGTAAAAGAAATAAAGGGATGTGGGCGTGCCAGTGTATTAAGATACACAAAAGAAAACAAAAAAAGGAGGGAACAATATTTTATTAATCATATAGACAACAAATGCAATTCCCATATAGTTGCGCTACGTGGCCTACTAGCGCGGCCAGCCTGACAATGGCGATTGTGCGATCTCCTGGTTCCCGGGGCCTCGCAAGGCTCCCGGTTAATTACTCCCACGGGTTACGCCGCGAGACACCTCCGATTAAGCCGTGTGGTCGTCTTCGTCGTTTTCGCTTCATATCCTGCATGCATAGAGATTGTGGTAGTGTGTGTGGGCAGCGACAGAGCCCGTGTCCTCGTCGGTACACGCGCCGCTGAAAACGTGGCCTTCGCTTCGGCCTCGCCCGCCCTCGCCGTTGTGCCTCGTCGGTCTTGAACGGCGATGAAGAGATGTTGGTGTAAGTGGAGGCAGTCCGCTTGGCTAGGACTTCTTGACGACTTTGTGGCTTCGTCGGGGTGTGCAAGGGGTATGCCTCGCGGGAGTAATTTTATCAGGAAAGCGGCATTGGTGTAAAGACCAACGCGTGCTCGTGTCGGCATGGCCGGTGTGGACGACCCCTTCATCTCGGCGCGGCGCCGAGTTTACGGCAGCCGGCCTGGCCGAAGGCACCATCTCACGGGGTCACGGGTCGGTGTCAAAGGCGTTCATCTCGTCTCCACATACATGGTGCGCGCACATTCATCCATGTGCATGAAGCATGCACGAGTGGCCACACGCACATGCGGAAAACCCATCACACTAGGCCCCGCAGCCTTGCATATACTGCTACTTGTATTGCTACTGTTGATTTTCTTTGTCATGCGATCATAGCTTCACATGGACCTCCAGACCAGCCATCTTGGACCTGTACGCCTGAGTTGTGCGCTGGTCCGAACCGCGTCCGTCCGCCCGGCCGTCTTGGACCTGTACGCCAAGCTGTGCTGCATGTCCACTGGCCGAGCTGCCAGTTGCACTTGGATTCAGACCTGTACACCGTCGAGTTGTTTCCATGCCTGTACACCGGATTGCTCCTGTCTGCCGAAGCCTGAGACCATGCGTGATGGAGTGCACGGGAGGCTGCATGTTGACGGCGCCGTGGCGGCGTCTTCGGCAGCTCCGGTGACGTCTTGGCGAACTCAATGGCGGGCGGCCTCCTGACATGCTCCAACGGCGGGCGGCGTCCTGGCGAGCTCGGTTGGCGTGGCGAGCTCCGTCGGCAGGCAGCGTCTTGGCATGGCGAGCTCCTCAGCGGGCGGCATCTTGGCGAGCTCCACGGCGGCGAGCGGCGAGCGGCGTCCTGGCATGGCGAGCTCCGACGGCGTGGGCGGCGCACCAGCCAACGGATTGCTCCTTGGCGCGCTCCTGCAGCGTCGGGGCTTCCCTGCCATCGTGCTCCATCAACTCCGGCTTCCGCAGGGTGTGGGCTGGTCCATGCCTCCGGCCACCGACGGCGATGGCTAGCTTCGTCGGTGTGGCGGCCGGTACGGCGGGCTGCACGTAGGCGAGCTCCCGCGGTGGCGTTGTCTCACGTGCTGGACTTGGGCCTACTACTAGCTGCGAGAGGAAGGTAAGAAACAATTCAAACGTGTTCTATACCATTGCGGAAGGTGGTCCTCGCGTCCATGGTCGATCTGATGTTCTTGATTGCTAACGTACGAGAGTTCTTTTTTTCCCTTGCGTGTGAGTCTTCCTGGATGCGATCTCCGCCTCCTCGTCTCCGACTACTGCGTGCGCCTTCCGTCTTTTCTTTCTGCCCTTTACCGGTCGAGGGGTGCCTCCTTATATAGGCAGCCGCTTGGCCACGAGATAAGGACGCGGCCGTGCTTTTCGGAACTGAATCCTCGATGATTTCTTTCGTTGGCCGCACGCCTTGGTCGTTCGAGTTTTCTTATCTTCTCCGCTTCTGAACGTCCCTTGGACCCACGTTGAGGTTACTACGTGATGAACTCCTGGCAGATTAAATCGGTGCGAGTATATGCAAAGTTCACGTAGATGTACAAGCTGGGGGGCAGAAGACTACACCGGCTACACATCGACGGATTAGTACAGCATGGATTAGTACGAGTCCATGGATTGAACGATCAATCAGCTGGTCATGTGTCGTGATTGCATCCGGTCATGTATACGTGCATGAACGATCAGAAGACTACACCGGCTACACATCGACCGATTAATCGGAGGTGTCTCGCGGTGTAACCCGCGGGAGTAATTAATCGGGAGCCTTGCAAGGCCCGGGAACCAGGAGATCGCACAATCGCCATTGTCAGGCTGGCCGCGCTAGTAGGCCACGTAGCGCAACTATATGGGAATTGCATTTGTTGTCTATATGATTAATAAAATATTGTTCCCTCCTTCTTTTGTTTTCTTTTGTGTATCTTAATACACTGGCACGCCCGCATCCCTTTATTTCTTTTACCGTACCCCGGCGCGTTTGAGAGAACTACCCGCCACCGCATACCCTCGCGGAGGCGTCTCGTACGTTTTTCTCGTGTCAAACACCCTTCTTGATTTCGTTTAAGATTTGGGGTTCGGCGAACCATTGCTGTGTACAAATCTGTTGTGCATGAGCTTTGGTTCGCTAACACCATCAATGTAGATATATAATCGTGTCCACTCTAACTGAGGCTGCCTCTGTTTTTCCTAACTTTGTTATCATGCACGTTAGTCATCGTTGCAACTCATTCACTCATAGTTTCCGTTTGATATGGATCAGGTGTCTGGCAGCGACGTCGGCAGCGACGACGAGCACCATGACACCAAGACTCGCCAGGTGCTGCGGAGGCTGAAGGTCGGCCAGTACATCTCCTACTTCGCCAAGGGTGTCTACAGGTGCCCCTTCTACACTAGGAGACTCGGCGGCACTGACTTCAACTGCCTCCTCACGCATGCCGAGAACATCGGCAACACCTTTCCCAAGGTCGGCACGACGGTGAATGCCTACTCCTTCCACGCCAAGCACAAGGCGCTCGACATGGACCTCCGCAGCTTCCAGCGGGTGGAGATCTCCGCCGGGCGGATGCCTCCGCTCAAGCCCAAGGCTCCCAAGGGGAGCAACAAGTGGAGGCAGAGGCAGATGGGGTAGGCGGAGTCCTGGACGTGTGCTGCTGCTGCCTCCTATTTTGTTGTTAGCTAGGGATCCCTTGTTGTTATGTTGTTAGTATGATGGTGCTGTGAAGAACCTCAAACCTGTTACTATGTTTGGCTGCTGTATGCAGCTTATTATCTAGGGAGGGATCCCTATTATCTATCCTTATTCTACTATATGACTGTGTGAATTTATCGTACATTACCCTGTAGATTTGCTTCTAGATTTAACTACATACATATGGACCAGATGGAGTACTAGATTTGCTGCCATATTGGGCAAACAACGAGGGCCAAAAGGCACAAATAATTGAAGAAAGACAGAAATGCAAGCTTCTCTAGATTTGATACTAATTAGGTGAAAAAAGATAGAGAGGAGGGGGAAAAGGTACTCTTAAAAGGGAAAATGCCAATTTGGGCCGAGAGAGACAAAACCCAGCTCCTGCTCACGTGCAACCAAACGCGGTCTCGTCCTGTCCCACGCGGTCCCTTTCTACTAGCCCCACGCGACGCGACCCCACACGACGCGGCCCCACACATCAGCACGGAACGGTCAACTAAACGGGAATCCTGCCGTCTGAGCTCGTTCTGCGGGTTTCAAACAAGGACTTGGGGAAAACTGAGGAAAAACTAAGGAGCTGGAGAAAACTGAGTACAACTAAGGACCCGAGGGCATGGAAATAGAAAACCCTTATTTTTAATGATATGTTTATATGTATATGGATATAAACTATCTCGATCTCAATAGGTAGTATTGCAACTTGCTATGGCCAGACATTTATTAATATTAAAACGTAAAAATTAGTCATAATCATATCTAGCCCTGTAATACATAGCTTCAGGGTCGTCTTCGGAATCGTCATCGTCATCCCTTGTAGCATGCGGCTGGATCCTCTGGCCTCGGATTCACGACGCGCGGGGGAGGGGGCTCCCGGAAGACGACCCCAGTATGCCCTAGGACTTCACCACCACCACCATTCTTGTGGCTATGCGGCTGGTGAAAGTGCGGGTACCTCAGGCGAGGATGGTCGCCCATGGCGATGTAGCGCATCACGTCGGCGATAGTCTGGTTCGCCCACCACAGGCGGCGACCAGCCTCGTTGTGGTTCACTAGGGGCGGGCCGTCACCCTCGTAACTGGCGAGCTCCCTTTTCCTGCCGGTTTGCGAAGAAGGCATTCCAGGTGTTGAGGTTATCGGGATCCCAATAGGGATCCATCCGCTGCTCCAGCGTGAACTCGAGGTAGAAGTGGTTCATGATGGCCGTCTGGCGGGCCGAACCTTGAGGCACAGGAGGAACAGGAACCCCTCCACCGCTCAGCATCTAGCCAGCGGGCAGCCGGTACCGGGGAAATGGCGGGAGAACATGGTGGGAAGGGGGAGAACATGGCGGGAAGCGGGGGAAATGGCGGGAAATATGTTTTAGTCCTAGTTACAAGTTTTAGTATTAAATATTATATTTCTAATGAGTATATTATTTTTTGTGAATATTTTGGTATATTATATGTATTTTTCTGTTTTTAAATAATAAACTATATTTTTCCGACATTTGTACTAAATATAATACTTATTAAACAATAGATAATTTCATTTAAGTTGTATAATAAAGTATGATAATAGATTTTAATTATAGATCATCTTTTTCTGAAAAATTTGATATATAATACATAATTTTCTGAAAACTATAAACCATTTTTATTTTTGGCGCCAAAAATAACCTGGGCTAAAGGGTGTGCGCGCGCGAGAAGAGCGGCGGGCGAAATTACCTTTAGCCTCGGGTTGTAATACAAACCGGGGCTAAGGGGGGTGGTATAAATACCCCACCCCACTCCGAGTCGTGCCACGACCCGGAGAGCCAGATAAAACACCTTCCCAGCGCAAAGGACCTCGTCGTGCCCACGTCGTCCACCGCCCGCGCCCGTGAGAAGACGAGCCCCGCGCAACCCCGTCGCCCCGTATCCGCCCCGCGCCGCGCCGCCGCGCCGCACCTTCTCCGTCCCGCGCCGCCTCAGGTACGATCGCCGTGCCCAATTTTGGTTGATTATTAGTAATAGTATTAATTATAATTAGGTTATTATAGTATATTAATTAGTATTATAGGTTAGTATTAGGATTTAGTATTAGTTACTATTTAGTATTTAGTTAGTATTAGTATTATAGGTTATTATAGTATTAGGTTAGTATTAGTATTTAGTATTAGTTAGTATATTAGTATTAGTTAGTATTTAGTATTAATATTTAGTAGTTAGTATTAGTATTATGTTATTATTAGTATTTAGTATTAGTTAGTATTTGGTATTAATATTAGTTAGTATTAGTATTAGGTTAGTATTTAGTTAGTATTAGTATTAGGTTAGTATTTAGTATTACTATTACTATTAGTTAGTATTAGTATTAGGTTAAATGTATAGGTTAGTATTTATCTAGGGTTAGTTAGGGTTAGTTAGGATACTTAGTTAATTAGGTTTAGTTTAGTTAGTGTTAGGTTTAGGGTTAGTGTTATTAGGGCAATACTTAGTGATTTAGTTACTGTTTATGTTTTATGATTGTTTATTGCTATTATTTAGTTATGCTGCGTCCTCCTCGTCCGAGCCTATTGGACTCCGTCGGTTCCGGGGATGTCGGAGCCTAGGCTCCGCCGGGTTGGCACTGGGAGGTGCTACCTGTCGGGACTCGTACCTTGGTGAGGAATCCGGGTATCATCGTCGACCCGAAGCTTTTTTGGTGGCATCCACGAGGTCCAGGAGCGGTGCAGAGGGAGCCATCCCCCGAGGAGGTGGTACGTCGTCGTATCAGGGAGGAGGACGAGCATGTACGACGATACATGTATCTTTTGGAGACTAGGTTCTCTAATATCTGGTAGGTTCACGTATCTCACCCGAGCTATTCTCCGGTAATGGTTCCTCTTCTCTGGCTGCAGAGCTCTCGTGGCACAGAACACAGTAGCCGAGTTTGCTAGTTTGATATGAGTGAGATGTATTAATAATGTACTTTATATTATGAGCGAGATATGAGCGAGATGTATTAATAATGTACTTTATCTTATATTATTATACTTTATCTTAATGCAAAATTGTTTCATTATTAGTACGTATTCTTATTTCTGTATCTAAGTTGTCGCAATTGTAATATTCTTTTACTTAATGCAATATTCTTTTCCTGTATTAGTTAAGCTATGGATGGTAGACAGAATGAAGAGGAGCTTCTCAACATGATAGATGAGGGTACTGGGGGTTCTTATTATGATGGCTCTGAGTATCTTAATTTGTCTGGAGGAGACGATGGTGGAGACAATAGTGGAGATGATGGTGCTGACCATGGTGGAGACCATGGTGAAGACGCCATAATAATAACAAATCGAGGTAAATAAAGCCTCTATCGATTGATCACTAGTATAGATGCACTAATTGATTCGTATATATGTACTGACGAATGTTTTTTTCTCTTAGGCCTCCGCTTCCGGCCAATCTTCTACAAGGACAAGAGGCCTGACACACAAGTTTCCTGCTGATGTCCGTTTCAGCATTGACTTAGTCTCTCCGCTGGGTCAACCGTTGGTGCCCAAAGAATCCGTGAATGCATTTATAACTCAATGTAGAGTGATTGCTAGAGACACCGTCCTGATCACCATGCGAAATTGGAATAAGCCAGGAAAGAAAAAGGATCCAGCTAGGGCTAGTTTTGTAGATGACAGAGCGAGAGATGCGATGTGGAATTCTCTCATGACACATTTCACCCTACCAGTCTTGGAGACTGATGAGCTCACACAGCAAATGACGAGGAAAGTCAAGCACTTTGCTCTTAAGAAGATGGGCGAACTATTCAAGGAATGGAAGAAAAGATTGTACCACAAGTATGTCTTGAAGAAAAAAACTCCTCCATTCACTGGCCCACTAGAGTTGTAGCAGGATAACTAGGCCGCATTTGTGGAATACAAGCGGCACCAAGGCCACCGTCTCATCCCAGTAAAAGTCCACCTCCAAGTGCAGCGTCTCCTCCCAGTAAAAGTTCACCACCTCCAAGTCCAATCCATGACCCCAACATGAGTCCATCTCAATCTACGCAGCCTCCTCCACCCACTAAGGGCCAAAAGAGGAAGAATATCACCGCTCCGTCGAGTGAGAACAGACGCCCAAAGCGACAGTTGCCGCCCCTCCCAAGAGTACCGCCGGTTCCTCCCAAGAGGGCTTACGACCTGACCGATGAGGAGACCGATGCGGTCGTACGGGCCAAAGTGGATGCTCATTTTAAAAAGAAACAACCTAAGCCAGAGGTCCAAATAAAACCGGAAACCAAGGAGCACTTTAGGAAATTACTGACGTACCCATCTCAAGCTCAGTTAAATGCGCCAGATGACTATACACGATGTCTGCAGAAGACACTGAAACAGAAGAGATCAAGCGGTAGAGGAAGCATCATAAAAGAGGTTCCCTAGCTGGGGAAACAAGCAAAACAATCGAGTGGTAGCCGAAGAACCAAAAGAGACGTTCCCCAGCTGGGGAAACAAGCAAATCAAATCGCTCCCCCCGCTCCAGGTATAGATACTCGAACCTCAACTATATGAGGTAGAACCTATAGATCCGGAAACGGCTAAGATATTGGCCAAGCAATGTAATATGTCTATTCATGACATTCTTCACGGTGATATGCCAAGGCTGAGGTAGCACCCAAATTTGTTCACGGGGAACCTCTGGTCAGTTCTGAGAGGCTTCGGGATATGCCAACAAAAATGCGACGATTCCATGAATGGTACATGAACGCGTCAAAAGAACAGCAATATTGGCTCATACTGAAATTTCGAAAATCGCATTACTTCGCTGAAGACGAGGTCCCTGTTGAATTTACAGAATTATTTCAGTTATTCAATCTAAAGGAACTTGACAAATCTATCCTCAGTTCCTATTGTTTGTAAGTGATTACTTTATTTGTGTAATTAAGTCTCTATCTCAGCTTGTTCAATTCATTGCCGGTAAGTGTACTCACTATATTCTTTTGTACGCTATATATAATGTTGCAGAATGAAGATTCTCGATTGTAAAAGAAAGGCTATCAATGGATTTGGGTTCATTGACCCACATGGAGTTCATGGAGCTATACTAAAGGATAAGCCACTGGAGACTGAGCACAACTTGTTCCAGTTTCTCACGAACCGACATTTCTATAATGAAATACTATTTCCTTACCACGAGACAAGTGAGTTCTTGTACATATTAAATTTTGCTTACTCGATGTTCAGTGTAAATGATGAGTTACTGACGTATGTAAACGTTGCGTAGGTACCACTGGATTCTTCTAAGCATTTCAGTTGACTTGGGAAGAGTTCACATCATGGACTCACTAAACAAAGACATTGAAGACTACCGCAGCATTATCGATGCGCTCCAGAGGTAATTTCAACCATTATCGCACTATATCGGTTTCTTTCATTCGTTTTCTGGGATATCAAGTGGTTATTAACTCATACATTCATTTTCTTTGTTGGGTAGGGTTTGGACATGGTTCAAAAACCATGTCCGCGGTCCATGGCGTGAGGAGCTATTTTTTAAATCGCTCTCGGTAAGTAGTAGGAGCTAAGTCCGCACATCTATTTAATTCTTGTTTATGTGCATTTATCATGCTAGAGTTATTATTTGATTAAATTATATTCTTGTAAAGTGCGCTAGGCAGCCACGGGGGACTAATCTATGTGGATTCTATGTGTGCAAGTTCATTCGCATCACTATTGAGAAGCCCTTGGAAAATGTTCAAGTAAGTAAACAATATATTCACCCTTTATTTTTATTACAAAAAGTTGTGTTGAGTCTAATTCATACGATCTCCTTCTTTATATAGGACGCGATGCGGGACAAGCTCCTACCAGAGGACAGCCTAATAGCAGTCCAAGAGGAATTTGCTGGATTTTTTGTCGATGATGTCATAGACCCACGCGGATAATTCTGTCTACGTAGACCCTAAAGCATCCATGTAATGATCTCCATGTAATCAAATAGACATGCTCTGGACCCGGTTGGGACTCCATGTATGTTTGTAGGAGAAATTATATTATATATTGCATCAATGTGTACAAGTACTGTGTAGTAGCGTTCTGTATGTATACGAAAACTTGTTTCTAATGAAAACACACAGTGAAAAATAATTGAACACAAAACACAAAATGAAAACAAAAACACAAAATCATAAAACCCCATCTCCTGTCGTGGCAGCCAAATGGCCCAAAACGCTGTCGCGACAGAGAATGTTTAGTCCCGGTTCGTGTTACGAACCGGGACTAAATGTCCTCCAGCCTAGCGGGGCTCGCGAGGCCACGTGGTTGGACCTCTAGTCCCGGTTTGTAACAGAACCGGGGCTAATACTTAGACCTTTAGTCCCGCTTTTGCAGTCGCGGGTCGCATTCTGGGACTAAAGGTCCTTACGAACCGGGGCTAATAGGTTGGTTTCTACTAGTGAGTTCACAAGGAAAAAACAGAGCAGGTTAGTAATTGGTGATGATACGAAGGCAGATGTGTTGCGTTCAAAGTCTTGGACAATTACTAGTATGGATATTCGATTTGGGCCAGTATTTGCAGATGGTGGTAGCGGGGTTAGTGTGTGAACTGCAACAGAAAAAATTGGTCGTGGGGTATTGATACGTTGCTCATGTATCTATAATTTTTGATTTTCCATGCTTATTTTATATGTACTTTCTTATATTTTGTCCACACTTTGGAGTATTTTTATACACTTTCTGGCACTAACCTATTAACAAGATGCCATAGTGCCAGCTGCCTGTTTTCTGCTGTTTTTGGATCCAGGAAAGTCAGAAAATGAATATTCTCAGAATTGGACGGGACAAAAGCCAAAGTCAATATTTCACCGAGGGGGACACGGAGCCAGAAGAAGAGACGGAGAGGGGCCAGAGGCCGGCCACACCACCTGGCCACGCGGCCAGGCCTGGCCCGCGCCAGGGGGTGGTGTGGCCGCCTAGTTCACCCCCTCGGCCTCCCCATTCGCCTATAAGATGCCTCCGATATAGAAACCCTAAGTACCCGATCAAAATTCCATGAAAGAGTCTGTAGCCGCCGTCATCTCTATCCCTAGATCGGGAACGATCTGAAGCTCTTCTCGGCACCCTGCCAGAGGGGAGAATTCACCCTGGAGGCCTTCTTCATCACCATGCAAGCCTCCGGTGTGATGCGTGAGTAGTTCATCCTTGGACTACGGGTTCATGTAGTAGCTAGATGGATGGTTCTTCTCCTTTGTGCTACCATGTTTAGATCTTGTGAGCTCTGTTCATGATCAAGATCATCTATTTGACTTTGGCTTGCGGGGATCCAATGGATATTGAGCTCCGTTCATCACCATGCAAGATCATACATGTTTTGTTTGCGGGGATCCGATGGATATTGAGGTGCTATTTCAGATTGATTATTGATTCTATCATGTCTTTGTTATTTGTGATCTTGCATGCTCTCCGTTGTTAGTAGATATCTTGGCTGAGTAGATGCTAGCAACTCTAAGAGGGAGTATTTATGATCGATAGCGGGTTCATGCCTCTAGTAATCTAGGGAAGTGACAGAAATCTCTAAGGTACTAGATGTGTTTAATGACCCATAAGTATAGGGGGTGTATCGCAGTATTTTCCGAGGGAAGTAAAACCCAATTTATTGATTCGACACAAGGGGAGCCAAAGAATATTTATAAGCCTTAACAACTGAGTTGTCAATTCAGCTGCACCTGGAAACAATCTTGCTCACAACAGTTTATCAGTAGCAACAGTTTTGTAGTAGGAATAGCAAAGTAACAGCAGTAGTAAAGTAAAGACAGCAGTAATAATAGCAGTAAACAGTGGGATTCGAGTGCGCTAGGCATAGGGATGGATGGACGGGCGTTTCATGGACAAGACAATTCACATAGCAATCAGAACATAGGGCAATTGCAGATAAATAAGATAAAGCATCCAAGTACTCGATAATCCTAGGCATGTGTTCCATATATAGTCATGCATGCTCGCAATGAGAACTTGCACAACATCTTTTGTCCTGCCAGCCCGTTTGCAGCGGGGTCTCAAGAGAACTACTGGCAATTTAGGTGCTCCTTTTAATAGAGCACCGGAGCAAAGCATTAACACTCCATGAACACATATGATCCTCACATCAAAGCCATTCCCTCCGGTTATCCCGATTTTTTTCACTTCGGGGCCATTGGTTCCGGACAACAAGGTGTGTATACAACTTGCAAATAAGACCAAAAACAATACTATCATAATGAATCAATAACATGTTCAGATCTGAAATCATGGCACTCGGGCCCTAGTGACAAGTATTAAAACAAGATCCCGCCCACAGATCCAAGTACGAATAAGAAGCAAATTGGCATAAGATGCCCCATAAATAAACACATCCCGCCTACAGATCACACGGATCCCCGTTCCCAGAATCTCTACACCGAATGATCATTGCCAACATCATCTGTCTCTTCCACCCAGTATCCATCTTGAGGGTACACCTGTTCATCTGAATCAAACAATTTATCGTGTGAGACCCTAGGGGTACTCAGCAAGTCTTTATGCCGCTAAAGGGGACACAACCTGGGGTGACGCAATTGCAGCAAAAGATAATACCTAACAATTCTACAGATACTCGCTAACCTTCCACCTAACCAATGATAGAGGGAAGTCCGTGAATTAAGAACAACAGTTATAACAGTATAATTATCAGATCCATCCTCCTCCTCGCTTACCAACGAGGAAGCGGACGAACAACCCCCATCATCCGTTGGCAGTATTATTAACCATTCCATGAGTATTGCACTATTTACTAGTCAAGTACTTTGTCAATTTAAAAGTGGTACTTTAGTTATACTTGTCTATGATCGAGAAACTATTCTCCAAGTCATCCATAACCGCGGACACGACTTTCAGAAAGATTTACCCTGCAGGGGTGCACGAATAGCAACACACACTCGATCAACCTCGGAAAAACCAAATCAAAACCCAACGAGGCATTCATGACAAAGCAATCACAGGATTCAGAAATATTTCAGGGGGCCACCCCATTAAGCTACCCGCAACGAAGTTGGCCGGCTCCGAGACGGACCCAAGGTTTTTGTGGACGGCGGTAAACGACTGGGAACCCGAAAATGTGACTGGGCTTGTCGATACAGCAAAAACGTGTCACGATCCAAAACAGTACAGGTGCTCCTCGCATAATCTTAAATAAAGCAGTAACATGGCATAAGTACAGAATAGTAATAAAGCCCCAAACTAATTGTGGCCCCAAGAAATAAGAATGAATCAAGCTCTGGCTCAGGGGGGTCCATAAGGCCTCCCGGATGTGGGTAGTGCGAATAGTCAAGGAACAGGAATCAAGTACTCGGGGTCCTACGGGACACAAGTGAGCATGAAAAACCAAACAGCAGATATTGCTCACCGGTGCCTCTTTCATTAGTTATCCCATTACTACTCAGGTTATGTTGTTTAGGTACCTCATTATCCATCAGACACTCACATACCCTACTCATGCTTTTCTACGACTCGCATGGCTCAAACAACTCCTGTAGTAATGGCTCATGGGACCGGAACAAGCTTGGTGTGGTTTAAAAGTAAAGGCCATGCAGTACTTGGGATTCAATTTAATGCAATCGCGCCTCAATGATGCAAGAATAAGATAGAGGCAATAGGTACTGTATGTATGCAAGCATGTGGTAGTGCTTGCCTGGCAGCTCAGTTGGAGCGAGAGATGGATCTGGGTAGTACTCCTGTGACTCCTGGTAATTCTCCTGCTGGGCGTCTATTCGAAGAAGAACCAAACAAACAAGGGCCAACATAAATAAAGTGCACAATCACATGAATTGAAATGCGTCAAGCAAACAAGCATGCCATGATGAATGATGCACAATTTACATGGCATTAAAGTAGCATGGCAAAGGTGAGGTGTGGATACAAGAAATAAAGCATTTTATTATTTAATTATCCAAGTTTTATTGTCATAAACAGTTCAGATTTTTAATAACAACATGATGCATTCTTCAATCCAGAACAAGGACTGCCTAGATAGAACGGGCTCGTCGCGCTGATCGATTTAGACATATTATTTGTCTAATTTGGAGTTATAAAACAAAAGTTATTAATTAATTAAGGAAAAGGGCATTTTATGTAATTTTAATCATCTCGAAAATTTAAAGTGTTCAAAACATGTTTTGAAGGGCATATTTGAATTCCTCACATTTTCCTGATTCCAAAACATATATTACTTGTATATTTGGATTTGTATTTTAAAAATTATTTAAATCTGATTTGAATTTGAATTTAAATCAATTTGAAAAAGGTTTAAATAAAAACAGACAGCCAGAAATACTTTTCCTACTCAGTCAGATCCAGCCACAGCCACTGACGGGTGGGCCTTTGCGCTGACTGGGCCATGCGCGGGGAATCTTTTTGTCACCGTGTCTCGGGCTAGCCACTGAGACTGCGGGGTGGGCCAACTGGCGCAGGCCCGCGTGTCAGCGGTGAGGAAGGCAGGGGCTGACAGGTGGGGCTGGGGCTGGAGCGCGGGTTATGCTGGAAAAAGCAGAGGGGCTTTCCTGCAAAAGTACTAGCGCGGATGACTGGTGGGGTCGCTAGGAGCGCGGTTTGCGAGCGGATAAAAAGGGGGGCTAAATGCAAATTTACCACAGCCCGGTACTGTTCTTCGTCTCCACGTTCTGACGGCCAGTGTGCGCGCAGCGCGGAGCGGAGATTCGATCCCGGGTCGCGGGTGTGCGTGCTGAGGGGGCTAACCAGTACGGTAGGGCGAGGGGAGTTGACAGGGAAGGGTCTGGGGCTTAGATAGGGTGTGGCGCGGCGCGGGGAGGCTGCAGATGCCGGCGAGCGGCACGCACTGAGAGCGCTCGACAAAAGCAACGGCGGCGCTAGGGCGGTACGGCGAGGCGGAGCATGTCAGGGAGAGAGAGGGGCTCACCGTGGGATGGCTGGTGTGGTCGGATCGGGCGGAGAGAGACCGGAGCGGCGAGGACGCTGACGCTCCCCGGAGTTAGGGTTTCGGACGGCGAGGCGCAGGATCCGGCGGTGCTGGACTTCTCGTCCACGTCGGCGAGTACGGGGAGCAGCAGGGCGGTCCTCTCGGTCTCCCAGGCCACCTCCACGACAAGCACGCCGGCTGGAGCGTCGAGGACGAGGTGGTGCTGGCAGCGACCGGCGTCGGGTGTGGTGGTCAGAGAGGAAGAAGGAGAAGAAGGGGGCGGCTCGGGCAGATCTGGGAGAGGCTAGAGAGGCGTGTGGGCGAGGGAAAACGAGAGGGAGAGAGGAGGAAGGCGGGCGGGGCACGGCAGAGATAAAGGTGGCCTCGGTGCCACCTTTCTCTCCTTTCTTCCTCGAGCACGTGCTCAGCCGGGCTGGGGCTCGACCTGGGGCTGCAGGTGGACCAAGGCCGGGAGAGAGGGACAGGCAGGGAGGGCTCGGCTGGAGGGGGGCCCTCGGGTCAGGAAGAGAGAAGAGAGGGAGGGGTAGCTCGGCTAGGGTTAGATGGGGCATGGCTCGGGTTAGGGTTTTGTCTAGGTTTGGGGTAGGTAGCTGGGGTGTTGCTCAGCAGGTTAGAGAGAGAGGGAGAGTAAGTGAGAGAGATGGGAGAAGGTTAGGGTTTAGTAGAATTAGGGTTAGGAGAAAATAGAGAGAGAGAAAATAGCTAGGTTAGGTGGTTTTAGGTATTTAGATTTTAATTTTGTTTAAGAGACCATACCAAGAAGATCCATAGGGCTTGATCTTGCATGAGCTAATGTGGAAGAGAAACAAGAAAGAAAGAGGAAGAAAAGAATTAGGTGGAAAAAGTCACATATGATCATGCTTGAAGAAAATACATAAAAGAAAGAGATATGGTTGAGACTATGGAGAGGTGGAATGGTAGGAGATGGTTTCCCCAAGATAGTTTCCATTAAACCAAAAGAAAAACCAAAGGAGAGAAAGGTGGTGAAGAATTGTGCATGACCCATGCAAAATAATAATGCCATGATTTATTTTGTGACAACAATATTAATATTATGGCATTATTCTTATGCATATCCAAGAAGTGGAGATAAAACCAAGCACAAGAATTTAGAGGATTTAATCCACCCCAAACTACATGAGCTAGAATTAAAATATCAAAGGAAAAGAAATACAAGCTCATTGTTAATGGGATGGTGGAATTATAAGGTGGTGGAAAAGAAAGGTGGTGGAATGGAAATAAAAGATATGCCCCCAACTCAACTTGGGCATTGAACAAAATATCAATAACCAAATACAATATCAAGAGGCAAATACAATTAATAATGCATATGAGAGAAAAACCAAAATAAAGAGGATTTTATATGATGCTCAAATGCAAGGTGGCATGATGACATGAGCATGATATAATTATGATGCATCAATTATATATAGGAAGTAGCCAATATCTTACTATACTAAGTAGCATTACAATTGTTAGACAATTGGGATGCTACATGGTGGCCACCCCTGGCTCTTCTCCGTCTCATATTCTGGCTCCTGGAGTCTTCGGGTGAAATAGGATTTTCGGCATATTTTCCAGGATTATTCCTAATAGTTGATTTTCTGCAAAAAAGTAGATACCAAGGCAATCACACAAGTTTAGAGGAGAAATAATAGCAAAAGTGTTCGGGAAAGTAGATACGTTTCGGACGTATCAAATCCCCCCAAGCTTAGCTTATTGCTTGTCCTCAAGCAATTTAGTTGAAAACTGAGTGCGATAAAAGAACTTTCACGAACACATTTGCTTCATATGATGTAAATATTCTCAGCAATGTGATCAACTACTTAGACAGTTCATAATAAACAGTAAGCAACTAAGTTTACTTAATAGGCATTGCAAGCTATGAAGAGATTCCAACTCAAAAATAATAAGTAGCCCGAGGCATAAACATAAGCAACATTACAATGCTCATAAAAAGGTATGATAGAGTGGTATCTCGCTTGCCTTTGATTATGAATGTCAAGGCACCTTTGAAGTTCAAGTGATAACTAGAAGGAAAGATATCAAGGATACAAGCATCAAAGTCATAACACAAATAATCAAGTAATGGGACAAGCACAAAGAATGACAACTATGCTCTCAAGAAGGTGCTCAGAGAATGTATAGAGACTCAACAAGAAAAGGTTTTAAATAATTTGAAAGGCTTCCAAATGCTAAAAGTATGGTACTCGTTAGCTTTGAGCTCTCATTGCCCCTATCATAATCATCTTTAAATGGTTAAGGTTAAAGTGACACAACTAAGAGGATATGCTTGACTAGTTATAAATCGAAGCCTCATGCCCCTTACTTACGAAGAACGGTCCTCATGCTACTCAACTTTAGTCACAAGTATGCTCTTGTCATAGTAAGTATATACGTATCATAGAGAATCGCCAACGGGGTACCCCTTGCACATGACATGGGAGCTGTCCCATAATCAAAATAACAAGGCAAGCAGACAATGAGCATCTCGGTGATCTTTTTATTTACTATGTGCATAGATTTTTATTGAGGATACTTCATAGAATGCTCATTATGGTTATGCTGCAAGTTTCCACCATGATTAGGCATGGCTTAGGCTAGTGGCCCAAGCGTTTCTCTAACATACATAAAAACTCCATGATCTTACAAGTTCCACTTTTATTTCACACCGTCGGGATCCATAAGCAAAAGAACATGATATCAACTAGGTACAAGGTACCAATGAAGTGTTGAAAGAGGTCCCCATGATACATGGTCCTGCTAACTTCAACTCATAAAGCGCAAGCATATACGCAACAAAGAAGGATGCAATGGTTCAGGTTTATTAAGTGCAAGAAAAATAAAGTATGCCATCAAGTTCATGAGAGCTTTACTAACTAACTTTCTCATAACAAGCAAACATTTTATTCGGAAGAAAACAAGGAATATTGAATATGCATGGGAGTAGCAAATAATGCTAACAGGTAGGTATGGTGGACACTTTGGAAATATTTTGTTTAGGGAGTTGGGAACTTGAGTAAAACATACTCAGTGTAAGTGAAGGCTAGCAATAGTAAGGGAGCGACAAACGAGAGAGCAATAGCTGTCATTATCATGCTTGCAACAAATCAGGACTACTCATGGCATGAAAGTGATTCAAGATCCTCAAGGCAAAATAATTCATCGAGGCTTAACTAATTATTACAGTCATGTGCATGCGTGAGCATGTGCCAAGTCAATCAAATGAAACATTCAGAGGAGGATACCACGATGTCATACCAATTTATGAATAGAGCAATGCAAGCAAACATTCATAAGACATGCTACAAACTATTAGCGAGCTGGAGCTAATCATAAGAAAGCAAGAACTACTAAGCATCCAAAGATAACATACACCCTACATGAACGGACTAAATATGCCCACAGTGATGAGTATATGTACAAAAATGAAAACAAATAAAGTTCGTTACCAGCATCTTACCACGCCTCAAGTTGTCATTAATCCTCATTATTTCTCTTCACTTGTGTGGCTTGAATAATAATATGAAACCAATATTCCACTTAGGACTGCTGAACCCTGTAGCAAACTCACAAAACCAAAGAAGAACGACAAATATTTTTGATGTTTTCGATTTTTAAACAAGAACCAAAAGGGAAAAACAAGCAAATCAAAATCTTTTTGGGTTTTTCAAATAGTTCAAACAAAGCAAAAAGGGAAAATCAAACCAAGGCAAAAAGAAGAAGCAAACCAAAGAGAAACAATAGAAATATTTTTGGTCTTTTTGTGTTTTAGGAAGCAAAAACAAACAAGAACGAAAACTAAAAAGAGAACAAAAACATGAATATACAAAGTACCGACGCAACATGATATGGAGATGAGTGCGGTGTCGGCGTACCTCCCCCCAAGCTTAGGCTTTTGGCCTAAGTGGGTATCAATCCCAAGCTAGCCAGGATGAAGTGTCACCTTGGTACGACGAAGAGGTCCCCTCGTCCTAGTGCGAGCTCGAGTACGTCCCTCCGTAATGCGCGGAGTAATCATAGGAGGGCACATCCTCCTGGTGCTGCTCGTGGAAACCCAGCAAGAGAAGCTGCTCGTCCACCTCCTCCTTGGAGCGCGACCACGGTCTCCTGTGAACACTAAACAAAGAAGGATGTGGCAAAAGGATCTCCCTTTCATCCCCGTCAGTGAAAAGCATCCTATATACTAGACTGTCCAAATCAGAAGTAGCAGTGACAAAGTGATGAGTTTTCATAGCAACAATGTCAAGCCTCTGTGGTGCCTGCATAGCATCATTGGGATCCACTAAAAGACCTAAAGTATTGACTATATGTGAGGCAATGATGCCCCCATAGATAGGCCCCCTAGCAGCTAGGCGACGAGCAATAAGCGAGCCAAGATTGTACCGAGTATCATTGTTAAGTGCAGCAGCAAGGAATGCTAAATGATAGTTGGAAATATTACTCATGTTCTCTCTACCAAGCACGCTAGTAGCAAGATAATGTGCAAAGTATCTAAGAGCAGGGAGTTGGATATTTCTTATCTTTCCGTGCTGCGCCACGCGGTCATCATCATTGGTCACCCCTCGGTAAAGCTCCAACAAATCAGTGGGTCGCCCTTGAATTTTCTTCACGGTCCCTGTCATGCGTACACCTACAATACTGCAAAATCTCTCCAAAGGCATGGTGAAGGACAGATTATAGATTTTAAAAGAGACAGTCGACTGATAGGATGTGTTAGTAAACGTGAAGCTCTCAACAAAAGTTTTGGTGAGCATAGCGTACTGCGCACTCTCATCTTGCATATATGAGGTCAAACCAACCCTCTCAATCAGTAGCAAGAAATCATCAAGAATACCCACAGCTTGTAAGAAAGTAAAACAAGGAAAAGAGGATGGGTGAGCATCCCCATCATCCCTTTCATTACCAATATGAGTTGCAATGAGATCTTCATTGTATGATGGCCTAAACTGAGAGGCTGATCTTGAGGGCCTCAACCTCCTAGGTGCATCACTCTCAAATATCTCTCTAAAGGTATGGTTGTTCATGCTTGGTATTCTGAAATTTAAACACCTATTAAACAAGTGATTGCAAAGTAAATATAATGAAGGATTCTACTCATAGGGACTTGCAAGAGGCCTAAACATGCATCAACACTATATCTCTAAGCATCAAACAAGCTTACAAGCTCTCATAACCAGTCACCTACCACAGCAAAATACTCAAGGTATAATCTACTAAACACAAATCTACTTGGACAAGGAGAGGAGTCACATACCAGGGAACAATTGCTCCAAATTTCAGCAAGAAAGATGGGCTGAGCAAGGAGATCGAAAAAATCGAGAGCAAGCACCACAAGAACGCGATTTTGAGCTATGAACTGGAGCTTACTCGGGAGAGAGAAGAAAGTGGCAGGTGAGAGAGTTAGTGGGGGGCCAGGGGTGGCCCACACCAGGGCATGGCGCCACCTAAGGCTGGCCGTGCCACCATGTGGTGTGCCTGCCTGGTGGGTCCCCCTGGTACCTCCCAGGTACTCATCTGCCCCTTTTTCACACAAAAAAATAATATGAATTTTCTGGAATTTTTTGAGACACTTTATTTTGGGCATTTTTCAGAAATAGAAGAATGATTTTCTGACAGACAGATTTTTTTTTAGAAACATAATGCAAGGACAAAACAAAGCTAGAACTACAGAAGTTCTAAGACACTCTAACATGCAAGCAATTAACAACAAAAATAAAACTAAACGGAAGCAAAAACTAAAATGCAAAGGATAGGAATAAACGGAGATAGTCATAGTGAAAACATTGTTTTGTTTAATGAAATCCTTTTGTTAACAAGGTTGATCAAGTCTTCCTACCAAAACAATTCCATATGAGACAAAACTTTGTATTGCACTAATGATTATGTCACCTCAACCTTGATAGCAATAGTCCCAATCATAATAGTTTCAATTTTTTCTCTTGGTATGGGACAATATATTTCTCCAACTTGAATGCCTTCAACATGTTTGATTGAATTAAAACCATAAGGCCTTTCAATCTTCTTGGGGAAATAGACAATATGTTCCGTGTCATTTACATTGAAAGTCACCTTTCCTTGATTACAATTAATAACAGCTCCTGCAGTATTAAGAAAAGGTCTCCCAAGAATAATAGACATATTATCATCTTCGGGCATTTCAAGCACAACAAAATCAGTTAATATCAAACAATTATGATCCACTTGAACAGGTACATCCTCACATATACCCACAGGAATAGTAGTAGATTTATCAGCCATTTGCAAAGATATATCAGTTGGTATTAATTTTTCAAGTTGAAGCCTCTTATAGAGAGAGAAAGGCATAACACTAACTCCAGCTCCCAAATCACACAAAGCAGTTCTAACATAACTGTTCTTAATAGATCAAGGGATAGTTGAAATCCCTGGGTCTCCAAGTTTCTTAGGAACCTTACCATTGGAGGAATAATTAGCAAGCAAAGTAGAAATTTCTTCATTAGGGATCTTCCTTTTATTCGAGACAATGTCCTTCATATACTTTGAGTAAGGAGGCAATTTAATAGCATTAGTCAGAGGAATTTGCAAGAATAAAGGTTTCATCCACTCACAAAACTTATTATAGTGTTCATCTTCCTTTGACTTGTGTTTCTTATCAGGGAAAGGCATATGTTTTTGGACCCAAGGTTCTCTTTCACTACCATGTTTCTTAGCAATAAAATCTTCTTTGGTGTATTTAGTATTCTTAGTGTGGTTTTCAGGTTCTTCTTCAACTTTTTCTTCATTAGGAACTTCATTTTCTTCATTACCACTTTCAGTTTCAGCATCAGAGATAGATATACTATTAGGATCTATAGCAGGTTCAGAGGGTTCCACAACAATTTTATGCTTGTTTTTCCTTTTCTTCCGAGTAGAACCACTATTTTCAGCTTGTTGAGAATCCTTCTCAATTCTTTTGGGATGCCCCTCAGGATAGAGAGGATCCTGGGTAGCAGCTCCACCTGTAGTTCTAATTTCATAGGCATGTTTTTCTTTAGCAGCATTAACTAGCAAGTCGTTTTGCACTTTAACGAGTTGATCTATTTGAGTTTGAACCATTGAAAGTGTTTAACAATCATTTTAACATCATTAGAGGTTCTTTCCACAATATCTTTCAACTCAACAATAGCTCTAGTGTTTTCCATTAGATGATTTTGCACCCTTTATTAAAATTATCTTGCTTAACAATAAAGATATCGAATTGTTCTAAGCATTGATCAGGAGGTTTAGAGTAAGGGATATCACCTTCATCAAAGTGTTGGAGAGAGTGTACCTCAATAGTGGATGAGTAGGGAATAGGCTTACATAATTCTTCTATAGGAGGTAAATTCTTGACATCTGCAGCTTTAATTCCCTTCTCCTTAAGATATTTCTTAGCTTCCTTCATCACTTCATCATTTAATTCAATAACTCCCCTCTTCTTTGATGTTGGAATAGGCACCGGAATAGATGGTTCAGGTACAATTACTTCAGGTATAGCTTGTTTAGGAGGAGTCCAATCTTCATAATTCTTGCTTATTTTAGCCATTAATTCCTCAGCTTCCTTAGGAGTCCTATTCCTAAAAACACAATCAGCACAACTATCTAGGTATGTCCTAGATTCTTTGGTTAGTCCATTATAAAATATATCAAGAAGCTCATTCTTAGGTAATGGGCTTCCAGCCTGTGCATGAATCAAAGCACAAAACCTTGCCCAAGATTCAGGCAATACCTCTTTTTCTCCCTGTTTAAAATCAAAAAGTTCGTGCAAAATAGCATGTCTAGCACTAGGAGGAAAATATTTCTGCAGGAACGTACTAATCAAGCACTCGGGGTTATCAATAGATCCAAGAGGTAAATTACTAAACCAAGTTTTAGCTTCTCCTTTCAGTGAAAAGGGTAAAATCTTAGCAACAAAGTAAGTACGCATCTTAATATCATCAGAAAACAATCCACTCATGGTAGAAAGTTCATTCATATGTGCTACCGCACTTTCATTCTTAGTCCCACAAAAAGGTTCTTTCTCGACAATAGCTATGTAAGATAGATCGAGAGAGAAATCATAATCTTCATCTACAATGTTTATGGGAGAAGCAACAAACTTAGCAATAGGAGACAATTTGGGTCTAATAATACGCCTCTCAAGGACACTCTTAGCAGCGCTCCTATCATGGGTGTTTTTACATACTTTAATAAATTCATCAGTCATCTCAACATAACCATCTTCAATATCATAACTTTCACTAGACTCAGGTAAACTAACAGGTGTGGTAGTGTCTTCATTAGGAGTTTCGGTATTTCCAGCTATAGTTCTAGCAATCGTAGCATCTAGGAAAGGACCTAATGAACCACTCTTATCAAGCACAATAGAAGCAGCATCATTAGCATCAGAAGTTTCAGATTCAGCAGTAGTAGCAGTGTGTGTAGCATGTGTATGTGGTGGTGTAACAAGCTTACTTATAACAGATGGTGAATCAAGAGCAACAGAGGTGTTCAGAACCGTACCTCTTCTTGTAGTGGATGGTAAAATAGGAAACTTGCCATCACGAGACTTACCCATGATGGATAGATAGCAGCGAATAATAGAGAATCCAAGTAATCTTGATAAATAAAGCTATGCTCCCCGACAACGGCGCTAGAAAATAGTCTTGATGACCCACAAGTATAGGGGGTGTATCGCAGTATTTTTGAGGAAAGTAAAACCGAATTTATTGATTCGACACAAGGGGAGCCAAAGAATATTTATAAGCCTTAACAACTGAGTTGTCAATTCAGCTACACCTGGAAACAATCTTGCTCACAACAGTTTATCAGTAGCAACAGTTTTGTAGTAGGAATAGCAAAGTAACAGCAGTAGTAAAGTAAAGACAGCAGTAACAATAGCAGTAAACAGTGGGATTCGAGTGCGGTAGGCATAGGGATGGATGGACGGGCGTTGCATGGACAAGACAATTCACATAGCAATCAGAACATAGGGCAATTGTAGATAAATAAGATAAAGCATCCAAGTACTCGATAATCCTAGGCATGTGTTCCATATATAGTCATACGTGCTCGCAATGAGAACTTGCACAACATCTTTTGTCCTGCCAGCCCGTTTGCAGCGGGGTCTCAAGGAAACTATTGGCAATTTAGGTGCTCCTTTTAATAGAGCACCGGAGCAAAGCATTAACACTCTGTGAACACATGTGATCCTCACATCAAAGCCATTCCCTCCGGTTATCCCGATTTCTGTCACTTCGAGGCCATTGGTTCCGGACAACAACGTGCGTATACAACTTGTAGATAAGACCAAAAACAATACTATCATAATGAATCAATAACATGTTCAGATCTGAAATCATGGCACTCGGGCCCTAGTGACAGCATTAAGCACAACAAGTCGCAACAAAGTCATAAAGCACTAATAGAAGATACTACGCACCATGCCCTAACAATCTGATGCCATTACATGAACGATCTCATCCAATCCCTACCATCCTCATAGCCTACAACAGGAGATTACTCACTCATAGATGGGGGAAACATGGATGGTCGATGGAGAAGCGATGGTGATGATCTCCTCCAATTCCCTGTCCCGGTAGGGTGCCAGAACAGAGTTTCTGGTGCTGTTTCGTGGAATCTGGTGGTGGCCGCGGAGCAGAACTCCTTCTGGAAAAACGTCGAACCCCCCGGAGTTTTTAGGTCAGAAGGCTTCTTATAGGCAAAGAGGGAGACCGAGGGGGTGCCTGGGGGGGCCCACACCACCCCCTGGCGCGGCCTGGCCTAGCCCGCGCCACCAGGTGGTGTGGCCACCCCCCGGCTCTTCTCCGTCTCGTATTCTGGCTCCTGGAGTCTTCGGGTGAAATAGGATTTTCGGTATATTTTCCGGGATTTATCCTGATAGTTCATTTTCTGCACAAAAGGTAGATACCAAGGCAATTCTGCTAAAAATAGCGCCAGTCCGCGTTAGTTGCATCCAAATCACACAAGTTTAGAGGAGAAACAATAGCAAAAGTGTTCGAGAAAGTAGATACGTTTTGGACGTATCAGTGTTGTTGCTACTAGGGAGAAAACAACAATCCTTTGTTCATAGAACAATCGTATTATTTACTCTACACACAATGCTTAATGCAATTATCTGTTGCTTGCAACTTAATACTGGAGGGGGTTTGGATGATAACCTGAATGTGGATTTGTCATAGATGCAGTTGGATTACGGTCTATGTATAATGTTGTAATGCCGAATCAAATCTCATATGAGTCAAGATGATTAGTATATGCATGTATACTTTCTCGATGTTTGTCAATTGCCCCGTTGTAATTTGTTCACCCAACATGTCATCTATCTAAAGGAGAATCACCACTAGTGAACTATGGACCCCGGTCCTTTCTTTTACCATCAATCTACAATCTACTATTTAGTGTTTTCTGTTTACTTTCTGCAAGCTATTACTATCTTCCACACAATACGTTTAATCCTTTATTTTCAGCAAAACCGGTGAGATTGACAACCTCACTGTAAGTTGAGGGCAAAGTTCTGTGATTGTGCTGTGCAGGATTCCAAGTTGGAAACAATATCTTGGAGGTGTTTCCTTGCTCCTATAGGTTCGATAACCTTGGTTTCATAACTGAGGGAAAACTTGTTACTATACTCATCATACCTTCCTCTTGGGTTCCCCAACGAGCTCAACATCTTGAGTAAGCAGGTATCCCAATGGGGACTGTTTTGTAACCTGACTTCACCTTCGGTGGGCGCTATAGATTGACCTTATAACTTGGACATGATTTCAGTTCCACCTTATATGTTAACGAAATCACTCTTGGTTTAGCATACTGATCCCGGTGGCATTAGCTGCAACGGACAGATACATAGAGGTTAGTGAGAACTAAGAAAATTAAAATGTATGAATATACAGTTTGGATGTGTTGGCTTACTGAAGTTGATGAGTAGTGAGTGTGGAACTTACCCTATGTCCAAGGTCACGGTGATAAGTCTTCTCTTCCAACATCCAGTTTTGGTCGATGACTTTGATCCTTAGAAGTACACCATGATTATTGTTGAATATTCGAACATCAAGGTTGTCTAGAAGGAAAAACTGAATTTGTAAACTAGAAATGTCAGAGAATAGACATTGCACAAAAAATGTGTATGCACATCAGTACATCACACAGGTTATCACATACCATGACAACCAAACAGATTGGTCGATCGTTGTAACCTACAATTTTGATGTATTCGTTGTATTAGTCTGATAACATCTAGTAGTGCCTGGATGACATACTCAAACAAATTCAACTGAAGAATTTTCTCCGTGTTATCAAGAGCACCCTAGAAAATAATTGTGGAATAATACTTCACTTTTCTGTTTCATCCACACCCAGTGAATGCATCAATTTTATTTCACACACACGGCTAACAAACCACTTATATGTTCTGATACAGGACTGCAACTGGAGTATTGGAACACACACCAGCCGAACTTGCTCACCAGAAGAGCCTCCTGAAATTTCTATATTTTCCACGCTGAGTATAAACATCCCCCCTATGCCTGTCAGGCCCTAATTACATATGCCAAGCTATATGACCGGAAACTAATCAATATTTGCCATGATCAGAAGTCTTGTGACATGGAAGACACTAACCTTTTTATCCATCCAGGAGCTTCTGGATTGACATGGAAGGTCGACTGGGTTGAATCAGTTGGCCCTTCGTCTGCACCAACAACTCACTTGGAAACTTTCATGGGCGGTGAATGGATGACGGCGACCGAGCGCGGCTCGTCACCGACTTTGCCGGTGCTCTCCGCGACTGAAACGGATTTCTGCACATCCCCCAGCGGACCCACACTATCGACCTCGTCACCGTCATTCCCCTCCGTCGTGTCAGCCATGACGCTCTGCGCGCCTTCCTCCTAGACACGGGCGAAGTACCCAGGGTCCACGCCGGCCGCAACGATAGATGACTCTCTGAACTCGAGCCTGCGCATTGAGAGAATCTTAAGCAGGGTAATAACGTGGAGTGGAAATGGAGTGGAAAAGGACCCAGGCAAGAGATCCGTGTTACCTCTCTATCGGATCCAAAGGGAATTCCACCTCAGCTCGATCCATGATCGCCCGGCCCTCCAGAAAGGATGCGATCTGTGGATCCTAATCGATAAGCTCTGACAGCGGACCAGAATCATGTACCACCGGAACAACACCTTTGTCCAAGATCTTATTCAGCCGGCACAAGATTATTCGCTGTCAACCGCTACCACCAGACCCACTTAATGGCATACGTACACCACTGTAGCTAAGGAACTCCACGCTATACACCATTTTCTGCGCGACACGGGAACGAATCAAAACTCCCAGGCACGTATCTCAATAGCTGCACCGATGGAACTGTTAGTGAGATCATCTGGACCTAGGAGCCAAATCGCCGCCTCTGATGTTTTAGCCTTTCTCCGAAACAACAAAGTCCATGGCTAGTGTAAAAATAGGTTCGGGCTAAAACGAGTGAACCAAAGATGTCCAGATACATATGTTTCAAAAAATCTCTAAAACATCTATATCCCCCTCTCTCTCTCTTAGACTTAGGCGTGGCGGCAGCGGCGAGGAGATGACGACGCTCTCCTCTCTCTCTCCCCTCTCTCTGAGGTATCGTCTAGATATTTCTTCCTCACCCAGCCGCGCTAGCTTGTTGGATGACTGGATTTTGGATTGTGTTGTTCATTTGCGAATGCTTGGGTATCGCAGGTTATTTCTCGGAGTAGTCCTTGCTGTCTCTGTGGGGAATGAGGTCGGCAGGCAGAGAAGGAAGAAAATCAACAAGAAGAAAAATAAGTGAAAGGGCCGGCGTGAGAAGGATTGAGGAGGCGATCCGCTCCTGCATGCGTGAGATACAAGGTACCCATCCATCCATCCCGTCTAACCACTTCTTTTTTGCAGATCCAGATGTTCGAAGCCTTCATGTAAGCAATCCACTATGGTTTCAGGCCTTGCGGATATCAGATCAGAGTGCAATTTTGTTTCGAAGAGAATAGCCAGCTGAAGATTTCTTCTTGGAGCCCGTTCAGCAATTAAGAGAATAGCCAGCTGCACAATAAGTTTCAGTTTCATTCTAGCAACTTTCATATTTCTCTTCCTTTGCTTTTCAAAATTTTGAGAGAAAAAGTGACAAAGATAGATAATTTGTACTGAAGCCAGCCAACTGTAAGATTACGCGCACGCTGATAAAACTGTTGTAGGTTTAAATTCAGTTTCATTAGTTCGTCCGTTAACAAGCAATTTCATTATGCGCACGCTGATAAAACTGCGGTGTGTTGTGTTCAAGGTTTGGTTGTTTGTTTAAAATTATCATAATTAAGTACAATTTCGCAAAAAAATAGGTTTCATCTAATTTACGCGAAAGTATTAAAACAATGTCAAAATTTTGAACGCACATGCATGATAGAAAAATGTTGGTGCTGGACTTCACATCTCAAGACGGACGCAGAATGTCCTCGAGCGCAGAAGGGAGAGTTTGGCCGAACTCCAAATCGCAGGTACCTGCCGTGCTAACTCATGAGTCTCGCCATTGTTGTTTGATGCATGATTCGTAGATGTATTATGCCATGCCTCCCGAGCGCCAAGATGAGTCAGACCAGATCTTGCTGACGATGGCGAGAACTAGGGCACTCCAGTTTCTTCACGATGCTAAAAAACGACCGTCTCACAGTACTTCGCCGAGGTCAAAGTGAGAGGAAAAAAAATCAGATATTGTTCGTGAGGGTCTTGAGCGCCAAGTCCGCGAGGCTTAAAAAATGGGGACCATTTACAATCTCAACAAGCTTCAAAAATTCTTGCAAGAACCCATTTATTGGCTACATTAGATCCATGAATAAGCGAGATCATTATATTATTGCTGGCGAGATGGATCATTCTGGTAGATAAGTGTTGCAAACTGGTGAAGTACATCGTTTTTGGTTCTTTTTTTTTTGTGTGAATGGTTTTATCAATTACTTATTTTTTGGAATGGGGGTTGCGTCCCGGTCTTTGCATCAATTGATTCATGTGGCCTTTTATTACTTTATTAGATCACATTTACTTCGTTAAAAGTATTTCCAAAATATGTTGTCAAAATTTTGAACGCGCATGCATGACAAAAGCGTTTGTGTGGGACTACACATCCAGAGACTTACTATGACTTATCGGGCCCATAATTGGTATATCTGGTACCTACTTATGCTATAACCCAAGGCCCACAAAAGAGATAGTAGTCCCGGAAGAATCCAAAACCTAGGGACCAAACATGTTGATCAAGATAGAAGTACCAACCGGCATAGTCGAGAATCTATAATCAAACATGTAAACCGATCAGTGTTGGACTCTGAGACCCAGCCTCTCATATAAGGGCCTAGGAGGAGCCAGTGGAGAGAGCACCATAAGCTTTGAGCGAAACATAATCCGTCGTGAGTTATATTGCATCTAGCAAATTGACGACTCTATAACCCTCTGTTTTCATAATCAGACATGACTTCGACTCCCTTATTTGTCTGATACTCCAATGAAATAACCAACGCTCTCATTTCCATCAAATAATCAAAGTCCATAACTATACGCATTGCCGAAGTCACCCCTCGTCAAACGCTGGGCCGGACTCCACATCGCACGTCAGCCATGGGTCGCATTATTAGGAATATTATAACTGGTACAAGAGGAACCTTTCCCTCAAGGGGAAATCAGACGCCTAATTTTTAGTTACGTCTCGGTAGTCTCCCTCATCATTGGATATACCTCGGGATTCGTACAATACATGAGTTGCAACTAGGTTGTAACTGATAATTTAATGAGTTGCAACTAGTTTGCAACTGAGAATTAGTATAAACTTTATAAGTTGCAACTGAGAATTAGTACAAAATAGTAGAATGACATAAACGACTTAGACATAAGTAAAAATCAGACGTCTGAGATCTAGACTCTCCCTATTGTAAAAAGGCAGCATTAACAGATTGAGTAGCTATCCACAGTGTGAAACTATGAGTGTTTAGGAACTGATCAATTAACCAGTTCCGAGTAACTTTGCAATTACTTTTAGAACTCTTTGTAACTTTGCAATTAATGAGTAGAAGTAGGGAGTAGTAGCTTTTTCAGTGCAAGTTGACTGAACACATTAAGTGCAACCAGATTGAAATCACATAGTACTAATGGAAATGCCAAAATTAGCCACCCTATATTCTGGGAATCGGGCATAAATAAGGGACGACAGTCGGCTTGGTAGATAGTACACCAAACTTGCAAGCTTGTAGGCTTGCCTGAAATAACATGGCACATCAACTTGCCGCCACCATGCTTGCCGTCCTGGGAGTCATTGCATCCATATTCCCTGCTGGTATGATATGAACCATGCGCGATGCAACACAACTTATTACTCTCTCTGATCTATAATAAATATCGCTCATTTTATACTAAGCTAGTACTTATTATGGATTGAAGGGAGTACAAGTTCTACTTAGTACTAGTATGACTAATTTTCACGTAGCATTTGTGAAGGGACGGCGCTATGGCCGGTATCGGTGGGCGTATGCTACGGGGTGCACGGCGACAGGCTGCCGTCGGCGGCCGAGGTGGTGCAGCTCTACAAATCCAACGGCATCCTCAACATGCGCATCTACCAGCCGGACGTCCAGACGCTCCTGGCGCTCAAGGGGAGCAAAATCAACGTCCTCATGGGCGTGGCCGACGAGGACGTCCCGCGCCTCGCCGCCTCCACCTCCGCCGCTGCCGACTGGGTCAAGCTCAACATCCAGCCCTACCTACCGGGAGTCCTCTTCCAATACATCGCCGTCGGCAACGAGATCACCGGCGCCGCCACGCAGAACATCGCCCCGGACATCAAGAACCTCAACGCCGTGCTCTCCGCCGCTGGCCTCGACGACATCCAGGTGTCCACGGCCGTAAGGATGGACGTCCTCTCCTCATCCTCCCCGCCGTCCAGCGGCACCTTCAAGGACGGGTACATCAAGGACGTCCTGGCGGTCCTCAACAGTACCTACGCCACGGGCATCACCGCGCCGCTGCTGGTGAACGTGTACCCCTACTTCGCATACACCGGCGACACCAAGAACATCGACCTTAACTTCGCTTTTTTCCAGCCCAGCTCCACCGTCATCAGGGACAACGGGCTCAACTACACCAACCTCTTCGACGCCATGGTCGACGCCCTGTACGCGGCGCTGGCGAGGGAGAACTTGGTTGTGCCCGTCGTGATCTCGGAGAGCGGGTGGCCGTCCCTACGGGGGCGTCGGCGCCAGCGTCACCAACGCGCAGACGTATAACCAGAACCTCATTAACCACATCCGCAATGGCACGCCCAAGAGGCCGTACTGGCTGGAGACGTACGTGTTTGCCTTGTTCAACGAGAACCAGAAGACAGGAGCTGAGACGGAGAAGCACTTTGGACTGTTCAATCCGGACAAGTCGCCCGTGTACCCCCATTAAATTCTGAATGATTCATGTGTGCAAAGGATGTGGATTTCAATAAATTAATATGCAATTATTAGTTCCCTGTAATTGAGCACCTATCGTTTGAAGAGGTATGCAAATGATGTAGATTTCAATAAATTAATATGCATTTAGGAACCGTTCTGGAAAGCATGTGATCAATAGAAGGAGAAAACAAATAGTACGTTTTTTTTTTTAAAAAGCATATATTAATATCGCGACATACCATTACACCCAGCCTCTGCAAAAACATATTACCCTAATGGTATTACATATGCACACAACCAATAAAAGAAAGAAAAATTTTGGAAAAAAAAGAAAGTCCCGCTTTATTGATCTATGCCCTACAACAGCGACTAAACACCACCAAGCCAGCACCAGAAATCCATCCTCTCTCCAAAACCGACGACTGCAAGAAGGGAACAGTGCACTAGCGCCGCCATCGCCCTAATCATCGATTATAAGTTTTCACCTTGGAGAAAGTCCGCGCTGCAAAACAATGCTTTCAACAAGGTCATTGCCAGACACAACCAATTAAGACTAGACCTTGGATTTTTACCCTGCAGCTTGAACTCTGAAAATCTCCTATATTGTCGCCCCCACCTTCCAATACCGCTGCTCCAAGACCTAGAACACCAAGCCAAAACCTCATCACAAACATGATTCACACCACCATTACCATTCTTCAGACCTTGGCTTCCATGTTATTCTCCACGACTGACTTCAACATGGGACTAATGGCATGTCCTTGATGGCAATAGTCTGTAAAGCTTCACAGCACTCCCTGAAACCAAACGGACAGATAAAAACATGGTTGCGCACGACCGAGATCCATCCAATCTGGCGAACTCCGGCATGTCGTCCATTGGAGTTCACCAGCAGAATCTTCGGAACACAACACTCCGACCAGATCGATGAAGTCATGGGGCAGACAAATCTTCGTCCTGGCCCGAGAGGATCCAAGGACCAACCCCCTTTATTCAAAGCCAGACCAGAAGCCCCCACACCGCCAGTCTTCACCGGCCACCAAGACCCACCAGAAAAACGGCAGATCCATGGTGACCCAGGCCGCCATGACCACTAGCTCAACGAAGAGACAACACCGCTGGTAGAGACTAGATGAGCGAGCACCGACCCGCAGCCCACCGTCCCAGATCGGACCAGATGGGCCGCTAGACCACCACGCCGCCAACCAGATCCGAGTCACCGCTCCACCCCAACCGCCGCCCCTCCACCTCGCCAAGAGCATCCATGGCACCAACACCTTACACAGGACCCGTCCAACGTCGGGGAATCCCTCCCTACCACCACGCTGGGGCCGGGAGGCCGGATCCCCGCCGCCCCCATCACCGACGCCGTGCTCTTAGGCCGGCGGGTCTCCGAGGGCGACGAGGAGGGAAGGGCAAGGAGGGGGAGGTGGCGGCGGCGCTAGGGGTAAGCACCCTCGGTCGGTCTATTCCTTAAAGTGGAGGGAGGATTTCACTTCCCCGGCCTCTGCACCAACTAGGGATGCATACAACCATTAAGCATGAGTACCAGGATTTTTAAACTTGGTTAAGCACACCAAGCCTGGTCCTCAAGATATATTGCATGAGTATCAGGAGAGTCTGGTCCTCAAGTATAAATAGGAACCTTAATTCGCTTCCGTGTGGATTTGAACTCAGGTGTTGGGTTTGTACATCCACTCCCCCAACCAGTTGAGCTAGGCTCGTAAGTTTAGGAAAAATATAATTAAGATATAGTTAAATCTACTCTCTTTGTCCTGAATTAGATGTCACAAATTTGTTTATATTCACGTGTATCTACAAATAAAACGTGTCTACAATTTAGATATATACGTATCTAGATAAATTCGCGACAAGTAATTCGGGATAGAGATTATCTATACCTAACTAGGTAAATGCACATGCGTTGCCATGGGACACTCAAGTTTCTTTCTTCACCGCTTGTTCGGGCCTATTTTCTCCCACTCTAGTAGTTCGCCAACGAGAAACAAAGTTAAATTAGTACTCAACTATGCTCGGAAACAAATATAAAAGCTACTTGTAGTTTTCTCGTGATATTCTATATCAATCAAGCAGGCTTGATGTTGCTATCCCGAGTCCCATAGTTTTTGTGTGGAACTTACATATAGTGAGTAAAGATTAAATGAGTAAATGTGAAAAAAAAATTACATATAGTGAAGACCTTGATTGCGATTTGCAACATAGAAAGAGAACAAATTCCAAGATCTAATTTAGGAGATGCAAGTAACGAGAGAGATTGATCTTCATACCATTGAAGAACACGAGCGGAAACATTTTGACAACATGCTTGATATAGTCGTTAACTACGAGATTCCAATCGATCCAACTCCGCAATGAGCAGCGCCTCTAAGATGTGTACACGTATAGCGCAACAACATCTCATCTTCTTGATACAACAAGGTTCGAGGGAGAGGTAGATGAGATATGAACCCGTAGCACGATGAGGTGGTGGTTCTACAGTGGAGAGATCTGCATGCAGAGCATCACTCCATGTGTGGGAGGACGATGAGGGAGAAATGGAGAGGGGGGCCTAGAGATGGGATGGTTTCCCCATGAGCCTCCTCTATATATAGCTGTGGGGGCATGGGGCCTTGCCACTAATCCCAAGACAGTGGCTATGGGACAAACTCCCCCTCTGATATATCCGCCAACCCTATATGGCACCCTAGGGTTGCCCCCCTCCTTAGTCGCATGGGCATTGAGGGCTATGACGCCCTTTCCTATGTAGGAATGGGGTGCCCCCCTTCCAACCATATGTGGACCCTTCGAGTAGATGGGCCCCTCTATGGGACCCTGGAACCTACTAGAATCTTTCTGGTACAATACCAGAAAAATCACAAACTTTTCTAGAACCCTAAAAACTACTTTGCTGATATGAATCCTCATCCCCGAAGTAATCCAAAGCTCCTTATGATGTACCAGATCCCATCTAAGAATTCGAACAATATTTTGTCTCACTATCATTAAATCTTAGAGCTATCGTAACATTAATGAACGTTAAATGTGTGACCACTTATAGCGCAACAACATCTCCTCTTCTTGATACAACAAGGTTTGAGGGGTAGGTAGATGAGATATGTGATGGCTCAAAATATATTCAAGCTTGTTGGGAACCCCAAGAGGAAGGTATGATGAGCACATCAGCAAGTTTTTTCTCGGTTATGAAATCAAGGTTATTGAACCAGTAGGAGCAAGGAAACAACTCCAATGTGTTGTTTCCAATTTGGAATCCTGCACAACATAACCGTGCCCCACGGTTAGTTACCCGTGGCGTATAGGATAAACCGTGCGCCATAGACCTTCCCTTACCCATGGCGCACGGTCCAAATGGTGCGACACCATAACGTGGGCCCCAACGCTGGCAAATTGTGCTATTGACATGTCTTCGTATACACATTTCTTTAATTCCAAGAGAAACTTAGGTTGGTCACTTATAACATGGCTAAGATGTTTAGTGGCATTTTGGTATAAATAAAACAAACAAATACGATGCTTGTTGCTTGTAAAAACTGCTCGAATAACATTCGTAATAGCCGTAGAATGATCTATGAATATTGTTTCAGGCTGCATACCGGACATAGCTTATAGGAAGATTAATCTTCATACCATTGAAGAACACGAGCAGAAACGTTTTGACAACATGGTTGATATAGTCGTTAACTCCGAGATTCCAACCGATCCAACTCCGCAATGAGCAGTGCCTCTGAGATGTGCACACGTATAGCGCAACAACATCTCCTCTTCTTGATACAACAAGGTTCGAGGGAGAGGTAGATAAGATATAAACCGGTAGCACGACAAGGTGGTGGTTTTACGATGGAGAGATCCGCAGGAAGAGCACCACTCCGCACGTGGGGGAGGAAGAGGGAGAAATGGAGAGGGGGCTAGAGATGGGATGGCTGCCCCATGAGCCCCCTCTATATATAGCTGTGGGGGCAGGGGGCCTTGCCACCCACCCCAAGACAGTGACTATGGGACAGACTCCCCCTCTGATACATCCGCCGACCCTATATGGCGCCCTAGGGTTTCCCCCTCCTTAGTTGCATGGGTATTGAGGGCTATGGCGCCCTTTAAATTTCCTATGTAGGAATGGGGTGCCCCCTTCCAACCCTATGTGGACCCTACGGGCAGGTAGGCACCTCTATGGGATCCTGGAACCTTCTAGAATCTTCCTGGTACAATACCAGAAAAATTCAAAACTTTTCTATAACCCTAAAAACTACTTTTCTTATATGAATCCTCATCCCCGGAGTAATCCAAAGCTCCTTGTGATGTACCAGAAACCATCTAAGAGTTCGAACAATATTTTATCTCACTATCATTAAATCTCAGAGCTATCGTAGCATTACCTAACGTTAAATGTGTGACCCTATAGGTTCGAGGACATGTAGAAATGATCGGGACACATGCTTGATCAATAATCATTAGCAGGGCCAATATGTCCAGAATTACTCCCACACATTCAAATAATATCATTATTGGCTGAACCACGATGTGGAGGATTGAATCAATCTCGTATTCAGTTTCCTTTGTATCACAATATTTTGCTTGCCCGAGATTTGATTGTTGTTATCTCCATACCTAGTTCAATCTCATTTCGTACAAGTACTCTGTACTTGTTCCATAATAGACCATTCCTTGTGATCAAACTCATTGGTCATGTCCTTGCAAGCGATATAGAATGTGTGTTAATGACTGGACCCAAAGTATATTTTTTCGTCACATGGATGGACAAATCCGAATATTAATTCATATAACTCAAAACGTACTTTCCGAGATACCTAAAACATACATTTATGATTAACTTATTACAAACTGATGGTTAATACCCCCATAGTGTTATACCGTTACTAGGCAGTAACACAATGTCGTGGTCTAAGGATCCGGATACTTGACAATAAAGAACTATGCAATTTAAACATTATGACATGATCTAATTGTTTTTCTTAGTTTGGGTCTATCCATCATGTCATCGTCCTAATGGCATGATCCTGTTATTAACTGACAGCTCATATCCATGGTTAAGAAATTGTGACCATCATTTATTAATGAGCTAGCCCTGTAGAGGCTTGTTTGGGACTATGCATTGTTTATGAAACCATAGAAGTATTATGTTTCTTGTTAATACAATTATAGCAGGTAATATAAATATTTATTATGAACTGGAAATATGACAATAACAACTTTATTATCGCCTCTAGAACATATTTTCAATAGTCTCCCACTTGCACTAGACTCAATAATCTAGATTACATTGACAGAGATCTAACACGTATGGACTCTAGGTGATGACCCTGATGTTTGATTGTCTTGTTGCTAGGCTTCTTTGGTCTGATGTTTTTAAAATCTTTCATATTTAGGTTTCTGATTATGATTCAATTGCTAATAGATTGTTATGTAACAAGAAGTTCTTGCATTTTAATGTAGTTTCTGTGACTGTTCTTTGGGGGCCGTGGAATTCTAGGAATAGACTATTTTTTAACAGATCTACCTAATATGAAACCTGGAAGGTAACGTTCAAGGATCTAGTAGGAGGAGGAACTGCCTAGTTTACAAACCGCTAATACAAAAGCTCAGAAGACCGATGAGGCTCCCCGTGTGCTGACCTGCCCTGATTTTGGCTGCGTCGCTACCTAGAAGGCCACATCTCTGGGGATGGCGCATGGCGAGAAGGTGTGTCTGAACTATCTGATCTCACCCAGGCGAAGAAGACCCCGTTCAATGGGTTCCTGAATCATGGTAGCTGTTTTGGGTTCAACTCTCTTAGTCGTTTATCTCTAGTTTCCTTTTTGTTGTAAATTTATCCTGGTGGATTCTGGTTGTTTCTTTTCGTATGAAAGGGAACGTGGGAGTCAAATCCTATTGATCTTAAAAAAATGAATCGCACCGTCATGGATTCGAGAAAAAAATCGCACCGTCATGGCAGCAGCGATTGCGCCGTTACGAAAACGAGTGGCCACACACGCGTCCACGAAGCAAGCGCCAGTGGGGTTGGTGCGCGCGTTTGTTCTCGCCGATTCAACGTTAGCCACCCGTGTTTTGACCAACCAGCTCGTGTGTGGTTGTTGCTCGTCGTTTTCCTGCGAAAAAAAAAGGATTTCGTCAGCAAACTAACACAAAGCCCTATATATACATGCACACACCAACATAAGCTAACCCACCACAAAATTCACTGAGCATACACTTGAGCGTTAGCTTGTTGCTATCTACTAGGCAGCTCCAAGCAATGGCAGCAACGGTGGAGATCACACGGACCACGGTCCTTGAGTCCTCAAGGGAGTCGGCACGCGGCGGCGGAAAGAAGGTCCCGCTCACCGTCTTCGACCGCGCCTCCACGAACGGGTACATCCCGGCCGTCTTCGCCTGGAACGGGCCGACGCCGACCAACGATGCGCTCAAGGAAGGCCTTCTCGCCGCCGTTGCCAGGTTCCCGCACCTTGCTGGGAGGTTCGCCGCCGACGAGCATGGAAGGAAGTGCTTTCACCTCAACGACGCTGGGGTGCTCGTCGTCGAGGCCACCGCCGACGCGGATCTCGCCGACGCCTTGGCGCACGACGTGTCCACTCACATCAACGAGCTGTACCCCAAGGCCGATACGGTACGTAACTCAAGAGACCAACCAACCAGCAGAGTGTTTTAACACGTATACGTCCGAAATCAAAGTATCGACATGCTACCACATGTCTCTCGCTAAAGCCAAGTTTTTTGGACTCTTGGTGCATTGCAGGAACGCGAGGGTGAGCCGATCTTCAACGTGCAGCTAACGAGGTACACGTGCGGCGGGCTGGTCATTGGCACCGCCTGCCACCACCAGGTCGCCGACGGCCAGTCCATGAGCGTCTTCTACACCGCCTGGGCCACCGCCGTCCGAACCGACTCGGCCGTCCTCCCCTCGCCCTTCACCGATCGCTCGGCCACCGCCGTGCCCCGCAGCCCACCGGCGCCGGAGTTCGATCACCGGAACATCGAGTTCAAGGGCGAGCACAGCTCCAACCACTCCTACAAAGTTCTCCCCCTGGACAGGATCAAGAACCTCGCGGTGCACTTCCCCGATGAGTTCGTCGCCGACCTAAAGGCCCGCGTCGGCACGCGATGCAGCACCTTCCAGTGCCTCCTCGCGCACGTGTGGAAGAAGGTCACGACGGCGCGCGACCTGGCGCCGGATGATCTCACCCGCGTCAGGCTCGCCGTCAACTGCCGCGGCCGCGCCAAGCCTCCCGTGCCCATGGACTTCTTCGGTAACATGGTGCTCTGGGCGTTCCCGACGATGCAGGTCAGGGACCTCCTCTCCTCCAGCTACCCCGCGGTCGTCGGCGTCATCCGCGACGCCGTTGCGCGCGTCGATAGCGACTACATCCAGTCGTTCGTCGACTTCGGGGAGGCGGAACGCGGCACTATTGAAGACGGCGGCGGCGACGAGCTAGCGTCCACCGCGGCGACACCGGGCATGGTGTTTTGCCCTGACCTCGAGGTGGACAGCTGGCTGGGGTTCCGCTTCCACGACCTCGACTTCGGCTACGGCCCGCCCTGCGCGTTCCTGCCCCCGGACCTTCCCATCGATGGAATAATGATCTTCGTGCCGTCCTGCGCCGCCAAGGGCGGCGTCGACTTATTCATGGCGCTAGACCACGACCACGTTGAGACCTTCAAGCAGATCTGCTACTCCATTGACAACTAATCATCCAAGCTTATCTATATGCATGCATGTACACGATCGACCCAATATATATGCTAGATAATCCATCGGCCGCATAGTTTGTGTTTTTCTTTTACTGCAAGAACAATTCCTCGAATCAGGTTTTCGCCCCGCTATTTAATATAACAACCACACGATACAAGTTTGAGGCCACTGCTAGGCAAACACCACAAACCAGCCCAAGAGAAAAACAAGAGAAAGTAATGCTCACGGCGCCAGATCGACAAAATCAATGTTTAAGTCCAACCCACGCTCCTAAGCCTCTGATACGCCGTGTACCGAGCAACACCTTCAAGAAGGAATGCGACGACGCTGCTGCTGCCCGGACATGTCCTAGGATTTCTCCCGGCACACAGAGGTGGGTGTGGAAGAGGTGGCACCCACAGGCGTCACCGCGTCGGTGCCGGCGACGCCGACATGGATTTGTCCCGACCCCCAAAAACACCACCCCGGACAAATCGGAGGGCTCCACCAAGCTTGCCACCCACCAATAAGCACCCCCACGGTATTGTAGTCCCTATCGTCGTCTCACCATGGCAACGCTGCGAGGCCGGCCAAACAGAGAGACAGAGTCGTAGACAAGAAGCGGCAGTAACACATCCACGTGGGAGGGAACAACCTCCACCCTCGTAGGCGGTAGCCGGCCGGACGTAGCGGCATGCGCACACCAGGCCAATCATTGGAGCCGGAGGGGGCTAGCAGTATAGCCACCTGGAGGACATCTTCCACCACCAGTGGAGGGTGCAAACCGAACGCGGCAGCAGGGACACGCCAGGCCGAGTTGGCCCGGCCGAACCTGAGTCGGGTCCGTGAAGTCCCCGCCACCACGCTGCAACATGTAGCACACCACCGTTGCTACCCTCGAGATCGGTGCCCAAGGCCCAGCCGGGTCTATATCGGACCTGTGAAGCTCTGCCACCTCGCTGCAGCAGACATGGCGCCGTCACCACCCCTCCCATCCCGACCTGCCCCTCAGTCCAACCGGAGGAGGCGCATCAGATCTTGACCAGGCCCGCCCTGACCCAGATCGGGCCCAAAAGGGCCTAGATCTGGGCATGAAGAGCCGGCGGCCAGGGCCAGGAACACCCCCGCCTGCGCCACCAAACTGGTCGCACCCGTCCACCCCACCGCCACCCAACCTGCGCCGAAGCGCCGCCCGCCCACCCGCACCTCGACCGGAACCGTACCTTGCTCAGCCGCCGGAGGAGGTCGCAAGAAGAAGCCATCGCCGTAGTCATCGCTCGAGGAGGACATAGCGCCTCAGAACTGCGCCGCCTCCACCACGAGAGGCCGCCTCGACACGGTTGCCAGCCCGCTGCGTGAGGGGAAAAGGTCCCGTCGCTACGGTCTCCCGCCGCCGATGCAGAGCTGCCCCGCGGAGCCTTCCAGTGGGCGGAGACCAAGAGAGCCGCCGCCGCCGGCACCGCACGAGCTTTACCTGGCGGCACATGCCGGCTGCGGCGGCGGTGAAGACCCCTGGTCGCCCGCGGGGAACGACCTAGGGGAGGGGATATTCCTTCGACCCAACCCTAATATTGGTCTTTTGTTGGCTCGGTCATCCAAGAACAACTATAATTGTATCTACGTATTCTCAATACGATGGTTATTATCATTTTGACAAAAAAACAGTAGATCTCTACTGAATGTTATTTTTAATCATTTTGGGGTTATTTTACAAGTGTACATGAGATTTATACAGAGGAAAAGAAAGAATAATACAATGATTATTTGAAACGAGTACGTAGCTCCGGCTGCAATATGCTACCGGTGCATCTCACCCGCTCTTCATATGCTGATATATGCTTTCAACTGCGAACATGTCCTTGGGTTTAGAACTTCAAAAAAAGGTTACCCCTCAAAACATTCACTCGAGGGACTCATGAACACCACCAGGCCCCCCTAGTGGCTAGGCTTTAGCGCAGACAAGATCATCCAATTTCCTTGAAAAGAATATGTCACCACAATTGTATATTGATCGGTGGCGGAAGCAGTCAAACGTGCGCGGGGCGGCGAGGCAGTGGTGTCGACCGTGGTGTGGCAGAAGCCGTCAGTCAGTTTGCCAATGTTATAAACACGGCAAGCAAATAATAAGAAAGAAAATAAAATCTATTACATAACTGATATCAATATGACGATATAAATTTCTTGATAATGAATTTTACTTTTTGCGACCAAGATCCATGACTTGTTGCACTGCACCAAATTTAGCATAGCACATAGTATCAACAAGTTGAAACATGAGAACAATATTGAATACAAGAGTGAAGTTTTCTCCTATCAAATACAATTATATTATGGTAAGGGTTAATTTACGGTAAATCATATCATTTCAGACCGTTTAATGTTGATGATCCAACGCCTTAGCTTTCTTCTGGCCAAGCTCCGGGCATCCTTCCGCAGCAACTGGCGCCAACATGTCCGAGTTGTAGGCGATGTCCTTGTTTTTGGCGAGTGACAAGCGAACATCATTCCACTTCTCGCACACCTCGATCCTTGAGTAGATCATGGAGGAACTTGAAGTCAAGGTTGATGATGTCGTCACGGTACACACCACTTTTTTCAGATCAAATGCTGTGTTTATATTAATTATCGGCATAATCAGATGTCGGACAGTTCATAATGTACACAGGTGGTACACTTAATCAAGTTATATACTACAATTTATTCACGTAGTTGTAACGTGCAAATTCATTTCCTTCAGAATTTGGTGTATCAAAATATGCCAAGACCCTAAAATCCAACATAACCTAGCATATATCTAATACGGAGTAATACTTTGCAGGCATGTAGAATACATGTATCGCACGGAAAAATTCAGATGATTTTGGAACTTATGAAAACTGTACCTATGTTTTAACAAAGTGGGATACCTTGGAGAACCAACCTGTGGTTGGATGGTTAGGTGGGCAGTGGTATCCCCAGCCCACCTGAGTTCAAACCTCATGTTTGACGCTTTGGTGTTTCATAAAGGCAGAATATTTTTTTAGTGGTAGGCGATGTTCCCGTCGATAGCGAGACGTCTATGGTAACTTTGTCAATTTCAAGACCCGCCGGCTCAGTCTCTCGGAGGTGCTCATAAAAAAGTGGGATACCTTGCACCCGGCTCCGGGGCATTATCTTTATATTAGGTTTTAGGAATATTTATAGCTTTTTTTTCGTGTGATTGGACACAAGCATGTTTCGCTTTCAATTAGAGATCTTTGTATTCTACTAGTCGTAGTGTCATGGCAATGATGCCAGGATACGTAATCGCGCAATCAGATGGCAGTTAACAAATTGGGTTCCTACTGTCTTATTTCTCAGTTTGCGACTTTCTAGTCGTTTCTTGAGTGGGTAGTTAGATAAGAGAATAGCTAGCAGATGGTAATCCATGCAAGGATAACGAAACCTTTTTTTCCAGGATTCGTGACTAATCCGTGCTAGCAAGCAGATGGTAATCCGTGCAAGATTTCTCATCCTGAGTGATTAGCGAATCAATCAACCAATCAATAAAATACATCCGTTGGCTTTGGTCGCTGAAGTAATTCGACATCGTTGAATCGTCTCGTCACGTCGCACGCCTTCCTTTTTATCCAGGGGAACGCGTGTGGTTATCGATCGGCATATCGTCATTTTCGTCATGGCCGTGTGGGATGGTGCCTCCGTGCATGCGCAGGCGTGTGCACCCTCCCACACTCTTCGACCTCCCCACCTGTCCTCATCCGCCGTACCCAAGTGTGCGCACCATGCATGTAACAAGGCACCGCCGAGGAGAAAAACCCATGGTCTCTCTCAACAACCTCATTCCAGGTGGCAGTATGGATGTGCTCCACACGGAGAGTTCGAGACCACGCCTTTATATGTGCTCTAGCTTCAACCGAGAAGAAAGCAGAGTTAGGAAGTGACAAAGTTTTCTTAGAGCAAAAACAATATGATAGTCGGACGCCGGCTATATACAGTGGCCATATCAGCTAAAGTTACCTTAAGTAAATGTGCGTACAACAAGCAGGCTATAGGCTGACTCAATTGAACATAAGATATTTAATGCTAGCATGTTGGTCGATAGTACCCAAAGAAAAAGGCGCATGCGCCTAGTCTACCGCTAGGGTTGCAAAGCGGCAACCCGCGAGAGCCCGCGAAATTAAAATTTTGTTCAAAATAGAGAAATTTTGATGAAAAATTTGAACTAGAGTAACAAATTTTAGCTATGAAGCGGGACAGATCGAGTGCCGCTTCGCAACCCTATCTACCGCTTACCTCGGTAGGCTGCAGTCCATTATTTTTTGTGCTATTGTCGGGCGATAGATGAAGCGCCCGTTCAACTCTCATTCCTCCGTTCTTTTTTCCTCCAGCTCAAATTTCGGTGACATGGACCGGCTTATATCCTGCTGATTAGATGCTATTGTACTTGCTCTCAGAGCAAGTATAATAGGTTACAGTCAGCTCGCTATAAAGATTAAATATTGTAGTTTTGATGATGTTGTAAGTTAGAGCAAGTTCAATAGTAAAGCCGGCTGCTGGCTATAAGCCATCGCCATATCACCTCTAGCCAACTAGCCAACATATACAACTTTATTTGGTTTTGTAGCTAACTATTATAAGCTATAAGACTGGCTAAAGATGACATGGCTCGTTCTTATGCCAACAGCAGACTATATTACTGAACTTGCTCTTATGTATGATACAGTACCGTGGGAACGTGGAACTCAACATGCATGGTCGTACGACGCACTTCGCTAAGTTACTATCGTCCGTGTCTCTCGCTAACTAACCTGGCAATTTTCTTCTAGTACTCTCTCCATCTAGAAATAACGAGTTGAGTTTATCCAGATTTCATTGCATCTAGAAGCATTTAGTGTATAGATACATTCGAATCTAGATAAATGTGTCAGTTATTTCTAAACGGACAGAATACTTCTTTAAATTAAATGATACAATATTACATATCTCGGTGCTCAAAAAGTATCGTGCTAGCGGATGGAGCTTGTGCGTACTACTGTCGAGCATACACAAGTCTAAAAGTAGTACAATGTATTTTATTGATTGATTGATTCACTTTATCATTCAGCATGAGAGATTTTGCACTTTTCATCTAAACCATGCGTGTGTCAAGCAATTGACCATATTGGAACTTGTGAACGTAATGCGACAATCACCTACTCCCTCCGTTCAGAAATATAAGATATTTTACTTTTGTGAAATGAATATATCTAGACTTTTTTTAGTGTATAGGTTCACCTCGAACCTCTATAAACCTATACACGTCTAGATACATTCGATTCAGAAAGCTAAAAGTTCTTATATTTTGAAACGGAGGGAGTAGTTAGGAATCATACCGACTGGGTGTGCAAACGTGATAGGAGCAGGTCAGTCAGCTTTCAAGATATCGTCTAGGCCGAGACGTCCGGTGATCAGGGTGAGAGAGCCGTCTAGGAAAGCGGTGAGGGCGTCATCGGCCAGGGCATCGTCCATGCCAGTGATCGACCGGGGTGAGGGTATTGTGGGGCCCTGGACGGCTCCCTATCGCGAAAGATCAAATCGGGCTCAAATTGGGGCGGTTCAGATTCCGTGGCCTTCCAAGTGTGCCAGGTGCTTTCGGATGTGCCTTACATGGCGCTTGATCCAAGGAAAAACAAAATTTGAAGACATGCACTTACTCCATGCACTACATGATCATGAGAAAAAGATTGAAATTTGGTAACTTTTCGATGTTGCATTTGCTACTTCAGTAGGTTTTATAAAGGTTCAGTCCTGGTCACTGTTTCTCGATTGTGCGATTTTCCATCCATCTGACCGTATGTGGTTTCTCCCGTCGCCGTATCTGCGCCATGATCTGCAACAAAGGTGAGGTTGGCACTGGCAGTGTGGTCGAGGCCGTCATGGGCCTGATGCTGTCGCTACTATATGAAACGGGCAGAGCATATTATCAAGGCACCCGATAAATAAGAATTTTCTGTAGGACAACATGAAACCTCACAGCAAACGAAAACTTACAGCAAATAAATGAAAAGGTCATGGGAAAAGAAGGGCACGACAAATCTTAAAAATAGCACGCGGCATACAAATATCTACGTCAAACAAATCAATTTTTCAAGAGCTTAACTAATACGTATGGAAAATTAATTAATTTGCCGAGAGCATAAATAATACCTCTGACAAATCGATCAGCAAAAAAAAACTCCACGGCAAAACTTTTCTTGAAAGCCCTATGCGGTCAATTAGAACGTGGAAACAATAAGCACACAAATCGCCCCACCCAGGTTGTCAACCATCTGATCCGATCCATCCCCACCATACAACAAACAGGCAATCCGTGGCTTTTGTTCTGATTGGTACATACTAGCCAAATCCGGCGCGGCGGCACTCGTGGTAGCCTTGTGCTAAATGGTAGAGTAACGTGTTAATTACACATGCATGAAGTTTTCCTTGTGATAACCATGTGCTATAGGACATAGTAACATGTTTTAGTTACGCATGCATAGAGTTGTTCTGTTAATTCTTTTGTTGTTTGACTTGGGCATGCTCAGTGGTTTTGATCTAATGCTGCTGTTTTGAGATGGAGGGAGTAATAACTCTGGATGCAATCAAATATGAACACATTTTCAACAAAATAGGTGCATTTACAGACTTGATTGCAAAGTTCACCACCTTAGAAAATATAGAAAGCAGTACATTGCAAGCCTTGGATTTTACTAAACCCAGACCACAAGACACAATTATCCAGCTGATGCCTACATGAAGATAGCAGGCTGACATGCAAAGATAACTTTCCTGGTATGGTTTCTGTCTTGATAAGCATCATCATTCCCATTTGTCATATTCATTGTCACAGGAGCTGCCTTTGTGGTGGTGCTGGTCTTGGGCCGACTTGATCAACTCCTCAGTGGCGCGGTTGATGTTCTTTTCTTCTATCCATGCCAATAGCTCACCCTGAGCTGTACCTTCGTGGTTTGTATCCATAAAGAAAGAACAGTCTCATGAAAGAGTTGGAGTAGATTAATATTTAATAAATAAAAGTAGAAGTCGCCCATAATCAAAAGAGTAAACAGAATCAATGCTATAACTAACAATGTACATGATAGTTTAATCTACACCCACCACATTGCCTAAAGATGTAACAACAAATTATCATGCACCCTTATTACAGAAAAGCACATAAACAATCAACTTGATGTTCTTATAGAGGATGAATTGATGTAACGATTTCTCTCACCAATACAACATACATGTCAAAGCATCCCTAAACATCTTGTGTCTAATGCTCCATTTGAGATGCTTATGCTTCCCCATGCTTAGTTCCTACAAAATACGGAAGTGTATGCCAAATAGAAAAAAAATACAAAGATACTGCTAGAGCAGGAATATCTTCAACTCAATATGAACCCATCATTTTCTTAGAGACCTATGAAAAATCTCATAACTGAGAACAATTCAAATTGAACTAAATCAAATTTGCCATTTATAAGAGAATGAACTAAATCATAACCGATCAAGGTAAACACATGCTCCAGCCATCTGTTTACTATAGCTTGTTTCTAACAAATTGAGAACAAGCGTAATCTTTGAAATAATTCAATCCTACAGGTTCACATATAAATTAAATTCAGAAGATTTGGAACCAAAAAGGACATACCAATAGATCTAATATATAAGGTTGGAACCCTTTTGTTTCAATCAAATAATACAGGTGTAGCATATCCAGTAAAACTGCGACTTGAACACACTGAAGAGTATTGTTCAACATTGAACAATTTGAAATCATAGCCATGAAAATGAGGAAAATGAAGTCATAAAAGTCTTCCTATACGTTCTTTCTCATTTGTTCATGTCGGGCATATCAAAAGTAGATATCGTAATTAAGAGGAAATGAATGGGCATCACCAAAAAAGGAATCATGGACAAAACACCAAAGAATAAATCCCCGCCATGCTCTCCATGGACTTCAAGCAAGTGATCTTTATTTCCTTCTTGCTGATATAGGGGCTATTCATCGTGTGATTGAGAACCTCAAGGAAGGTGTTTAGATTGGACATATGAAAGAAAATTACCGAGAACATTTGGTTCCACCATCTGATCTTGTCCACTAATCAAGCTTAGGACGTGATCATGTTACCGACAAGAAAACCTCTGGCAGTACAGGCACAATGGAGGAGAAAATGTGTGGCCTCTTGCAGAAGTTGGAGGACTCAAAAATTGAGAAGGAGAATCTGCTTCAGAAGATGAGACAGTTGAAGCACTATTATGAATATTTTATTCTCAAACTTGAGGAAACCCAAAAGCAGACATCAATTGAATTGGAAAATCTTAGGAAAGAACATAATTCTTATTTCTATACAGTTTCTATCCTACAAGCCAATAATAATAAAATGCACGACGAGATGAATGACCAGCTAATGAGATTTAACAGCTTTAGAAGCTCAAAATAAGGAGTTTGAGAGGAGGGTTGTTGCTATGGAAACAACACTTAAAAGGGTCCAATGGAATTATTGTGCCAATGTTGATCCAAAAGCAATTTAGTTCATATGATAGCTTTCACCTGTTACAGGAAATTACATTTAGTCAGTATTTCTCTATTTTTTTGTGAAACAATCCAACTCAGGGCCGAAAATATGATGTTTCGGTGTGGGGCCTGGGCATGTGATCGACAGGTACCTTCGGCAAGCGCGGGCGATTCTCGTGGTAGCGCCGGAAACCGGTGGCGGGGACGCTATGGCAGCGCTCAGCATGGTCGACGCCGCGTTGGACCTGTTGTCGCGGATGGAGGCCGCACTCCTCGCGCTATGGTGGTACCACAAGGTCGCCGAGATGCTCCATGTATATATCCTTGGTTGTGGCAAGTCCTGCTCCGGGGAGGACACCTTATCCTCCTCCTCGTCCCTGTCATCCTCGAGCTCCGGCGACCTGCGCACGATCTCCCGAGCCACGCTCCTCTTGTCCGACCGCCATCACTCCGACGTGATCGCCGCCTCGCCGCCATGCTCCGAGCACACCATGGTGCTTCTCCAGATTGGACGTCGCCTTGCATTCATGGCTTTCCGCGGCGAGAGCGTCTGCTGGTCAGAGGACAGCTTCGCGGGATTGACACTAGTGGCAAGGCAACGCAGGTACCTGTGCGTCGTAGGAGCCAGGATCCGCGAGGGCGGTCGAGTGGTGAGCAGCTGGGCGACGTCTGCGAGGTTGAGGAGAAATGCATGCAGGGAAGCGGCCTGACGCGCTTGCTGTGGAAAACGCCCCGGTGGGCAATCACAGCCATGGTGGTGGGCTAGCGATGGGGACGACGACAAAGGCGGAAACGCCGTGGCGCGAAGCCGCGACCATGGAGGCAGGGCAGCGAAGCTGGCGACGGCGGAGCCAAAGGGAGGATGGTATCGATGCAGAGGCGGACAATAGCGTCCATCCACACCGTTGTGGTCACACGTCAATGGGGGTGGGAGTTTCCGGGTCTTCCGCCATCCCCACCGGAGGTTCTCCACCCCTGTTGGGCTCCTCCGGTGGCCTTTACTCTAGCGGTGGCAAGGCTTGTCTCTGGATTGGGGATTGGGAGGGCAAGATAAATAGGAAGCAAAAGAGGGCACACGATGTTTCTAGGAAGATCAGGAAAGGTAGTACGTGTAGGGAGATAAAAAAGGAAGGAAACATGCAAGCCAACACATGCCCTGTGACTACCTATTTGCATGCCCACAGGAAGACGTGTCGATCTACCACTACCAAAAGGAAGACGCGTCGATCAGTGAAGGGATGACAAGGAAAAAGAAGAGAAGGTGATCACTTATAATATTAAGCAGGAAAACAAAATAACATGATGACCAAACCAAAATAACATGATGAGATGGACAAAATAACATAATGAGATGGACAAAATAACATGATGAAGGATGGACAGATATTGGATCGAAACAAAATAACATGATACAAGGCTTATAATATTGCATGGAAACAAAATAACATGATGACCACTTATAATATTATGCACCGAAACAAAACAACATGATGACCAAACCAAAATAACATGATGAGATGGACAGGCGAAGCGACACATCAAGAAGAAAACAAAGTAAACCTTTTAATATCACCAAAGGAATGCTGCTAGAGCCACCCAAGAATGTACCAAGCAAGAAAAGAAGCATTGCAAGGCCAACAAAGTTAAACACTCTGGGTACACAAGAATGCACACGGAAGAGCAGGGGGACACATGTCGGCACACCAAAAATCCTCATGAGAGCCCAAAAATTCCACAAAAAGAGAAGCCTAGAGGTTTAAAATCTTTAGATATGAGCCCTTTGCTCTGATTGCTTGAGACAGTGAGCTGCAAATCTATTGTGTATGTGTAGGAGAGAGACATGATAAAATAAGAGAAGTGAGCCCTAGATCCTAATAGTGTGAAAATCCCACGGTCGAACCTGCGGTAACCCCTCCCGTGGCGACCCCCAGGCGCCGTCGGAGGGCCCCCAAATCCCGCCGCCGCCGACCTCCCTCCTCCAGGTCGCCTCCCTCCGCCGCTGCCGCCGGCGTCGACGTCAGTGGCAGCTGCGGCGGTCTTCTTAAATAGGGTGGCTGGGGCTGCGCCGTTTCAAGATGGCCCCAGCGGTGGTCAGGACGGCGCTTCCTGGCCAGGCGGTCCGGTCGCATGCACCATCCTTGTCCTACTCCACGAGATGGTTTCCCTGGTCCTCCTACTCGCTCCCCTTCTACGGGCCAAACGCCATTGTCGACCGCACGGAGAACCTCGACGGTCCCTCCTCTGCCATTCCTGCCTCCTCTCCTCCACCTTATCTCTTCAGCGAGTATACCGGAGCGGAGATGCTGGCAAGGGCTCGGTGGTGGTTATTGTGAAGAGCGTGGTAACCTATTCTATCGCCTACGCTCATACCTATCGCCTCGAGTATTAGATCACTAATAGACTTTGCTATCCTTACATATTAGAATATTCACACTAATAAGAAGTCCTCAATTTGTTCATAGTATTCTGAACATGCCGATAAACTATGAATCAAAGCATGGGCGGAGCCAGCAGGCTCCCCCACGATAGAATATGTGTTAGCATTTAATTTAACTGGACCGTGTTACACTCTAAACCTGACCCTATATGTGTACGTGACTTGTAATGTATCGGTAACCTCCTTTGATATATAAAGATACGATGCCACGATTGTGAGTATTAGTTGTGCACCTTCCCCCAAATTATTACTCTTTGTTCCCTAATGTAAAATCTTTTACTCGCTCCGATTCAAATTAGTTGACTTAAATTTGTCTAGATTCGAATATATCTACACTTGTTTTAGTGCTAGATACATCGGAATCTAGACAAAACCAAGTCAACTAGTTTGGATCGGAGGGAGGAGATATTTTGAAATAGACTAGATTTAGACTAAAATAAATAAACCTAAACTAGGTACATGCATTTTCAAAAAAGCTAGAAGGTCTTATATTAGTGAACGGAGGGTGATGAGGACATCCCTACAGTTACACCTACCCCAATTGCTAATTAAGATGTTCCAATTGCAAAGAAGGATCAATCCAATGAGATAAGGATTGGACCAATCACAAGAGCTCGTGCTAAGCTACTAGAACAACAGGTGAACTTGTTTCTTAATAAACCTGGTGTTTTAATCAATGAGAATTTTATACTACCTAAGTCTTTGAATTATTGCATTTTCAGGTACTTAGGAGAAGAAGGCGTAGCACGGAGCGAGGAGCTAATGGAACAAGGCGTGTTGATCAATGAAGAATGCGCGAGGGAGAAGAGGGAGGAAGCGCAAGGAGCTATCCAAGAAGAAGATCAACAAGAGGAGGACGTTCTCTGCCGCGGCAGAGAAAAGCATCGTTTCTCTGCCACTACAGGCTGCAGCGGCAGGAAACCCAAGTCCTTCTCTGCCACGGCAGACTGCCGCGGAAGAGAAAACGACTACAACTCTGCCACGGCAGAGTCAGCTTGACCGAACCCAAGTTGGGTCGGTTTGTATCCATAGGTGGGTGGGGCCAACTCGGATCCACCCTTAGGCCGCCGCCTCCCAGACCCTGAAATAGATGGGGGCGCTCTAGCTTTAGTCTTTAGACCACGTTAAAATATTTTGGAGTCGTTTCTTTCATAGAACCTCTGGAATTACCCTGTGTTTGAATCTACCAACTATAATTGAGTGTGATCTGTTGTTCCATTGGGAATTAGTAGATTGCATACTACCGTTCGTGGTCACGGTTGCGTGCGCAAGAGCGTGGTGTTGTGAATATCCTACAAGGTTCAAGAAATGTTGCATTGGCATCGGGGATCGAGCAGGAGATTTCATAGCTACAGGCTAGTTATCTATCATCCATCATCATCATCGCCATCCGCTTACTGAGAAGATCGGGCCACCCCATATCATCTTGGTATCAGATTTCCTTGTTGCCTCGGTAAGCAATCCACATATCCATCCATAGATTAGAGAGTGTTTTTAGTCCTATACAGAAAAAGCCCCACAAAAAGAGTTGTCATAGACTAGATTGCATCGTAGACGAGTAATAGTTGCTGGTCGTGTTCATCATTTAGTTTCAATCTAGATCTGTTCTTCGTAGATTTGTTTCTAATCGTTTTAGTCGTTTTCCACCATTGTTTCTGCCACCATCAAGTCAGATCCGATCTACTCTAAGAGTCCTAGTCATCTACTCTTGGACGAGTCGGAATTAAAAAAATTGCACTTTTCCTTAACCTTAGCCACATCCAATCTATTACATAGGTGTAGGAACTTGCCCTTTGAGACTAGTTTCCGCTCCTGCAGGCTGCTCTTAGGATTTTGGTGCTGTACTTTGTAATTGGCCGCGTGTGATCTATAAAATAAAATAAAAAAGAAAGAGCAAGATAGCAACAGAAAAAGAAAAAAGAGCTATACAAAAGAAAAAGAAAAATTGTGGAAAAAGAGAATTTGAGCAAGAGGCCTAGTGATATCTTTGTGCACCGGTAGATTGAGCAATCTTGTGCCTGTTTACATTGAGCTTTGCTAGTGTCTCTCGAGCATAGTGCAACACCCTTCATAGTTGCATTGCCACGTTTTTCTCCACGGTTGTGTTTCTTGGGTATTTGTACGATCAGCACTAGGACTTGTTTGCGGTGTAGTTAGGATACCATACCTACATCTCCACCATAAATAATCTGTGTGCCCTGCGATCGTTCTCTGTACTTTTGATATTCACTTCATCACGTCAAGTGCATCAGTCTTTGATTTCGTTTGGTAGAGCATCTCTATTCACTTTGGAACGGTAAGATCTCCTTTCTTATTAGTTGTGAGTGAGTTGTGAGAGTTTCCACCATACAGATTCTGATTTTTGCACTAACCTACTAATCATGTCTATTAGTGATGATGATGTTGTGATGCAGAAAAAGAAGGATGGGGAGCTTGTTAATTGGCGTGAATATGAGGCTTTGAAGTCTCACTTGACACGTGTGTTTACTAACTCGATAGATGCCATTGACAAAAATCTCCAGGATATGAATATGAGTTTGGATCAGCATGTTAGAATGGTTGATACTATCCAAACGCAAGTGGCTACGCTCAATGTCAATGTCACCACTTTGTAGCGGTCCACTGAGGATTTGACAGCCGCATTACATAGAAGGGAAGAGCCTCAACATGGTGATGCCTTTGATGATTTTGAAGAGGGTAGCGCTGTAGATGCAGCTCCACATGTTGGCAGGGGACGTGTTATTCCCCCTGTCCATGCACCTGCACATGGTCGTGGGTTTGTCCCCATTGGGTGTGGTCAACGTGTGCCCAACCAAGCTGATGATGGTTTGGGCAAGCCAAAATTTTCGATTCCTAAGTTTGATGGTTCCATTGATCCTGAAGATTACCTCACATGGGAGTTGAAGATTGAGAAACTCTGGCGCTTATTTGATTATCCAGAAGATAAGAAGGTCAATCTTGCAGCATCTGAATTTGATGGTTACGCTTTGCGTTGGTGGGATGCTCTTGTGCAACATAGGAGGGAGGACAATGAACTTCCTGTGATGGATTGGCGCGAGATGAAGCAATTCATGAAAGCTCGTTTCGTACCAACCAACTACTTGCGATTAGTTTTTGATAAATTGACGCAAGGCACAATGACAGTAGATGAGTACTACATGGAGATGGAGATGCTTATGCAGCGTGTTTGAGTTCGTGAGTCCATTGAGATGACCATGCAGCGATTCCTAAACAATCTAAAGTTGCCAATCAAGAGCATAGTGCGTCATCACAAGTATGAGACCATGAATGAGCTATTGCACCATGTTGGAGAGGCTGAATCCCAGTTGGCAAAAGAGGCGAAGTCACATACTCGTTTTCCATCCTCTAGCAGATTTTCGGCCAGATCTACTCCTACTACAGCCGCGCCACCAGCTGCTGTCCCGTTTACACCATCGGCCAAACCAGCAAGTACACCTTCGGTTGGATCTAATGCTCGGAAACCCACTGCTCCTGCTGCTAGCTCGGGTTCCAACATGTCTATGGCACGTACTCGTGATGTTGTGTGCCATACTTGTGGAGGTAGAGGTCACTACAAGAAAGATTGTCCAAACAGCAAGGTTATGTTTGTTAATGGACAAGGTGAAGTAGAAAGTGGAGATGAAGCTTCTGATGATGATATTGATGACGACGAGGATGGTGCTGATGCATATGATGAGCGTGCACCCACTATTGTCGTATCTTCATGTGTACTTAGTGTGCAACCGGTTGAGGAATCCCAGCGTTGCAACTTGTTCCAAACAAAAGCTCTAATTGGACCAAACCAAGCTTACAAGGTAATTATTGATGGAGGTAGCTGCAGAAATCTTGCAAGCAAGGAACTATGTGCCAAACTAAATTTGACATATTTACCTCATCCCAAGCCATACTACATACAATGGTTGAGCAACAATGGTGAGATGAAGGTAAATCATATGGTACGTGTGAATTTTCAAATAGGGCCATACAAAGATTCTATTGATTTTGATGTGGTTCCTATGACTGTTTGTCACCTACTATTGGGTCGGCCTTGGCTCTATGATCGCCATGTGCAACAGAATGGCCGAGCCAACACATATCACTTAGAATTCAAAGGAAAGAAGATTACTATACAGCCAATGACACCACAAGAAATTGTGAATGAGAAAATAGAGGTGAACATGAAGGAAGATACTACCACTCGGCGAGACTGTGTAACAACTGTTCCTGATGTAATTGAGCCTAAATTGAGTGATATAACTAAAAGTGAGAGAGTTCCTGGGTTATTGATACTAGCCACCAAGGAGGATATGAGAGAGTTTCGTGAGGATCCTACAGCCATGCCACTTGTGCTCATGTATAAGGGCGAGGTATTGGTTTCTAACGACATGACCCCTATTTCTCTTGGTGTCTCTTCTGTTTTGTAGGACTTTGGGGATGTGTTTCCAGAAGACGTACCCACAGGTTTGCCTCCATTGCGTGGTATAGAACATCAAGTGGATCTGATTCCTGGCGCCACACTTCCCAACCCTGCACCTTACAGGACTAATCCCGAAGAAACTAAGGAAATTCAGAAGCAAGTACAAGCGTTGCTGGATAAATGGTACATTCGTGTTTCTCTTAGCCCTTGTGATGTTCCTGTTATTTTAGTTCCTAAGAAAGATGGTACATGGCGCATGTGTGTTGACTGTAGAGCGATTAATAACATCACTATTCGATATCGTCATCCTATTCCACGCTTAGAGGATATGCTAGATGAATTGAGTGGTGCTGCCGTTTTCTCTAAAATTGACTTGCGTAGTGGTTATCATCAAATTAGGATGAAAGAAGTGGATGAATGGAAAACTGCTTTCAAAACTAAATTCGGTTTGTATGAGTGGTTAGTCATGCCGTTTGGTCTTACTAATGCACCTAGTACTTTCATGCGTTTGATGAATCATGTTTTGAGAGAGTTTATTGGTCGTTTCGTGGTTGTTTACTTTGATGATATACTCATATACAGCCACACCGAATCTGAGCATTGCACTCATATTAGACAAGCTTTGCAAGTGTTACGTGATAGTAAACTGTATGCTAATCTTGAGAAGTGTACATTTGCAAAAGATAAGGTCATATTCCTAGGATTTGTTGTCTCTAAGCATGGAGTAGAGGTAGATCAATCTAAAATTGAATCAATTCAGAATTGTCCTACTCCAATGAATGTAAGTTAAGTGCGTTGTTTCCACGGTCTCGCTGGTTTCTATAGGCGCTTTGTGAAAGATTTTAGCACCATTGCTGCACCTTTAAATGATTTGACAAAGAAAGGTGTGCCTTTTGTATGGGGCGCGGCCCAAGACATTGCATTTGATACATTGAAACGTTGGCTTACTTCTGCACCATTGCTTGCATTACCTGATTTTTCGAAGCAATTTGAAGTTGAATGTGATGCTAGTGGTATAGGCATAGGTGGCGTTTTGATGCAAGAGGGTCATCATATAGCTTAATTTTCTGAGAAATTGACTGGTGCTCGTTTGAATTATTCAATCTATGATAAAGAATTGTATGCACTTGTGAGAGTACTTGAAGTTTGGCAACATTATTTGTGGCCAAAGGAATTCATCATACATTCTGATCATGAAGCTTTGAAATACTTGAAAGCTCAATCAAACTTGCATAGAAGATTAGCTAAATGGGTTGAGTTCATTGAGTCTTTTCCTTACATCATTAATTATAAGAAGGGAAAAGAGAATGTTGTTGCTGATGCTCTATCTAGGAAGAACATGCTATTAACCAATCTTGATGTTAAAATTCCTGGATTAGAAGCTATTTGTGCACTTTATGCAACTGACCATGATTTTGCTGAACCATATCGTTTATGTTCTCTTAGAAACGCATGGGATAAGTATCATATACATGATGGATATTTGTTTCAAGCTAACAAACTATGTATTCCAGAATCGTCGTTGTGTTTGTTCTTAGTGCAGGAATCACATGATGGTGGTTTGATGGGTCACTTTGGGCGTGAGAAGACGTTGCTCATGCTTGCTGATCACTTTTATTGGCCCAAGATGACGCGTGATGTGTACAGATTTGTGAGCCGATGTATTACATACCACAAGTCGAAATCTAAGGTGAAGCCTCACGGTTTGTATACACCTCTCTCTGCACCGACTACTCCATGGGAAGACATTAGTATGGATTTTGTGCTAGGTCTACCTAAAACTCAGAGAGGTCATGATTCAATATTTGTGGTAGTTGATAGGTTCTCTAAAATGGCTCATTTTATTGCCTGCCACAAAAGCGTCGATGCGTCGCATGTTGCTAACCTATTTTTCAGGGACATCGTGAGATTACATGGAGTACCTAAGACGATTGTTTCTGACCGTGACGTGAAGTTCATGAGCTACTTTTGGAAGACCTTATGGGGGAAGCTAGGAACGAAGCTGCTGTTCAGTACTACATGTCATCCCCAAACAGATGGTCAAACGGAGGTGGTGAATAGAACATTGTCAAAGCTGCTAAGGACCATGATTAAAAAGAATCTGCGGGAGTGGGAAGAGTTTTTGCCACATGTTGAGTTCGCTTACAACAGGGTTGTACATTCAACTACTCAACTTTGTCCTTTTGAGGTGGTCTATGGTTTCAAGCCATTGACGCCACTTGATATGTTGCCTCTGCCATTACATGAGAGAGTTGATATGGAGCATCAAAACGTGCTGATTATGTGAAGAAAATACATGAGAAGACTCGAGAGGCTATTGAGAAGAAAGGCAAGAACATTGCTGCTGCAAGGAATCAAGCAAGAAAAGAAGTGTTGTTCGAGCCTGGAGATATGGTTTGGTTGCATCTGCGCAAGGACAGATTTCCACTACTTTGCAAGTCCAAGTTGAAGCCACGTGGTGCTGGTCCTTACAAAGTGCTAGCCAAAATTAATGATAATGCCTACTCAGTTGATATACCTATTAAGGAGTTTGGTCGTGCTAGCAACAGCTTCAACGTTGCTGATTTATCACCATATGCTGGAGAAGACCTTAGAGCTTCGAGGTCGACGCCCTTTGAAGGGGGGAGATGATGAGGACATCCCTACAGTTATACCTACCCCAATTGCTAATGAAGATGTTCCAATTGCAAAGAAGGATCAATCCAATGAGATAAGGATTGGACCAATCAAAAGAGCTCGTGCTAAGCTACTAGAACAACAGGTGAACTTGTTTCTTAATGAACCTGGTGTTTTAATCAACGAGAATTTTATACTACCTAAGTCTTTGAATTATTGCATGATCAGGTACTTAGGAGAAGAAGGCGTAGCACGGAGCGAGGAGCTAATGGAACAAGGCGTGTTGATCAATGAAGAATGCGCGAGGGAGGAGAGGGAGGAAGCGCAAGGAGCTGTCCAAGACGAAGATCAACAAGAGGAGGACGTTCTCTGCCGCGGTAGAGAAAAGCATCGTTTCTCTGCCACGGCAGGCTGCAGCGGCAGGAAACCCAAGTCCTTCTCTGCCACGGCAGACTGCCACGACAGAGAAAACGACTACAACTCTGCCACGGCAGAGTCAGCTTGACCGAACCCAAGTTGGATCGGTTTGTATCCATAGGTGGGTGGGGCCAACTCGGATCCACCCTTAGGCCGCCGCCTCCCAGACCCTTAACTAGATGGGGGCGCTCTAGCTTTAGTCTTTAGACCACATTAAAATATTTTGGAGTTGTTTCTTTCATAGAATCTCTGGAATTACCCTGTGTTCGAATCTACCAACTATAATTGAGTGTGATCTGTTGTTCCATTGGGAATTAGTAGATTGCATACTACCGTTCGTGGTCACGGTTGTGTGCGCAAGAGCGTGGTGTTGTGAATATCCTACAAGGTTCGAGAACTGTTGCATTGGCATCAGGGATCGAGCGGGAGAGTTCATAGCTACAGGCTAGTTATCTATCATCCACCATCATCATCGCCATCCGCTTACTGAAAAGATCGGGCCACCCCATATCAGAGGGAGTTTTATTTTTTTGCAGGTCGTGTGTCTCATGCTACTCATGTCGACCTGTCTGGAACTGTCAAAGTTGGGCAAATAAAAAAAAGAGCACCGCTATCCTGAGCGGCTGAGAGACGGGAATTGAAAAAACTCACTCAATCCGTTTAATTCCCCACCTGCCCTCCTCCCTACCATCACAGTCCACCGCTGCGTTGTGCCTCCTCTCCCGCCGCCACGCCCCCGTCCCGTTCAGCCAGTTCTCATTCTCCCGCCTGCGTGTGGTCATCTGCCTATGGCCTGCCTGCACCGATGCCGAGCGGCGCCGCTGATGGACACCGTCGTCGCTCGCTGAAAACCAAGTGCTAGGAGTCCATGTTAAGTTTCCAAGTTGTTTTTATGTCATTTCATGTTTTGGCTGTTATTTTTCATTAGTTGGGAAAACTGGATCGTTTTGGGCTATTTTTTCTATCGTATAAACTTCTTTTGTGCCTAATTTTTTTTAAACCTTATAAGTTCAACCCCCCTCATCTCAGTTCCTGGCTCTGCCACTGGATCAAAGCCCTAATTCTCACGTTAGATTATATGAGTGATTTCCATAAAATAGTGCAGCGTGGCTACATGCCAGCGGGCGGGAGATACAAGGACGCGTAAGGGTAAACGGTCTTGAGGTTATCAGCAGGAGTCTCATGCACCTTGGTCAACTCCATGGATTCAGTACCGAGCATGATGATGCCGATCATGGCCCACAGGAACAGCGTGTCGCCCTCCTATGCGATCCCAATGATCTTCACCCGTGGCATCGCAGTAAAGCAGGATCCGTCTTGGGCGCTGGCGCATCCGAGAGACCAGGGATAATGGTTTTCGAATTAACTATCTTCAGCAGCACCCAGCCGTCAGCACCAGCGTCCCGCGCCCATAACTGCAGGGTGGAACCAAAACACGCCGTCCACGCCGAGCACGTCGCCGACTCAAAACTCGATCCACTCCGGCCACACCGCCATCTCCTCAGCGCCGCCGGCTGGAACCTACTCGCCCCTACGCTATGTACACGTCGATATCCGAGTGTTCCCCCACACCCTCCTGCCGCCGGAGGAAAGGGGAACCGACGAATCGTTGACGGCGAGGTGGGAAGACTAGGAGGTTTCAGTAATCACCTTTCTTCACTGAGACGAGGCCAAGGTTCCTTTATGCTCAATACTGATCTTACTTTGCTGTCTACGGTAGTTTAGGAGACATATGATAATCCAATAAATCTTTTCTTTGCAAAAGCGCAAAGCTTTTTAACATAATCGTATTTATCTGTTTATAATCCTTCAAAATACTGACTTATATGAAGGGCTCCAGTTAATATGCACTACGGGAAAAACTTTCTTTGCCGTGTGGCAAAACCACACGGCAAAGACCTTCTGAAACACGGCAAAGGCTTTGTCGTGTGTATACACACGGCAAATGCCACACGGTAATGTTTGACACGGCAAAGGCCCTTTGCCGTGTGTTTTCTAAATAAAACACGGCAAAGCCTTTGCCGTGTGTCTTACGTGTAGACACGGCAAAATAAGTGAGATGACGGTTCTCCTTGGAGATGACGGTGTCTATTCTTTGCCGTGTGTCATTCATAAATTCAACACGGCAAAGACAGCCTTTGCCGTGTGTCACCCATAAAACCTACACGGCAAAGAGGCTCCCTTTTCAAAATAAATTGAAAAAAAATTCAAATTTTTTTTCAAACTGTTTTGAATATTTTTTACTTGTTAATCTCATATGGGATACTTTTAATCCTAAGTATGCTTAATATTAAGTCAAATTGCACTCATGATCAAACTTCTCCTACGGTCAGCCCTAGCACGCTTAACTTCTTCGTTCCTTCCAAATGAGCTTCCGAGAAAGAAATCATACCTTGTCGATAATACTTTCATATCAATCCTATTAACTATTGGACCATGATGTCACACGTCACAGTTTTAGATTCCAACCAATTATTTAAGTAGACAACAATGAATAAGTAATAATAATCTTGAATCCAAATAAAAAAATAAAATGATTTAAATTTTTTACCTTTTTCTATTTAATATGGAATAATTCATATATTTAAATCGGTAAATCAGAATTCGACAAATAAAATATCTAAATCGATCAGAAAAATGAGAGGAATCCAAATATGACATCCATATCATATTGTGAACCTACAAATGATTTTTGTAAAAAATCATGAGCATCATATCATGTACCTTCAGTTCATATCTGACCCACTTCCTATCGATTCGGTAAAAAATTGTCTTTTTCACCAAGGGTGGACGGAAAGGTTTTAAAATCGCCGGTTGAGACATTGTTCATGTAAGATGTTCTAGTACTTTTGAAAAATGAGGTGGTAGTATTTTTGAATTGAACATTTGGTGTTGCTTCACAAAACGCCCCGATTTTTGCGCTCCGGAAATAGAAAATGGCTTTTCTGTGCGACGAAAAGGAAAACTTTCTTCTGCAATATTGTTTTCCATCCCATAATGCACATGAATGCACATTATCACAAACTATGTCGTGATTCTTCCCATAACATTGATCATTTGAACCAAAAGCTAAGAAACCTCGAATGAGATAGGTCATTTTGTGAAGGTTTTTTTGAGACATAATCAATATACCAAGTTTGATATTTTCCCTTCCAACTATATCACAAAATATGACACCACGCGAAGGTCTCGTATTTTTTTGATTTTTTTAATTTAGTTATGGTCATTTGAAACTATCGTCAAACCCTAATCGAACAACGGGCATGACGATTCTTAGCTCGGGGCTGAGTCTCGCTAAACTTGCATTGGATCTCTGAAGAAACATCATATTATGAACCTAAAAATGATTTTTGTAAAAAATCATGAGCATCATATCATGTACCTGCAGTTCATATCTGACCCACTTCCTACCGATTCAGCAAAAAATTGTCTTTTTCACCATGGGTGGACGGAGAGGTTTTAAAATCCCCGGTTGGGACATTGTTCATGTAAGATGGTCTAGTATTTTTGAAAAATGGGGTGGTAGCATTTTTGAATGGAACATTTGGTGTTGCTTCATAAAACGCCCCGATTTTTGTGCTCCGAAAATAGAATGAGATAGGTCATTTTGTGAAGGTTTTTTTGAGACATAATCAATATACCAAGTTTGATATTTTTCCTTCCATATATATCACAAAATATGACACCACACAAAGGTCTCGCATTTTTTTTATTTAGTTATGGTCATTTGAAACTATCGTCAAACCCTAATCGAACAACGGGCATGACGATTCTTAGCTCGGGGCTGAGCCTCGCTAAACTTGCATTGGATCTCTGAAGAAACATCATATTATGAACCTAAAAATGATTTTTGTAAAACATTATGAGCATCATATCATTATGAGCATCATATCATGTACCTGCAGTTCATATCTGACCCACTTCCTACCGATTCAGCAAAAAAATGGCTTTTTCACTAGGGGAGGACGGAGAGGTTTTAAAATCCCCGGTTGGGACATTGTTCATGTAAGATGGTCTAGTATTTTTGAAAAATGGGGTGGTAGCATTTTTGAATGGAACATTTGGTGTTGCTTCATAAAACGCCCCGATTTTTGTGCTCCGAAAATAGAAAATAGCTTTTTCGTGCGACGAAAAGGAAAACTTCCTCCGGCAATATTGTCCACCATCCCATGATGCACATGCATGCACAATATGAACACGTTATCACAAACTATGTCGTGATTCTGCCCATAACATTGATCATTTGAACCAAAAGCCAAGAAACCTCGAATGAGATAGGTCATTTTGTGAAGGTTTTTTTAGACATAATCAATATACCAAGTTTGATATTTTCCTTCCATCTATATCACAAAATATGACACCACGCGAAGGTCTCGCATTTTTTTGATTTAGTTATGATCATTTGAAACTATCGTCAAACCCTAATCGAACAGCGGGCATGACAATTCTTAGCTCCGGGCTGAGCCTCGCTAAACTTGTATTGGATCTATGAAGAAACATCATATTTTGAACCTAAAAATGATTTTTGTAAAAAATCATGAGCATCAGATCATGTACCTGCAGTTCATATCTTACCCACTTCCTACCGATTTAGTAGAAATTTGTCTTTTTCACCAAGGATGGCTGAAAAGGTTTTAAAATCTCCGGTTGGGACATTGTTCATGTAAGGTGGTCTAGTATTTTTGAAAAATAGGGTGGTAGCATTTTTGAATTGAACATTTGGTGTTGCTTCACAAAACGTCCTGATTTTAGCGCTCCAAAAATAGAAAATGGCTTTTCCGTGCAACGAAAAGGAAATCTTCCTGCTGCAACATTGTTCTACATCCCATGATGCACATGAATGCACAATATGGGCACATTATCACAAACTATGTTGCGATTCGGGCCATAACATTGGTTATTTGAACCGAAAGCCAGGAATCCTCGAATGAGATAGGTCATTTTGTGAAGGGTTTTTTAATACATAATCAATATACCATGTTTGATATTTTTCCTTCCAACTATATCACAAAATATGACACCACACGAAGGTCTCACATTGTTTCGCTCATTTTTGTATTTTTTATGCCTGTTTTAAACTATGGTCAAAATGGCGAGTATGGAGATTCATATTCAACATAAATATCTAATATTTGAGTGTAGATAGATAGATCTTATTTTTATGCAAATTTTGATATATTATTTATATTTTTCTGAACTAGAATGATTTTTTTATGATTTTCCTAAGAGTAATGTGATAAAAGAGAAAAAAGAAAAAAATAGAACTTTGCCGCGTATATATCGGAATACACACGGCAAAGGCCATTTGCCGTGTATATTGCGGAATACACACGGCGAAGACCCTTTGCCGTGTATACTGTGGAATACACACGGCAAAAGGCTGGCGAGGGCACACGGCAAAGAGGCCACCGTTTGCTGCCGTTAGCTCATTTCTGTCAAGTGGACCTGTGGGGTCAAGGGTCCCACCTCGTTGCCGTGATGACACCTAGGCCGTGTGCCGCTGTCAACTTTGCCGAGTGTTTTTTCTTTGCCGTGTTCCTTTGTAGGTCTTTGCCGTGTATATTTCTTTGCCGTGTTCTTTTTCAGAAATTTGCCGTGTTCGCGTACTTTGTCGTGTGCTTTTTAGGTTGTACACGGCAAAGACAAACTTTGCCGTGTTCCAGTCTATTTGGCACACGCCAAGCTGTGTCTACACGGCAGCGGCAATTTTTCCCGTAGTGATGAGGGGATTCACAAAAAAGTAATTTGCGGATGTTATAAAATTCTATTACTTAATAATTTAGTGCCGATATAAGTTCAGAAAATTACCGGGAAATGTCGATTAAATAAAGGAGAAAATGCAAATCCATCATATAATAGAAATAGAAAATGAAGCTAAATTATACGGTTACACTTTGTGCGTGAGGAACATATATCAATGAACATATCAAGTTACTCTAGAGCTAAGTTGCAACCTTTGAGTGCGAGCATCAGGTGGGATATAGAACACACCTTAAGGATAAACGGTTTTCATGTGGTGAGTAGTCTCGTGAACCTTCTTGAGCTCCATGGATTCGAGAGATAGCATGAATATGTCGATCATGGTCCACATAAATAGCTCAGAGCCTTCCTCGGCAACCCTGATGATCTTCACTGAAGGCACACAGCTGGTAGACTGAGGATGTGTTACCGTCGATAGACTAGGGAGAATCTCGGTCAGATCCACTGTTGTAGCATCCCATCTGTCTAACATGTGTAATGCTACATGGTCTAATAATAAAATGCTACTTCTTACATATAATTGTTGCATCATAATTACATCATGCTCATGTCATCATGCCATATTGCATTTGAGCATCATATAAAACCCTTTTCATTTGGTTTTTATCTCATATGCATTATTAATTGTATTTTGCCTCTTGATATATTGTATTTGGTTCTTGATAAATGCTTGATGCCCAAGTTGAGTTGGGGGCATATCTTTTATTAACTCCACCACCTTTATTTGTCACCACCTTATAATTCCACAATCCCAAAATACTTGTGGGCTTTTGCATCTTCTCTTTTGGGTATTGTCAAGCTCACATATATAAAGATGGATCCCCTTCTATACCACATGCCCCAATGGTGTTTACTATTGTTTTCACAATATAAATGATGTGGGTCTACATGTGGGGATACTTCTACATCCTCATATGGTTTACTTCTAAATGAGTGGGCATATCTAAATATAAATGGGACCATATAATTATCTAGTCGCATCCACACACTAGCATTTCCATTATATTTATTCATGCTTATTTCATCTATTCTTGGACATATGGGTTTAGTTCCAACCATGTGTTAATTCCTTGTGCATGTATGCTATGTGTGGCACCATTATTTCATATCGCATGAAAAACAAGCCCCACATCCCCATCTTATTCTAGTTCTTCAATTTGATGTTTTCAATCAACCTTTCCAACCTTTGTGCTTGGGTTTTATTCAAAATTGAGTGCATGTAGCTATATGGAGCCATGTGAGATTGTTTTGTTTTCACAAATATAATGTGGCAGATATAAAGCTCATGCATGGCCCATGCAAGGCCTCTCTCTTGTCCTTCTATCTTGGTTTCTTTTGAATATTTGGTGGAGTTTGTTTGAAACCAATTGAAACAAATGAACCAAATAAATGTTTATTTTTCACTTGTCTTCCACCTTGCAACTCTTTTAGTGGTCTTCTCTTTGTCAAGCATACATGGGATATATCTTTTGTTTTCACAAAATATTATCATGTGCATGAGATATGTAAGATCATCTCCTCTCACCTCTCTCTCCTTTGTTCCTTTGGTTTTCCCTTTGTTTGCAATTCCAACTCTCTTTGATGTTCCATATCAACTCCTAAACCCAAGCTATCCTAACCTAAGCTCAAACTCTAACCTAAACTCTCTCTAAACCTAGCTATATCTCACCTCACACTCATTTTATTTCTTTTTCCTCCCCAAACTGAGGACACCACCAGCCGCTTGGCTTGGTTCGGCCCCAATCCCCAACCCCTCTTCTGCTTCAGGTTGAGCCTCCCTAGGCCATCACCATCTGGCCCTGCCCTAGCTGGCCTTGACTAGACCTAAACCCTAGCCGAGCCCCTTTCCTCTTTGTTCCTCTCTTTCTTGCTGCCAAGGAAAAACCCCACCGAGCCCTGCGTCGTTCCCTCTGGCCCCAGCTGCAGGCACCCAGATCCCTCCCGAGCCGGTCTACCACGTGAGAGAGGGAGGGAAAAAGGAACCCGACCACCTTTTCCTTTCCGCCACCATCCACCCCATGTGCACTCGTCCCTTAGCCTTATCTACCCCTCTCTCGTGCCTGGCATCGCCCCAGATCCCCAGGGCCTTGCCTAGTCGATGAGCCTTCCCCCCACCTGCCCCTGCTACTCCTCTCTTCCTTCAGCAACCACCGTCGGCATCTGCTCGCCACCACCGTTGTAGGAGAAGGGCGCGGCGTATGGTTGTCGAGGAAGACCGAGGAGATCCTCGGGACTAGCCCTGTACACGGTGGCGAGGAGGAGGCGGCCTGGTCCACGCTGCAGATCAACGGGCCGAGGAGAAACCCTAGGCGCAGAGCACCAGCGACGCTGACGATCCCCTGCTGCCCGCCCCGATCCGCCACCACCGAATCACTCCCGGTGAGCATCCGACCCCCTCTGACATCCTCTCGCACGTCGTCATTTCCTGGACACGCCGCGCGTTTCGTCGAGCGCCCTCTGTGCACGGCGCTCGCTGTTGCTTCTCCACCGTCGCGCCACAGTAACCACATCTGGCTGCGCCGTCGTTTCCTATCACCAACCCGAGCCAGCCCCAGCGGTAGCGGCCGCCTGCGCGCGCGCCGCGTCGCGGGATTGAATCCCCGCCGCGCTTGTTCCACCCGCGTCGTTAGTTCGTCAGAAAACGGAGAAGAGGAACAAGAACCTTCTCCCCTTTTTCAGATAAGCCCCTTGCTTTTTGATTCACGCAACCCGCACTCCACCCGACCCCACATGTCAACCGCAGTGGCGTTTTTACGAAAAAGCACCGCAGAAATCACCGTCTCAACCCGCACGCCCCGTCTGCGCCTTGTTCGCGTGCCCGTGCGTGGCCCCGCGAACCGCCGGCCCCACCTGTCAATCGCTCTGGCTGAACACACCCTCGGTGAGAAAAGCCCCGCGTAGCCGCTGCGCCCCACCTGCTGCTGAGTCAGCGCTGGGTCCATCTATCAGTGTCTGCGGCTAGATTTCCCCTCTGTACAAAAAGTCCCCGTTTCTTTTCGGTTTAATAAAAACATTTTTTTAGATTTTTATTATATGTTCCAAATCCAGAATTTAATAACTTTTAATTGGTAAATCCAAATAATACAAATGACATATGTTTTTGAATCAGAAAAATGTGAGGATTTCAAATATGCCATTCAAAATAATGTTTGACTAATTTAAATTTTCGAAAATGTTTAATTGCAATAAAAATGCCTTTTCTCAATTAATTAATAACTTTAATTCTATAACTCCAAATTTGACAAATAATATGTCTAAATCGATCAGCGTGACGAGCCCGTTCTAACTACGCTTTCCATGATATGAATTGAAGCATGCAGCATATAAATAATAAATTTCAGAACTGTTCTTGGTAATAAAACTTGACCAAATAATTAATAAAATGAGTTATTCTTGCCCCCACACCTCACCCTTGCCATGCTACATTATTGCCATGTAAATTTTCCATCATTCATCATGGCATGCTTGTTTGCTTTTCGCATTTTATTCATATGCTTGTGCACTTTATTTATGTTGTCCCTTGTTTGTTTGGTTCTTCTTTCGAATAGACGCCGAGTAGGGGAATTATCAAGAATCCCAGGAGTACTACCTAGATCCATCTCTCGCTTCAACTGAGCTGCCAGGAAAGCACTACCACATGCTTGCATACATATAGTACCTATTGCTTCTATCTTATTCTTGCATCATGGAGTCGCGAATGCATTAATTGAATCCCAAGTACTGCATAGCCTTTACTTTTAAACCCCACCGAGCTTGTTCCTCCATCCCATGAGCCATTACTACAGGAGTTGTTTGAGCCATGCGAGTCGTAGAACCGCATGTGTAGGGTTTGTGAGTGTCTGATGAATAACGAGGTACCTAAACAACTTAACCTGAGTAGTAATGGGATAACTAATGAAAGAGGCACCGGTGGGCAATATCTGTTATTTGGCTTTTCATGCTCACTTGTGTCCCGTAGGACCCCGAGTACTTGATACCTGTTCCTTGAATATTCGCACTGTCCACATACGGGAGACTCTATGAATCCCTCTTTGCAAGAGCTTGATTTGCACTTTATTTCTTGGGGTCACAAAGTAGTTTGGGGCTTTATTTACTATCCTGTACTTATGCCATGCTTTACTATATTATTTAAGATTGTGCGTGGAGCACCAGTACCGTTTAGGAATTGCGGAGTGTTTTCGCGGTATCGACAAGCCCAGTCACACTTTCGGGTTCCCAGTCGTTTACAGCCATTGGCGCAAACCTTGGGTCTGTCTCGGAGCCGGCCAACTTCGTTGCGGGTAGCTTAATGGGGTGGCCCCCTGAAATATTTTATGAATCCTGTGATTGCTTTGTCATGAAAGCCTCGTTGGGTTTTGATTTGGTTTTTCCGAGGTAGATCGTGTGTGTGTTGCTATTTGTGCACCCCTGCAGGGTAAATCTTTCTGAAAGCCGTGTCCGCGGTTATGGACGACTTGGAGCATAGTTTTGTCGATCATAGACAAGTATAACTAAAGTACCGTCTTTAATTTGACTAAATAACTGACTAGTAAATAGTGCAATCTTCATGGAATGATTAATAAAACTGCCAACGGAAGGGTTGTTCGTTCGCTTTCTCGTTGGTAAGCGAGAAGGAGGATGGATCTGTTACTTTATACTGTTATAATGTTGATTCTAATTAACGGACATCCGTCTATCATTGGTTAGGCGGATGGTTAGCGAGTATCTATAGACTTGTTAGTTATTATCTTTTGCTGCAATTGTGTCACCCCAGGTATATGTCCCCTTTAGAGGCATAAAGACTTGCTGAGTGCCCCTAGGGTCTCACATGATAAATTGTTTGATTCAGATGAATAGGTGTATTCGCAAGATGGATACTGGGTGGAGGAGACAGATGATGTTGGCAACGATCACTCGGTATAGAGATTCCGGGGATGGGGATCCGTGAGATCTGTGGGCGGGATGTGCTTATTTATGTGGCATCTTATGCCGATTTGCTTCTTGTCCGTACTCGGATCTTGTTTCTCGCTTCCGCTTGATACTCTGTTGATTGATGTATGCGGAGATATCCTACACTATTATTCTATCTAGGATATTTTGGATCTTGCCGTATGGCGTTGCAATATTTCTATTTCTTTTAGATGGTATGGCTCTGAGAACTGTTGTAAGGTAGCTTGCATACATACTCACTTGTGTGTGTATTTGATCTCTTCGCCTGTTGCCTACGCCGCTCGCTCTTGTCCTGATGATCTTGGAAGTGGTTAGGGCGGCCGACGGGCCTACACGTGGGTGGCCCTGGGCCTCCGCTGTAAAACCCTTAACCACTTTTGGTTCATTCAGGCTTGAACTTAGAGCGTAGGGTCTGAGGTAGTTACAATTGGTATCAGAGCCATCCCGCCCTTCAGGGTCTCAGCCAAATGGTCGTTGTCAGTCTAGCAAATATTTTGGTAGTTATGTATACTAGGGAAAAACAAAACGTGAGAGTAGGATTGCTTCCACTTTTCTTCTTACCCACCCACCCACCCTTTTTCTGGTAAGGAAGTGTAACGTTTTCAATCCTCTTCTAAAATTCAAACTAGGATTCACGTGCTCTGGGTTCCGTAGTACCATAGGTTGTGTGAGTGTGTGTGTGTGTGTAATTCCTTGTCTATCTGTTGCATCCAACTTGTTATCGCTATCTGCCTTTTGGTTATCAACTGTTGGTACATTCCATACCGACAGGCTTTCGTAAACCGACGCGATCTGTCTTACTCTTTGTTATCTGACGCTATCCTGTTGGGGTGTTTTTTTCCATAGTTGCTAATCTTTAGGTTCATCTTAAGAAGGAAGGGTGTTGGGATATGTGTTTTACTTATTCATGTGAGTGCGGGATGGAGTCGCGACCATACCATTACTTTTATCATTCGCTCTTGTATATTGAATTGGTAGAGTTACTAGTCCTGATTCGTTAAGTGGTTTTGCGCATATAGTGGTATTTTAATGCCGAAATTGCGGAATTTTTTTCTTTGATAGCTTTGTGTACCACACTCCTTGTTCAGTCGTGTGCGACATGCTTAATATCTTATAGGTTCTTTGAACTTTGTTGATATTTTAATATCATCTTAGTGATTTGTATCCTTTAATCTTGGTTAATTCCATTTTGGTACTAGTTTGGATTATTATTATTCTCCATTATGGTACTGACTTGAGTTTTATATCAATCACAGGATGGCACCACCATGCCGTACTGAGGAGGACATACCACCTGAACTGGGGGCTGCGTTGGCAAGTATTGCTAATGCCTTGGGAACAATGGAGCAGAACCAGCAACGCTTTGAAGAGGGTGTCAGGAGGAATGAGTTTGTTCCGCTACCTCTACCTCCCAAGCGAGGAGACATCAAGGGCTTTTTGAAGTTTAACCCGCGCCACTTTGAGGTGTCTGATCAGCCACTGGATGCTGATGATTGGCTTCGTGAGATGTCAAGGTTGCTGGGGACTGCTGATGTACCTGAGCAAGAATGGGTAAAATGTGCCACTCACCTTCTGAAGGGAGACGCAGCTCTATGGTGGGAGAATTACCTGAAGGCAAACCACTCTGGTTTTCAGCCTACTTGGGAGCAGTTCACTAGGGCTTTCAAAGAGCAATACCTGTCAGAAATTGTCATGGAAAGGATGAAGGAAGTGATGGGTTCGTAGCATGGAAAACAAAAAAATTCTATGGCAAGAATGAACAAAACCCAGATCTAATCTAGATAAAAGCCAAGATCTAATCTATTTGACATGTGCAACGAGATAGATCTGTACTAACCCTTGTAGATCCGAAAGCCTTGTGCGAGATCGGATCTCGTGGTTGATGTAGACGATCACTTGCCGATCTCAAGATCGAGTAGACAATCCTTCCGGTGCCGCGTTCCGGTAGCGCTTCCGCAGTCGGTCACACGTGCGGAGTCGATGCAGACCTTCCTCTCCCCGTTCCAGCGAGCAGCGGAGGTAGTAGATCTCTCCACGGAATCCCAACAGCACGACGGCGTGGTGGTGGTGGAGTAGAGAATTCTGCAGGGCTTCGCCTAAGCCTGAGCAGAAGGAAGGAGGAGGAGAGAGGCGGCTAGGGCAAGAGTGGAGGGGCAAGGGGGGTGGCGCCTCCACCCCTCTATATATAGAGGGAGGGGTGCGGCCTAGGGTTCCCACCCCTAGGCCCACCTCCTAGGGCCGGCGCACAAGGGGGGCTTGGGGGGAGTTTCCTTCCCCCCCCCAAGTTTCCATTTTTTCTTTCTTGGTTTTCAAGTAAACTCCATAGATATTTCTAGAACCTTCCGGAACATTTCGAAACCTTCTAGAACCCCCATATAAACACTCCGGGACATTTCCGAACCTAGAAAATGATCTCCATTATATGAATCTTATTCTCCGGACAATTCCGGATCTCCTCGTGATGTCTCAGATCCAATCCGAGACTCCGAACAACATTCTGTCTCCAACGCATATTCCATATCTACCTAAATAGCATCGAACCTAAAGTGTGTCACCCTACGGTTCTTGAATATGCAGACATGATGGAGACACCTCTCCGATCAATAACCATCAGCGTGATCTGGAGATCCATAACGGCTCCCACATACTCAACGATGACTTCGTGATCGATAGAACCATTAACATACGAAACCAATTCCCTTTGTCACGCGATACTCTACTTATCCGAGGTTTGATCGTCGGTATCTCCATACCTAGTTCTACCTCGTTACTGACAAGTACTCTTTACTCGTTCCATGATATGTCATCCCTTGTGAACTAGTCACATGCTTGCAAGCTAACTGGATGACATTCCACCGAGAGGGCCCAGAGCATATCTATCCGTCATATGGATGGACAAATCCCAATCTTGGTCCATGCGCTTCAACACATACTTTCAGAATACCCAATGACAACTTTATGACCACCCAGTTACGAAGCGGTCTTTGATGCCATCAAAGTATCCATCCGGTGATGGTGATTAACACAACCTCATGGTCGAAGGATTAGGTTACTATGCATTTGAAAGCTTGTAGCAATACGAACTTAATGACTTGATCTTATGCTACACTTACTACGGGTGTGTGTCCATCACATCATTCTCGTAATGATATAACCTTGTCATTAATGACATCCAATATCCATGACCAGGAAACCATGATCATCTATTAATCAACAAGCTAGTTCAACAAGAGGCTTACTAGGGACTCTTTTACGTTTACAAAACACACATGTATTAGTGTTTCCTCATAATACAATTATAGCATGGGATGTAAACATTCATCATAAACACAAAGAAATAATAATAACCACTTTTATTATTGCCTCTTGGGCATATCTCCAACAGTCTCCCACTTGCACTAGAGTCAATAATCTAGATTACATGGTAATATACCTAACACCCATGGCATTCTGGTGTTGGACATGCTTTGCCCTAGGGAGAGGTTTAGTCAACGGATCTGCCACATTCAGATCAGTGTGTACTTTGCAAATCTTTATGTCACCATCTTGGACATACTCGCGAATAGCATGGAAACGTAGCTTGATGTGCTTCAGCTTGCTATGTGACCTTGGCTCCTGTGCATTAGCTATGGCACCTGTGTTGTCACAGTAGATGGCCATCGGGTCCAACGCACTAGGAACCATGGCAAGTTCAGTAATGAACTCCTTCATCCATATGGCTTCTTGTGCAGCCTCCGAAGTAGCTACGTATTCCGATTCAGTTGAAGATTTCGCCACAACGCTTTGCTTGGCACTTCTCCAGCTCACTGTAGCACCATTCAAAATAAATACGTATCCAGACTGTGACTTCGAGTCATCTGGATCGGTGTTCCAACTAGCATCAGTGGAACCGTTTACAACAAGTTGTTCATCACCTCCATAAGAAAGAACCATATCCTTAGTCCTATTCAGGTACTTTAGGATATTCTTGACCGCTGTCTAGTGCTCCATTCCAGGATCACTTTGATATCTGCTAGTCAAACTAACAGCATGTGCTATATCCGGTCTTGTACACAGCATGGCATACATGATAGAACCTATGGCCGAGGCATAGGGAATATTATTCATTTTCTCTCTATCTTCTGCCGTAGCTGGACTTTGAGTCTTACTCAAGGTCTTACCTGACAACATGGGCACGAACCCTTTCTTGCTCTCTTCCATTCTAAACTTCTTTAGAACTTTGTCCAAGTATGTACTTTGTGAAAGCGCTATTAGGCGTCTTGATCTATCTCTATAAATCTTGATGCCTAGAATATATGTCGCTTCGCCAAGATCCTTCATTGAAAAACTATTATTCAAATAGGCTTTGACACTGTTAAGAAGTTCTATATCATTCCCAATCAACAATATGTCATCTACATATAGTACTAGGAATGCTACAGAGCTCCCACTCACTTTCTTGTAAATACAAGCTTGTCCATAAGTTTGTATAAATCCAAAGTTTTTGATTACTTTATCAAAACGTTGATTCCAACTCCGGGATGCTTGCTTCAGTCCATAAATGGAGCGATGAAGTTTGCATACCTTGTCAGCATCACTAGGATCGACAAAACCCTTGGGTTGTACCATGTACAACTCTTCCTCAATGTCACCATTAAGGAACGCCGTTTTGACATCCATCTGCCAAATCTCATAATCGAAAAATGCAGCAATTGCTAACAGAATCCTCACAGACTTTAGCTTCACTACAGGTGACAATGTCTCATCGTAGTCAACTCCTTGAATTTGTCGGAACCCTTTCGCGACAAGTCGAGCTTTATAGACGGTAACATTACCATCAACATCTATTTTTCTCTTGAAAATCCATTTGTTCTCGACAGCCTTACAGCCATCCGATAAGTCCACCAAAGTCCACACTTGGTTTTCGTACATGGATCCCATTTCAGATTTCATGGCTTCTAGCCATTTGTTAGAATCTGGGCTCACCATAGCTTCTTCATACGTCGCAGGGTCATGAGTGTTGTCCACCAACATGACGTTCAAGGCAGGGTCATACCAATCAGGAGTGGTACGAACTCTCGTTGACCTGTGAGGTTCAGCAGCAACTTCGTTCAAAGTTTCATGATCACCATCATTAGCTTCCTCTCCAATTGGTGCAGGCGGCACAAAAACATCTTCCGGTGCTGCGCTGCTCTCAAATCCGAGAGAAGGTTCAATAACCTCGTCGAGTTCTACTTTCCTTCCAGTCACTTCCTTCGAGAGAAACTCCTTCTCAGGAAAGGATCCATTCTTGGCAACAAAAACTTTGCCTTCGGATCTATGATAGAAGGTATACCCAAATTTTTCTTTAGGGTATCCTATGAAGACGCATTTCTCCGCTTTGGGTTCAAGCTTATCAGGTTGTAACTTCTTTACATACGCTTCGCAACCCCAAACTTTAAGGAACGACAACTTAGGTTTCTTACCAAACCACAATTCGTACGGTGTCGTTTCAACGGATTTAGATGGTGCCCTATTTAAAGTGAATGCGGCTGTCTCTAATGCATAGCCCCAAAACGATAGCGGTAAATCTGTAAGAGACATCATAGACCGAACCATATCTAAGAGAGTTCGATTACGACGTTCGGACACACCATTACGCTGTGGTGTTCCCGGCGGTGTCAATTGCGAAAGTATTCCACATTTCTTTAAATGCATGCCAAACTCATAACTTAGATATTCACCTCCGCGGTCAGAACGCAGAAACTTAATCTTCTTGTTACGATGATTTTCCACTTCACTTTGAAATTCCTTAAACTTCTCGAAAGTTTCAGACTTATGTTTCATAAAGTAGACATACCCATATCTACTTAAGTCATCCGTGAAAGTGAGAACATAACGATATCCACCACGCGATGCTACACTCATTGGACCGCACACATCGGTATGTATTATTTCCAATAAGTCTGTAGCTCGCTCCATTATTCCAGAGAATGGAGTCTTAGTCTTTTTCCCATTAGACATGCTTCGCATCTTTCAAGTGATTCAAAATCAAGTGATTCAAGAAGTCCATCAGAATGGAGTTTCTTCATACGCTTCACTCCAATGTGACCAAGACGACAGTGCCACATGTATGTAGAATTATCATTCAATTTTGTTCGTTTAGCATCTATGTTGTGAACATGTGTATCACTACTATCGAGATTCAGTAAGAATAAACCATTCATCTCAGGTGCATTACCATAAAAGATACTGCTCATATAAATCGAACAACCTTTATTCTCGGACTTAAAAGAGTAACCGTCTCGCAATAAACAAGATCCAGATATAATTTTCATGCTTAACCCAGGCACCAAATAACAATTATTCAAATTTAAAACTAATCCCGAAGGTAGATGTAGAGGGAGCATGCCGACGGCGATCACATCAACCTTGGAGCCATTTCCAACGCGCATCATCACCTTGTCTCTCGCCAGTCTTCGCTTATTCCACAGCTCCTATTTCGAGTTACAAATATGAGCAACCGAACCAGTATCAAATACCCAAGCACTACTACGATTACTAGTAAGATACACATCAATAACATGTATATCGAATATACCTTTCTTCTTGATGTTGGCGTTCTTCAGATCCGCTAGGTACTTGGGGCAGTTACGCTTCCAGTGACCAGCACCCTTGCAGTAGAAGCATTCTGTTTCAGGCTTAGGACCAGCCTTGGGCTTCTTAGCAGGTGCGGCATCTTTCTTGCCGTCCTTCTTGAAGTTGCCCTTGTTCTTAGGCTTGCCCTGTTTCTTGAAATTGGTGGTCTTATTGACCATCAACACTTGGTGCTCCTTCTTGATCTCCACTTCAGCAGTTTTCAGCATGGCCGATAGTTCAGGCAACGTCTTGTCCATGCAGTGCATATTGTAGTTCATCACAAAGTTCTTGTAACTTGGTGGCAGTGATTGGAGGACACGGTGAATCCCTAACTCATTAGGAATCGTTATCCCCAACTCTTGAAGCTTGTTTGCGTGCCCAGACATGGTGAGCACGTGCTCGCTAACGGAGCTACCCTCTTCCATCTTACAGTTAAAGAACTTTTCAGAGGCCTCATAGCTCTCCACGGCCGCGTGAGTCTCAAAAATCAGCCTGAGCTCCTTAATGATCTCGAACGGGTCGTGGTGCTCAAAGATCTTCTGAAGCTCCGTTTCTAGACCGTACAGGATGGCACACTGAACTGTGGAGTAGTGATTTTTCCGAGTGGCGTAAACATTCTTTACGTCATCGGTGGCATCTTCTGCAGGTGGGTCACCTAGCGGTGCTTCGAGCACATAGTTCAACTGACCAGCCCTGAGGACGATCTTCAGTCCACGGAACCAGTCCGTGAAGTTGCTTCCATTGTTCTTAAGCTTTTCTTTCTCTAGGAACGCATTGAAATTGATGGAGAGGTTCGCCATAATCTACAACAATTTGCAAGTAGTTTAGACTAAGTTTATGATAAATTGAGTTCAATCTAAATTCTCTAAATCAACTAGGTGAACTCCCACTCAAAACAACATCCCTCATGTTGTCTTAGTGATTACACGAACCAAATCCACTACACCAAGTCCGATCTTCACGAGAGAAGATGTAGTTTCATTGGCGAACAATCTTCATGTTCATCATATCATTTATATGACTCATGCTCTACCTTTCGGTATTCCGTGTTCCGAGACCATGTCTGTACATGCTAGGCTCGTAAAGATTAACCTTAGTTTCCGCATGTGCAAATCTGGCTTGCACCCGTTGTATGCACACGTAGAATCTATCACATCCGATCATCACGAGATGCTTCGAAAACGACGAGTCTTAGCAACGGTGCCAACTAAGGACGAACTCTTTATTACTTGATATTTAGTGCGAGGGATCATCTTATAATGCTACCGTCGCGATCTAAGCAATACAAGATGCACAAAGGATTAACATCACAAGCAATTCATAATTAGTGTGATATGATATGGCCCTTTCTTCTTATGCCTTTGATCTCCATCTCCAAAGCACGGACATGATCTCCATCATCACCAGCATTGCGTCAAGGTCAGTGGCACCGCTTCATGGTTGTCCATCATCACTAGCAACTATTACAACTACTTGGAATAAAGCTATTACAAGATGAATAGACAGGCATGTCTTAACAGAATTAAAGACAACCATTAGGCTCCTACCAGTTGCCATATTACAACAAGGATCATTGCATACATCAAATATAATCACAATCACATGATGGCCATATCACATCACAAAACCCCTGCAAAAACAAGTTAGACGCCTCTAATTTTCTTTGCATGTTTTACGTGGTTTGGGGCTTTCGAATAAGAACGGATCTTACCTACAAATTTGAACCACAACGTTGATACAAGTGCTATCAAGTTGCAAAGTGTAAATTGGATCTATACTATGGTGAGAGAGACAGACACCCACAAAGCCACTTGTGCAAAGCAAGTTACACGTCAAGCGTGGAGCAAGTCTCATGTGCGATGGCATGTAAGGTTAGCCCGAGCCGCTTCATCCCACCATACCGCAAGATGCAAAGTACACAAAGCAAAAGACGACACGAGCACCAACGCCCACAAAACCATTGTGTTCTACTCGTGCAACAGATCTACGCATAGACACGGCTCTGATACCACTGGTGGGTTCGTAGCATGGAAAACAAAAAAATTCTATGGCAAGAATGAACAAAACCTAGATCTAATCTAGATAAAAGCCAAGATCTAATCTATTAGACATGTGCAACGAGATAGATCTGTACTAACCCTTGTAGATCCGAAAGCCTTGTGCGAGATCGGATCTCGTGGTTGATGTAGACGATCACTTGCCGATCTCAAGATCGAGTAGATAATCCTTCCGGCGCCGCGTTCTGGCAGCGCTTCCGCAGTCGGTCACACGTGCGGAGTCGATGCAGACCTTCCTCTCCCCGTTCCAGCGAGCAGCGGAGGTAGTAGATCTCTCCACGGAATCCCAACAGCACGACGGCGTGGTGGTGGTGGTGGAGTAGAGAATTCTGCAGGGCTTCGCCTAAGCCTGAGCAGAAGGAAGGAGGAGGAGAGAGGCGGCTAGGGCAAGAGTGGAGGGGCAAGGGGGTGGCGCCTCCACCCCTCTATATATAGAGGGAGGGGTGCGGCCTAGGGTTCCCACCCCTAGGCCCACCTCCTAGGGCCGGCGCACAAGGGGGGCTTGGGGGAGTTTCCTTCCCCCCCAAGTTTCCCTTTTTCTTTCTTGGTTTTCAAGTAAACTCCATAGAAATTTCTAGAACCTTCCGGAACATTCCGAAACCTTCTAGAACCCCCATATAAACACTCCGGGACATTTCCGAACCTAGAAAATGATCTCCATTATATGAATCTTATTCTCCGGACAATTCCGGATCTCCTCGTGATGTCTCAGATCCAATCCGAGACTCCGAACAACATTCTGTCTCCAACGCATATTCCATATCTACCTAAATAGCATCGAACCTAAAGTGTGTCACCCTACGGTTCTTGAATATGCAGACATGATGGAGACACCTCTCCGATCAATAACCATCAGCGTGATCTGGAGATCCATAACGGCTCCCACATACTCAACGATGACTTCGTGATCGATAGAACCATTAACATACGAAACCAATTCCCTTTGTCACACGATACTCTACTTATCCGAGGTTTGATCGTCGGTATCTCCATACCTAGTTCTACCTCGTTACTGACAAGTACTCTTTACTCGTTCCATGATATGTCATCCCTTGTGAACTAGTCACATGCTTGCAAGCTAACTAGATGACATTCCACCGAGAGGGCCCAGAGCATATCTATCCGTCATATGGATGGACAAATCCCAATCTTGGTCCATGCGCTTCAACACATACTTTCAGAATACCCAATGACAACTTTATGACCACCCAGTTACGAAGCGGTATTTGATGCCATCAAAGTATCCATCCGGTGATGGTGATTAACACAACCTCATGGTCGAAGGATTAGGTTACTATGCATTTGAAAGCTTGTAGCAATACGAACTTAATGACTTGATCTTATGCTACACTTACTACGGGTGTGTGTCCATCACATCATTCTCGTAATGATATAACCTTGTCAATGACATCCAATATCCATGACCAGGAAACCATGATCATCTATTAATCAACAAGCTAGTTCAACAAGAGGCTTACTAGGGACTCTTTTACGTTTACAAAACACACATGTATTAGTGTTTCCTCATAATACAATTATAGCATGGGATGTAAACATTCATCATAAACACAAAGAAATAATAATAACCACTTTTATTATTGCCTCTTGGGCATATCTCCAACAGTCTCCCACTTGCACTAGAGTCAATAATCTAGATTACATGGTAATATACCTAACACCCATGGCATTCTAGTGTTGGACATGCTTTGCCCTAGGGAGAGGTTTAGTCAACAGATCTGCCACATTCAGATCAGTGTGTACTTTGCAAATCTTTATGTCACCATCTTGGACATACTCGCGAATAGCATGGAAACGTAGCTTGATGTGCTTCAGCTTGCTATGTGACCTTGGCTCATGTGCATTCACTATGGCACCTGTGTTGTCACAGTAGATGGCCATCGGGTCCAACGCACTAGGAACCACGCCAAGTTCAGTAATGAACTCCTTCATCCATATGGCTTCTTGTGCAGCCTCCGAAGTAGCTACGTATTCCGATTCAGTTGAAGATTTCGCCACAACGCTTTGCTTGGCACTTCTCCAGCTCACTGTAGCACCATTCAAAATAAATACGTATCCAGACTGTGACTTCGAGTCATCTGGATCGGTGTTCCCACTAGCATTAGTGTAACCGTTTACAACAAGTTGTTCATCACCTCCATAAGAAAGAACCATATCCTTAATCCTATTCAAGTACTTTAGGATATTCTTGACCGCTGTCCAGTGCTCCATTCCAGGATCACTTTGATATCTGCTAGTCAAACTAACAGCATGTGCTATATCCGGTCTTGTACACAGCATGGCATACATGATAGAACCTATGACCGAGGCATAGGGAATATTATTCATTTTCTCTCTATCTTCTGTCGTAGCTAGACTTTGAGTCTTACTCAAGGTCTTACCTTACAACATGGGCACGAACCCTTTCTTGCTCTCTTCCATTCTAAACTTCTTTAGAACTTTGTCCAAGTATGTACTTTGTGAAAGCGCTATTAGGCGTCTTGATCTATCTCTATAAATCTTGATGCCTAGAATATATGTCGCTTCGCCAAGATCCTTCATTGAAAAACTATTATTCAAATAGGCTTTGACACTGTTAAGAAGTTCTATATCATTCCCAATCAACAATATTTCATCTACATATAGTACTAGGAATGCTACAGAGCTCCCACTCACTTTCTTGTAAATACAAGCTTCTCCATAAGTTTGTATAAATCCAAAGTTTTTGATTACTTTATCAAAACGTTGATTCCAACTCCGGGATGCTTGCTTCAGTCCATAAATGGAGCGCTGAAGTTTGCATACCTTGTCAGCATCACTAGGATCGACAAAACCCTTGGGTTATACCATGTACAACTCTTCCTCAATTTCACCATTAAGGAACGCCGTTTTGACATCCATCTGCCAAATCTCATAATCGAAAAATGCAGCAATTGCTAACAGAATCCTCACAGACTTTAGCTTCACTACAGGTGACAATGTCTCATCGTAGTCAACTCCTTGAATTTGTCGGAACCCTTTCGCGACAAGTCGAGATTTATAGACGGTAACATTACCATCAGCATCTGTTTTTCTCTTGAAAATCCATTTGTTCTCGACAGCCTTACGGCCATCCGGTAAGTCCACCAAAGTCCACACTTGGTTTCCGTACATGGATCCCATTTCAGATTTCATGGCTTCTAGCCATTTGTCAGAATCTGGGCTCACCATAGCTTCTTCATACGTCGCAGGGTCATGAGTGTTTTCCACCAACATGACGTTCAAGGCAGGGTCATACCAATCAGGAGTGGTACGAACCCTCGTTGACCTGCGAGGTTCAGCAGCAACTTCGTTTGAAGTTTCATGATCACCATCATTAGCTTCCTCTACAATTGGTGCAGGCGGCACAAAAACATCTTCCGGTGCTGCGCTATTCTCAAATCCGAGAGAAGGTTCAATAACCTCGTCGAGTTCTACTTTCCTTCCAGTCACTTCCTTCGAGAGAAACTCCTTCTCAAGAAAGGATCCATTCTTGGCAACAAAAACTTTGCCTTCGGATCTATGATAGAAGGTATACCCAATTGTTTCTTTAGGGTATCCTATGAAGACGCATTTCTCCGCTTTGGGTTCAAGCTTATCAGGTTGTAACTTCTTTACATACGCTTCGCAACCCCAAACTTTAAGGAACGACAACTTAGGTTTCTTACCAAACCGCAATTCGTACGGTGTCGTTTCAACGGATTTAGATGGTGCCCTATTTAAAGTGAATGCGGCTGTCTCTAATGCATAGCCCCAAAACGATAGCGGTAAATCTGTAAGAGACATCATAGACCGAACCATATCTAAGAGAGTTCGATTACGACGTTCAGACACACCATTACGCTGTGGTGTTCCCGGCGGTGTCAATTGCGAAAGTATTCCACATTTCTTTAAATGCATGCCAAACTCATAACTTAGATATTCACCTCCGCGGTCAGAACGCAGAAACTTAATCTTCTTGTTACGATGATTTTCCACTTCACTTTGAAATTCCTTAAACTTCTCGAAAGTTTCAGACTTATGTTTCATAAAGTAGACATACCCATATCTACTTAAGTCATCCGTGAAAGTGAGAACATAACGATATCCACCACGCGATGCTACACTCATTGGACCGCACACATCGGTATGTATTATTTCCAATAAGTCTGTAGCTCGCTCCATTATTCCAGAGAATGGAGTCTTAGTCTTTTTCCCATTAGACATGCTTCGCATCTTTCAAGTGATTCAAAATCAAGTGATTCAAGAAGTCCATCAGAATGGAGTTTCTTCATACGCTTCACTCCAATGTGACCAAGACGACAGTGCCACATGTATGTAGAATTATCATTCAATTTTGTTCGTTTAGCATCTATGTTGTGAACATGTGTATCACTACTATCGAGATTCAGTAAGAATAAACCATTCATCTCAGGTGCATTACCATAAAAGATACTGCTCATATAAATCGAACAACCTTTATTCTCGGACTTAAAAGAGTAACCGTCTCGCAATAAACAAGATCCAGATATAATTTTCATGCTTAACGCAGGCACCAAATAACAATTATTCAAATTTAAAACTAATCCCGAAGGTAGATGTAGAGGGAGCATGCCGACGGCGATCACATCAACCTTGGAGCCATTTCCAACGCGCATCGTCACCTCGTCTCTCGCCAGTCTTCGCTTATTCCACAGCTCCTATTTCGAGTTACAAATATGAGCAACCGAACCAGTATCAAATACCCAAGCACTACTACGATTACTAGTAAGATACACATCAATAACATGTATATCGAATATACCTTTCTTCTTGATGTTGGCGTTCTTCAGATCCGCCAGGTACTTGGGGCAGTTACGCTTCCAGTGACCAGCACCCTTGCAGTAGAAGCATTCTGTTTCAGGCTTAGGACCAGCCTTGGGCTTCTTAGCAGGTGCGGCAGCTTTCTTGCCGTCCTTCTTGAAGTTGCCCTTGTTCTTAGGCTTGCCCTATTTCTTGAAATTGGTGGTCTTATTGACCATCAACACTTGGTGCTCCTTCTTGATCTCCACTTCAGCAGTTTTCAGCATGGACGATAGTTCAGGCAACGTCTTGTCCATGCAGTGCATATTGTAGTTCATCACAAAGTTCTTGTAACTTGGTGGCTGTGATTGGAGGACACGGTGAATCCCTAACTCATTAGGAATCGTTATCCCCAACTCTTGGAGCTTGTTTGCGTGCCCAGACATGGTGAGCACGTGCTCGCTAACGGAGCTACCCTCTTCCATCTTACAGTTAAAGAACTTTTCGGAGGCCTCATAGCTCTCCACGGCCGCGTGAGTCTCAAAAATCAACCTGAGCTCCTTAATGATCTCAAACGGGTCGTGTTGCTCAAAGCGCTTCTGAAGCTCCGTTTCTAGACCGTACAGGATGGCACACTGAACTGTGGAGTAGTGATTTTTCCGAGTGGCGTAAACATTCTTTACGTCATCGGTGGCATCTTCTGAAGGTGGGTCACCTAGCGGTGCTTCGAGCACATAGGTCAACTGACCAGCCCTGAGGACAATCTTCAGTCCACGGAACCACTCCGTGAAGGTGCTTCCATTGTTCTTAAGCTTTTCTTTCTCTAGGAACGCATTGAAATTGATGGAGAGGTTCGCCATAATCTACAACAATTTGCAAGTAGTTTAGACTAAGTTTATGATAAATTGAGTTCAATCTAAATTCTCTAAATCAACTAGGTGAACTCCCACTCAAAACAACATCCCTCATGTTGTCTTAGTGATTACACGAACCAAATCCACTACACCAAGTCCGATCTTCACGAGAGAAGATGTAGTTTCATCGGCGAACAATCTTCATGTTCATCATATCATTTATATGACTCATGCTCTACCTTTCGGTATTCCGTGTTCTGGGACCATGTCTGTACATGCTAGGCTCGTCAAGATTAACCTTAGTTTCCACATGTGCAAATCTGGCTTGCACCCGTTGTATGCACACGTAGAATCTATCACATCTGATCATCACGAGATGCTTCGAAAACAACGAGTCTTAGCAACGGTGCCAACTAAGGACGAACTCTTTATTACTTGATATTTAGTGCGAGGGATCATCTTATAATGCTACCATCGCGATCTAAGCAATACAAGATGCATAAAGGATTAACATCACAGGCAATTCATAATTAGTGTGATATGATATGGCCCTTTCTTCTTATGCCTTTGATCTCCATCTCCAAAGCACGGACATGATCTCCATCATCACCAGCATTGCGTCAAGGTCAGTGTCGCCGCTTCATGGTTATCCATCATCACTAGAAACTATTACAACTACTTGGAATAAAGCTATTACAAGATGAATAGACACGCAGGTCTTAACAGAATTAAAGACAACCATTAGGCTCCTACCAGTTGCCATATTACAACAAGGATCATTGCATACATCAAATATAATCACAATCACATGATGGCCATATCACATCACAAAACCCCTGCAAAAAACAAGTTAGACGCCTCTCATTTTCTTTGCATGTTTTACGTGGTTGGGACTTTCGAATAAGAACGGATCTTACCTACAAAACTGAACCACAACGTTGATACAAGTGCTATCAAGTTGCAAAGTGTAAATTGGATCTATACTATGGTGAGAGACAGACACCCACAAAGCCACTTGTGCAAAGCAAGTTACACGTCAAGCGTGGAGCAAGTCTCATGTGCGATGGCATGTAAGGTTAGCCCGAGCCGCTTCATCCCACCATACCGCAAGATGCAAAGTACACAAAGCAAAAGACGACACGAGCACCAACGCCCACAAAACCATTGTGTTCTACTCGTGCAACAGATCTACGCATAGACACGGCTCTGATACCACTGATGGGTTCGTAGCATGGAAAACAAAAAAATTCTATGGCAAGAACGAACAAAACCCAGATCTAATCTAGATAAAAGCCAAGATCTAATCTATTAGACATGTGCAACGAGATAGATCTGTACTAACCCTTGTAGATCCGAAAGCCTTGTGCGAGATCGGATCTCATGGTTGATGTAGATGATCACTTGCCGATCTCAAGATCGAGTAGACGATCCTTCCGGCGCCGCGTTCCGGCAGCGCTTCCGCAGTCGGTCTCACGTGCGGAGTCGATGCAGACCTTCCTCTCCCCGTTCCAGCGAGCAGCGGAGGTAGTAGATCTCTCCACGGAATCCCAACAGCACGACGGCATGGTGGTGGTGGTGGAGTAGAGAATTCTGCAGGGCTTCGCCTAAGCCTGAGCAGAAGGAAGGAGGAGGAGAGAGGCGGCTAGGGCAAGAGTGGAGGGGCAAGGGGGGTGGCGCCTCCACCCCTCTATATAGAGGGAGGGGTGCGGCCTAGGGTTCCCACCACTAGGCCCACCTCCTAGGGCCGGCGCATAAGGGGGGCTTAGGGGAGTTTCCTTCCCTCCCAAGTTTCCTTTTTTTCTTTCTTGGTTTTCAAGTAAACTCCATAGAAATTTCTAGAACATTCCAAAACCTTCTAGAACCCCCATATAAACACTCCGGGACATTTCCGAACCTAGAAAATGATCTCCATTATATGAATCTTATTCTCCGGACAATTCCGGATCTCCTCATGATGTCTCAGATCCAATCCGAGACTCCGAACAACATTCGGTCTCCAACGCATATTCCATATCTACCTAAATAGCATCGAACCTTAAGTATGTCACCCTACGGTTCATGAATATGCAGACATGATGGAGACACCTCTCCGATCAATAACCATCAGCGGGATCTGGAGATCCATAACGGCTCCCACATACTCAACGATGACTTCGTGATCGATAGAACCATTAACATACGAAACCAATTCCCTTTGTCACGCCATACTCTACTTATCCGAGGTTTGATCGTCGGTATCTCCATACCTAGTTCTACCTCGTTACTGACAAGTACTCTTTACTCGTTCCATGATATGTCATCCCTTGTGACCTAGTCACATGCTTGCAAGCTAACTAGATGACATTCCACCGAGAGGGCCCAGAGCATATCTATCCGTCATATGGATGGACAAATCCCAATCTTGGTCCATGCGCTTCAACACATACTTTCAGAATACCCAATGACAACTTTATGACCACCCAGTTACGAAGCGGTATTTGATGCCATCAAAGTATCCATCCGGTGATGGTGATTAACACAACCTCATGGTCGAAGGATTATGTTACTATGCATTTGAAAGCTTGTAGCAATACGAACTTAATGACTTGATCTTATGCTACACTTACTACGGGTGTGTGTCCATCACATCATTCTCGTAATGATATAACCTTGTCATTAATGACATCCAATGTCCATGACCAGGAAACCATGATCATCTATTAATCAACAAGCTAGTTCAACAAGAGGCTTACTAGGGACTCTTTTACGTTTACAAAACACACATGTATTAGTGTTTCCTCATAATACAATTATAGCATGGGATGTAAACATTCATCATAAACACAAAGAAATAATAATAACCACTTTTATTATTGCCTCTTGGGCATATCTCCAACAGTCTCCCACTTGCACTAGAGTCAATAATCTAGATTACATGGTAATATACCTAACACCCATGGCATTCTGGTGTTGGACATGCTTTGCCCTAGGGAGAGGTTTAGTCAACGGGTCTGCCACATTCAGATCAGTGTGTACTTTGCAAATCTTTATGTCACCATCTTGGACATACTCGCGAATAGCATGGAAACGTAGCTTGATGTGCTTCAGCTTGCTATGTGACCTTGGCTCATGTGCATTCGCTATGGCACCTGTGTTGTCACAGTAGATGGCCATCGGGTCCAACGCACTAGGAACCACGCCAAGTTCAGTAATGAACTCCTTCATCCATATGGCTTCTTGTGCAGCCTCCGAAGTAGCTACGTATTTCGATTCAGTTGAAGATTTCGCCACAACGCTTTGCTTGGCACTCCTCCAGCTCACTGCAGCACCATTCAAAATAAATACGTATCCAGATTGTGACTTCGAGTCATCTGGATCGGTGTTCCAACTAGCATCAGTGTAACCGTTTACAACAAGTTGTTCATCACCTCCATAAGAAAGAACCATATCCTTAGTCCTATTCAGGTACTTTAGGATATTCTTGACCGCTGTCCAGTGCTCCATTCCAGGATCACTTTGATATCTGCTAGTCAAACTAACAGCATGTGCTATATCCGGTCTTGTACACAGCATGGCATACATGATAGAACCTATGGCCGAGGCATAGGGAATATTATTCATTTTCTCTCTATCTTCTGCTGTAGCTAGACTTTGAGTCTTACTCAAGGTCTTACCTTACAACATGGGCACGAACCCTTTCTTGCTCTCTTCCATTCTAAACTTCTTTAGAACTTTGTCCAAGTATGTACTTTGTGAAAGCGCTATTAGGCGTCTTGATCTATCTCTATAAAGTATGTACTTTGTCCAAGTATGTACTTTGTGAGCGCAAGGCCACCAGACTCCTTCACCGCTGCTCCTAGGGGCTACAACCACAACTACCCTGGAGCGCCTGGTGGAGTCCCTGGCTATGCTCCTCCATGTCCACCTGGTGCTTGTTACACTTGTGGGAACACTGGGCATCAACACTGGAGTTGCCCCATGAACAACAAAGCTCTTCCTCCACCACCTCCAAGACCTGCAGCAAGTTCTTCTATGGTTCGTGCACCTCCACCTCGGGCTCTCAACATCAACACCAAGCCCGGGTCCACTGTTGCTCGTGCCAACTGTGCCAACGTCGCTCAAGCTGAACATGCACCTGGAGTTGTGATGGGTACGCTTCCCGTTAACTCAGTCCCTGCACGAGTTTTATTTGATTATGGTGCATCGCATTCTTTTGTCTCTACAAGCTTTGCTGATGAGAATGGGTTACCTATGGATCCTCTCCCTAAACGTTTAATGGTTCTCTCGCCCGGAGCAACTATGGCATCTTCCAAGATCAGCCACGGCAATCAAATTGAGATTGGTGGTTCTTCGTTCCTGGCTTCCCTAATTATTCTAGGCAATTCTGACATTGATGTTATCTTGGGCATGGATTGGTTAACAACAAATGCAGCTGTGATTGATTGTGCTGAACGCTCGGTTTCTCTGAAAATTCCTGAAGGCCATATAGTCTATTCTCCAAGTCTGACTCCTGCAATTCAGCTTTTCTCTTTGGCGGCTCTGAATGATGATGATATGGATGCTATTCAGAGTATTCCGGTGGTCTGTGAGTTCCCAGATGTTTTTCCTGAAGAGTTACCAGGTATGCCTCCTGACCGAGAGGTCGAGTTTGTGATTGAGCTTGAACCTGGTACCGCTCCTATCTCCAAGCGGCCTTATAAAATGGGTCCTGCTGAGTTGGCTGAACTCAAACGTTAGCTTGATGAACAAGAGAAATTGGGTTTCATTCAACATAGCACTTCCTCTTGGGGCAGCCCAACAATCTTTGTGAAGAAGCGAGACTGGAATGATAGAATTTGTGTTGACTATCGGGCTCTCAATGCTAAACCATCAAGAATAAATATCCCCTTCCACGGATTAATGATCTCTTCGATCAGCTAGCCGGAGCTATGGTATTCTCTAAGCTTGACTTGAGAAGTGGATATCATCAAATCAAGATTCGAAAGGAAGATGTTCCTAAAACAGCTTTCACCACCCGCTATGGCCTGTACGAGTACACGGTCATGTCTTTCGGCCTCACCAACGCACCTGCCACCTTCTCGAGGCTTATGAACTTGGTTTTCATGGAGTATCTTGATAAGTTCGTTGTGGTCTATCTGGATGACATTCTAGTCTATTCTAAGTCAAAGGAAGAACATGAAGAACATCTTCGATGTGTCCTAAACAAGCTTCGTGAGAACCACCTGTATGCAAAGTTCTCCAAGTGTGAGTTCTGGCTGCCTGAAGTCACCTATCTTGGTCATGTCATCTCTGCTAAGGGCATTGCCGTCAACCCGGAAACTGTTCAGACAATTGTTGAGTGGCTTTTCCACCCAAAAATGTCAAAGAAGTCGGGAGTTTCCTTGGTTTGGCTAGTTATTGTCGTCGCTTCGTTTAGAACTTCTCAAAGATTGCGAAGCCTCTTACCGATCTCCTCAAGAAAGGCAAGAAATACCTTTGGTCTCCTGCATGTCAAGCAAGCTTTGAAACCCTCAAAGAGAACCTCACTTCCACTCCAGTCTTGATTCCTCCAGATACATCAAAGCCTTTCCAGATATTCTGTGACGCCTCCTTGCAAGGATTGGGTGCGGTCCTTATGCAAGAAAAACAAGTTGTTGCTTATGCCTCTCGTTAGTTGAAGACGCATGAGTTCAACTATCCTACACATGACCTCGAACTCGCAATAGTTGTCTTTGCCTTGAAAGTATGGAGGCACTACTTGCTTGGCAACCGTTGTGAGATCTTTTCTGATCACAAGAGTCTGAAGTATATCTTCACACAACCTGATCTCAACCTTCGTCAGAGGAGGTGGATTGAAGCAATTAATGATTTCGATCTGACCATCAAATACACTTCTGGAAAAGCTAATGTCATGGCCGATGGTCTCATCCGAAAAGCTTATGTCAACAACCTCATGGTGGAAGAACAACAGCCTCTCTTGTGCGAGGAATTCCGCCAGCTCAACCTTGAAATTGTGGATCAAGGGTATCTTCTGAATCTTCTGGCAACCCCTCTCTTGGAAGAAAAAGTTCGCTCCATTCAACTTGGTGATCCGTACACTAAAAACATCATCTCCAAGATTCAGTTTCCGAAGTATGAACCTTTCCACCTTGACGACCAAGGCACTCTATTCTTTAAGCACCGGATGTTTGTTCCGAAGTATCCGGGTTTGAGAGAGCAAGTTCTTAAAGAAGCTCATGATTCTGTTCTTTCTATCCACCCTGGCAGCACTAAGATGTACATGGATCTAAAAACACAATATTGGTGGCCTGGATTGAAACAATATTGGGCCAAGTATGTCTCGGAGTGTGACGTCTGCCGTAGAGTTAAAGTTGTCCATCAGAAACCTTCCGGTCTTCTATAGCCATTGAAGCCTCCGGAATGGAAATGGGAGAAAGTAGAGATGGACTTCATTACTGGGTTTCCAAGGTCGCAGAAGGGCAACAATGCAATCTTTGTTGTCATCGACAGGCTTTCTAAAGTGGCTCACTTCTTTCCCGTCATGGAAACAATTTCTGCAGTTCAGTTGGCTGAGCTCTATATCAACAGAATTGTCTCTCTGTATGGGGTTCCTCTTGAGATTAGCTCAGACCGTGGAAGCATCTTCACTTCCAAGTTCTGGGGAAGTTTCCAAAATGCTTTGGGAACAAAGTTGAACTTTAGCACTGCCTATCACCCTCAGTCGCAAGGACAAGTTGAAAGGATTGATCAGATTCTGGAAGATATGCTCTGTGCTTGCGTCATCTCTTTCGGCATGAAGTGGGAATAATGTCTTCCTTATGCTGAGTTCTCTTACAACAATAGCTTCCAGAAGAGTCTAAAGATGGCACCATTTGAGGTTCTCTATGGCCGCAAATGCAGAACTCCGATTGGTTGGTCGGGCGCAGGTGAAAGAACATTGTTTGGCCCCGACATTGTAACTCAAGTGGAGGAGAAGGTTCACATCATTCTCAAAAACCTGAAGGTTGCTCAAAGTCGCCAGAAGAGCAACTACGACAGAAAGCACACGGACATGGAGTATGTCCCTGGTGATCTCGTTTATCTTCGTGTCACTCCTATGAGAGGCACGCACCGGTTTGGTATCAAAGGGAAGCTGGCTCCAAGATACATCGGTCCTTTCAAAGTTGGTGGAAGAAGAGGAGAAGTTGCTTATGCTCTTGAGCTCCCTGAAAAACTCAAGGTCCATGATGTTTTCCGTATCTCTCAACTCAAGAAGTGCTTCAAGGATCTCGGTAGGACCGTGGACCATGAGCTCATCAATCTCCAAGAAGATCTGTCTTATCAAGAACACCCCACAAAAATCCTAGAAGTCGCAGAAAGAAAGACTCGCAACAAGTCTATCAAGTTCTGCAAGGTGCAGTGGTCGCACCATTCCGTTGATGAAGCCACTTGGGAACGTGAGGATGAATTCCGTGCCAAGTACCCCACTCTCTTCGTGTCTTCTTCTTCCTAGAATCTCGGGGCGAGATTCCTGTTTAGTAGGGGAGAGTTGTAGCATCCCATCTGTCTAACATCTGTAATGCTACATGGTCTAATAATAAAATGCTACTTCCTACATATAATTGTTGCATCATAATTACATCATGCTCATGTCATCATGCCACCTTGCGTTTGAGCATCATATAAAACCCTTTTCATTTGGTTCTTATCTCATATGCATTATTAATTGTATTTTGCCTCTTGATATATTGTATTTGGTTCTTGATAAATGCTTGATGCCCAAGTTGAGTTGGGGGCATATCTTTTATTAACTCCACCACCTTTATTTGTCACCACCTTATAATTCCACCATCCCAAAATACTTGTGGGCTTTTGCATCTTCTCTTTTGGGTATTGTCAAGCTCACATATATAAAGATGGATACCCTTCTATACCACATGCCCCAATGGTGTTTACTATTGTTTTCACAATATAAATGATGTGGATCTACATGTGGGGATACTTCTACATCCTCATATGGTTTACTTCTAAATGAGTGGGCATATCTAAATATAAATGGGACCATATAATTATCTAGTGGCATCCACACACTAGCATTTCCATTATATTTATTCATTCTTATTTCATCAATTCTTGGACATATGGGTTTAATTCCAACCATGTGTTAATTCCTTGTGCATGTATGCTATGTGTGGCACCATTATTTCATGTCGCATGAAAAACATGCCCCACATCCCCATCTTATTCTAGTTCTTCTATTTGATGTTTTCAATCAACCATTCCAACATTTGTGCTTGGGTTTTATTCAAAATTGAGTGCATGTAGATATATGGAGCCATGTGAGATTGTTTTTTTTCACAAATATAATGTGGCAGATATAAAGCTCATGCATGGCCCATGCAAGGCCTCTCTCTTGTCCTTCTATCTTGGTTTCTTTTGAATATTTGGTGGAGTTTGTTTGAAACCAATTGAAACAAATGAACCAAATAAATGTTTATTTTTCACTTGTCTTCCACCTTGCAACTCTTTTAGTGGTCTTCTATTTGTCAAGCATAAATGGGATATATCGTTTGTTTTCACAAAATATTATCATGTGCATGAGATATCCAAGATCATCTCCTCCCACCTCTCTCTCCTTTGTTACTTTGGTTTTCCCTTTGTTTGCAATTCCAACTCTCTTTCATGTTCCATATCAACTCCTAAACCCAAGCTATCCTAACCTAAGCTCAAACTCTAACCTAAACTCTCTCTAAACCTAGCTATATCTCAGCTCACACTCATTTTATTTCTTTTTCCTCCCCAAACCGAGGACACCACCAGCCGCTTGGCTTGGTTCGGCCCCAATCCCCAACCCCTCTTTTGCTCCAGGCCGAGCCTCCCTAGGCCATCACCATCTGGCCCTGCCCTAGCTGGCCTTGACTAGACCTAAACCCTAGCCGAGCCCCTTCCCTTTATTCTCCTCTCTTTATCGCTGCCAAGAAAAAACCCCACCGAGCCCTGCGTCTTTCCCTCTGGACCCAGCTGCAGGCACCCAGATCCCTCCCGAGCCGGTCTACCACGTGAGAGAGGGAGGGAAAAAGGAACCCGACCACCTTTTCCTTTCCACCACCGTCCACCTCATGTGCACTCTTCCCTTGGCCTTATCTACCCCTCTCTCGTGCCTGGCATCGCCCCAGATCCCCAGGGCCTTGCCCAGTGCTGAGCCTTCCCCCCACCTGCCCCTGCTACTCCTCTCTTCCTTCGCCAACCACCGTCGGCCTCTGCTCGCCACCGCCGTTGTAGGAGAAGGGCGCGGCGTTTGATTGTCGAGGAAGACCGAGGAGATCCTCTGGACCAGCCTTGTACATGGCGGCGAGGAGGAGGCGGCCTGGTCCACGCTGTAGATCAACGGGCCAAGGAGAAACCCTAGGCGCGGAGCACCAGCAACGCCGACGATCCCCTGCTTCCCGCCTCGATCCGCCACCACCGAATCACTCCCGGTGAGCATCCGACCCCCTCTGTCATCGTTTCCTGGACACGCCGCGCGTTTCGTCGAGCGCCCTCTGTGCATGGCGCTCGCTGTTGCTTCTCCCGCCGTCGCGCCGCAGTAACCACATCTGGTTGCGCCGTCGTTTCCTATCACCAACCCGAGCCAGCCCCAGCGGTAGCGGCCGCCTGCGCGCGCGCCGCGTCGCGGGATCGAATCCCCGCCGCGCCTGTTCCACCCTACAAATGAGATATATTTTTGAATCAGAAAAATGTGAGGATTTCAAATATGCCATTCAAAATAATGTTTGACTAATTTAAATTTTAGAAAATGTTTAATTGCAATAAAAATGCCTTTTCTCAATTAATTAATAACTTTAATTCTATAACTCCAAATTTGAAAAATAATATGTCTAAATCGATCAGCGCGACGAGCCCGTTCTAACTATGCTTTCCATGATATGAATTTAAGCATGCAACATATAAATAATAAATTTCAGAACTGTTCTTGGTAATAAAACTTGACCAAATAATTAATAAAATGAGTTATTCTTGCCCCACACCTCACCCTTGCCATGCTACATTATTGCCATGTAAATTATGCAACATTCATCATAGCATGCTTGTTTGCTTGTCACATTTTATTCATATGCTTGTGCACTTTATTTATGTTGGCCCTTGTTTGTTTGGTTCTTCTTTCGAATAGACGCCGAGGAGGGGAATTATCAAGAATCCCAGGAGTACTACCCAGATCCATCTCTCGCTTCAACTGAGCTGCCAGGCAAGCACTATCACATGCTTGCATACATATAGAACCTATTGCTTCTATCTTATTCTTGCATCATGGAGTCACGAATGCATTAAATTGAATCCCAAGTACTGCATAGCCTTTACTTTTAAACCCCACCGAGCTTGTTTCTCCATCCCATGAGCCATTACTACAGGAGTTGTTTGAGCCATGCGAGTCGTAGAACCGCATGTGTAGGGTTTGTGAGTGTCTGATGAATAACGAGGTACCTAAACAACTTAACCTGAGTAGTAATGGGATAACTAATGAAAGAGGCACCGGTGGGCAATATCTGTTATTTGGCTTTTCATGCTCACTTGTGTCTCGTAGGACCCCGAGTACTTGATACCTGTTCCTTGAATATTCGCACTATGCACATACGGGAGACTCTATGAATCCCCCTTTGCAAGAGCTTGATTTGCACTTTATTTCTTGGGGCCACAAAGTAGTTTGGGGCTTTATTTACTATCCTGTACTTATGCCATGCTTTACTGTATTATTTAAGATTGTGCGTGGAGCACTTGTACCGTTTAGGAATTGCGGAGTGTTTTCGCGGTATCGACAAGACCCAGTCACACTTTCGGGTTCCCAGTCGTTTACAGCCATTGGCACAAACCTTGGGTCTGTCTCGGAGCCGGCCAACTTCGTTGCGGGTAGCTTAATGGGGTGGCCCCCTGAAATATTTTATGAATCATGTGATTGCTTTGTCGTGAAAGCCTCGTTGGGTTTTGATTTGGTTTTTCCGAGGTCGATCGTGTGTGTGTTGCTATTTGTGCACCCCTGTGGGGTAAATCTTTCTGAAAGCCGTGTCCGCGGTTATGGATGACTTGGAGCACAGTTTCTCGATCATAGACAAGTATAACTAAAGTACCATCTTTAATTTGACTAAATAACTGACTAGTAAATAGTGCAATCTTCATGGAATGATTAATGAAACTGCCAACAGAAGGGTTGTTCGTTCGCTTTCTCGTTGGTAAGCGAGAAGGAGGATGGATCTATTACTTTATACTGTTATAACTGTTGATTCTAATTAACGAACATCCGTCTATCATTGGTTAGGCGGATGGTTAGCGAGTATCTATAGACTTGATAGTTATTATCTTTTGCTGCAATTGCGTCACCCCAGGTATATGTCCCCTTTAGAGGCATAAAGACTTGCTGAGTACCCCTAGGGTCTCACACGATAAATTGTGTGATTCAGATGAACAGGTGTATTCGCAAGATAGATAATGGGTGGAGGAGACAGATGATGTTGGCAACGATCACTCGGTGTAGAGATTCCGGGGATGGGGATCCGTGAGATCTGTGGGCGGGATGTGCTTATTTATGTGGCATCTTATGCCGATTTTGTTCTTGTCCGTACTCGGATCTTGTTTTCCGCTTCCGCTTGATACTCTGTTGATTGATGTTTGAGGAGCTATCCTAAACTATTATCTCTATCTAGAATATTTGGATCTTGCCGTATGGCATTGCAATATTTCTATTTCTTTTAGATGGTATAGCTCTGAGAACTGTTGTAAGGTAGCTTGCATACATACTCACTTGTGTCTGTATTTGATCTCTTCGCATGTTGCCGACGCCGCTCGCTCTTGTCCCGATGATCTTGGAAGTGGTTAGGGCGGCCGACAGGCCTACACGTGGGTGGCCCTAGGCCTCCGCTGTAAAACCCTTAACCACTTTTGGTTCATCCAGGTTTGAACTTAGAGTGTAGGGTCTGAGGTAGTTACAACTGTCTTGAGCATCACCCAAGTATCTGCGCAGCGTACATACATGCGCAACATGAAACCGCGCACCCCGACAAGGCCGAGGACGCCGCCGTCTACCTTGAGTAGTCTAACATTGCCCCACTCTGGCCGCTTGAACGTGGATAGGGTCTGGTGGTCTGTATCAAAGGCCAGAACATCATAGTCAAACAACGGTTGGTACATGGTTTTACCGATGATGACAGCTCCGGACGGATCTGGTTCTCGGGCGGTAGCTCCACCAGTGAGCTCCACTTACCGGTTACCGAGGAGAAGACGGTGCCCTCCAGGGATCTTGTTCGCATGTGGCTGCACACGACAACCACACGGAAGTGGCTTGCGTGGCACGGCGTGCACTTGCCTAGCTTCCGGTCGTCATCACCGCCGTAGTATGCGTCACATTCACATATCAGTGCAGCGCTAGTCTGCTTTCCACGGACGCCGAACACCCCTTCATTTTTAATGAAGTGGCGGTCACCGGTCATGGGTTGCCATACGATGTACCGATCCGGGTACTCGTCGTGGAGGAGAACGCGGCCGTGGCGGCAGTCCATGAACTGCCTGTTGGTCTTTTGATGATCAGTGGAGTCGTAGGCGATTCTCACGGGGTCGGTGGAGTCAACGTGGGCGAACCTGCACGGGAGATCATCAAAGTCGTGGAAGAAACCTAGAGTGACGGGTGCCCAACGGCGCGCGCGTTACAGCTCGAGCAGGAAAGCTGGATCGTTCACGACGCGACGCCACTCCCGGCACACGGCGGAGGCACGGGCGAGCACCTCGGGAGTCGGCAAGAGGCGTTTGAGGATCTCGAGGTGCAGGTCCTCCGGCAGGCTAGTCGTCATGGATCCGATCTCGAGGGTCTGTATTGTTTGTTTGTTTGTTGGTGCTCTTAGATTTGCACTAGGCTAGGCGCCGTGCTCTTAAGGAGATCGAATACAAACAGTTCCCGTTGCACAACAGATCCTAACGCAACCGAGTCTGAATCGTACTTTACCTAGTAACTAAACCTAGCCCAACACGACATGGCTGTGCGTGCTCCCGTTTTCCATCTATCCGACTTGATTGAGAAAGGCTTTTCAGACATCTCAACGACCCTTGCCGCCGTATCCGCCAGAGGTTGTGCCCCCACTAAGATCGGCTACATGGACGTCTGAAGAAATATTCAGCCATGCAAGTGTGAGAGCTGAGAGGTTCCATTCTGTACGTTGCCTGACTAGCTCTCTCAACTCGCCGATCCAATACATGTACTCCCTCCGTTGGAAATATAAGACGTTTTAGCTTGCGGAGGACTCGATCAATAGCCGCGTAATTACCACTAGGCTAGACACGAACCAAGCAAGGAATGCAACATAGCACAGTACTTGGAGACCTTGGATGGGCCCTCTGCTAGGCTGCCGGTCCGCGACCGCGACACGGAGATCGACGGATGGGTCAGAATCGGCCCACATCGCCACAAGGTTTTCACTTCTTTTCTTTTTCTGGTTTTCAGATCGGATGATGATTCAGATTTCAAACACCCGCCTTTTTAATTGTTCTGAGGTCCAAATGAATCCCAGACTGCCTTCAATTTTCTTCCGCTTCTTTTATCACACAACACCGTAATAGAACGTGTTTTCTAGGTCAAAAAAAAACGAAGATAATCCTAATCAGCGTACATGGCACACGTACCACAGCTACCCGACTCCAGCAGGTAGTAGGGTCGATGGAATCCTAGACCCAATGTCTTTCCTAGTTAACTACTATAGCTCATAATCCATCCATGGTTCCATTCCCCTCGCCGGTCTGCTCCGCCTCCAGTGGATTTGGAGACTTAGAGATGAACCACGGCTTACAGGAGGGTTTCTATTCGTTGGTTAGGCTGTTTTTTTTGTGTCATTTTCAGAATGATGAGGCGATGACTACATCCCAAAGTCATAATAAGATCTTCTCCATCTATCTTTACTCGGTGCTGCATCTAGCGTTGGCGAAGGGCACATGGAGCCGTGTGTCCCACAAATATCCTGGGACCTGTTCGGTTTTTTTTTTGTGTTCGTTGGTGTGCTTTCGGGCAAATCTCTTTCGATGTCTTAGCACAATGACTTCCCGCCCGTCTGCTATAACAAGCTCTACAAACGACAAGCTTTGCCTGGCTCCGGTGTTGGAGAGACGAGGGCAGCGGCACGCCTTTGACTCGCACTACTACTTCTAGTCGTCGCTAGATGGTCCTTTGATCTTTTTGTAATTTTTATTACATTTTAACCTCTCTATACTATTACTGATAATTATTAATATATCAGTAGAATTTCGCCAAAAAAAAGTAGTATTAGTCTCATAAACTACACCAGCTAGCTAGTCACGAGTGCGTGTGCTTTGTTACTTGGTCCGCTGCATATATGTACGGACTAGCTAGCTATGCTCTCTCTCTCACGCTCTTAAAGACGAGCCTTGCATACAAGTGAATTAAATCACAATTTCCAAAACATAAGGTAATCATGCTCTCAAAGAAACCTATGAAAAGAATATATAAATTATTAATCAGAACATTGTCGAAAATTAATATGATTGTCATTGGCATCGGCCTTATTAGGACCCCATGTTAACTGCGACACATTCCTCGCGCGATTTCATGTCCCCTACCCCGCGAGGCATGTAACAGAAACACACTAGATTTTCATCAAAAGTGGTGTTTTCGTTGTGACATTTAACTTTAGTTTAGTGATGAACTAAGTCACTGGGAAAAGGAGGCCATGTTCTTACAAATTTTGGCTTGGTTTTCTTGAAGCGGGAGTTTTACACTATGAGTGCAACATCTTGTGCGGTATAGTTCTATTATGAAGAAAGTGTCACTTCAGAGTTGAGTGCTGGATTTTACTCCGTATATAACCCTTGTATACACATCTTAGGGTCTTGTGCCACATGAGAAGGGTCTCTGACTCATCACCGTTTGATTTTTATGTGTCCTTATGTACCACGGGTCTAGGTCTAGTGTCGAGGTTCTTGGTTTAGGGTTTATGGTCAAGGTATAGGTTCATGGTCGAGAGTTTATGGTATATGGTATATTGTATATTGTCTAGGTAGAGGGGTTAGGGTTTAGGGATAGATCTCGGGTATATATTTAGGGTGAGGTTGTAGGTGTAGGGTTTCCGAAGGAGATACCACTTCAAACGTATGTCTAGGGTTGACGAAGAGCGTGTGCAGAGCCATGTATCTTTACTCGGTGGTGCATCTAGCGTGGGCGAAGAGCGCGCGCGGAGCCGTGTGTCCCACAAATATCCTGGGATCTATTCTTTTTTTCGTGTTCGTTGGTGTGCTTTCGCGCAAGTCTCTTCTGGTGCCATTATTTGACGATGGTTGGTGCTCTAGTGCGCTGATCCTTTGTTACCTTAGCACGACGATTTCTATCCCGTCTGCTATAACAAGCTCTACTACGACAAGCTTTGCATGACTCCGGTGTTTTTTTTCCAATATAGAAATTATTATGCAATAAGTCATCGCCGCCACCAAGCAAACATCAAACAAAAGACATATTTTTCTGTAAATTAATCAATTAGACTATAGGTTATGCAATCTATCAATGTAAAACTAACAACTTGGTACCTTCAATTTGAGTGAGAAAGGTTGATTCGTATATTCGATGGCACAGTACACGTGCTGTCGGCATTGCGGCATGATTAACAAAGGTAGAAACTGGCACAACAGGGCTGGCTAGCGCAGCGCCGCGACCGCGGCATCGTGTGGCATTTGGCGACTTAGAAGTAGCGAGCGACGGCGGCAAGCGTCCAGTCAGTTGATCATATGGTGCTATCTACTTTTTTCGAAATGGAGGTGTTACCCCCGGCCTCTGCATCAAAAAGATGCACACAACATGCTTTATTTATTATTCAACGAAACCTTATAAAGAGAATACAAAGATCAATCGAAGCGAAGACGATGCCTCCAACAAGGTAGCGACGCCGATTGACGCCGCCATCGTCCGCCAAGATCATAGTCAAGGCTCGATTTTCACCGGCTGCCATGTCACCTCCAAACTCGATGCCGTCTAGATATTCACCACCGGAGATCGGTGCGAGATCCGGAAATCCTCCACACCAGGTCCCAACGTGGCCGATCATCTCCAGAGGAGGAAGTTGCCGCAACCATGCCCGGGGCCGCCGCCCCGGCGCCTAGATGACGCGTTGGCGCAGCTGCCTTCGTCACCGGTGTAGGAAGGAGATCAAGATCGACCACCTCCATCGCGACCTCAGGCCACCATCACCACGTGCCACCACGGATCTGAGATGAAGAGGGCACCGCCTCCTATCCTTGGCCGCATCCAGCAGGCGTCCCGCCGCCGCCACGCCGCACAGCCTTTGGCCGGCGACACCTCCGACGGCGGAGGGGGTGAGAGGTGTGTGTGTGGGGGGGGGGGGGGGGGGGGGCTCGAGGGTGGGGCGGCGCAGCGCCACCCCCGCTCGGGGGTGGGGGTTAGGTCAGTAAAAATATGGTGGTACCTACTAGGTCTAATTACACAAACGAAGAATGTGGCGACAGGTTACTACTATTGACTAATACACAGAAACCATGGACTTGATTGAGAAAGGTTTTTCAGACATTGCTAACGGTTACACAAATCTAGCTAGCCCAAGACGATATGGCTGTGCGTGCTCCCGTTCTCCATCCGTATCCAGGACTTGATTGAGAAAGGCTTTTCAGACATCTCAACAACTCTTGCTCCTCTGGGCCAGTCGCCGTATCCGCCATACCCCGTGTGGCGTGCGTAGCACAGCCAGAGTTTTTGGTACGGGCAGCACCAGTCCAGACCGTGGTTGTGCCCCACGAAGATTGCCTAAGAGATAACCCAGTTACATGGATGTCAGAAGAAGAATTCAGACATACAAGTCGGAGGTGCCATTCTGATAGGGTCGTACCTTGACTGAAGGCCTCTTTGCGAGAGCGTCCATCATGCCCCATTCAGCTTCCTGTGCCGCCACATCTTCCAAGTTCAGAGACCCAACACAGGGCCGTCTTATCTTACTCTTGCGTTTTGGAGCAACTTTGGCGTATGCCGTGCTTGGTATGTGCCAGAAGATCAGCTCTGGAATCCTGTACTTCCCCAAGAGATCATCCCAGGAAATGCAAAACATCAGAAAATTCTGGAAAACATCAGGAATTCAGGATACTAACTTGTCCAGAAAGAATTTTTGCAAGTTTCTTCTGACCTGCCATCTGGATTGAGAAACTGGGACTGGCTCTGAAACCACCTGACCTGTGCGCTGGATATGACCTCCGGGAACGATCCACCGCCGGAGTCCAGAAAATACATGAGCAGAGCAGGGTCCTCTCGCTCCTCCTGGGACAGCACTTGCAGGACGTAGTTGGACACGCCGGGCCAGAGCTCCTGGGGGCCGACCGAGGAACGCGACAGCCCGGCGCTATCGCGATTGATTTCGGCCGTGATCAACTCCATCCGCGGCGTCCCTCGGAAGCTGCACCATGAAGCTGGCATGGTCGACGGTGGGCAGTGCACAGGGGGAACGCCGGCGGGGGAGAACCACTCCGACGGCCACTCGAACGGCATGTCGTCGTGGTTGCCGAAAATTGTTGCCCACGGAATTCCCCTGCGTCTGGTTGGGGAAAGCGCCCTGTCCCAGTACAGCGTCGCGTTGGGGATCGGCACATTGTTCGCCGTCACCAGGTCGCCCAGGTACACCACCAAGTCTGCGAATTTGACAGCGACGACGGAGGCAAAAAAAATATATTCAGAGATAAGCTGAAATTTTGCAGAGAAACATGCCATGGAGCAACTACCTACCGGGCTTCTCGGCGTCGAGCACGGCGGCCATGACGCGGTCTGAGCCGTCGTCCTGCGCAGGGCCCCAGTCCGTCCAGGCGCTCTCGCCGTAATGCAGGTCCGCGAAGAGCGCCAACTTGAACCGTCCGTCCTGGGCAAACCGCAGCGGTGCCGGCGATCCCAGAGCCAGCGCGGCGGCGAGGAGGACGGCGAGGGACGCCGCGAGGCGGCCGTGCCACCACCGCATATAGCGCGCTCCCAGTGGCGATCGTGCTCTCAGATGTCAGGCGTGGTGTCGGCAGCTGATCCTGTCGCTGATCCTCACCCAAAGGCTTCAATTAAATGTGCCATCACCGCTGCATCTGCACCCACTGCTCGTTCTGGGTCGCAGTCACAGTCGATAGTGAAGTATATACGTGGCGTTTCATTCGGTGAAATTCGTATGCAAAAGAAACGCACAAAGTTATACAGACAGCAACCTGCGTAATTGCGTTACGCAAACTGACCGTGACGTTCAGATTCAGCAGAAGGGAGATTTAAATTGCTACAAAGGTTTAAATTACGCAAACTGGAATATGCGCAAATTTAAACTGACCGTGACCGTTACGCAAACTGGAATATGCGCAAATTTAAATTGCTATAAATTATGAAGTACGGAAAAGTATATCGGAGATTTGTCAAAATTTGCATTAATCTGGACATATATAGATGCATTAAAATTTGATAAATCCGAGATATCATTTTTAACAGGGAGTATATTTCTTACCAATAACATCTTAATCATGGTCCGGTAATTACTATTGTTCAAAGTTAATACTTCCTCCATTAATACGTCCTCTGCTTAGATGAAATTTGTAAATTTTAACAAGCACGTCCTCTACTTCCATTCGCCGCAGTATTCAGGTTGTAACCATATCATGTTGTTCCGCCAAATTATACCCACATCACCGGCGCCGGCACAAAATTGTACCCACTTCATGATTGTTACGCCAAATTGACGGCGATGTTTAGGTTTATCAGAAGGAAGCAGCTGGAATATGATGCTGACTGGGGTTGGATGTTCCAAGAATATGCTGCACGGGTGGTCGAATGGATATATAGTTTGTGCTAGAGATAATTACAGAAACACTTTTAGTACCACGTCTTGTACTCAGAGTTGTGTTTTAGTCCCACATCTTGCAAATTATACGGTGTAGGTACCACAACTTGCTAACCCGGAACGAATTTGGTCCAAAGTGTTGTGATATCGACACATGTGCGCTAAATGTGTTGCAGAGAAACCACATGAATTATTAACTTTCATAGAAAACCCCTCGTCGATGTTTCTTACAAAACCCTAGCTTTTCTCCCCGGCGCCATTTAGACAGTTGCGAGCTGGACGACGACGACGAACCCTGGAGCACTCGTCGGAGGATTCCCTGGAGTCTGGAGAGCACAGGCAGGTCACTACACTACGAGAGAAGATTGATACGCCGACGGCCGGCCCCCGTCGGCGTAGGCTACGCCGACGACGTACTAGCCCGTAGGCGTAGCCCCTCTTCCCGTCGGCGTAGAAAAGCTGTCGGTGTATATAGCTACGCCGACAGCTTTGCCGTCGGCATAGATCATATGAGTCCCACCTAGATGACTAACAGCCGTTTGGTTACACCGACGGCAAGCCGTCGGCCTAGATTTTTTCAATTACTTTTCCAATATTTTTTTAATTTTTGTTTTTTAACTTTCTTGAATTGTTTAACTCGTTAATCTCACAGAATCATTTTTAACTCTAAGTATACTTAATCTCAAGTCAAATGGCACTCGTAGTCAAACTTTCCGATCGGTCACCCATCCTAAAACTAATCCAGCCCCAGCACGCTTAACTTCTTCATTTCTTCCACATGAGATTCCGACAAAGAAATTAGAGCTTGTTGTGAATACTATCATATCAATCTTATTAACCATTGAACTATAATTTTAGATGTCTTTATTTTTTTACATTCCATACAATTATTTAAGTAAACAACAATGAATAAGTAATAATAATCTTAAATTCAAATAAAAATAAAATAAATTTTATTTATTTTGCCATTTTTCCATTTAAAATTGAATAATCCATATCTACAAATCCGTAAATCGCAATTCGATAAATAATATATCCAAATCGATCAGAAAAATGAGAGGAATCCAAATATGACAACTCTATCATATATTTAATTATGTATTGTAACTTTTTAATACTAGACTAACCGAAACTATGCCACGATTCATGAAACACTCCGTTTTTGGCACTCGGAAAATAGTAAATGACTTTTTGGTTCGACGAAAAGGAATCCTTGCATTGGATCTCTGATGAAATAGCATATTGTGAACTTAAAAATGATTTTTGCAAAAAATTATGAGCATCAGATCATGTACTTGTAGTTCAAATCTGACTCACTTCCTACCGATTCGGTATAAACTTGTCTTTTTCATGAGGGGTCGACAAAAAGCTTTGAGATGACCCGGTTGGGACATTGTCTATGCAAGGTGGTCTAATATTTTTGAAAAATAGGATGGTATCATTTTGAAACTTTTATTTGGTGGTTGCTTCACAAAACACCCTGTTTTTTGCACTTCGAAAATGAAAAATGGCTTTTTGGTGCGAGGAAAAGGAAAGCTTCCTGCTGCAACATTGTTCGCCATCTCATGATACACATGCATGCACAATATGGGCACATTATCACAAATTATTCTACGATTCTAACCATAACATTGGTCATTTGACCTAGAAGTTAGAAAACCTCGATTGAGATAGGTCATTTTGTGAAGGTTGTTTTGAGACACAATCAATATACCAAGTTCGGTATTTTTCTTACAAATATATCATATAATATGACACCACGTGAAGATTTTGCATTGTTTCGACTGTTTTTGAATTTTTTATGTCTGTTTCAAACTATCGTTAAACTTTCTAAATCGGTGGGCATGAAGATTCTTAGCTCGGGACTGAGGATCGCTAAACATGCATTGGATATCTGATGAAATAATATATTCTGAAGCTAAAAATGATTTTTGCAAAATATCATGACCGTCAGATCATGTATCTGTAGTTCAAATCTGACTTACTTCCTACTGATTCTACATGAATTTGTCTTTTTCATCAGATATCCCGGTTGGGATACTATCCATTCAAGGTGGTCTAGTATTTTTGAAAAATGTGGTGGTATCATTTTGAAAGTTTCATTTGATGGTTGCTTCACAAAACACCCCGTTTTTTGCACTCGGAAAATGAAAAATGGCTTTTTGGTGTGACGAAGATAAAAACTGCCTCCTGCAACATTGTTCGCCATCCTATGATACACATGCGTTCATAATATGGGCACATTATCGCAAACTATACCGCGATTCTAGCCATAACATTGGTCATTTGACCTGAAAGCCAGAAAACTTCGATTGAGATAGGTCATTTTGTGAAGGGTTTTTTGAGACACAATCAATATACCAAGTTTGATATTTTTCCTTGCAACTATGGCACATAATATGATACCACGCGAAGGTTTTTCATTGTTTCGACCGTTTTTGAATTTTTTATGCCCATTTCGAACTATCGTCAAACTTTTTAAATCGGCGGACATGAAGATTCTTAGCTCGGGGATGAGCCTCTTTAAACTTGCATTGGATATCTGATGAAATAGCATATTGTCAACCTAAAAATGATTTTTCCAAAAAATCATGACCATATATCATGTACCTGTAGTTCAAATCCGACTCACTTCCTCCCGATTCGGCATGAATTTATCGTTTTCACGAGGGATGGATGGAAAGTTTTGAGATACCCCGGTTGGGACATTGTCCATTTAAGGTGGTCTAGTATTTTTGAAAAATGGGATGGTATCATTTTTAAACTTTTATTTGGTGGTTGCTTCACAAAACACCTCGTTTTTTGCGCTCGGAAAATGAAAAGGTATTATACGACAGTGTTTGTATTATATATATATACATATTTGAACAAAAAATATGTAATATTTGAGTTTATATAGATAGATCTTATTTTTCTGCAAATTTTGATATATTATACGTATTTTTCTGAATTTAAATGATTTAGTTATGATTTTTTCTAAGATTAATGTGGTAAAAAGGAAAAATAGCTACGCCAAGCCGTCAGCGTAGGTGTGAAATCTACGCCGAAGGTAAAACCGTCGGTGTAGACTTGACGCCGTCGCTCTGCCGTTAGCCTAATCGCCTACGCCGACGGTCATGTTTACGCTGACGGCTGTCGTCGACCTATTCATCATACGCCGATGGCAAAACTGGGGCGACAGCCGCGCGGCCCAGCTGCCGAGCCCGTCAAGCTGCGCCAACGGCATAGAATGTGGCCGTCGACGTATAAAGTTATTCCCGTAGTGCTATCGAGTTGTCCCAGCTCGACTATTTCAACAACCGAGTTTAGAAATGAAACTCGGCTTGACTCGCAAAACTCGTGAGCCGTTCGCGAGTAGCTCGCTCAAAATGTCAACAAGCAACATGTATGAATGTATAATATTTTTATTATTATTGTTTGAGCATTTATGATGCAATCATCACAACAATAAATAACAATATGATACCAGAACAATATACTGATAAACCATAATAATCAATAATCATACCACAAGAATGTGCGCTGCTTTCCTCGTACGCTGCATGCACGGGACGGAAGACAAGGAGGGAACCGAGGGGAATCACAAACCGTAGCTTAGCTTGTACTGTGGTGGGTCCTAAGTGGACTTGGACGTGCTATATTTGTTAGTTGGGCTAGGTTTAGAAATGTATTTTTGATTTTTAAAAGAGCTAAACTAGTACTCGGTGAACTCAACTTGTTTATCTCGAAGTCATTAAATAACAAAAGTTGAAATTCGGCGCTGCTCGTTATATGTCGAGTTCTAGTCGAGCCGACTCGACTCGTGAACTACTCGTTTAACTTCGGAGTTTTAGTTCAAGGACTACTCGCAGTGTGTCGTGGTGGAGGGGCGTGTATGTGCCCCTACTGCTCGCTATCGATCTTAGCGTGTGCGGGAGGCCGAGGTTCGGGCGATGGAGGAGGAGGCGAGGTTTCAGCACGAGGCACTCAACGACAAGGAAATGATGATGTATTGTGCAGGGCCGAGCTGATAAAATCCGGGGCCCTGTGCGAAACTCTCAAATGGGCCCAATTTACTTTCTTTTATAAACGGTGCTTCACCCCTCCCCCTCCCCTATTTTACTAAAACATATAACTAATAAATAATTTTAATTTTAATTTTTAAAGACAACAATAAGAAGCAACAATACCGGAAAAACATAAACTATAGATTGTATTGGTTTTTTAAAGAGGCAACCATTGGAATAACAAAGAGGAGAAAATAAAAAAAGAGTTTGTTATATACTTGTCTTGGATGGATTTTCCAATGGAAGAATTACTCCCCAACACCATCCTTGGTAAAATCATCTTACATAACTGTTTAAAAGGAAACACATAGCTTAAAAAACCATACAAAACGACGAGAAAAACAATCTAAACTAGAGACTATTTTGGTTTTTAAGAGGCAACACAATTGGAAAAGCACAAAGGAAGAAAATAAAGAATTACTCTTAACACCACTCTTGGTAAAATAATCTTACAAAACTGTTTAAAGGAAACATAATTTAAAAAACCACAAGACCAATGAGAAAAAAAAATCTAAACCAAAGACGATTTTGTTTTTTAAGAGGCAACAATTGGAATAGCAAAAAGAGGGGAGAAAATAAAGAACTACCCTTAACACCACTCGGTAAAATCATCTTACAAAACGTTTAAAAGGAAACACAGTTTAAGAAACCATGCAAGAATCTAACTAGTATAGAGACTAAAAAAAATCTAAACTAGAGAGACTATTTTGGTTTTCAAGAGGAAATAAAGAAAAAGAAAATGCCGGGCTACTACTGATGGCAATAGGAATCGAACTTCAGACCTCCACATCATGCAAACCGAATATGACCATGGCTCTTCACCGGTAATAATGATTTCCTTTCACAATTGGTAATTGAAGTACATACAATTGGTAATAATGAGCCTGTGCGGCTGCAGGGGCCGCACTCCCATGGGCTCGGCCCTGGTATTGTGCCCTCTCATGGGCGGAAGAGAGGGAACGCATGACGGCCATTGCTCCCCACCACCGTGAGCATGGAGGAGCACGTTCGCATCCTACACACGCAGTTCAACGGAAGATTCCTGCAGCCGTACCCACTACCACCATCTCCACCGACATCGTGAAGCTGTAATCAGAGCTCACTGATGGTTACGGGGCATCTGGAAGGAGGGCGGAGCCTAGGCGAAGTTGACGAGCGAGTACTACTAGAAGGGGCTTGTCGGCTGGCCGACAACAACAGCACCAAGACGATCTTCTGCTGCTCCACAGGTAGTTCTCGATTTTCTTCCCCTTTTCTTCAGTTTATGTCTCTATTCATCTTTCCTTGCAGCTGTAATTTCCTTATGCTTCCATTTTCAGATAGGCAATTGCAGAAGCATAGAGAAGAATCATATCTAGGAAGAAGAAGCAAATGCAGATTTTGAAAATGACAGAGATAAGATGTTGATGAAGATCTTTGAACTACATGTTGATGCACAGTTACTAAAGATAGAGAAGAAAAACAAATGATGAAAAATCACCTGGAGTAGATGAGATGGAGAGATAAAGAAGGAATTCACAAGCCGCATTGCATTAGCAGCATGTGTAGTGATCTTTGCTCATTAGGGGATTTGTGTAGTTACTGGTAATTTATCTAGGTTTGTTCATGTGAACTTGGTCCTGTGTTGTTTGGTGGTCATCTTCTAGTGTCTAGTATATCTCAGTACTGAATGTAATGATGTTTGGTGTGCCAATTGAATAAAGCAACCATGTTTTATGAAATATATTGTGACGTGTTATATTGTGACGTGTTATATTGCCGATGTTTCCACCATCACTGTTTTGAAGTATCTGACTCTTTTGACCCCGTCGAACTAACTTCGGCTTCTTGCAAAGGACTTATTGTGCATTCTAGTACCATGTTCGTAGTCCCCCCTTTGTCTTCATAACCTAAGCAAGGGTGAGGAAGCACGGATGACTCTCGAGGTACTCAGCAACTTCTATCTATGTGGGTGTATGATGCACCCATCTACAGTCGTGGATTAGCATCCTAGGCTTGTGCAGTTTTCGAAACATTTTGTTGGAAAGGTAAGTTTTAGCACTGCTAGGAAAAGGCTTATAGGAGACACCCTATCGGGGCCGCACCATCACATGGAGAATATCATTTTGCAGCCCGAAAGTTGGGGTGTCCAGGAAACGCGGTACCCAAGTTCCCTGAAATCAGCCGGGATGACTACAGTTGGTGTGCCAAATACTCAGAGGGTCTTTTTCGGCACGAATTCAATTTTACGTTTCAATACAAAAAATCAGGCTAACGGCCGTCAAGGTGGGCCCCCTGTCAGTTCTCGCTGTTATGTCGCTCCCGTCGCTTAGGTGTCAATTAGGCTTGCAGCGTTGGCGCCTGCATCCATTACACGTCTTCTTCTTCCCCGGAACGGCAATCTGTGGGGCGTCGCAGCCATGGCGCGGAGCTGGGACGTGGACGAACCTGATCGGCCCAGCTCTCCTCCCTGTAGACTTGCAACGTTGGCGCATGCATCCATTACGCGTCTTCTTCTGCCCCAGAGCGGCAATCTGTGGTCGCGGCCATGGAGCAGAGCTAGGACGTGACGAACCTGCTCGACCCAGCTCTCCTCCCTGTAGGCATGCAGCGTTGACGCCTGCATCCATTACGCGTCTTCTTCTTCCCCGGAGCGGCAATCTGTGGTCACGGCCATGGCACAGAGCTAGGACGTGACGAACCTGGTCGGCCCCGCTCTCCTCCCCATCCCGAGTCAGAGCTCGCCCTCACCATGGACGCACCCATGGCACGGTGATCTGTCACCGTGTCGACCATGCTTGGTTCTGCTTTCCTTCTCTATAATATGAGCTCACGGTCGCCGTGGTTGCACCCGCACCAATTCTGCCACCTCTGTCGAGGTGTCTGTGGTAGCTCAAGTTCTGTCATGTTGGACCTGTAAGCGAATTCGGAGCTGGGCGGCGGCCACCCGTTATTGAACCTGCAAGGAATTTGCTGAAGACTACGTGCCGCTCCAAGGTCTTCGGTTGATGCCAACGTCCACCACCGATGTGATATCATTTAGTTACTTCAATACAAAATTTCGACCAATTTAACTTGTTGATGTATTCCTTGACAATTATAATATAACCGAGCACTAGAAATATTTTATAGTGTGCATGAGCATGATCAGTAATATAATTGAACACTAGAAATTTTAAGGCACTCCATATAAAGGAGTAGATTAATATAGAATGTTCACTAGAGACACCATGGATATATTGTCTTACATGCCACACACAGGTAATAATTAACTAAAAATAAATAAAAACAGGGCGGCAGCAAGAGGCCGGGACACGGAGACGCCTAGCAGGGCAGGGGCATATCAGCAGGAGGCAGCGACAGCCTAGTCGATGGGATACATGCCAGTCCTGACATACTCCCGGAGGAATTTGCCGTAGGCTGCATGCCGCACCAAGGTAATCGGCCTATGGCGTCTGCCTCCGCCTCTGTCAACGCCCTCCGCGTGCTGGATCATGCTGTCGAGGTCCACGTTGATTGCTCTGCCACAGAATGGGCAAAACAGTCCCCCCCACGGTGAAAACGGATTAGCCCACACCGTAACTGCCTCAGCACGTAGCGGCTCTTGTTGTCCCTAGATACATTTCTATCGTTCACTTCATCATCATCCTCCTGTTGAGTTTTAAGAACATAACTTAGACCTCATACATATGATTGAATTGTATTACAACTCAAGAATTGATAACATGTATATGTAAGACAATATATCCGTGGATATCAAAGATAAAGAATCTCAGCAATAGTTTGATCGGTTTATATATCATTTCATCTCAACACAATGACAAATAATTGCATCAGAGTGTATGTAGAATAAAGATTGCGCCTCATAAGTTTATTCAGGGACGGCGTGAGTGAACCAAGTAACAATTGCACAACCTATATTGTTCTTGTACATCGCTCCAGGTTCACTAACTCATTCATGAAAAAATCTGACACCAATGTGTTGCCTCTCTTTTGGGACAAATTTGAATCATTAGCCACAATAAGAAATTGAAATGTAATCGTATAAAACAATATTCAAGGATATACATAGTCAGGTACAAAAACAAGCCTAAATATTATAATTATAAATAAAAACCAAACAATCGATCTTTAGGTACATATTAAAAATACTTATGATCAAAACCATTCATATACATATGCATCATACCAATCATTAAAAGATTAGAAACAATTCAAGGATCATATATGTAGTTCCATATGAGAATAAATCTAGGGCCTCATAATTTGTTTCAGAGATGGAGTTGGCGAACCAAAGTACTAACAACACAACCTATATTGTTTGTGTGCATTGCTGCCTCAGGTTCACCAACCTATCCCTCAAACACGACATTATCATACGTGTCTCCCCTTGAACTCTTTTGGGACAAACTTCAATCATCGGCCTCGATGACAAACTAAAATGTAATTCTTATACACTATGAATGCATGGAATAGATAATTCGAATATCATAGTTCTATGAATGTAGAATAAAGATTGCGGCCTCATAAGTTTCTACAGGGATGGCGTAAGCGAACCAAGTAACACTTGCACAACTTATATTGATCTTGTGCATGGCCCCAGGTTCGCTAACTCATCACTGAAAAAATCTGACACCAATGTGTCTGCCTCTCTTCGGGGCAAATTTGAATCATTGGCCACAATAAGAAATTGAAATGTACTCGCACAAAACAATATTCAGGGATATACATAGTTAGGTACAAAAACAAGTCTAAATATTGTAATTATAAATAAAAAACCAAACAATTAATCTTCAGGTACATGTTAAAAATACTTATGATCAAAACCATTCATATACATATGCATCATACCAATCATTAAAAGATCAGAAACAAATCAAGGATCATATATGTAGTTCCATATGAGAATAAATCAAAGGTCTCATAATTTGTTTCAGAGATGGAGTTGGAGAACCAAAGTACCAACAGCACAACCTATATTGTTTGTGTGCATTGCTGCCTCAGGTTCACCAACCCATCCCTAAAACACGACACCATCATACGTGTCTCCCCTTGAACTCTTTTGGGGCAAATTTTAATCATCGGCCTCGGTGACAAACTAAAATGTAGTTCTTATACACTATGAATGCATGGAATAGATAATTCAAATACCATAGTTCTATGAATGTAGAATAAAGATTGCGGCCTCATAAGTTTCTACAGAGATGACGTAAGAGAACTAAGTAACAATTGAAATCTTATATTGATCTTGTACATGGCCCCAGGTTCGCTCACTCATCCCTAAAAAAATCTGACACCAATGCGTCTGCCTCTCTTTGGGGCAAATTTGAATCATTGACCACAATAAGAAATTGAAATATAATCGTACAAAACAATATTCAGGGATATACATATGCATCATACAACGCATTCATATATTAGAAACAATACAAAGATTATATATATAGGTTCCATATGAGAAAAAAATTAGGGCCTCATTTTTTCAGCGATGGAGTCGGAGAACCAAAATACCAACAGCACAACCTATATTGTTTATGTGCATTGCTACCTCGGGTTCACTAACCATCCCTAAGAATACGACACCATCAGACGCCATTGCACTATTTTGGGGCAAAATTGAATCATTGGGCTCAGTAAGGAATAGAAATGTAGTGTTATAGGGATGCTGTGTATCAAAATCAACACTCAACTAGCAAACTCAACTAGATGGCTGATACGTCCATTTTGCATCACTATTCTATGTCTTAATTCACTATTATTCATTGATATATTTTGTATTGAGAGGTGATACTTATGTTATTTCATCTATTTTTGCATGGTTGATGACTTTTGGAGCATGGACCGCTGCAGTCAGGATTCTGATGGAAAAGGTGCTGTTTGGAGGCAAAATTCGCGAAGATCAGAAAATCCGGGAAATTATACGGCAAATTCTATTTTTCCAGAAGACTCAAGATGCCAGAAGATGGAGTGGAGGTGGGCCACAAGGGGCCCACACCACCCCATGGCGCGGGCAAGCCTAGGCCGCGCCAGGGAGTGGTGTGGCCGCCTTGGCCCACTCCAGCTTCTCCCCTCTGGCGTATATCAACCTCCCAAAACCCTAATACTCGGGGAGCGACCACAAAATTATTCCACCGCCTCTATGGGGCGGAAAACACCGAGAGAGAAAGATCTCTCCGGCAGACAGATTTCTATCGGGGGAATTCCTTCCCGGAGAGGGGAGATCGTCGCCATCAACACCACCATCAAGCTGGACTTCATCGGGATCATCATCATCATCATCATCATCATCACCACCATCATCACCATCAGCACCCTCATCACCATCTCCATATTGCTGTAACAATTGCGTTGAATCTTGCATAGTTCATAGGGGAAACTTTCTCGGTGTTGATTACTCTTTGTAGTTGATGCTATTGAGTGAACCATTGAATTATTGTTTATGTTCAGATTGTTATACATCATTATTACATCTCTGATCATGATCCATATGATGTCTTGTGAGTAGTTCGTTTTGTTCTTGAGGACACGGGAGAAGTCTTACTACAGATCAAGTGTGTAGGTCTTACTACAGATCAAGTGTGAGTAGTTCAGATTGTTTATGCAGGTTGTTCAAGTGTGTAGGTATTACTACAGATCAAGTTAAGAAGAAGTTATTCTCATTATCATTGAAAGGAAGAGCTGACGAATGGTATAAGCTGCTGAAGAATGGTCAAGCTCTGGAATGGGAGGAAATAGTGCCTCTCTTTTATTCAAAGTTTTATCCTCCTAGTGAGATTCATAAAGATCGGAATCAAATATACAACTTTTGGCCTCTTGATGGAGAGAGTACAGCTCAAGCTTGGGGGAGATTGAAGTTACTAATGCTCAAATGTCCCATTCATGAGCTCCCCAGTAATATTATTATCAACAACTTTTATGCAAGGCTCCCTCTACATGACAAGGATTTATTGGATGCTTCTTGTGCTGGATCATTCACTCGTATGGAAGAAGAAGTTAAATGGGACCTTCTAGATCGTATTCAAGACAATGCTGAAGCTTGGGAGAATGACAAAGGTAGAAAGTCAGGTATAAATTATGATTATGAATGCATTGAATCTTTTATGGAAACTGATGACTTTCAAAATATTAAAAATGCTTATGGTCTAGACTCTCAAGCTATTGCTTCTTATTTTAAGGCCTTTGCTTCCTACATTGAAGTGCCTAAAAAGAAGTGGAATAAGTATCATGAACCTTATAAAGATATTGCTAAGAGTGTTCCTACAAGAAATACTGAAGTTTATACTACTAATCATGTTTTACCTGAACCTTATATTGAGAAAATGCCTTTTCTAGTTAAGGTAAAGGAACATTCTATGATAGCTAGTATGGTTAATGAAAGTATGAATAAGGCTGTTGAACCTGATAAACAAATGGTTGATGAACCTATTGTAGCAAATATGAAAGACTTTGTTGCTAAATATGAAAAGGAGGGACACACTATCCTTTGTAAGGATACCTCTAATATTGTTTCACATAGTAGTGTTATGAGAGCTAGTATTCCTGTGTTTTCTGTTAGAATAAGTGTTCATTGCTATGATAATCCTTGTGATAACTATATTGTTAAGTTTATGCATGATGCTGAAAGTTACTATGAGAGAGGGAAAGTGTTCTTATGCATCTCAATAATATCAAGTTTCCCCGCTTTAAGCTGAAAGCTTTTATGTTGCACTTGTTTTGCCTTCTTATGCAAGTTGCCTCTGGTTTCAATAACTTGTTTGTTTACAAAATCCCCTTGCATAGGAAGTGGGTTAGACTTAAATGACTTTGTGTTTTTGCTTCTTAATGCTCTCTTTCACTTCAATTCATATCCCTATGAGAGCTTCTTCAAATTTATCATGCCCATCTTAACGGCTACAAAGAAAGAGCTTTATGGGAGACAACCCAATTTGTGTTCGCTTTAGTTTGTTTTTGTTTCTTTGAGTCTTGGAAGTTATTACTTCGGTAATAACCGCTCCTTATCCGTTTTTGTTTGGTTTTTGTGCCAAGATCAACCTCTAATGAGAGAGAAGTAAGATTTGGGGAAGTTGCTGTCCCGAAACAGATTTTTGTGCTTCACCATAAAAATTCGTGAGAGATCTCTATATATCGGATTGAGCTGTAATGTTTTGTGCTTCTGCCACAGGTTGTTATTTAACTTTTGTTAATTTTGCACTTTTTGATTTGAGCAACAGAAGATTTTCGAAAAAATTGATCTTTACCTGCTGGTATGTTTTGACAAATTTTGCCAATCTTGCATTTGCTTCTTTATTCGACTTCCTTTTTGAATTCTTTTTGGGTTTTCGGAAGGAGTTGCTACATTAGCTTATGTTTTGATGGTTTTCAGTTGAAGTTGGACTCAAAAGGTTTTATCACTTCACTTATACTAATGTTGCTAATAAGAACTGTGTGAAGTTTTGTGTGAAAGAAATTTCCAGGAAGTGGAGACAATGGTGTAATAAGGAAGAGAAGGGTTTTATGACTCAAGTAATAAGTGTATGAAGATGAAGATATCGATGATATTCAAGTTATAACTCCGGAGAAATTCATTGAAGACCAAATTCAGAGACCTGCAGAGTCCGTTTCCAACTAGGTAACAGTTCTGGTAAGAAAGTTCTGCGAAAATACAATCCAACTATATTTTTGCAGTTTTCAGTCAATAAGGAAAGCTACGAAGTGAATAAGGGACGGAACCGGAGCCGGGGTGGCCGACACCACCCCATGGCGCGGGCCCACCCCAGGCCGCGCCACCAGGTGGTGAGGCCACCCAGGACTCCGTCTCTGACCCGTTATCTCCCAGCACCTTCCTTTTGATATGAAACTTCGTAATATATAACCCCCCCGGATCTTCCGAGGTTCGTATATCGTGTTTTCGCCGTGTTTTTGTTTCGATCTGTTTCTGCCAGGACATACTCTTTGAAGGCTTAGAAGCACAATGGTGTCCGCTAAGGATAAAGGGAAGGAGTCCATGGAGGAAGACCTCCAAGACCCCGGGAAGGAGAAGGAGATCAAGAGTGAAGGTGAAGAGGAGGCAAAGCGCACCGGCACTACCGTTGCAAGCATTGGAGTGGTGGCAAATCCAGCCATTGGAGGGAAGCCTCCTCATCACCGTTCAGATCCCTGGTCACTTCCTCCACGCACCAAGAATCCTTTCCACACTCTTATCCATGAGCATCAGTACCAGAATATGCCCAAGGAGAAATTACCCTCCAATTGGGATTTGCCTCGTTCTAACCATGCAGGAAAAGAAGACTTCAAGGAGGAAGAGTGGGGAATGAATAGCAAGAGCTGGAATTCTCAACACGACATGATCATGAGCCACATTGAGCAGAACTCACAGCCAATTCGTAATCTCACCTTCGAGATTGAGGACTTTGGGAAACTGATCAAGGAGCTCATCAAGAGGATACTGCCACCACCAAAGGAGTAATTCGTCATCAGGTTTCGCATCCCCTTGGCTTGTTCCAAGCTTGGGGAGTGCCACGGTATCACATCACTATCTTCTATCTTTTTACCTTATTAGTAGAGTCATATCATGATTAGAGGAGTTATTATGTAGTATGGTTTGCATTATGGAAGTGTCCCCTCTCTTGTTAGATATGTATCCCTTGGTGTGAGTTTCCGTTATGAAATATTAATGAGAAGTTCTATCATTCACTCTTTTGCATAGCTTATGTTAGTTTTCACTCCGTGGTTCTATGATTGATCTTGTTGTTAGTATTGGTGGCACTCTGGGATCATTGAGTTAATTTAGTTGGTTTTGGAAAACCTGGCTCGGTCAGTAGGAACACCCTTTTTGAGAGTTGAAAAGAAAAGGATAGAAGTACTCTAGAGAAAAATAATTTCATCATCTTTCTTTCTTGATTTGCTCATAAGTCTAGTATTCTCTAGTTAAGATCTTTTGTGCTTCTAAGGAAGATTGCATGTTTGTCTTTATCACTTGTATGTTTGTTTGTTTCCTTCAACTCGTATACTTGCTACCCAGCCTTGCTAGCCAAAAACCTGTACTGAGAGGGAATTCTTCTCGTGCATCCACTTCTTTAAACCAAAACCTTTGCCATTTGTGTCCACCATACCTACCTAGTAGCAGTATTGCTATTCCAAGTAAATTCTTGTTTTGTCTACCTCCCAAATTGAACTTTTTATGTGAAAATTAGTGATTAAAGCTCCCACAAACTTGATGGCACACTTTACTTTCTTGCATTTAATTAACTTGAACCATTGGGTCCTTCTTTGTTGTGTATATGCTTGCGCTTTATGAGTTGAAGTTAGCCGAACCATGTATCATGGGGACCGCTTTGAACACCTCATTGGTACTTGTACCTAGTTGATATCATGTTCTTTTGCTTATGGATCCCGGCGGTGTGAAATAAAAGTGGAACTTGTAAGATCATGGAGTTTATATGTGTGTTAGAGAAACGCCTAGGCCGCTAGCCTAAGCCATGCCTAATCATGGTGGAAACTTGCAGCATAACTATAGTGAGCATTCTATGAAGCATCCTCAATAAAAACCTATGCAAATAGCAAATAAAAAGATCGCTGAGATGCTCACTGTCTGCTTGCCTTATCATTTTGATTATGGGATAGCTCCTGTGTCATGTGCAAGGGGTACCCCGTTGGCAGTTCTCAATGATACGCATGTATTTACAATGACAAGAGCTTGCTCGTGACTGAAGTTGAGTAGCATGAGGATCGGTACTCATAAGTAAGGGGCATGAGATTTCAACTTATAACTTGTCAAGCATATCCTCTTAGTTGTGTCACTTTAACCTTAATCACCTAAAGATGCCTATGATAGGGGCAATGAGAGCTGAAAGCTAGTAAGTATCATAATTTTTGGGAGCTCTTTATGAGACTTGAAATCCCTGCATCCCTCTTTAAAGGGTCTTTCTTTTGCTTTGTAGTTGAGTCAGTAAACCTATTCCCTTCTATCTCATCAAGTATTTTGAGTTGATGTGTTTCATTCAGTCATATGGTGATTTGTGCATTCATGTTCTTATGTTCCTTGTTTTGCACATTGCTCTTATCTTGATGTTTACTACTTTGAAAGCTTTCATTGAAAAACTAGCTATTTGTGAACTCCAGCAAATTATCAACTATTCTTCGACCAAGAGCTAAGTTTGCCATTACCAATTATGATTCACTCTATGTATCTTTATTGTGTTTCCTTTACTCATTGCAAGTTGAGTTATATAATAGTGAGTTGTTTTCTATTATGATCTATGTATTTGATGAATGTGATGCTTCTTGTCCGTATTCTTTTATCGACTCTTCACTCCATAAACCTGAGGCCATGTTTATTGAGCTCAGTTTCGCTTGAGGACAAGCGAAGTCTAAGCTTGGGGGAGTTGATACGTCCATTTTGCATCACTATTCTATGTCTTAATTCACTATTATTCATTGATATATTTCGTATTGAGAGGTGATACTTATGTTATTTCATCTATTTTTGCATGGTTGATGACTTCTGGAGCATGGACCGCTGCAGTCAGGATTCTTATGGAAAAGGTGCTATTTGGAGGCAAAATTCACGAAGATCAGAAAATCCGGGAAAATATACGGAAAATTCTATTTTTCCAGAAGACTCAAGATGCCAGAAGATGGAGTGGAGGTGGGCCACAGGGGGCCCACACCACCCCATGGCACGGGCAAGCCTAGGTCGCGCCAGGGAGTGGTGTGGCCGCCCTGGCCCACTCCAGCCAGTGTCATTGCATGTCTGTTCTTTTCATGAACCACACCCAGTGTCACTATATGTATGTTCCTCTAAAAAAACATAAGGATCCACCAGTGTCATTGCATGTCTGTTCTTTTCATGAACAACACATGGATCCACCTGTGTCATTGCATGTGTGTTCTTTTCATGAACCACGGCTAGAGTCATTGCAGGTGTGTTCTTCTAAACAAACCACACATGGATCCACCTAGTGTGATTGCATGTATGTTCATTTCACAAACCACACATGGATCCACCAGTGCCATTGCATGTGTGTTCTTTTTATGAACCACAGCTAGAGTCATTGCATGTTTGTTCTTTCCACAAACCACACATGGATCCACCAGTGGCATTGCATGTGTGTTCTTCTCATGAACCACAGCCAGTTTCATTGCATGTCTGTTCTTCTCAAAAACCACATAAGGATCCACCAGTGTCATTGCATGTATGTTCTTCTAAACAAACCTCATAAGGATCCACTAGTGTGATTACATGTCTGTTCTTTTCACAAACCACAGCTTGAGTCATTGCATGTGTGTTCTTCTAAACAAACCACATAAGGATCCCTAGTGTCATTGCATGTATGTTATTTTCATGAACCACACCTAGTGTCATTGCATGTCTGTTCTTTCATGAACCACACCCAGTGTCATTGTATGTTTGTTCCTCTAAACAAACCACACATGGATCCACCTAGTGTCATTGTATGTCTGTTCTTTTCATGAACCACACATGGATCACGCAGTGTCGTTGCATGTGTGTTCTTTTCATGAACCTCGGCTAGAGTCATTGCATGCGTGTTCTTCTAAACAAACCACATAAGGATCCACCAGTGTCATTGCATGTCTGTTCTTCTCGTGAACCACAGCCAGTGTCATTGAAATGTGTGTTCTTCTCATGAACCACACATGGATACACCAGTGTCATTGCATGTCTATTCTTTTCATGAACCACACATGGATCACCAAGTGTCATTGCATGTGTGTTCTTTTCATGAACCTTAGCTAGAGTCATTGCATGTGTGTTCTTCTAAACAAACCACATAAGGATCCACCAGTGTCATTGCATGTGTGTTCTTCTCATGAACCACACCCAATGTCATTGCATGTGTGTCTTTCTCATGAACCACATCCAGTGTCATTGCATGTTTGTTCTTCTCATGAACCACACATGGATACACCAGTGTCATTGCATGTGTGTTCTTTTCATGAACCACAGCTAGAGTCATTGCATGTGTGTTCTTCTAAACAAACCAAATAAGGATCCACCAGTGTCATTGCATGTGTGTTCTTCTCATGAACCACACATGGATACACCAGTGTCATTGCATGTGTGTTCTTTTCATGAACCACAGCTAGAGTCACTGCATGTGTGTTCTTCTAAATAAACCACATAAGGATCCACTAGTGTCATTGCATGTGTGTTCTTCTCATGAACCACATAAGGATACACCAGTGTCATTGCATGTCTGTTCCTTTCACAAACCACATAAGGATCCACCAGTGTCATTGCATGTATGTTCTTTTCATGAACCACATAAGGATCCACCAGTGTCATTGCATGTGTGTTCTTCTAAAAAAACACATAAGGATCCACCAATGTCATTGCATGTCTGTTCTTTTCACAAACCAAAGCTAGCGTCATTGCATGTGAGTTCTTCTAAACAAACCACATAAGGATCCATAGTGTCATTGCATGTCTGTTCTTTTCATGAACCACACCCAGTGTCATTGCATGTCTGTTCTTTTCATGAACCACACCCAATGTCATTGCATGTCTGTTCCTCTAAACAAACCACACATGGATCCACCTAGTGTCATTGCATGTCTATTCTTTTCATGAACCACACATGGATCACCCGGTGTCATTGCATGTGTGTTCTTTTCATGAATCTCAGCTACAGTCATTGCATGTGTGTTCTTCTAAACAAACCACACATGGATCCACCTAGTGTCATTGCATGTCTGTTCTTTTCATGAACCACACCAAGTGTTATTGCATGTTTGTTCCTCTAAACAAACCACATCAGGATCCACCAGTGTCATTGCATGTATGTTCTTCTCATGAACCACAGCCAGTGTCATTGCATGTTTGTTATTCTCACAAACCACATAAGGATCCACCAGTGTTATTGGATGTGTGTTCTTCTCATGAACCACACATGGATCCACCCAGTGTCATTGCATGTCTATTCTTTTCATGAACCACAGCTAGAGTCATTGCATGTGTGTCCTTTTCACATACCACATATGTATCCACCAGTGTCTTTGTATGTGTGTTCTTCTAATGAACCCCATGTCTATTCTTTTCATGAACCACAGCTAGAGTCATTGCATGTGTGTTCTTTTCACATACCACATATGTATCCAACAGTGTCTTTGTATGTGTGTTCTTCTAATGAACCACACATGGATACACCAGTGTCATTGCATGTGTGTTCTTTTCATGAACCACAACTAGAGTCATTGCATGTGTGTTCTTCTAAACAAACCACATAAGGATCCACCAGTGTCATTGCATGTGTGTTCTTTTGATGAACCACTGCTAGAGTCATTGCATGTGTGTTCTTCTAAAGAAACCACATAAGGATCCACCTTTTTCATTGCATGTGTGTTCTTCTAAACAAACCACATAAGGATCACCCAATGTCATTGCATTTGTGTTCTTTTCATGAACCACACAAGGATACACCAGTGTCATTGCATGTATATTCCTTTCACAATCCACAAAAGGATCCACCAGTATCATTGCATGTATGTTCTTTTCATGAACCACATAAGGATCCAAAAGTGTCATTGCATGCCGTGTTCTTGTAAACAAACCACGTAAGGATCCACCAGTGTCATTGCATGTCTATTCTTTTCATGAACCACACCCAGTGTCATTGCATGTATGTTCCTCTAAACAAACCACATAAGGATCCACCAATGTCATTGCATGTCTGTTCTTCTCATGAACCACAGCCAGTGTCATTGCATGTCTGTTCTTTTCATGAACCACACCCAGTGTCCTTGCATGTACGTTCCTCTAAACAAACCACACATGGATCCACCTAGTGTCATTGCATGTTCATTCTTTTCATGAACCACACATGGATCACGCAGTGTCGTTGCATGTGTGTTCTTTTCATGAACCTCAGCTAGAGTCATTGCATGTGTGTTCTTCTAAACAAACCACATAAGGATCCACCAGTGTCATTGCATGTCTGTTCTTCTCGTGAACCACAGCCAGTGTCATTGAAATGTGTGTTCTTCTCATGAACCACACATGGATACACCAGTGTCATTGCATGTCTTTTCTTTTCATGAACCACACATGGATCACCCAGTGTCATTGCATGTGTGTTCTTTTCATGAACCTTAGCTAGAGTCATTGCATGTGTGTTCTTCTAAACAAACCACATAAGGATCCACCAGTGTCATTGCATGTGTGTTCTTCTCATGAACCACACATGGATACACCAGTGTCATTGCATGTGTGTTCTTTTCAAGAACCACAGCTAGAGTCATTGCATGTGTGTTCTTCTAAACAAACCAAATAAGGATCCACTAGTGTCATTGCATGTGTGTTCTTCTCATGAACCACACATGGATACACCAGTGTCATTGCATGTGTGTTCTTTTCATGAACCACAGCTAGAGTCACTGCATGTGTGTTCTTCTAAATAAACCACATAAGGATCCACTAGTGTCATTGCATGTGTGTTCTTCTCATGAACCACACCTCGTGTCATTCCATGTGTTTTCTTCTCATGAACCACACATGGGTATACCAGTGTCATTGCATGTGTGTTCTTCTGATGAACCACACCTAGTGTCATTGCATGTGTGTTCTTCTCATGAACCACTCCCAGTGTCATTGCATGTGTTTTCTTCTCATGAACCACACATGGATACACCAGTGTCATTGCATGTGTGTTCTTTTCATGAACCACGACTAGAGTCATTGCATGTGTGTTCTTCTAAACAAACCACATAAGGATCACCCAGTGTCATTGCATGTGTGTTATTTTCATGAACTTCAGCTAGAGTCATTGCATGTGTGTTCTTCTAAACAAACCACATAAGGATCCACGAGTGTCATTGCATGTGTGTTCTTGTAAACAAACCACATAAGGATCACCCAGTGTCATTGCATGTGTGTTCTTTTCATGAACCACATAAGGATACACCAGTGGCATTGGATGTCTGTTCCTTTCACAAACCACATAAGGATCCACCAGTGTCATTGCATGTCTGTTCTTTTCATGAACCACATAAGGATCCACCAGTGTCATTGCATGCGTGTTATTCTAAACAAACCACATAAGGATCCACCAGTGTCATTGCATGTCTGTTCTTTTCACAAACCAAAGCTAGAGTCATTGGATGTGTGTTCTTCTAAACAATCCACATAAGGATCCATAGTGTCATTGGATCTCTGTTCTTTTCATGAACCACACCCAGTGTCATTGCATGTCTGTTCTTTTCATGAACCACACCCAGTGTCATTGCATGTATGTTCCTCTCACAAACCACACATGGATCCACCTAGTGTCATTGCATGTCTGTTCTTTTCATGAACCAGACATGTATCACCCAGTGTCATTTCATGTGTGTTCTTTTCATGAACCTCAGCTAGAGTCATTGCATGAGTGTTCTTCTAAACAAACCACATAAGGATCCACCAGTGTCATTGCATGTATGTTCTTCTCATGAACCACACCCAGTGTTATTGCATGTGTGTTCTTCTCGTGAACCACACATGGATACACAAGTGGCATTGCATGTCTGTTCTTTTAATGAACCACACATGGATCCACCAGTGTCATTGCATGTATGTTCTTTTCATGAACCACACCTAGTGTCGTTGCATGTTTGTTCCTCTAAACAAACCACATAAGGATCCACCGGTGTCATTGCATGTGTGTTCTTCTCATGAACCACACCTAGTGTCATTGCATGTGTGTTCTTCTCATGAACCACACATGGATACACCAGTGTCATTGCATGTGTGTTCTTTTCATGAACCACAACTAGAGTCATTGCATGTGTGTTCATCTAAATAAACCACATAAGGATCCACCAGTGTCATTGCATGTGTGTTCTTCTCATGAACCACACATGGATCCACCAGTGTCATTGCATGTATGTTCTTTCCATGAACCACACCTAGTGTCGTTGCATGTTTGTTCCTCTAAACAAACCACATAAGGATCCACCGGTGTCATTGCATGTCTGTTCTTCTCATGAACCATAGCTAGTGTCATTGCATGTATGTTCTTCTCACAAACCACATAAGGATCCACCAGTGTCATTGGATGTGTGTTCTTCTCATGAACCACACATGGATCCACCCAGTGTCATTGCATGTCTATTCTTTTCATGAACCATAGCTAGAGTCATTGCATTTTTGTGCTTTCCACAAACCACGTATGGATCCACCAGTGTCATTGCATGTCTGTTCTTTTCATGAACCACACCCAGTGTCATTGCATGTCTGTTCCTATAAACAAACCACACATGGATCCACCTAGTGTCATTGCATGTCTGTTCGTTTCGTGAACCACACATGGATTACCCAGTGTCATTGCATGTGTGTTGTTTTCTTGAACCTCAGCTAGAGTCATTGCATGTCTGTTCTTTTCACAAACCACACATGGATCCACCAGTGTCATTGCACGTGTGTTCTTATAAAAAAACCACACATGGATCCTAATTAACCTTAGGAGAGCCCTAACCTTAGCCCCCCAATGGGTGGCCGTTAGACCGAGTCTTCCAGAAGGCATGCCCTAACACAGTTGTTCTGCTTGACGATTGTTACATACCGTTCGATTGAGGCGTTTGGATGATTGGGATGATCTTTGTGAGAGCGATCCACGAGTAGGCTGTTCTGCGGCATGATTGGCCACACTTGATCTAGACAAACTGTCAACACCGGGCGCTCCCCATGTTGCGAGTGTCACGACTCACGAGTTCAGTGGGCCATATCCCAGTGTCAAGTCCCCATTACTTCTCTTCCTCCCCGTACTTCTCTTCCTTCCCTGTCGAAGCCACTTTCTCCACTTCACTCTCATCCTGCCGTAGCCGCAAGCCGACAGTGCCTCCATCCCAATCCCCTCTCTGGCAGCCACCCCCTCCCCTCTCGCCATGGGTTCAAGGGGAGATGGCGAGGAAACGCATCATGACAACATGGACAGTGATTTCGATGTGAGTCGTCTCATCTCTATCTCTATCATCTGTGGCCAGTTATCTATTTTTTGAGCTAGATCTAATTTGTTTACTCATGTGCGTATGATGTGTTAGGCCAACCAGACGATGTATGACTCCGACTATCACGATTTAGTGGATGAAGACAGTCCTCTGCTATGTAAACATGGATATGTGCCCGCTAAATTTGTAGCGTTCAAAGGACGAAACACAGGCAATAGGTTTCTACGATGTCAAGGACATCGTGCAATGATGCAAGGCAGAAGTTGTGGTGTTGTCAAATGGGTAGATCCATAGTGGCCCAAATCAATGCAGAAAACGCTGGACAAACTATGGGAAATGAATGTTAAGAATCCGTATTCAGCTCACTTCTTGATAGTGTTGAGATGAAGCTATGGGAACCAGTTGACACGACCAAGCATAAGCGAGATCTCAGGCGGGTGCAAGACAAGGTTAGCAAAGTCGATAAGGAGAGGGATGCGATGTTGGCCCTAAAGGCTAAAGCAGAGCAAGAACTGACTCAAGCAAGAAATGATCTTCACTAGGCCAAAGTCCTGCAATTCACAACTACGAGTATTGACAAGTGCATGAGGAAAAATCCAAAGAAACAATTGAAGCTGTGCAAGGAAGATGCTAAAAGGAAGGAGCAAACGATTCGATCCTTGCTCTCGCAGGAAGATGCGCATCGGGCTAAGATTAGGAAGATCAAGGAGATGTGTGATAACTAGTTCTATTTAGCTTAAGCTCTGTGCCTTTTTAAGTTGTAATAGTTGTACTTGTTGACCTAGCAGTCTAAACTATTGGCCCCGGAGTCCTGGGAGGAAAAAAATTGGTCGCCCGTTAATCTGTCTTAACCCCGCATTACTTATTTTGTCTGACCAATGCCCCTTGGATATTCCGTCCGTTGCTTCATTGTCCTCGTGTACAAATAGGAGGAACCACAGCGTGTCGCTTCGTCGTCCATCCCCTCGTCCTCTCCAATCTCCACCGCACCATCACTTCGTCGTCCATCCCCTCGCTCCCTCGCCAATCTCCACCGCGGCGCCATGAAGATGCCCTCACTGAACTTCTACGAGGCGGTGATGTTCGTGCACTTCGACATCCTCGCGCTCTCGGCCGCCATGGTGCCCCACGAATGGCGCATCAGCTATGCGGGGGTGCCGGTGGCTCCGCTCCCTGGCCGAGCCGAGATGGAGAGCGAAATCACGGCGCACTGCCACCAGATGCCCACGTGGAAGAGGGCGCTGCCCCGGTACACGGCGGCCAGCCCATACTGGCCGGCGCTGTTCAAGAAGGAGCGGAAGGCCACGATTGGCAACCGCATCATTGACGGGCGCGTGGTGCACCTGGATCTCAACAACGGAGAAGGGCGGGAGAGGTTCTGGTACGTCCTTGGACGGACCAAGTACACCGTCATCGCTGCCGCTCGCCGCAAAGAGGTGCTCCGTATCGCGAACAATTCAGAAATCGTGGAGGTTCCGTCCGACGACAATGAGGAAGCCAGCGGCTCGGAGGACAGTGGCAACGGAAGTGAAATTGTTGACTAATGGTTAAATCAATGTAGGATGTGAAATCGCACCTTTGTTTAGAAGAATTTGTGATTAAATTAATGAAATGCCTCGATTTAGATCTCTGTCTCGATTAATTTGGGGAAGAATTTGTGATTTAGATCAATTTCTGCCTCGATTTAGATCTTTGTCCCGGATTGGGAACGTGACCGTGGACCAAAGACGCCTTTTCTACTAGTGTATTATGACATTGGTGGTTTGTTTAAATGTAATCTACATGGATTGTGCCGCATACAAATGGCACAACCACAATTTATAAAGTGGAAGCACCTACACCCGGTTACTAGAGATCCGGGAGATTCGCCAGATGAAGGGGATTCAGGAGCAGAGAGGCGGTGAGATAGACGGGCTCAAGATTAGGCCAGAAAGTGGTACCGATTTCCTCCTCATTTGGGTATTATCGGTTGCTATTGCTGTTTATGTTGCCACATCGTTGTGCATCATCTGAAATAAGTTGTTGCTTCCTGGAGTGTGTCAGCTTAAATAATTTATTTTTGTGCCACTTACATTGCATCGAATTTGGAGACCTCCTGCCCCTCAGCAATCGTGGAACCGTTGCTGCGTGTTTTCAGATAGCAAGGGCACAATCACAGTTTCGGCTTCAACTACTGACTCGGGCGTTTCGAAACCCTAAGTCGCAGTACATTTTAATCAGAGAACATGGGTTGATTGTTTCGCCCAGGAAAGTACCACACAGAACTCCAGAATTTAACATAATGACATATATAGGTTCAAGTTCAACACATTACTATGCATCTTCATTGCCAGCAGCCTTCTTCCGCAGCCTGGGTGCCAAGCTTTCACGTCCACTGGCTTCTTCATTTCCTGCCTTCTTCCTCTTCCTCGGTGCCAATTTTCTTAGCTTCACGTACTCTGCATTGCTGGGACAATGGGCACCAGAATCATGTCCAGCATCATCTTTCCCCTCGTTTTTTATTTCTTCGGGCAGCAAAATCACTGACCCGGAAGTCATGTTTCTAACCTTGCGGCGCTTCCTGTCAAAGAAACAAGACTGTTGCATAACTGTCTAATATCTACAGAGTAAATAAAACAAAAATTACAATTCAGCACAAACATGCGAACCCCAAGCGACCTTTGCTTACCAGGAGCTAATTGGGTTCGAGCAACCACCCTGTCCAAGAATAGAACGGCGACTCCCAGTTGCAGTAGCTTCCACATCCAGTACATGACATTTCAGGTCAAACATGGCAGCCGAAGCATACCTTTTCATCAACCCAATTAGCTGACTGTCACACATTATAGGAACCATGATGCCACGTTCATCCATGAAGTTGAACTTTGCAGTCTGCTTCGGCCATAATTCATCATGATTACGAAGAGCAGCAACCATACCAGGTATATTGTAGATCTGTGGAGGCGCTTCTTCCATCATGAAACAATGGTGTCTGTACCACTTGCCCTTAGAGTCGTACCTGTAGAGGACTACCGTAACCAGGTAAGGGCGGTCCACGGTGATCCCACTTGAGAGAAAACTGTGGACAAAATATGTTTATCAGCGTTGGACTAACAAACAATTTGAGGTTTAGTAGCCAGCTAGTAGTTATAATTAGTGCAAATAGCAAAGAGAAGGGTAGCTCACCTTCTTATAGCCAGAACTTCTTCTTCCTTGATAGTAGGATCTGCCATCCTCCGAGCTGCTCGGCTCGTCGGCGGCGGAGGCGGGCTAGAGCCTCGCAATAGCGGCTACGGCATGCGCCATTGGAGCTCGGGATGAGCGACTGGGCGCAGCAACTTGGCGCCGGAAGTCAAATGTCTGAAGGGATCGTCCTGCCTGGAGGGTGGATTCTGACGCCAATGGTGCTAGGGGAAAGGTGGGAATGGATTTGTGAAATTGGTCAACGCATCCAATCCACTTAGCTACTCGATTTGCCTAAGAGGTTGCCACGTTGGCGCTCGCGTCACGGACAGATGACCGACATGAGGGTCCCGATCGTCTACTTCACGGGGCAGTTTAACAGAATGTTTGAATTTGGCAGGGGTGAGATGAGTTTGCCTCGAAATGGCCCCTGTCAGTAGTTGGCGGCCCAACTTTTCAAAATGCGGCAATTTCAGGCAACTTAGATACCGCCATGCGCTGGCCTGTGAACTTTGGTACCGTAGACGAACATGCCCCATCACATGTATGCACCGATGTAACAACTTGCGGCGCACAATGATTGACAATGCCCCCAATAGTGTGTCATTGGCGGTGTGACGATGTGGGAGGCAATGCTACCAACTATGTAGGACCCGCACATTTGACTGGCGGTAACTACTGAGGACGTAGGTGTTTGTCGGCGCGCCACCGATCATATCTGATCGGGAGCGTTGCATCTACCTAGGCTGATGGTAATTATGCATGGAGTGGTGTCGCCGCATTTACCCTAGCCGCTAATCAATGAAGCGTGCGTCAACGACTGACGCGCCCATCCCGCCAGTCACTCGGCTACTACTAGGAAATGTCTTATAGGATACACGCTATCGGGGGCACACTGCCACATTCCCGCGCCATATTATAACTCGCGGCATGCAGAAAAGTACAACGCTCCCGATTAGTTGTCATTGGGGGCATGGCTCTGTGAGAGGCAACGCCACCATCAGTGTGGGACCCATGCGTCTGACTGGCTGTAAATATTAGAGGTGTGGTAACTGCCCACTGGGCTCCCAGTGATGTCTTATCAGGGGCGTTGCAGAGCCCCACGCCTTTGTCAATTTTGTGTGCTGCGGAGTGATCACCAATCCCCACACCGCTAATAAATGTTGTACGCGTCAGTGGCCTAGCACCAGCATCACGTCAAATAGGGGTCAGCAATGAAGCCTGCGAGATGCGCGTCGAGGGCCATCATGGTCAGCAGCCCGGCCAATGGCGCGTGGTCGCTGTGATAATGGAGCTGCCGGGAACCACTCCTCTCACTTCCCCACGCGTCGCTCGACAACTTCTGCTCGAGCCACCGTGTTCCCTCTTTCCCACTTCCCCGCTTTCCCAGGTGCCACCATCCCCTCTTCCCCATGCTAGGTGCGTTGGCACAGTATATAAGTTCCCAATGTCACCACGATGAGAGAACACACACCACCGTCCACCTGTACACTACGCCGCACGCAACCGTGGCCACAGCTCCTAGGGGGTTCACCATAGGAAGAGAAAGGGACAGGGGTCGTGCATGTGCCACATCTCTTCCGTCATCGCTGCTGGTCTAGCGTGGCAAGCCGGGGGCGTCCACCTGGCAGGGGGGTGGCTGCGGAGATCGTTTTCAATCACCACCTCCATCGTTGCTAGTCCAGCATGCCGGCCTAGGTGGCACCCACCCAGCAGGGGCAGGGGTTCAATCACCACCGCCATTGCCACCAATCTAGCATGCCAGGCCCGTAGCACCAACCTGGTAGGGGTAGGGGAGGCAGAGGAGGCCGTGGCGACAGGACGGTCGTGGCAGCAGTGGTGGCGGGTCACTCTCCTCCTCGCCCTCACCCTCGGCGTCACTGGCTACAACTATGGGTATGGACAAGTTCATGAGGGTAAGTGCAGAGAAACAATTGAAGTTGTACAAGGAAGATGCTAAAAGAATGGCGTAGACGATTAAATCCTTGCACTCGTAGGAAGATGTGCATCGGGATAAGATTACGAAGATCAAGGATATGTGTGAAAACTAGTTCTATTTAGCTAGAGCTCCATACTTTTTTAATTGTAATAATAGTACTTGTTGACAAAATGGTCTAAACTAGTGGTCTCGGAGTCCTGGGAGAAAAATTGGTCATCTGTTATTCTGTCTTAGCCCTTCATTACTTCCTTTTGTCTAATGATGGTGGTAATCTGACTTTGGTGGTTTGTTTAAATGTAATCTACGTGGATTCTGTCGCATGCAAATGGCACAAACATAATTTATAAACTGGAAGCTTCGCCAGATGCAGGGAAGGTAGGAGCAGGGAGGTGGTGAGATAGATGGGCTTAAGATTAGGCCAGAAAGTGGTACTAGTTTCCTCATTATCTGGGTATTAACGGTTGCCATTGCTGTTTATGTTGACATGTCATTCTCTAGCTGCTAAAATAAGTTGCTGCTTCGTCGAGTGTAGTAGCTTAGAATTTTTTTTCCAGCTTAGAACCTTATAAGAAGCATAATCCCAAAATAAGTGATTAATGAAGTGCTTACATAATTTATTTTTATGCCACTAACATTCCATCAAATTTGGAGACCCCCTCCCCCTCAGCAATCGTGGTCCCGGTGCTACAAGTTTTCAGATACTAGTGGCACAATCACAATTGCGGATTCAACTAGTGACTCGACCATTTCTAAACCTCAAGTCGCGGTACATTTTACTTCGAGAACAAGGGTAGATTGTTTCACCCGACAAGTTCCACGCACACAACTCTAGAATTTAACCGAAATATATATATATAGGTTCAAGTTCAACACATTATTATGCATCTTCATTAATAGCCTTCTACCTCTGGCTGGGTGCCAACTTGCTTGATTTTACGTCTACTAGCTTCTTCGTTGCCTGCTTTCTTCCTCTTTCTGGATGCCAATTTTCTTACGTTCACGTACTCTGCATCTCCGAGACAATCAGCACCATAATTGTTTCCAACATCATCACTCAACTCGTTTTGATATTCTTCCCGCAACAAAACGGCTGACTCGGCAGTCATGTTTTTAACCTTGCGCTTCTTGCCAAAGAAACAGGATACGGCTAACTACCTAATATCTACAGAGTAAACAAGAAAATTACAATTCAGCACAAATATATGAACCCCAAGAGACCTTTGCTTACCAGGCGCAAGGGTTCGAGTGACCACCTTGTCCAAGAATAGCAGGGCGACTCCCAATAGCAGCAGCTTCCACATCCAGTTCATTACAATTCAGCATAAACATGCAAGCTGAAGCAGACATTTTTATCAATCCAATTAGCTGACTGTCACACATTATAGAAACAATGATACCTCGTTCATCGATGAAGCTAAACTATGCAGTCTGTTCGACTCTATTTCAGTATGTTTACGCAGAGCAACAACCATACCAGGAATCGTGCAGATATGAGCAGGCACTTCTTCCATCGTGAGACAATGAAGTTTATTCCACTTGCCCTTCCCATTTGCTAATTTAGAGTCGCAGCTGAAGAGGTTTACCGTAATCAAGTAAGAGTGGTCCACGGAGATCCTACATGACAGAAATTTGGGGACAAAAAATACGAATTGTTTGTCAGCGTTAGGCTAGAAAACACTTCTAAGTTCGATCTATCTCTATACTGTCAATAGCCAGCTATCAGTAATAGTTAGTGCAAATAGAAAAGATAAGAGTATCTCTCCCGCATGTAGTCAGAACTTCTTCTTCCTTGGTAGTAGGATATGCCATCCTTCGTGCTGCTCAGCTCGTCGGCGGCTGAGGCGGGGCTAGAGCCTCACAATGGCGGGCATGAAATGCGGCATTGGAGATCGGGATCAGCAAGTGGGCGCAGCAACTTGGTGCCAACAGTCAAATGTCCGAAGGGATCATCCTGGTTGGAGGGTGGATTTCGCCGCCACCAGTGCTAGGGTTCATGCGAAGGAGGGAGTGAATTTGTGAATTTAGTCAACACACTAAGGCCTTTAGATATTCATTTGGCCTACGTGGTTGCCGTGTTGGTGATCGCGTCACGACAGAGTACTGACATGAGGGTCCTGATGTTGGGTTCGCACCATAGAAAACAAAAATTTTCCTACGATGGGAACTACCGCCAAGATCTATCTACTAGATACAAGCAACGGGTGGATATACATCCATAGAGAACTTACCTCTAAGACAACAAAGCTTTGTTAACGATATGGAACTCGTGGATGATGTAGTCACACACTTGCCTATCTCAAGATCATGATGAAGTCCAGCAGGTGCGGCTCCAGCACGTCCATCAGATCCAGCTCCAGCAAGTCCAGCACCACCAAGTCCAGCACCGCAAAGCAGTGGTGCATCTGTGATCGCACACACGTCCGGTACCCCGACAACCTCCGTCCCTCGCTCCAGCAAAGCAGCGGAAGAAGCAACTCCTTTCCAGATAAAGCCACCGGGAACATGTATCTCGCTAATCTGAGGCCATGGGGAATAACTAGAGGGGGAGAGAGATCCTTCACAAGGAGGTGTGTGGAAGAAGGGGTGTGAGGGGGCCTTTTATAGGAGGAGGGGGTGCCCCTCCCCATGGCCGGTGCCTCATGGAGGTGACCCCTCACCTCCCACATTCATGTGGTGGTAACCCCCTCCACATTAAAATGCCCCTTCACATTTTCTTTTAAAGTCTCCACTTTAAATGCATTAAATTTCTCCAAATTTAATGCTCTCTCATTTAATAAAATCTTTTATTAATTTTATTTAGAATTTTGTTAATTACTTTAATTAACAAACATTCACATAAAAACCCCTGCAACATTTCAATATTACATGCAGAACCAATTTCGGCAATTTCACCCGAAACAGTTTCGGTGTCTATTGAAATAATTCTAGCGCTTTCTTAAATCTTTATCTGAAATATATTTGCTCCAAATGGTGTCGGTATCCCTTAAGTGTGTCACTCTACGGTTCGCGAATAATGCAGACATGATCGAGACCCCTCTCAGATCAATAATCAGAAGCGGGACCTGGAGATCCATACTAACTCCTACACATCCAACGATGACTTATGTGATCGTGAGAACCTTTAACGCTAGTATCTAAATCTCTTTGTCTCGCGATATATTACATGTTCGAGATTTGATCATCGGTATCCAAATACCTAGTTTGATCTCGTTACCAATATGCACTCTTTTCTCGTTCCCGTGATATAACATTCTAGTGATCACATCACTTGCTTGCAAGCTATTTCAATGTATTATCACCGAGAGGGCCCAGAGTATATCTATCCGTCATCGGGATGGAAAAATCCCACTCTTGATCCATGAGCCTCAACATAACACCTTCGTAGCACTGAACCCACCTTTATAGTCACCCTGTTACAGTGTGACGTTTGATGTTATCAAGATACTCTTCCGGTGTTAGTGATTAACATGATCTCATGGTCTAAGGACTAATATTACTTCGTATGATGTTATAGCAATATAAACACAGTGACTCTGATCGTAATGCTATACTTCGGATGAATGTTCATCACATCATTCCACCAATGTTGTGACCTCGTTATTAACAACATCCGATGTCCATGATCAGCAAACCTTGATCATCTTGTTAATCAACGAGCTAGTTTATATGAGAGGCATTACTAGGAACTTTGTATTTTGTTTATTAAACACGCATGTATTAACGTTTCAAATTAATACAATTATAGCATGCAAAATAAACATTTATCGTAAACATGGAATAAGATAATAACCACTTTATTATTGACTCTCGGGCATATTCCCTTCAGTCTCCCACTTGCACTAGAGTCAATAATCTAGTTTGAAAAACTTTGCGTATTGAACACCTATGGCTTTCTGGTGTTGCATATACGCGATTGCTAGTGGTTAACATAATCTCCGAATCTGACAGTTTCAGGTCCATGTGTATTTGCATGTCTTTGCGTCTCTATGCATCACTCATTCTCAAATGAGATGGCATTGTATAAATTTGGTCCTTTGGTGAGACCTTTAGTTCGTCCGGGTTAAAATATGTTGATATTATTGTCATACAATATATCTTCATAGTATAAGCCCACTTTGCACCACACCTAGTTTGATAACAAACTACTTAACACAAATTCCCTCCTTTGCTGCTACTATAGAAGTCATATACTTAGCCTTTTGTTGTCGTATCCGTCACAATGTCTCAACTTTGGAACTCATCCAAATCCATCATGGAACATCCTTTCCATTACATTGTGCCACCCATAGTCTAAATTGAGATAAATTTAATTTGTATCTTGTGACAAAACTAGAATCAATGTAACACTTTACAATGAACTATTTAACTATTTGTCACTTATACATGATATATTCTTAGTTCTTCCAAAGCTCATAAGAATATATTTACTATTGTCCAATGATCATCTTATGAATCATTCTGGTATGTGCTCATAACATTTAGAGCATAGGACATATCTAGATATATACATACCATGGTATAATCGATCAAAATATTCATGTGATTTTACTCACCAAGTGTTGAAACAGTTGAATCTTGATACAATCATTTCTATGCAGCAAGAACATTTCTTGTTGTTTCCATATTGAACCCTTTCAATATCTCATATATGTATGCCTGGCATAACCATATTAGCGCCTCAATCTATCCATATAGACATTGATGCCAAATATTCTGGTTTTGCCCAAGTCTTTCATCGAAATCCTATTTTAATGAAATTCTTAGCTTGTGTCAATAAAAGATACATCATTTCCAATCAACAATATGTACTTTGCATAATATATTGGAAATTTTTCTCAGGCTCCCACTTAATTTCTTGCAAATGCAAGCATCTTCATCATCTCTGATGAAATTAAACTCCTTTAACATTTTCATCATGGTGAAGATTCCAACTACGCTATGCTCACTTCAACTATTGAAGTTTGCATGCCCTTTCAGCACCCTTTGAATTAAAAAAACCCTTCAGACAGTGTCATGTACACGTCCTAGGTAACCATTCTATTAGTGGTTGCTACATTAATCCGTCAAGACTAAATATCGCTATGAAAGATCAAATCTTGTCATAGTCAACTCCTTGAACATTTCCGTAAACTTATTTCTGACATGTCGACTATTTCATAGATGTTAAACATCCATGTCTATTTCTTTATAGATCCAAACACGACCAATAGGCTTCACGCCTTTCCGGAGGGTCTTCCAAGTTCAGAAACTTGATTTCTCGTGTATGGATACTATCACAGATTCTATGACTTCTAGTCATTTTATGGAGTTAGGGTCCATCATCGCTTCTTTGCATGCAGTCGGTTCATCATTGTCAAAACAATAATGACTTCTGTTTCAAATCTTACTATTTGATTCTTACCGACCCACATGGTTCAATAGGAACTCTAATCTACAAGATCACACCCTTTGTAATCACGGGAGCCATGAGCATTGTGGCCGCCACCGGGACACTTTCCGGTGTTGCGCTACTTAGCACATATAGCTAAGGTTCAACAACCTTATCAAAGTTCTATTGTCCTCCCACTTAACTTTTCATGAAAAATTTCTTCTCAAGAAACTTGACGTTCCAAGCGACAAACTCCTTTGTCATCGGTGTTATGGAGGAATTCCCAACAAATTCTTTGGGATAACCTACAAAGATGTGCTCATCCGAATTTGGTTGTAAACATTTTACTTATGCATAGCATACCAAAATTTAAGAAAAGACAATTCGGGTTTTATCCCAAACCATAACTCATATGGTGTCATTTCAACAGATCACGATAGTGCTCTTTTCCGTGTAAAAGCGGTAGTCTCTAAAGCTTTAATCCTTAAAACATAATGGCGGTTTTATAGATGACACCTTTGATCTTACCATGTCAAACAAGGTTTGATTTGATCTCTCGAACATACCATACTCCTGTGGTTTATCGGGAGATGCAAATTCATGGAACAATTCCTGAAATCTTAGGTGTTTTGCTAAACATGTAAAATATAAAGATATATTCACTCAAATTTCTGGATAAATCATATGAAGCAAAAAGATCCATCGCATATGGCTACACATAATGGACTATATACATCAACATGCATAATATCCAATAAGTTAGTCATCCGTTCCTCTTTGGCCTATGGACAGAGTTTCAATTATCTCAAGGAAAGTTTCACAAGCGTCAATTGATCAAAATCAAAAGACTCCAAAAATCCATCAACATGGAGTTTCTTCATGTTTACTTTTGAATATAATTCAAACAGCGATGTCACTTCATAAGTGATCTTCCAATCATTTGGCTTACGACATTTTAGCAATAATGTTTATGGATGTGATTTCTCCAACTAGACTTGTAAAAGTTCATCCATCCTTTATGGAATACTGTAATTATTTGAACAACCATTGTTCTCGTAATACTGGAACAAAATAACAATTATTAAAACAAAATCTTGAAGGCTAGGTTTAATGACAACGAAAACACAATAACACTTTATTTGTTTTCGATGAACATCATCACTTATTCTCTTGCCAGTTACTTAGGCCGTTGCAGTTCATGAATTGAGTTGTTCTGTATGACACTTCACACCAACCAATTTGGTATCAAATACTAGTATCCAATACCTCAAAACCACATTGTTTAACAAGCAAGGAATGCAGCCATAACATGTATATCTTCTATATACCTAAGTTGGACATCTCCAACCTTTTCTTTTCTGCCAAATATTTTATAGATTCTCTTTCAACGATTCCTTTTCTTTTAAAAGAATCTATCAACATCAATAGTGGTGTCTTTCACATGACACATAGTACAAAGCGTATATACTCAAATACTAATACCTTTGGACTTGCACTTTGAAGTGGATCACCATCATCAAATGTTTGGTGTTCTTTCAAAAATCCATTCTTTAGTAATCTATTAGTGTAGTAAACATTTTACTTACATCTTCTATTCATGCTTATCATGACAACTTTCATGATCAAGCTACTATAGCCTATAAGGCAGAATCGCGAGTATAATATTAGTTCCCAAAACCTTTTTGGGAGATCCGGATGCCTAGCATCTCCATCCTTCACAAATTCTCATACAATATGACAACATGTATTTTGCTAAATTATACTCTATCATAATGCAACCAAAAACATTATTTCAGATATCACAATATCTTTCACACATGATGGTTTCTGAAACATTTTTCAGCTCCTAGATAATCTTGATATTAAAACAACTTTTGAATATCAATAATCATGGAGGCAAACATGATACTTTAGATACTAACATTGGAATTCTTACTCTTGATTTAATACTACTTATTAAACTTCATGGAGTAAATAGAGTTTGCTGAAAGTTTGCAATAGGACTTATAAACTTTAAATAGACATTCAAAACAATACGATACCAGTTCATAAAGTAAATATCCAGAATTCTATAGTTCTATTATCTCAATTAAAACTAAGCATAAGGTAGTAAACATATGCCAATGACTACAAGAAATTATGTAAATTCACTTTGATTTAGTTTATGACAAATTTGGTTCGACTAATCCAAATTAGAAATGAACTCCCACTCAAAAACGACATCCCTCGTGCCTTTTTGGTGATTACATGAGCCAAATCCACTACACCAAGTCCGATCATCACGTGAGTCGGTGTAGCTTCAAAGGCGAGCATATATATGGGAATCATATCAACTATATGACTCATGCTTAACCTTTTGGTCCGTGTTCCGAGGCCAAGTAACAACCAAAGTATTCGCGTGTGTAAAATTGTCTTACACCCGTTGTATGAAAGCGTAGAGTCGAGTACACCCGATCATCACGTGATGTCTCGAAACACGATCCATAGAATGGTGCATACTTAAGGAAGAACACATTTTATCTTGATATTTAAATGAGGGATCATCTTATAATGCTACTAAAAGCGCTAAACTAGCAATATAAGATGCGAACATCTAATGTGTAAAGTGGGATGATATGGTCCATGCATTTGATCTCTATCATATGCATCGTGGTATGATCTCTATCATTCCTTTGTGTGTAATGCCAAGGTCTATGGAACTTATACTTTAAGTGTGTTGTAAGAGTATCTATCATACATCTACTTACAACATTACCATATCAAGACACTAGCCCAGCAATGATCTAAACTAGACGCCTCTATATCCATTGCAAGTTTTACGTGGCTTAGGGCTTTCGGAGATAGAACCGGTCTTACCTACGAACATGAAACCACAACGAGGATAACCAAGTTATTAGCAACTCGTTGTAAATCATATATTCACTATAGTAGGAGAGACAGACACCAGCCAGCCACTTATGCAAAACTAATTGCATGTCAGTCATGGAACCGGTCTCATGTGCGATGACATGTAAGGTTGGTCCGGACCGCTTCATCCCACTATGCCACCAATATCCAAAATACATAGAAGATGAAATAACATGATCATCATCGCCCACATATAAACATATGTGTACTACGCGTGCAAAGCACCTACACATAGACCTGGCTCTGATACCACTGTTGGGTTCGCGGCATAGAAAACAAAAAATTTCCTATGATGGGAACTATCGCCAAGATCTATCTACTAGATACAAGCAACGAGTGGATATACATCCATAGAGAACTTACCCTCAAAGACAACAAAGCTTTGTTAACAAGATGGAACTCGTGGATGATGTAGTCGTACACTTGCCGATCTCAAGATCATGATGAAGTCCAGAGGTCCGTCTCCAGCATGTCCATCAGATCTAGCTCCAGCAAGTCCAGCACCGCAAAGCAGCGGTGCATCCGTGATCGCACACACGTCTGGTACCCCGACAACCCCCGTCCCTCGCTCCCGCAAAGCAGCGGAAGCATCAACTCCTTTCTAGATAAAGCCACTGGGAACAAGTATCTCGCTAATCCAAGACCATGGGGATTAATTAGAAGGGGAGAGAGATCCTTCACAAGGAGGTGCGTGGAAGAAGGGGTGTGAGGGGGGCCTTTTATAGGAGGAGGGGGTGCCCCTCCCCATGGCCGGCGCCTCATGGAGGTGACCCCTCACCTCCACCATTCATGTGGTGGTAACCCCCTCCACATTAAAATGCCCATTCACATTCTCTTTTAAAGTCTCCACTTTAAATACATTAAATTTCTCCAAATTTAATGCTCTCTCATTTAATAAAACTCTTTTATTAATTTTATTCAGAATTTTGTTAATTACTTTAATTAACAAACATTCACATAAAACCCCTTACAACATTTCAATATTACATGCAGAACCAATTTCAGCAATTTCACCCGAAATAGTTTGGGTGTCTATTGAAATAATTCCAGTGCTTTCTTAAATCTTTATCTGAAACATATTTTCTCCAAATGGTGTCGGTATCCCTTAAGTGTGTCACCCTACGGTTCGCGAATAATGCAGACATGATCGAGACCCCTCTCAGATCAATAATCAGAAGCGGGACCTGGAAATCCATATTGACTCCTACACATTCAACGATGACTTATGTGATCATGAGAACCTTTAACGCTAGTATCTAAATCCCTTTGTCTCACGATATATTACATGTCCGAGATTCGATCATCGGTATCCAAATACCTAGTTTGATCTCGTTACCGATATGCACTCTTTTCTCGTTCCCGTGATATAACATTCTAGTGATCACATCACTTGCTTGCAAGCTATTTCAATGTGTTCTCACCGAGAGGGCCCAGAGTGTACCTATCCGTCATCGGGATGGACAAATCCCACTCTTGATCCATGAGCCTCAACATAACACCTTCGTAGCACTGAACCCACCTTTATAGTCACCCTGTTACGGTGTGACGTTTGATGTTATCAAGATACTCTTCCGGTGTTAGTGATTAACATGATCTCATGGTCTAAGGACTAAGATTACTTCGTACGATGTTATAGCAATATAAACACAATGACTCTGATCGCAATGCTCTACTTCGGATGAATGTTCATCACATCAATCCACCAATGTTGTGACCTCGTTATTAACAACATCCAATGTCCATGATCAGGAAACCTTGATCATCTTGTTAATCAACGAGCTAGTTTATATGAGAGGCATTATTAGGAACTTTGTATTTTTTATTAAACACACATGTATTAACATTTCCAATTAATACAATTATAGCATGCAAAATAAACATTTATCATAAACATGGAATAAGATAATAACCACTTTATTATTGCCTCTCGGGCATATTCCCTTCACCTGACCGTCTACTTCACGGGGCAGTTAATAGAATATTTGAATTTGTTAGGGATGGGATGAGTTTGCCTCGAAATGGGCCCTCTCGGTACTTGGCAGCCCAACTTTATGAAACACGGCAATTACAAGCAATTTGGACCCCGCGATGCACTCGCTAACAACTTTGGGGACGCAAACTAACAAGTCCAAGGTTTGTAGCTTCCTTTGTGGTGCCATGCTCCGACGAATCCATGGTGTTGTGCTGTTGATCTAGCGGTGCGGTGGTGCCTAGCACCACCGTTCTTTTCCTTTGGACCACCGTGGTTTTGGGATGTCGTGAGTTGCAGCGTCTACTGGTGCTCCTCGTGCTGATGTGACTTAACCACCGACTCTCTCTGCTGCCACTTCTTGTTGAGCGAGGCCATCAGGTGAGTTCTTCTCTCCGCTTCTCTGTATCTTTCTCTTAACCTTTCTCTGGAATATAATCTTAACCCTAATTTGGGTTTGTGCTTAGTTCTAGGGTTCCACCTTTTCCATTAACAGTCATAATCCCAGTATCTCTTGGCTAGTACATGTTATATTCATGAATTTCTGATGGATTAGCCTTATATTATTTATGATGGTTGTATGATCCGTGGAGTTTGTTTTTGGTTCATCTTTCTTATGGTAATGTTGATGATTGGACCTTTTTATTCAATATTGTTACCTATGGTGGTCTTAATGATCTTAATATGTTGGATCTAAACTGTGAATAGTAGTGATACCGTTGTTATCCTATTGATACTACTATTGTAATAAGGATGTTGCCTTCCTCAATTAGACTATGGAACAATGTGTTAAATAGTTGTGGCCTTCATTTACTTGTACATGATTATTCAGTGATAGTAAGTGTGATATTTGTCCAAAGGACAATATATGAATACTATCTGGTATAAGCTATGTGTCTTGATGTTTATTTTCCATTTAAGTAATGATAGGTAGATAATGTAAATATGATTCCTAGACTTTTGGTTAGGAAGATGATTAATGCCTTTTTTGCTTTGGGAGTCAAATCTTGCTATAGTGAATTGCGAATGAATTCCTAGATGTAGTAGTGATGATTTAACCCTTACTGGAATGATGCTTATGGTCAAACTACCACGATGTTTCTATCTTATGATAGATAGTTAAATACTAATGACTCCTAGTATTTTAGGAATATGATTCTTAATGTTTCTTACATTGGAACATGGTTTACTTTTGATGGATGTCACTATGAGGCCTCCTATTGGATGGTACACAGTGGTAACCTCCATTAATTCATGTTGTTGCCTTGTGGTTTTGTTGGATTTAAATCCATGATGTAAAGACTGAGAATTGAGATAATGCTTAGATAAAGGTGAGATCCTCCTATTGGCCCTTTTACTTTCCTGTGATGAGTATACACCCAAGTTTGGTGTAGCTCTGAAGTTTCTGTTTAAACTAACAAATCATATTCTTATAGTTGATAAAAGAAAACAAATACAAGATATGATTTTGGTTGGAATCCATCCAACCTATTATGATGGTTGATGTGGCTGAGATGTTGTTGTTGCCCTTGTTGTTGATTGTGAGCTTGGTTAGCTCCTATTCGTGACAGGCTTGTTCCTCCTCCTTGATCTATTCCTCCTCCTAGATTCTGCTTGCCCTTGCTCTACACCTAGACCTCCTTCTCCTTTATGTAACCATCTTGGCTGGTTAATTGGTGGCTTTCTGTGGTGTTTTATGGATTCATCTGGTGAGAATCTGTCTAAGATCTTGTGGTGTTCTGTGATGTGGTGCTAAACTAGTGTAGTAGAGTTTCTCTGCTAGCATGGTTGTGTGCTTTTAACTGTCACCCCTTGCTCCCTGGTGTCGACAACACCACACTCCTGCATGTGTGAGTAAGCTATATGTGTACTTGCTTGGTCTATGGATCAGCTCAAGTGGAAATATCTGATATTAACCCCTTCTTATTTTTACTCCTCTCGTGAAACTTCCCCTTTTTACTTTGTCAATGATGTGGTTCTAAGACAAAAGTGGATTGAGAACAGATATGCTCTTTTGCTGAGATTTGCCCCTAATATTTATTTGCTCAATGAGGAAATGTAACAGTGCACTTCACTATTAATATCTAAGAGCAATTATACTGACAATAATCTTTTCTTTAGTTTTATTTTCTTTGTTTGCTTGCAGGTACAATTCTTAGAGAGGAGATCCTGGAGCTTCAAGTTTTAGTTAGGAAACAGTATAAGTTTTCTTTTTACTATTTTGTAATTTATTTTTATTCTTTTGTAAGAATAATGTAACATTTATATGATTCAATTAATCATTTATTTTCTTTACTTTTGTTCCTCCATTTATGTAATAATTCTTACTTGTTTGTATTTTTTATATATTTTAAATATAGATTAAGAAAAGAATAAGAATTCCTATTTACTTATATTTATTTGATTTATTTTTTATGTCTTGTATTTCTTTAATTATACACTTATGATATAATATAACATTACTTCACATTAAAATACGTAAACGTCTCATCCCAAAATATATACCTAGATGAGCTAAACCCTAACTCACCAAAGTGAAAGAAACTCTGATCCATATGGTGTTTTAGTTTTGCGTGAAAATTCTTCGAATTTTTTTATACATGATTGCAATGAAACACACCCGTGGTCACTTTTTCTCTGACAAAAATCCTGGGATGTTACACCCACTCTCTCTATTCTCTTGCACTCATTATGCTAAATGCACCCCACATTTTCTGACATGTTTTTTCCATAATCTACCCGCATTTCATTCTATTTTTTGGCCCAACCAAACTAGAACGTGACGATTCTATTACACTTTTTTTGTCCTAAACGAAATGCAAGAACAAAATCGGTCCATTCGAGTGGAATGAAACCATGACATTCCATTAATTTGTTTTCCGAACCGAACACACCCGAGGTGACTAGTGGAACTCATTTGTCATCCTCCCACACCTCCTGGATATCGTCATCCTCCCACACGTCTTCCCTCGTGGAGATCATCATGCCAACGTGGTGACGTGTGGCCTGCCTGACTCTAGTAGGGCTAGACTTACTAGGGGCGCTCAGAATCGTGGTAACGCAACCGAGTCTGAATCGTCATGTACCTAACCAAATCTAGCCCAACACGATATGGCTGTGCGTGGTCCCATTCTCCATCCGTATCCATGACTTGATTGAGAAAGGGTTTTCAGACATGTCAACCACCCTTGCTCCTCTGGGCCAGCCGCCGTATCCGACATACCCCGTGTGGCGTGCGAAGCACAGCCAGAGTTTGTCGTACGGGCAGCACCAGTCCAGCCCGTGGTTGTGCCCCACGAAGATTGCCTAAGAGATTATAAACATAGAAATATTAAGAAATATTCAGACATGTTAAGAAATATTCAGACATGCAAGTCGGGGATGCCATTCTAACATATAGACTCGTATACCTTGACTGACGGCCTCTTTGCAAGAGTGTCCATCATGCCCCATTCAGCTTCTTGCGGTGCTACATCTTCCATGTTCAGAAACCCGACACATGGCCGTCTTATCTTACTATTGGCTTTGGGAGCTAACTTGCTATATGCCGTGCTTGGTATATGCCAGAAGATCAGCTCTGGAATCCTGTAGGTTCAGGATACTAGCATCAGGAATTGACGAAAACATCAGGGATTCAGGATACTGACTTGTCCAGAAAGAATTATTGCAAGTTTCTGACCTGCCATCTGGATGGAGAAACTGTGACTGGCCCTGAAACCACCCGACCTGTGCGCCGGAGATGACCTCTGGGTAGGATCCACCGCCGGAATCCAGAAAATACATGATCAGAGCAGGGTCTTGTTCCTTTTCCCGCGAGAGCACCTGCAGCACGTAGTTGGATACGCCGGGCCAGAGCTCCTTGAGGCCGACCGACGAGCGCGACAGCCCGCCGTCGCGGTTGATTTCGTTCGTCATCAGCTCCATCCGCGGCGTCCCTCGGAAGCTGCACTCTGAGGATGGCATGGTCGACGGTGGGCAGTGCACAGGCGGGACGCCGGCGGGGGAAAACCACTCCGGCGGCCACTCGAACGGCATGTCGTCGTGGTTGCCGAACACCGTCGCCCAAGGGATTTCCCTGCGCCTGGTTGGGGAAAACACCCTGTCCCAGTACAGCGTCGCGTTGGGGATCGGCACGTTATTCGCCGTCACCAGGTCGCCCAGGTACACCACCAAGTCTAGAAATCAACATTTAAATTCAGCATTATTCCATGACTCCTACTTTAAAAGCCTATCTTTTAAGGGAAAAATGAAAATAAAAGTAACCCCTCTATTCTCGTTTCCTCTCTATTTCATGGGTGGAAGAACAAAAATAGAGGATTCTTAAAAAAATGGATTTTCGAAATCCATTTTTATGTGTAGCGGAAAGGAGTTGCGGTTTCTTCTTATTCCTATAGAACATCTAGTAACAAGAATATGAAATCGTAAATAACAAAAAATTCTTGTCTTGCGCGGTCTAAGTCTAAGGAAATAAAAAAAATTCGCTGGAATTCGGCAGCGACGACAGAGGCAAAAAAAATCAGATATAAGCTCGAATTTTGCAGAGAAACATGCCATCGAGCAACCGCCTACCTGCCTTCTCGGCGTCGAGCACGGTGGCCATGACGCGGTCGGAGCCGTCGTCCTGCGCGGGGCCCCAGTCCGTCCAGGCGTTCTCGCCGTAATGCAGGTCCGAGAAGAGCGCAACCTTGAACCGTCCGTCCTGGACAAACCGCAGCGGTGCCGGCGACCCCAGAGCCAGCGCGGCGGCGAGGGAAGCCGCGAGGCGGCCGTGGCAGCACCGCATCTGGCGTGCACCCAGTTGAGATCGTGCTATGATCCTGTCGCTGATCCTTACCCAAAGGCTTCCATTAAATGTGCCATCACCGCTGCGTCTGCACCCATAAGTGCTGGGTCGCAGTCACAGTCGATAGCCAAGTACGTACGTGGCGTTTCTGCTAGATTATACTAGCAAAAAAATGCATAGGGATACGCCAACTGACCGTGACACTTGAGGTCTAGCACAAGGGAGAGCCTGGAATATGCCGGTTACAGCCCCTCCTTTGTGTTACTGGGTAGTCTTTTCTTTCAAGACAACACGTCCTCTGCTTAGATGAAATTTATAAATTTTAACAAGCATAGTGATCTGCAGCCACTTTCATTTGCTGGAGTACGTATTCAGGTTGTACCAACATCATGATTGTTACGCCACATCACCAAGGCCCGCACAAAATTGTACCCACATCATGATAGTTACGCCAAATTGATGGCGATGTTCAGGTTTATCAGAAGGAAGACGATGCTGACTGGGTTGGATGTACCAAGAATATGCTGCTCGGGTGGTCGAATGGATATATAGTTTGTGCTACAGATAATTAGAGAAACAGTTTTAATCCCGGATCCTGCACTCAGATTGTGTTATAGTTCCACATCTTACAAATTGGATAGTGTAGGTACCACAACTTGCTAACCCGAAACGAATTTGGTCCAAAGCGCTATGGTCTCGTCACGTGTGCCCATGCGGGCTAAATGTGTCTACTCCGTCCGACAACAATAATTTGGATCGGAGAAAGTTTTGGAGAGAAATCGTAGGAATTATTAACCTTCTCATAGTTTTGGCCGTGGCACCACCGCATCTGGCGCGCTCCCACGAGGCGATTCTGCTCACTCCCACTGGCGATCGTGCTCTCAGACGTCAGGCGTGGCGGTGGCAGCTGATCCTGTCGCTGATCCTCACCCAAAGGCATCAATTAAAGGTGCCATGATGAGCTATCCCAGTCGATAAGGAAGAAGTACATACGTGGCGTTTCGTCCGGTGAAATTGGTAAGCTAGATTAGCAAAAGAAATATAAAGTTATGCTGAGGCTACCTGCACAATTACGTACGGCAACCAAACTGATCGTGAAAGTTCAATGTTTAGCACCAGGCCGGGAGAGGCTGGAATATTAGCCACCGATAATATGCTCGTCAGGTGAGCTCGGAGATGTTTGCAAATGATACTAGTCGACCTCAAAATCACAAAAAAACTACCAGATTGAAAATGAGTTGTCGCAAAATGCACTGAATGTTGCCTAATCACGAATTGACATGGTAACTAGCAGTGGGGTCCACCTGCCAGGGCCACATGGCACACATTAGGCGCCTCTCCGACACGCCCGTTAAAGGCTGTTAACCGGCGTCGTAGGGGACCCACCTGTGAGGCGGTTGCAGATCTACACCCCGGGCAACCCGGGCAATGGTCCGGGGTGTAGACAAAATTTTCAGCTACATATTAGTAGAAATACACTAATTTCTCTAGGATTTAGCATAATTTCAACATAAAATATGATCTTGGCCCTAGGGTCCAAGGCGCCGAACTTGGCCATGGTGGCCCCCAGCTAGACGATGCTCAAAATAATGGTTCAGTAATCGCTATTGTTTTTATGACAATTTGTAGTGTATTTTCTCAAAATCAGATTCTTGATCATGGCCCACCCTGCCCAGCCAATGCAGCCTCTCCAGCTACTTCTGTTTGCCTGAGTATTCAGATTGTACCCACATCATGTTGTTTACGCTAAATTGTACACACACCATCGTAAGGGGCGGCCGACGTTGGAGATGGGGAGCTCGGGATGAGAGAGGTCTGGCAGAAGGAATGAGAGAATTAGAGATCGAGCAGAAGAGGAGGGAGGAGACATGCTTGTCTCGTTCCTGGCGGCGTGGATCGAGGATCGAATGGTTCTGCAAGGAGAGGACCCAGTTATGGGAGGTGGCTCCCGTGCGATGAATGCCTCTAGCTGGACCTTGGGCCAGGCTCAGCCGGCTAGGTTGGGCTGTCCTGCGAGTTTCTCAAAACAAAACAAAATACTACCTCCGTCCTAAAATAATAAATTAATAAGTGACTTAAATTTGTTTAGATATCTATATATACTAAAACGTGTGTAGATATATATAAATCTAGTCAAATCCACGTCAATTATTTTAGGACGAACGGAGTACATTCTTCTACATATGTATAATACCAGCTCAACATCTATATAATATATGAATAAGATCCGTGGATATCCCCTGTCTAGGCAGCGGGACCGGGAGAGCGTGGATAGCATCATGCAGGCTCTCAGGGCGTCGGCGCTACGCTTCACAGCGCCTGCTAGTGCCTCCACGACCTCTTAGTGGGAGAGCTCGTCCTGCTCCCACGGTCTCTTTTTTTTTGTCTTACCTCTTTGGGCATGATGTGTTGTGGCCCCAGCGGACTCTCTTTTTCTTGTCTTTTTTGACGTCTGGGCGTCGGTGACTTATTTGTACTCTGGATGGTGGTTTCTTTATTTATAAAAAGGGGCGTAATACCTGTTTCGAGGAGAGACATGTGGATACATAAATTTTGCTAGTTTGATATTTTGGCAATTCAGTGTCCACAAATTCATGAGATCTATGCATCAGTCAGAAGATATTAGCTAGCTCGTAGGTGCTAGGATGGTAAGCTTTATTGTAGCCGGTCATTGAATTTAAATACAGATTTCTTTGGGTATAAATATAAATGTCTTCTGTTGTTCAATTACTCGTAGCAACGAGCACGGGTAAATGTACTAGTTTACGCTAAATTGTACACACATCACCGGCATCGGCACCGGTAGAAAATTATACCCACATCACGATTGTTACGCCAAATTAACGGCGATGTTCAGGTTTTTCAGAAGGAAATGGCTGGAATATGCTGTTCGGCTGGTAGAGTTCTAATACAGAGTAGTACTTAAAAGCAAGTACAATAGGGTACAGTCAGCTGGCTATAAGAAATAAAATAGTATACTTTTGTGAGGTGGAGGAGAGAGAAGATAAGCCGGTTGTAAGTTAAGAGGCGGCTCTAGCACGTGCTCCTAGGCACTTTATAAGAGTGACAAGTGGGCACATATTGATTAAGTAGTATACTTTTATAGCCAACTGTTGTACATATTGGCTATATAGCTGACTATAGATGACGTGTCACTTGCTTATAGCCAACAACCGGCTATATTATTGAACTTGTTCTTATATCGTTAAAACTTGACTCCCCAAACCCGGCCCACTGTGACGAATTTGCCATAATAATTTTTGGAGTTAAGAGGTTGTGTTCTGGTATATCAGAATGAATAAAGTTTCCACGGTCACTGACTAGCGGACCCATTCGTTGTCCTCCCAACACGTCTCCCCCTTAGTAATACACCGCCCTTTCATCTTCCTACATGGGATTGTACCTAGGCATTTTTTTGGACCAGGCTAGGCTAGAAAAAGCACGGCGGAAAAAGCTAGGCCTGAGCCCAGACTGGCCCGATAGTTAGACCCGATTTTACTGGCCAAGCTCGACGCAAACATACGAAAGCCTGTCGGACTGTCGGGCCTCGGGCCATGCCGCCTACTTAAATCTATGTTTTGTGAATCCCTAGACACGACCCGAAGCATCCTTAAGGCTTAGATCTAAATCCCAAGCCTAGCCCACGAGTCTGATTAGGCCCACCCATGGGCCAATTTTTTGGACAGGATGGGTTGGGCTGCCATGTGCGGGGCACCTCCTTAAATCCCTATTTGGTGAAGCCCCTAGGCTCGACCTGACATAACCTTTGGATCTAGATCTACAGACCAGGCACATAGGTTTGGTTAGGCCAGGCCCATGGCCTAATTTTCGGGGCAAACTGGGTGGGGCCAATTGGGCTAGGCTAGTTTCGGCTGATCTGTGTCGAGCCATCACCTTAAATTCTTGTTTTGTTAAGCCAGGCCCGGCCCAACCCTGCCCACGGGTCTGATTAGGCCTGGCCGATGGGACAATTTCGAGCAAGGTAATGTCGGGCCGATCAGGCCATGCTAGGTCGGTCCAATTGGGCAAGTTTGCATGGGAGTAGTCAAACCGGTGTGATGGAGCTCATCACGTATCCATTTGTCGACTCGTGGCCTCTCAACAGCTTCAGGTTGCCGTGGATCCACTCTTTAAGACGTCGGTCCTTGAGCTGGTTGTGTCTGAACTCGAACAATAGTACACAGTCTGTTAGCTTTGCGACAAGTAAATAGCGAAGAACGAAAATAAAAATCACAGCAAAAGGGACACATATTTAACGTGAAAAATCCTCTCCAACAAAGAGAGGGGGAAAACCACGAGGCCAGCCAGCGAAACTTCACTATAACGGGGAGTGTTTACACTACGCCGGGGATTTCACGGATGCAACCTTCTCCCAGCCGGCGGCTTACAAGAGGTATAAATAGCGGTGGTAACCTAAGTCATCAGCGATCCGCATCGCCCAAGCCTCCGGCGACGGGTGCTCCGCTCCGTCAAAAATTGGTCTTTATTTTATAGAATTTGGATCAACCTATAACACAGTCGAGCGAGGGCATGTGGAGGCGTGTGGGATGACTCGAGGCAGCATTCACTGCGTTAGGGCGTCGTGGTAGCGTTTGCTACGTTAGGGCGTGTGGGATGAACTTGCGCACCCACCCGAGAATAGTCACCGCGCGGCTGCACCTTTCACCTTGGCCCATCGTCACCAAGCGCGAGCGGAGGTACGTCAACACCGCCATGTGCGACCTCCTTCGAACACCCTATACGCACGCCCCCGCTCGTTGCACTTTACTTTGACAGTTTGACCCGCACCAACAGAGCAGAGAGAATAGCAGAGCGTATGTCACTGTCTTGGTTGGCCCATCACGTTGCATGTCCAACAGAGAGTAGCAGCCGCAGCTATTTATTTTTTTTTGGCAAAATTCCACGGTCTATTAAGAATCACCAATAGCAGTATAAGAAGACCCAGAACAAACAGATCACCGGAGCTGGGCAAACCTTGTCCCTCTAGAGCTTGTTGTAATACGACTACAAACACTAGAGCGAGCCGAAGACGCGCAGCGGACCTCGCCCTTCCGTCACCGGAGCTGGACAAACCTTATCGTAGTAGAGCTTGTTGTAATAGACAAAAGGAGAGTCGTCGTGCTAAGGGCACAAAGGATCAACGCACCAGAGCAGCAACCATCACCAATGATGATAATCATAGATCGGAAGAGATTGACCTTATTCTGACTTCAGGAGGTAGCCATCGACTCAACATCCCCAAAAAGACACTGAAAAAAGGCTAAACGGAAAACAAAAACCTCTATTTCTTTTCAACTCTGTACACAGAGGGTTTCAGGGTTTCAGTACATCTTATGTAGCTACTCGGTCATACAGATGTATATATGTACAACTAAAATCACAATAAAACCTAGCTATTTTTTTAAATAATACTTTTTCAAAACAATTTTACGAATAATACACGAAATTGGTAATTTTGAAAACTAGCGGGGTCTCGGGGTTTGAGCCCCCGACAAGGACCTTTCAGGGTTTAAACCCCTGACCAGTCCAGTCGGTGTATGAGGCCCCGACTAGGCCTAGCTTTTCATTGTTGTGCATCAAGACTGGTCGGGGTTTGAACCACCGACTAGACTGGTTGGAAGTTCAAACCTTGAAAGGTCCTTGTCGGGAGTTCAAACCCCGAGGCCGCACTAGTTTTCGAAATTACCAATTTCGTGTATTATTTGTGAAATTGATTTAAAATGTATTATTTAAAAAAATCAGCCTAAAACATGCGCATCTAGACAAAGCTGACTTAATTAATTTGGAGGAGCCTAGTGAATACTACAAAATTACATGGGAAACGATTGGAGGTCCATGCCCACACATGAGAAGAAAATAGGAGAAAACCACCTCGAGAGACGTCTCACATCTCCCACACGGGCGTTGAGCACCTCCTCTGGTAGCCCTCCCTCCTCCATCCCCCGCCGTCGCGGGCGTGCATCGTCGGGCAAAGCCCCCGCGGTGCCGACGGCGGGGGGTATTCCTCTCCCGCTCGATGGGGACTCCGCGTCGGATGAATCTAATCGACGGTGGTGCAGCTCGGTGGTTGCGTCTCCCTCTTCAACGAGGTGGTTCCTGGAGCGAAGCGGCCGGAGTCCAGGATAGTGTGGGCGATAGAAACGAGCACTTGCTCCGAGCAGCACTCTCCATGGCGGGCGGCACAGGGAAGGGCATGTTCTGGGCATCAGCGGGCCTATAGTGGCTTGGTGCAGGCATGGCCGGCACGACGGCCCTGGAGGCGCTGTCGAAACGTTGGCCACGCGGCACGACGGCGTGAGCAGCCGTGGGTGTGCGGGCAAGATCTAGAACAGGTGGGCCCAGATCTGGCGGCACCCTTGGGTTCATCGCGGGCTTGTAGACGATAGTTGCGTCCAAAAATTAGACACATTTTACGTCCAAAAATAGAGTAATGCTACACTGATGCGTCCAAAAATTAAGCATATTTACCTTTTATTTTTGCATAAATAGAGTAGGGATTTTTGTATTTTACTGCGCCTACGCGCGCTACTTTGTTCTTGTTTCAATAGGATCCCAGATCATGGAGTCATATATGAACATATCAATTAGACCTGTCATATTGTGTAATTATATGATATTTCTAAGTGATAAAAGTCATTCTATGAATTTGCCTTCGCACCTGGAAGAATACCAATCGAAGAGGAGGCATCAGTATGGTTAACGACCACTAGTACAGGTAGTCTGCCTGCCCATACCGTCCGCCCGTACCAGGTGCCATTGCGACCGCCTTGTCAAATACTTCTCCCTAGCGAAGACGAGAGGGAGATCTAACATTCATAGCCATCAGAAACCACGAAACACCACATCCGAGAGAGATCTGAAGGAGAAACTTGGCTGGGTAAAATCCTGGCTGCTTCGCGGATCATTGGAGGATAACCCATTATCCCCTTCATCATCAATTGCTACATCTTCATCACCACCATTACTCTCATATCTCATCTATTAGATCTCTTTGTAATTCCAGATCTAATTGTGGTTTGCATTAGATTAGATCTACCATCATACTTTAATCCATTCATTTGATTATGATGATATTGTTGATTGCTTCCATGAGCGAGTAGTTCCTTTGTTCTTGGGGAGATGGAGAAACTCTAGCACCATTATAAACTTGCAATAAAGATGATCTATTCTTGTGTCCATATGACTTGCTTGTCTATGATATAATTATGATTTGTGTTTGATCTCTCTCTTTAGATGATATGCGTAGTCGGCCGCATATCATTTGCCTTCGGGACTAAAGGGAGGGAGAAATCCTTTGGATGTGTCTTGGTAGCGTACCCATAATGTCCCGTGACAGATTGGCGCTGGCTCGTAACCTGCACGGTCAAAGGAGGATTAAAGAGAGACTCCCTAAGCTAATTACGATATCCATGGGGAAACCCTTAATTGCGATGGTCTGTATGGGTGATTGCTCTCAGATATCGCAGTGGTTATTTAGAGGTGACCTCACACCTTGGCTCAACAAAGTGGCTTCCTGTGAGGCTTATAGTGAACATCTTATTATGATACTCTCTCCACACATATCATGACACAAGAAGTATATTATCTTGGTTGCATATAACAATAATACTATGTCAGTGATGTATCCTACATCCCCGAGAATATTTTATCCCTATTGAGTTCAACCACGCTTTCACATAAACTTGTTACTTATTTTAATTAGTTTTATGCAAACAACCATAACCCTTTCAAATATAGTTTACTTGAGATCAAAGACAGCTTATAAGTATACTTTGGTAGAGAGTAACGATGGGCATAAAAACATTTACCAATATCTCTCTGTGGGTTCGATATCTTTACTTCGAAACTATCTACAATTGATCTGTGCACTTTTAGTCATCATACACCTACAGAGACGTTCTACAGAAATATTTTGACGGACTCACACGATGGCACAATAGGCCGTTACACACGCGTGAAAACAGAACTGTGTGGACTGCCTTTTAAAAGGTATTAACAAAAATTCAGCCAACCAAAAACTCACACGATACATGCGTAGAAATTACTGTAACCCACCAGTCCTAGGATTATTGTTGCTAGGGCATTGCCTTTGCTGTGCAGGGGGTAGGACACGGGGGCGGTGGCCCCGGGTGGCGGGCCGCATGGGTATCTCTCCGGTGAGCACCATGGCGGCGGTGGTGGTGGCTTCCTTTGGTCGTGTGGGCGGCCATGGGAGCAACGACGGGTGGTTCAGGTATGGTGGTGTTCAGATCTGGATTTGGTTGGTCGGTCATGTTGCATCTGCCTTTTGATCCTCTTTGTGACACTGGGGGTTACCAAACGAATGCTCCTGCTTCGGCAACGATGGCGGCGACTATCGTGGGTGCCACTCTCCTCTTGAGGACGTCATCAAGGTACTCCTTTCCCATGCCAGAGTTCTGGGACAAAACTCATGTCCTTTCGACACGGCAGTGGCGACGCTTTGCGTTGTTACCCTATTGGGAGCACTATCATGGAGCTCAGGTACCCAAGGGTATGGCATGGTGTGTTCAGCCTTCCGGAGTGCATGCTCGGCTTCGTAGTTGTGTTGTTTTTTCGCGTCTTGTTGTTTTCAGTGTGGCTTATGTTGCCTTTTTATCTCGAGATCTGCTTTGTAAGAGGTTACCTCAATACCTTGTATCGTTCGACCGTGTTGGATTTATTTATAAAGAAGGGCGAAAGCTTGTTTGGAGGAGGAATGCAAAATTACATTTGTAATTGAAAACATTCGGTTCATTTGGGATGGGTATGCAACAAGGGATGAAAGTGGAGCGGAAAGTTTCTGACTTTTCCACGGAAAACGGAAATGGAATGAAATTATGGAAACATAAACGGAATTTTGCAAAACAGAAAGAGATTTCTTTTTGACCGAAACAGAAATGAAAATGGAATATTGATTTCGGGCGGAACGGACATGGAATTTCCGTTTAGGGATGATGTGCATGGCCAAATCCAACTGACACAAAACATGACCTAGTCAAGCCAAACTTGCAAACTTTCTCATCCCAGTACTAGACACTACTAGGAAACAACCTATCTGTGGCGCATGAAAAGGGGACTTCTATGGCGCATATCTTTGTCGCCACTGTTACCTCGCCACTGATAACTACTTTCTGTGGCGCATATGGATATGCGCCACAGAAGTTCTAGACTTCTGTGGTGCATTCCTTCATATGCGCCACAGGAAGAACTTCTGTGGCGCATTTACGTGTATGCGCTACAGATATGCCATGCGCCACTAACTATATAATTGTATGCGCCACTAATTGTGTAACATGTATTCAAAGTAAAATACTTTCCTGGTGTATAATCAGGTATTTATACAGGATTTATACAGTATTTATCCAGATGAGTATAAAATACATTGCACAAGTAGTAGATGCATGAAAACCGACATATATATAATACAAACACTTAGAGCCCGATCGAGATACATATATAGTGTCAAGTGCCAAATTTTTACACAAGCGCCGAATACAAAGTTCATATCATCTCACATTATAAATATGAAGTGGCCACTGCCGCCTACACTAGGATCAAATAGAATACAACTATGATAATGGTGAGCAAGAGCATTAGTCCGACCAATATCTTCATCCGGTTCTTCTTCCACAAGTGGTTCCTCCACTTGGCTATCGCCTCCTCTCTAGTCGCGTATCCTTTGTAGGTGTTGCCGCTGAACTTGTTCACTTGTTTGTGGCAATCCTCCCATTCCTCATAGACTCCTGGAACCCTACCCATGTACACCACATACCACCTCGTCGCCATCTCTATAGACGACAAGGCATATTAGTAAAAATACAACGAAAAGAATGAATAAAGGGTTCACATCCATATATATATATGTTCATAGAATATAAAACAAAGGATCCATAAACCAAAAAGTGAGATCATCATAGAAGCAATAAGTTCAACGACAACACGAGCACAAGGTAGTTTAAGTCTAACAACAATGACCATTTCGACCACGAGATAGTAAAGTTTATGACACACACACACTAATACAGCAGGCGTCCATCAAGAATATAAACACACTGGATCATGCTAGAGGCACACATCGATCATGATGAAGACTTCCTCTTCTGGCTCGGCTTCGGGAACGGTAGATAGCCCTCTTTCGTCATCCACGTCCTTGTGTCACCCTGCTTACGGAGGGGTTCTTCGATCTCCCTCTTACTCAACCCTCTGGCTTGTTGTAGGGCACCGCCCCTTGTGTTGACATCTTCAATGATGATTTGCGACAACTTCATCTGAATGCGATGGAAGTCTTCTCTAAGAACAGCATCGTTGATTTTCGCCAAAGTTTCGGCCCATCCTCGGAGACTAGATGGCAGCGTTAGGTTATGGCAATCCCGAACATAGCCTTTAAGGTGATGGAGGACGTAGAAGGCCTCCTTGGCACCAGCAGTCAACAGCTTGACGCAGGGGAAGTTGAGCATGTGCTTGAACACGTGTTTGCCATCCTTGATACATTCCCCCTATCTACGAAGGTGCATCCCTTCTTGGTGTAGCCCTCGAGAGCCTCATTGAGAACACCCCTTATTCTGGTGTAGTCTTTCTTCTTCGTCAAACTCCCCGAGTCGAAATACGTGGCTAGCGAATACCTCGGGGCAAGGATGATGAGTGTGCAGTATTTGTCTCTGCGCAACACAATTGGAACGGATTGTTGGAAAAAGAGCAAAGGAAAGAAATCTATAAGAAATGCATAAGTTACGGTGACGATGAGCGAGTGTGTGTACTTACTCGGGAAAGAAAGGCAAAAGAAGTGAGCCCTTCCTCTTGTTGTCCACCATGAACTTCTCGAGGGACGCCGTCGCCTTGGTCCATGTCTCTGGTCCTTCGACCAACTGGCTGTCCCGCATGTAGTAGGGATCCACTATCGCGATTTCCAGGGTACTTTCTCTCTTGATCGTGAGCGCCAGATTGAGCGCGTATAGGCGGACCAAGTTATAGTCCAGCCGTTTCGTGAGAAACAGCTTGAATATGTCCTTGAACGCTATGAAGAATATATCCGCGGGGGGTTCATCGACGAAGCCCACGTCCAATGGCACCTTGGTCGTGAAAACCGGGTAATTTGGATCTTCGTCTTTAAGAAGGAGGGCCTCTAGTGTCTTGACACCCTCGTGCAAAGTTAACATGGCTCCAACCGCAATGTGGATCATATCCGGAGTCAATATCGGATCACCAGCTACATGCACTCGGGGCAAGCCAAATTGTGTGGATGGTACGACGACAGCGTCCTGACCTCGGATCCTCTTCGGAAGAGGCTGGCACCCTTCTTATTATTATTACCTCTCTTCCTGTAGTGCTTCTTCTTCACAACAGTGTTAGCCACTGCCATCTGCTCATCAGTCGCCTTTCGGAGTGTGTTGGGGCTGAAAACCAATCCCGGTTTCTCTTGTGGTGGATCGGCGGCCGGAGGCGTCTCTTGAGAAAGACCATGGAAGACCAGGCGCTGCGTGCATGTATTGGGCCGACCAGCTTGATGGTCGTCGCGAGCTGCGAAGGGTTCTTCATCCACAGAAGGCATATACAATCCTTTGGCGGCGCCGGTGTTGATGAAGTCATCAACGTTGACCAATTCATCATCATCTTCATGGGTGCCATCATGTGGTGGTGGTAGCGGGGGCGACGGCGGTTGTAGCACAACGTCTTTGCCATGTGGCGGTGCACACGTTGCCAAGAGTTGATGGTGACAGCTGGTGGTGGCGACAACGGTGGCTACTGGCTTCCGAGGTGGTGGCCAGGCGATGATCGGTCGAGAGGTGGCGCCGGTGCTCCCCCCCTGCAAGACGAATCTGGGTCTTCGGCCATGTCAAGGGCTAGTTGTAGCATTCCCCAAGGGTCTTGTGTTTGTCGGCTCCCTGAGGTTGAAAGGGGGGGTCCATGTCGTCGCACCCTGGTAACACCCGAGCCAACCTGACCCTCATCACGTCATCATCCATTGGATTTTTGTGCATCGTGCGGCTCGCCGGTTGTATAAGAGTGCCCTTGGCAACATCCTTCAACTCACCGCCGACATCTTTAAGCAGGAGTACACAAGAAGTGTCCTGAGGCAAAAACATGTTGTTGGGCGTCATGAGATGGCAACAGTCATGCATCAAAGGCATAAAGGAGATGACGTGCACTAACTAATTAGTTACCTTGGTGATGGCATGGATCTCGGCTAATGTAGAGACACGGCCTATGCCGGCGGCCGGCCTATCATCATCTGCAATCTCCCGCTCGGGTGCCTCACGAAGCACCACCACCATCGGCTGCGCCTTATTGGTATCTTTGGCGGGAGGGGGCGTCGGTGTGACCAAAACGAGGGGCTGCGTCCCGACGTTGACGGCCGGCAGGGTCACCAGGTCCGGCGACACGGTAACATTGATGCCCGAGTTGCTGCCGCTTAAGCTGGGCAGATGTATCGGCCCCTGTCGACCTCCCGCATTCCAAGCAGTAAGCCCCTCGAAAAACTCAGGGGGGATCATCGAGCGGAGCTTCTCTTCCACTAACTTGTCCACCGTTTTCTGGTCCACCGCCTTCTCCTCCAGTGTCTGCACCTTCATCTTCATCTCTGCAACATCGGCTTTATCCTGGTTCTTCCTCTCCCTTCTTTTCTTGGCGTCCTCTTTGTAGAACTCCTTGAACTTCATGCTCGTACCGAAGCCGGACACACGGCCAGCTAAGGACGGCGGCAACCCCTTGTCCCTCTTCTTGTAAGCATTGGTCACCCTGTTTAAAACCGTGTCCCACAGCTCCGTCAAATCCTGGGACGACTCTGTGGCAGTAGCGTTCAGTTCCTCCTCCTGCAGAGACAAGGAAAGGTGAACCCATTTAGATTCTTGGCTTCATTATCTTAATTAGAACGCAATAGACTTGAGATCGGCGATAAATTCCTTACCAGATTCTTCTCGAATTCCTTCATCTCCGAATCGTCGGTGATGAACTCCTATGTTTCCTTGTACAGGTAGTAGCGGGCCCGAACAAATTGCCTAAGCTGCAAGTCTGTGATTTTAAGCCAAGGGTTGTCTTTACCAAGGCGTTCAAGCTCGGCGTCCTCCTTGTCCCAAATGGCTTGTTTCCCCCTGTAATCGCCGCTTCCAAGGTGGTGGTTACCTATGTTCTGTTCCCGCATACTCCTTCCCCATTGAGTCCATTTTATAGCGTCAGCGGTAGCTATATCCGCCTTGAATATCCTAAACTCCTCTTCGTGGAGCATCGGATTTTTCTTACTAATAACCTCCCAGCTTTCACCTTTGTTAATGCTATTCTTCACCCGGGTTTTCCAGATGCTCAAGGCGTTGCTCATGTTCGTGAGGGCTAGTTTGTTCACCGGGTTCTTTCTCTCGAGGTTTCTAAACTGCTCTGGGAATCTGTATCGCTTGTGAAGCTTCTTAAGGAGGTTATCGACCAAAGCTGCATGGTCAGCATGTGTGATGTACTTCGTGTTGATCGACATGCTTTCCCGGACGATGCACCCGAGTTGCAGGCCATACCCTTTAGCAATCGCCTCTGGCGCAATGGGTTGGCCACTTTCTGTGACCTCAGTGAACTTAGCGCAGACGGTGGCGAGCACTAGCACCTTCCGCTCCTTCTGTTCCTTCTTCTTCTTCTTCTTTTGAGAAGCGTCCGGGTTGCCGCTACCGCCATACGTGCGCTCGCCGCCATCGGTGCGGGCGCCGCCATCGGTGGTGTCATCCTCTTTGCCGCCACCTTCACTAGTTCCATCGTAGTCGTCTTCGTCCCCCTCGTAATCAGGATCTCCGCCCTCATTGGCCCCAGCAGCTCTAGTGATGGTCGCCTCCTCCTTCGGTGGTGGTGTCATCCTCATCACCTCCTCCTCCTCCTCCTGTTGGGACCCTTGCCAGAATGACTGGTTGGCCTGTCTAGCTTGTTCTTCGACGCTGATCATGTGCTTAGAAGGGCCAAACTCCTTGTTGCCTGACATGTTTGCACTACTCTATTTAAAAGAGGCAAAAATTTAGCACAAATCTCGGCCGAAAAATTCGGCAAGACCTTTGCTAATTTTTTGACCTAGGAGTGCCCATTTCTCAACCGAAACGGAAGTGAATCGACACTTCGGGAGAAATGGGCAACTCAAATGAAATCCCTGCAAGACAAAACACCCAATCCCCATATTGACAGCCCCATCCCCATATAACAGCAGCACCATATAGCATATAACAGCACCATATGTAACAGGAGCACCATATGACAACACCATATAGCATACAACAGCAGCACCATGCATGTAACAACACCAACACAGCAAGCAGTAGCAGCATAGCAAGCACCAGCAGCACCAGCAAGCTTAGCAAGCAGTAGTAAGAACCAACAGATACATGTATATGAACTTAAAAAACTTTAAAATTTACATCATTATACACTTAAAACACTGAGCACTTTAAACCTCCAGCTAACCCAACAACTAATCCTTGACTATACACACTTGTACACTTTACATACACCATGCCTGATTGATATATATGTGGAAAACCACAAGAACATACTCTATTTACAGATATATACTTGTACACTATTTACACTTTACATACACACTTTACATACTATACATGTATAAGAACATGTTAGCTAGTTAAATAGTACTATACAATGTGATTTTTTTAGAGAACCTAGAAAATTCCTAACACATTTTAACTTCAGATGTATTACACAGACCATTTGGTGAATACATCAAGCAGCAAGAAGGCAGTATTAGCACTACTCTGAATTTAGCACTACGCTGAACATCCATGCATGTACTCTGAATTCAAACCAGCATGGATAATTGAATGGTTCAAACCAGCATGGAGGCATTCCACTAGGATCATAGTCAGTAAACAATAGTATTTTGGCCAAGGTTTTTACCTCAGGTAAATAAAGGCACATTTACACATCTCTAAAAGGGATTGGTAACCAATTAAAATTCACCCCTCTAGAGAAACAATGCAGGCAGAGGTACCCCTCTAGAGAAAAATTCTGCCTCAAAGCATGTGTTTAGGCTGTACAACTTTTTATGGTATATGTTCTGCCTCAAAGATTCAGAAGCAAGTACAACTTTTTATGGTATATGTTCTTGCTGTCTAGCAACTTTTGAGAGCGATCCCTAACAACAATACTGTCAGGCAGTACAAGATGGTGAAAGAACTTGCTTGAAGCCCTTTGCGGTTCAACTGCTTGACATTGGCTACTATCTGAATTCTGAAGCTACTATCTACACAATTCTAAAGCTTGCATAGTACAAGTACTATCTGAATATACACTGAATTCTAGTACAAGTACAAGTACAAAGCAGACAGAGCAGAGCAGACAGAATTCTAAAGCTTGCAGAGTACCTTGTACTATCTGAATATACACAATTCTAAAGCTTGCAAGTACTATCTAAATATACACTGAATTCTATCTGAATATACACAATTCTAAAGCTTGCAGAGTACAAGTACAAGTACAAAGCAGACATAGCAGAGCAGACAGACAGAGCAGACATAATTCTAGTGTCGAGGGTACCTGCTGCTGCTGCGGTGATCGTCGACGACGAGGGTGGCGGCGGTGCTCCTGCTGCGGGCGGGGCGGCGGCGGGCCTCCTCCTCCATGGGCTCTAGCGTGGTGGTGGTGCGGTGGTGGCGGCCTCCTCCTCCACGGGCTTCAACGCGGCTCCGGCAGTGCGGCGGTGGAGGCTCCTCCTCCACGGGCTTCAGCGCGGCGGTGGCGGTGGCGGGCCTCCTCCCCCACGAGCTTTAGCGTGGCGGTTGCGGCTCCGGCAGCGAGTGCGGCTAGGCTAGCTAGGGTTTGTGCGCGGTGAGCGAGGCTAGTTCAACTTCTGTGGCGCATACTACCGAAATGCGCCACAGAACCTGTGGACTTAGTACAAAACACAACGCGCGTGGTAGTATGACAAGATCACACACTTGCCTTAGTGGTCTCTGCTTGCTTGTGCCATTTTAAACCTGGGGCAACCAGGTTCGAATCCCTGGTTGTCTCAAACATTTTTTTCTTTTTTAAAAAAAATATTTTTAATTATTGATATGTTTAAAATAAAGCAAGAACATATACAAACATTCATATTTATTCAAAAAACTCTCTCCCCGGACATATACAATCATGTGATGTGTTTTTAATTATATATATGTTTAAAATAAAGCAAGAACATATACAAACATTCATATTTATTCAAAAATCTCTCTCCCCAAACATATACAATCATGTGATGTGTCGAGCTAGCGTCTCTTAACAATCTTCTTGCCCTTTTTCGTTGCGGTTGAATACTTTAGCCCGTGCACTTTGAGATTTCTTCTTGTGAGTGGACAACCTTTAGTAGGCAGTGTGGTCCTCCTTCTTACTTTAGTAGTAGTAGGCATGTCAAAGTACTTGTCGAATTCCTCTTCGATCCTTCCATTCCGATGATGCTCCTCTTGCCCCTCCTAACTACGACACAGTTGGGATTTGACGAGTCGGTAATAAAAAAACATTGATCAACTTGGCTAGCGAGTACCCAAGGCTCATTTTTTGCGGAGTCGTTCTTTGTTGATTTGGCATCTGGTATAACCATTGTGGTGAAATAGCGGCCTTCTTTTTCCACGTTCTTGGCCCATCTAACACGGAACATCGGTATGATCTCTCCACAGTAGTCGAGCTCCCATATCTCCTCGATCCTTCCGTAAAATCTTTCCATCACAGTAGTCTCGTCATCAGCAAAGGATAACATAGTTACTCCTGAGTTTTGATATTCACTATTCTTGTCCTTTTCCTCGGTGTAGAATCTGTAACCGTTTATGTCGTATGACTGATAGGTCCTTAGGTTGTGCCCTGGGCCCTACGACAAGGAGAATATGAGTTTTTGATCTTCCGTAGAAGGCGTCTGTGGGGGATTGTCTAGTTGCCTTTTCTTGAACCAACCCGTGAAGCTAGAGTTGTGCTCTCTGGTTACATCTCCCTTCTTCCTCGGCCGGCCCTGGTCGACGTACTCCTGCTCGATTAAGCTTCTATGCTCTTCGACCCAAGGGCCGACCACTTCAATGTGTTGTAGCACGACTCGGTGTGCCCTTTCAAAATCAGTGCATCGACCATCAATGCCGACATGTAGTGAGCGGCAGCCCTCGCGATGACCATATCCACCGAGCCTGCCGAGGTGCTTCTTTGTGGGTATTCCAACATCCTCGTTCTCGGTGGTTAGATAATTTTGGCAGAAGGAGATGCACTCGTAGATCAGAAAGCCCTTGGCTATGCTTCCATCTGGACGAGACCTGTCGTGAACGAATCCTTTGATGACACCTTTTAGCCTTTCAAACGGCATCATGTTGTGCAGGAATGTCGGCCCGAGATGGATGATGTCGTCCACGACTACAAGCAGATGCACCATGATGTCGAAGAATGCGGGGAGGGGGGGGGCGGAGTAAATCTCAAGCTCGCATAGTATCATCACGATCTCTTCTTGTAGCCTGTCGAGCTGCTTCACACCGATCGACTTCCTAGATATGACGTCGAAAAAGTTACAGAGGCCAAACAACGTCTCACGGACATGCTCGTCCATTATCCCACGGATCGCAACGGGGAGTATCTGCGTCATCAACACGTGATAGTCGTGAGACTTCATACCGCTGAACCTCTTCTTCGCCACGTCCAGATATCTGCTTATCTTCCCCGAGTAACCTTGAGGAACTTTCAATCCTAAGAGGCACCTGAAAAACTGCTCGAGCTCCTCCAGACTCAGAGTGAAGCAGGCAGCGCGAAGCACCACCTCATTCTTCTTAACTCTTTTGCGGCGACCTTGAGTCCCTTCCTGATGATGATGATGATCATCATCATCATCACTATCAGGGTACTGAAGATCTTTCTTTATGCCAAGCAATTTAAGGTCCTTTCTTGCTTTCGGCCCATCCTTTGTCCTCTCCGGCATGTTCAGTAGAATGCCAAGCAGACTCTCGGTAACGTTCTTCGTGATGTGCATTACATCGAGGCTATGGGGAGTGTGAAAGACCTTCCAATACGACAGGTCCCAGAAAACAGACCTTGCTTTCCATACACCCAGCAGCGGCTTTGTCCTCATTCGTTTTTTTCCAGGCACAGGGCAATCTACCCAATTATTCAAAAGCTCCTCGATTTCTTCGCCGCTCCTCGGACGCGGGGCTCTTTTGAGCTCGTCCTTACCATTGAACAGGTCACCATGTTTTCTCCATGGGTGATCCATGCGGAGCCACTTTCGAGTACCTTGGAACATGGTTTTCGAAGACCCGGGATCCCTTGGTAGCTGGAGATGCGGTGTCTCATCCATGCACTTGACGCATGCATTGTGTCAGTTGTTCACCTGGGCCGATACATATGTGTAACAAGGATAGTCCTGCACGGTCGTGAGCAACGCGGCTCTCAGATGGAAATATTCTTTAGTGTAGGCGTCCCACGTACGGGCCGGCGTCTCCCACAAGCTGGCTAACTCCTCTCTCAATAGCCCGAGATACAGATGCATATCGATACCTGGTTGTTTCGGCCCCTGAATAAGAATGCTCATGTGTACATACCTTTGCTTCGTGCATAGCCACGGGGGGAGGTTGTATGGCCATACAAACACGGTCAGGTGCTATGCGTGCTACTCTGGTTTCCAAAAGGATTGAGTCCATCGGTGCTCATACCCAGCCTGACGTTCCTTGCATCGCCCCCGAACTCTTCGAACTCGATGTCTAATGCGTTCCACTGGCTACCGTCTGAAGGGTGTGTCAGGATCTTGCCCTTCTCTGGATCATCTTCGGGTTTCTTTCTTTCCGCGTGCCATTGCATGAGCTTTGCTTCCTTAGGATCTACGAAATATCGCTACAGACGAGGGGTGATAGGAAAGTACCATACCACTTTTCGAGGAACTTTCTTGTTCCCTCTCTTGTACCGTCCTTGGCCACACACCGGACAAGTGGTTCTATCCGCATACTCGTTCCGATAAAGTGCACAATCATTAATGCATGCGTGGTATTTAATGTGTGGTAGGTTGAGAGGGCACACGATTTTCTTGGCCTCCTCGATACTTGTTGGCAATGTGTTCCCCTTAGGAAGTTGATCGTGCCAGTATTCCATGTTCGCGTTGAAGCTCACATCGGTCCATTTGTGTTCGGCCTTCATCTCTAGAGCCTTGAGCGTTACACTCAAACGTGTATCCTCGGGGCGACACCCAGGATACAATGGAGTCATCCCGTCTACCTCCATTTGGGACAGCTTGGCTTTCTCTCTGGCTGCAGCTTTGTCATTGCTCGTCTCCTTGAGGAGCAGTTCTTGAACATGAGGGTCCTACAAGATCGAAGTTAGCAGCGGCTGTGTGTTCGCGTCTTCTCTTTCTTCATGATCGTGCCCGTCGTCATCTCCTTCTCCATGCTGATCATGCCCGCCGGCATCTCCTTCGTCATGATGATCATGCCCGCTGGCATCTCCTTCGTCATGATGATCATGCCCGGTAGACTCTTCGTCTTCTCGCCCGCTCACGTCTTCGTGACCACCACCATGTCCTGCCGGTGCCTCATTGAGGTCACGCATGAAAACGCGCCTAAGCAGGTGACCCTCCAATTGTCCAGATTCAGGGTCGATCCAGCGCTGCAGTTTGCATGTTCGACATGGACATCTTATCATGGTCTTGTTGTTCAGAATCATGTCCTCCTTCGCGCCTTTCTTGTACCTAGCAATTCGACCTTCGCTCATCGTGAGGACCATGGTTGCCTGAGCGGTCAAAACAGAGAGTATAGGTGAGAACCACACCATATGAACACACACATGCATGAATGCTAGCCGGAAAAAATTCGGCATGACCTTTCCTAAAATTAGGACATATGGGTAGTGCAAAAATTTGCCGAAATGGAAATGAATCAACATTTAGGCAAACATCCATGCAACCACACCGACCGGGCCCGACAACAACAAGCAAACAACAAAAAACTTCCTCCCATTGCAAACATTCATGCACCACACACAAGCATCGTCTCGCCATGGATCGCACACACACACCGCCCGCGCGACAAGCTTCACCTACATGTTCATGATGGCCAAGTACTCACCTATAGTAGACACAATAATAGCGAGACGAGACCGCGCGATGAGAGAGTGTGGACAAATAGATCTACAATGCAAGTTGGTGGAGAGGAAATTAGTAAACAAATAGAGATGTGAGAGAGAAAAGTAAGGAACTTTTAGATCTAGAAGTTGGAGCAAAGCTTCCACTTACCAATCTATGGATTAACGTAGGTTTAGATAAAAGAAAATGGAGAAACTATGGGCAAGATGGGGTGTGAGGGAGGAGGAAGACGAGTTGGGAGGAGGTAGAGATGTGAAATGGGTGGTGGTGGATAGATAGATAAGAAAGCTAGCTCTTGTCACCTTTTTAACATGGATCTGGACGCCCTCATCTGTGGCGCATATGGAGGAAATGCGCCACAGATGCTGAAATTTCTGTGGCGCATAAGTCCATATGCGCCACAAAAGTGGGTGAATAAGATTCCCTGTGTGGGGCCCACCTCCAAGTTCTGTGGCGCATATTGGACTTGTGCGCCACAGAAGTGAAACACATATGTGGCGCATATGTCAACATGCGCCACAGAACTTGGGTGAATTAGATTTCGTGGTGGGACCCCCCTCCATGTTCTGTGGCGCATGAGGGAATATGCGCCACATAAGTTGCCTCTTCTGTGGCACATATTTCAGAATGCGCCACAGAACTTGGATCATGACACCCCGCCGGCGGGTCCCACCAATCTTCTGTGGCGCATGTTCTGGACAATACGCCACAGAACTTCCAATCTTCTGTGGCGCATGCTTTCTGGTGCGCCACTGATGTTTTCCTGTGGCGCATAGTTTGGCATATGCGCCACTCAACATCTTGTCTATCTATAGGCTGTTTCCTAGTAGTGAGAGAGTTTATAATCTCTTGATGCATCCGAGGAGGCTTCCACGAAATGATCGTTCCTTATTACCTTGTAACCTAGCACCGTGCTATATATAATCAGGGAAGAATTTGTTGGTTTTCTAGAATGCTTGAGATTTGTTGCATGATTCCAGGGTTTTCTTTGTTCTGGGTAAAATCTGCACTATTCCGCGTCTGCGCTGTATTCGCTTTGTATCTGATTCCGACAATATCTGCTTTTGCTTTTGTTTCTGGGGTTTCCGCTTCCGCAAAAAAATATGAAAATCCAAATGTGGCACCACTCAGTTCCGTCTGTTTCCGCTCCATTTTCATTCCTATATGCATGTGTGAATCAAGTCTAGTAGTAGCAATAGTTCCATTTGGATTGTCCTCACATATCCCTTCATCCAATTGTGACTAGGTACGAGTACGACCAATACCTCTACATGCATTGGCTTTTCACTCCTATCACAGACGCTCGACTACCCGTGCAAACCTTGTAAACCATATTTAGGAGTGTGAATCAGGTCTAGCAGCAGCGATAGTTCCATTTGGATTGTCCTCACATCTCCCTCCATCCAATTGTGACTAAGTATGATTACAACAAATACCTCTACATGCACGGCTTTTCACTCCTGTCACAGGTGCTCGACCACCCGTGCAAACCTTGTAAACCATATTCAGGAATAATTAGACAAGTCTCTCGGAAACAGCCGCCCCCGGGTCACTCGCGTGAGGTGACTCCGGGGCGTCAACCTCCAAACCCTAGCAGCCCGTCGCCAGGCCTTCTCCATCCAGCCGTTGTCGCCGCACCCTCCACCCGGTGAGCGGTGGTGGCCACGCCTTGGTCACCGAAGGTGACGGGTAGTTTGCGCGGCCTCCGTCGATCTCCTTCGCGCGGGGGGTAGGCACCTTGAAGCTGCGCCGGTGGATCCGGCCTGCGGGTGGCAGCGCTCCAACGGCACAGGCTGGCGGCTCGAATGGGAGGCACGGAGGAGCAAAAGGGGATCTTGGTGTGGTCCTGGAGGCGGCGGCGGCTGCCTGTAGCGATGCTTCTCCCGGTGTCGGCTCAATATCTGGGTTCGGCCATGGGCTCGAAAGGGCTAATGGCTAGCCCGCTCGTTTCGCTCGCCGGAAGCTGGTCAGCGGTGTGGGGACTGCTGGTTGAACATGAATAATGGTGGCGGTCCTAGGGTTCCTTCAGTGCGAAGACAAAGATCTGCTTGTTGCCTGCCATCGTTGATCTGGACTAGAAAGACGAGTTCCGGAAGGCTTCGCCGACGAACTCCCATGGGCGCATCATGCATGGAGAGTGCTGGATCGAAGGTATTCGGTTGTTCCCACCCATGTTTTTTTGGCCGTTTGGTTTCAGTGGGAGTGTTGCGAACCTCTAGTATTTGTTACCATCATGTGTCATGTCTTCGATGATGCATGGTGAAGTCAGATGCTAAGAATGTCAGGAAAGCTGGAACTTGAGGCCAGCGATGGTGATTTGAGTCTTTGTGGCGATGAGGAATTGACTGCGTGATCTGTAACTTGTAGTAGTGACTGTTTGTGGGAGCGACAACACAGGAGGAGTTCCCAGTGTTACCTTGCAGGGTGAAAATCCAAGGTCTGACCTTAATTGTTTGTGCCTGGCAATGATCTGGTTGAAGGTATTGTTTTGCGAGCAAAGACTTTCTCTAGGGTGAAAACCTATGATCGTTGATCGGACGACGATGGTGTTTCTGCACTGTTTCCTTCTTGAAGGCGTTGCTATTGGAGTGGTTGGACCATTGGTGTTGTTCTGGTGGTGTTAATGTCTTACTTTGAGGAATCGTTCTCTCTAGCGGGGCTTTTTTTTGTAATTTCTTTTTTTCTAGGCCGTGTGCATCCGTAAGGATGCTAGGGCATGCATTGTTGCAGGGCTGGGTGTAATTGATATCTCCGTGATATTAATATATACTTTTTTCCAAAAAAAAAACTTATTGAAAATGAAAATACTTTTTGAAAGAAAAAAGTGGGATATTCTAAGAATTTGAGAAGTTTAAGTTTAAATTCGAACTTACATCTACTGCCTAGCTTTGTAAATTTTTTAGTTCATATACTATTTTTGGTCGGCTTCATCCTAGTCCAGAGAAGTAGCCAAGCGTCGTGCATGATGTAACCATGGAGACGACGGCCGTGGATGTCCTTCCAGGCCAAGGCGATGAACAACAACATGGCAACATGAGAGTTAGAGAGACAAGTTGAGTCTTGCTATTACTTACACCTTCATGGCTTCATCTTGTTCATCATATTATGCCTTTTTGGTGGAGACCTGCGAGTCTCTCTCTTGATGTACACGCCTTTGTGCCTCTTCTTGTCCGTACGACGATATTGGTGGACACGTGCCTGTAGTGGCCTGGTGCAAGCATGGCCGCACGCGATGGCCCTAGACCGGCTTTCGAAACTATGGCCATGCAGCGCGGCGGCGTGAGTAGCCGTGGGTGTGCGGGCCAGATCTGGGACATGCAGGCCTAGATCTAGTGGCGCCTTGTGGGTTCATCACGGGCTCGTCAGACCATAGTTGCTAGGGGAGTAATGCTACACCTACAGAGACGTTCTATAGAAATATTTTGACGGACTCACACGATGGCACAATAGGCCGTTACACACGAGTGAAAACACAATTGTGTGGCCCGCCTTTTAAGGTATCAACAAAAATTCAGCCAACCAAAAACTCACATGTAAATGCGTAGAAATTATCGTAACCCATGATCCTAGGATTATTGTTGCTAGGGCGTTGTCTTTGCTGTGTAGGGGGCTAGGCCGCCGGGGTGGTGGGCCTGGGTGGCAGGCTGCATCGGTATCTCTCCGGTGAGCACCATGGCGGCGGCGGTGGTGGCTTCCTTTGGTCGTGTTGGCGGCCATGGGAGCAATGGCGGGTGGTTCAAGTACGGTGGTGCTCAGATCTAGATTTTGTTGGTCGGTCATGTCGCATGTGCCACTGGGTCCTGTTTGTGACACTAGGAAGTTACCAAGCGAATGCTCCTACTTCGGCAACCTTGGCGGTGACTGCCGTGGGTGCCGCTCTCCTCTTGAGGACGTCATCGGGGTGCTCCTTTCCCATGCCAGAGTTCTGGGAGAAAACTCATGTCCTTTCGACACGGCCGCGGCGATGCTTTGCACCGTTATCCTGTTGGGATGGAGCTCAGGTACTCAAGGGTATGACGTGGTGTGTTCAGCCTTCCCGAGTGCATGCTCGGCTTCGTAGTTGTGTTGTTTTTTCGCCTCTTGGTGTTTTCAGTGTGGCTTATGTTGCCCGTTTATCTCGGGATCTGCTTTGTAAGAGGTTACCTCACTTCCTTGTATCATTCGGCCGTGTTGGCTTTATTTATAAAACAAGACGAAATGCTTGTTTGGAGGAGGAATGCAAAATTATATTTGTAATTGAAAACATTCGGTTCATCTGGGATGGGCATGCAAGGGCGAATCATGTCTAGCAACAGCAATAGTTCCATTTGGATTGTCCTCATATCTCTCTTCATCCAATTGTGACTAGGTACGACCAATACCTCTATATTCACGTATTTTCAGTCCTATCGCAAACGCTCGACCGCCCGTGCACACCTTAGAAACCATATTCACACTACGGAAGAACGGCCCTTTGCCGTGTAGGCAAGAAGACACGACAAAGGACTCCGGGAACACGACAAAGACATTGCCGTGTGTAGACACACGGCAAATGTCACACGGCAACGTTTGCCACGGCAAAGACCCTTTGTCGTGTGTCTGCCGCAAAAGTCACGGCAAAGCCTTTCCCGTGTGTCTTGTTGGCTGCACGGCAAAGTAAAGTAGTTGATGGCTCCGTCGACTGACGGTGGAAGGTGGTCTTTGTCGTGTACTCCTTTGCCGTGTGTCTTTGGTCTTTGCCGTCTGCCAGGATGTTGCCGTGTCTCATACCTTTGCCGTGTGCCCGCTGGAAGGACCACACGGCAAAGTATTCTTCTTTGCCGTGTGCCTCGTCGAATCGCCTCACGGCAAAGCTTTCTCCTTTGCCGTGTGCCGCTTGCAGAGCACACACGACAAAGGTTGTCTGCCCAGCGCAGCAATCACAGCCTGCTGCCACCTGTCCCCAAGGCCCTTTTATTTCCGTTATTTATTTATTTTTTCTACACCTGTGCATTTAAAACAATAATTGATATATGACAGCAAATATATGATCCAAACAAGCAAATATGCTCCAAGCAAACATACACTTCATAAACATGATCAAAGCATGATCCAAACATGATCCAAGTACTCATACACTTCACAAATATGATCCAAACATGATCCAATCAAACATTCAAGTGCATCATCATAAACTTGGCAACAAGATGGCCATAAACGGCGAAGGTCGATGTCCTTGATGCACTCGATGACCACCACATATCCACATCCTACACGGTCGAAAGCAAAATAGTGAGATTCGCATGACAAATTGTATGGCTAAATTTCACAAGTGTAGTAGTGGCAATGTAACAACATTGAAACATACAACTTGGCAATGGCATACAAAACTAGTATTGATCAAGTTTCAAGGCTAGTTGATGGAAATAACAATTACATGTGATTTTGACAAGTCTCGTGGCAAGTTCGTGAAAATGACAAGTAAGTTTTGACAAGTTTCATAGCAAGGCTAAATTTTCTACAAGTATCATGGCATGGCTAAAATTTCTACAAGTGTGACGGCATGGCTAAATTTGAGAAGCTCACACCGCGGGACGATCCCTCACTGGACGCACGAGCACGCGCAGAGATGAAGCCCGGGAACACGTACACATGGAGACTCGGCGGCGTCAACTCCTCGTGGTTCGTGTAACGCCGAGCCACCCGCTTCTTGGCGCCTTCCGAGCGGACGAAGGCGTCCCGTGCCGCCTCGTCGACAAAGCGGCGAGCTCCGTCGCCGAAACCTCCCCTGCCTCCGGATCACGCGCACCCCAAGCCAATAGCTGTTGCGGCTCGACATCGTCGGGATCTGAGCACGTAGATGCGACGAATTGATCGTCGGAGCGGTGAGCTGGCGGCGGTGGCGCTAGGGTTGGGACGGCCGAGGCGTGCGGGTTTGGACCCTCACTCGCTCACACGCGCCCTATATGTATCGGCCATGGAGAATGCTAAACGGGCCACGGTAAAAGTTTTACGGGCAGGGCCGCGTATACGGATCTCGATAGAGCGGCACGATTCGCACGGGTCTGTAAACTCGCCGGAATTTCACAGTTCCGGGCAGTTTACTGACATTGTTAGAGTTGCTCTAAACCTTCATGCAGGTCTGTTGGCGTAACGCAATTATGCAGGTTGCTGTCTGCATAACTTTGCATTTGTTTTGCTAATCTAGCTTACGAATTTCACCGGATGAAACGCCACCTATGTACTTCGCTATCGACTGTGACTGCGACCCAGCAGTGGGTGCAGATGCAGCAGGTGATGACACCTTTAATTGAAGGCTTTGGGTGAGGATCAGCGACACGATTCACCTGCCGACACCTACCCGGAGGTCATTTCCGCAGCACAGGTCAGAATAAACGTGCCACAATTCTTTCTCCCGTGCAAATTGTTATCCTGAATTCCTCATGCTGGCATTGCTATGTTACACATACTGGGATAATCTCGTGGGGAACTACAGGATTCCTGAGCTGATCTTCTAGCACATACCAAGCACGGCATACGCCAAGGTTGCTCCAAAATCCAAGAGTAAGATAAGACGGCCATGTGTTGGGTCTCTGAACATGGAAAATGTGGCGCCACAGGACGCTGAATGGGGCATGATGGACGCTCTTGCCATCAGTCAAGGTACGACTCTGTTAGAATGGCACCTCCGACTTGCATGTCTGAATTCTTCTTCTGACCTCCATGTAGCTTGGTTATCTCGTGGGACACAACCACGGGCAGCTTGTTAGAATGGCACCTCCGACTTGCTAGTTGCTGCCCGTATGACAAACTCTGGCTGTGCTTCGCGCGGCACACGGGGTATGGCAGATACTGCGACTGGCCCAGAGGAGCAATGGTCCTTGAGATGTCTGATGAAAATCCTTTCTCAATCAAGTCCTGGATACGGATGGAGAACGGGAGCACGCACAGCCATATCGTCTTGGGCTAGATTCAGACTCGGTTGCATTCGATTCAACGCACACAGTTTGTATTCGATTCAAGTTGGTAATTGGTGCTGGAGACGAATTCAGTTATAACAGCTGGAATTTGAAGTCTTGGTACAAACAAATAGGCCAACCTGGGAGCGTACCTAAATCAGATCGTGTGCGCGAGACTTTCTCTCCACTTGGACGGCGACGCCATGACGACTAACGACCTGCCGGTGGAGCTGCACCTCGAGATCCTCAAGCACCTGTCGCCGAGTCCGCAGGTGCTCGCACGCGCCTCCGCCGTCTGTAGCGAGTGGCGTCGCGCCCTCAACGATCCTGCTTTCCTGCTGGAGCTGTACCGTATGCGTCGCGGGGCACCCGTCACTCAGGGATTCTTTGATAATCTCCCACGCAGGTTTGTGCACGTGAATGCCGGCGACCCCATGAGAATCCCCTTGGACTCCATTGATCCAAAGACGAACTGGCAGTTTGTGGACTGCCGCCACGGCCGCGTCCTTCTCCACGACCACTACGGGTTACGGTTCATGGTGTGGCAACCCATGACTGGTGACCACCACTTCGTTCAAGATAAAGGGTCACGCGGAAACAAGAATAGGCGCTGCACTGATATGTGAATGTGACGCAGAGGGCGGCGGTGACAATCTGAAGATAGGCCAGTGCAAGCCGTGCCACACGAGTCACTTCCGTGTGGCCGTCGTGTCCAACCACGTGGGAACAGGATGCCTGCACGGCGCCGTCTTCTCTTCGCTCACCCGTCTGTGGAGCAAATCGGCAGAGCTACCGCCGACCTATAAGATCCGTCCGGAGCCTAGTGTGGTTGTCGGCAAAGTGATATACCAACCGTTGTTTGACTACCAAGTTCTGGCCTTTGATACGGATAAACTGATCCTAACCACCTTTGAGCGGCCAAAGTGGGGAAATGTCCGACTTCTCAATGTAGATGGGGGCGTGCTCGGCCTTGCCGGGGCCCTCGGTTTCACGTTGCGCCTGTGGGTGCGGTACGTGGATGCTTGGGTGATGCGAAAGACAATTGATCTGAGCAACATTCACCCTCCTCTGTCGACGGCGCCATTGCCCAAGACCAACCCTCGGTTTGCCCTCATGCCACCGGTGAAGATCATAGGGGTTGCCGATGGGGGCGATGATCTATTTCTATGGACTATGATCGGCGTATTCATGCTGTCTGTCGAATCCATGGAGCTCAAGAAGGTCAACGGGACTACTACTCACCACATGAAAACCGTTTACCCTTATGGTGTATTCTATATCCCACCTACTACTTTGCACCCAAAGGTTGCAACTTAGCTGCAGAGTAACTTGATATGTTTATTGATATATGTGCCTCGTGCACAAAGTGCGAGAGCACAATTTAGCTTCATATTCTATTATGGTGGATTTGTATTATCTCCTTTATTTAATTGACTTTTTTTGGTAGAGTTTTACCATCTACTTTTCTTTCTACCCGCGCTAAACTATGAAGAACTTGCTAGCACCATCAATTTAGTGTGAGCCCTTCATATAGGTCCGTATTTTGAAGGATAGGATTTCAAAGATGACTATGATTATGATGCAGAAGCTTTGGGCTGCAAAGAAACGATTCATTTGAACATGATAGGTATCCAAAACTACCTTAGCATTATTAGGAATAAACTGGTACGTTCGTTGTTATATGTTCCTCGTGCACAAAGTGTAACCATAGTTTAATTTTATTTTCTATTTTTTGTGGATTTTCTAGTAATCGACTTTTCCTAGAAATATTTTAAACGTATGTTTTACCAACTTTGTTCTCTTTTTATCTGTACTAAATTATGAAACTATGTAAGTTTATAGCATTCTCAAATAACTTTTTTGTGAGTCCCTCAAATTAACATGATCCTCCATATTCAAATTAGACAAGTCATTGTAATTTGTGTTATATCATCTATTTATAAAATAAAAGTTAGTAAAGACATTGCCTCTGCAACGTGGAAGATATCGTTCTAGTTAATTTTAAAGTACACGTACAAAACAAATATCTAAATAAAAATAGCATTGTAACATGAATTAGTTATTGAATTAATGTTTTCTTGGCACAACCAAAATCTAAAGAAACATGTCACTAGTGGAAAACGGGGCATTAGTCCCGGTTCGTTTGGGCCTTTAGTCCCGGTTTCGGACTCGGGACTAGGCAACCGGGACTAGTGCCTCCCCCTTTTAGTACCGATTATGTGCATCTAATTCATGAGAGCATTGTGTATTGTTTGAATTAGCGATTTGTATCTTTTTTCTTTGTCTCTTGTCTTGATCTATGGACTTGTAGGTACCCAAGATCTCATAGATAGTTAAAGGCTTGAGGTGAGATACTTATCTAGCAGCGATCTCATAGGAACCCCAGTGGCAGAAAGGGTAGTACGGCTTCACTTAGCACTCCATTCGGGATCACAACAACATCACCACTTAAAGCTTTGATCTGTGTTTTACACTTAATAATCTTTTGTAGCCCTTTGCTTCGTTGTGCACTCGGTTGGATTAAAATACTTTTGCTATGCGCGCTGCATCACGGGGGATCTAGTATATTAGGATGTGTTGCCCACAAGAGATTATCCATATTAAAACTTTACACATGATGGTGCTTATTACTATCTTTTATCCCATATGATGTGCAACTGCAGGTGGATATTCAACCTTGGCCTATCTCCATCCATTGATTAAACCCACTATAAAAGTAAACTAGATTGGTCCGGTAAACAAAGGTAAAACAAATAAATAAAGTCTTGTAGACGTGTCCTTTTTATTTCCTTTTAGCATTGTTTTTCAAGGTTCGATTAAACCTAGGTCTTCTAGGGCAAAAGCTATTATACTACATCCGTGAATTCGGATTGAAGGTATCATTCAACACAAGAACATCGATATTATAGGATGAGTAAAGAGTACACGTGAGGAAATGAGAATAACCTATGTTTCATCTCGGGCAATGTAAAGTATCGACGAATCAATGCGATATGTATCACACACAATACTATGGTTCACATGATAAAGATCTTTGTGTTATTTATGGGGGTTGCTACTTGTATCAAGACAGTAATCATTGTCTCAGAATGAGTTCTGAACGTGTTCGAAATATCTGAACCCACAGGGCCACACACTTAAGACATTTTCGGCATCTTAGAATGTGAGTGCGAATGAGATAGTTGAATGAAGTAATTCTGAAAGGATGTTTCAGAGTGTCACGGGATATGCCGGTTGTGTCTGGAATATCACCGAGAGTGGACGGAATTGTTCTGAACATTAAAATAGGACACTGGGAATATTTTAGGAAGGTTTCGAATTAATTCGTAGGTGTCTGGAATTTAATTCGAGAAGCTTCATAATAAATATTTATATTAATAATAAATAATAAATTATTATTTGTTAATATCCGAGTGAGTCCCATGGGACGAAAGGCAGCATGGTACCACTAGGCCGACACGCGCGGGGGGGGGGAGGAGGGGAGAAGGAGACTGACTCAGCCAGGGCCCTCCCCTAGGCCGGCGGGTGGAGGAGGTGGGGCGGGTGAGACGATGGGGAGAAGGAGTACTCCACGAGCTCCAACTTGCCCCCCAAGTCAATTTGGGGAGTGGAGAGAAAGGAGGACTCCGTATTGGAGTCGGACTCCCTCTCTCGTACTCTCTCTCTCTCTCTCTTAATTGGTGGGAGAAGGAAAGGAGGAGTCCTTGTAGGATACGAATCCTAGCCCTGCTCTCCTCTTTGGAGGAGGGAATGCACCTATATATTGAGGGGAGAGGGGAAGGGCAATACACACAAGTTTACGAGGAGCCCAAGCCCCAAGCCACCACCGCCACCACGAAGCCGTCGTCGCCGCGTCGTTGCCGCCGGCCACCTCCACCACCGGCCATCGTTGTCTCCTTGGCCTTCGGTCCTCTTCCTCTTCCTCGTGTCATCGTCTTGATCGCGAGGAGGAGATCTTCATCTACACCCGGAGCAACTCGTCTTCTACCCCGTCTAGATCTGATCTTGAAAGATGACGGAGTGCTGCCGGATCTTCATCGACACGTTCCCATGTAGTCTGTGAGTTCTTGATCTCGCCTCGATGTGGTGTCGTTCTCGTTGCACGTGTGGATACAGGTGGAGGTGCGACACTTGGAGCACAAGATCTTCGGAGCCATTCGTGGGATAATACATCTCCTCGCCACTTGCTAAGGCTTGTTGCGGGGATCGACGCACGACCAACCTTGTCATCGACAAACTTTCGCTAGTTCGATATTCGAGGGTATGATCCGTTACCTACCCCTTTCATTGGATCTTAGTTATGCTCTATAATTTTTTTTCTTCTCCGTAGCACGTTCCCCAACATGACCGGCGGGTGACCTAGGCGGCAGCGGCTGCCCCATGGGTGGCTCCCTCTTGGGCCTTATCCCTCTGGGAGTTGGCCCATTAGTGGAAGTTTCCCATTAAAATTAATTTTAAATATTATTTATATTATTAATTCCAGTAATTAATATTAAAAACATATTTAACATTTCCTCGTGATCAAAACTCCTTTTTGGTCATTCTAAACGACTTCGAACTTTACCCAAAACACTTCCGGTTTTCTCTCTTCTTTCCAACAGTGATCCCAATGATTCTATAATGATCTCAAAACATAGTAAGACCCTTAAGTGTGTTACCATATAGTTCGGGAATGTCACATAAATGATCTAGAACTGTCTCATATCAATGATCATTAGCGGGACCGAGATGCCCATAATAACCCATATGCATTCCATGATGCATTATGGTTTGAACCATAAACTCCTGGTCCAATTCCTTTTGTTTTTGTGATACATGACTTTTCCGAGATTTGATCATTAGTACCAACATCCTAATCTTGTTACCAACAAGTCTACTTAACTCATTACCATGATATCATATCCCCGTGACCTAGTCATTCGTTGCAACTTATTGGATACAATCTTACCGAGTGGGCCCAGTGTATCTTCATGTCATGCAGGTGAAAAAATTCTGATCTTGATGCATATGCCTCAATGTGTCACTTTAGAATACCCAACATACACATTTATCATCACCCTATTACAGTGTGATGGTTGATGCAGTCTAAGCAGCCAAGGGTGACAGTGATTAAATATGATCCCACGGTCTAAGGAGAAGATCACATAGTTTCTAACTATTGCAACTATAAACCATATGACTTGATCATGTCGCAATACTTATATGGGTAATGTTCATCTCATCATTCTCTAATGATATGACTTCATTGTCAACTGACGTAGAAGCTCTATGATTAGGAAACATTGATAATTGGTTTCCTAATGAGCTAGTTGTATAGAGGCTACTAGGAACTTGGTTTGTTTATATACCACAACTATATCAATGTTACCGCTTGATACAGTTATAGTACGGAATAAACCTATTAAGAACTAATTTAGATATGATAATAAACTATTTATTATTTTCCTTTGCTACTGATTATCAACACATTGGTACATAGTCTGCATTTGATCATGCTTGCTTATGGGAAACGTCATGTATTTGATCTGTATTACTCGATGTGTATGTCCTTTGCAAATCGTTGATGTCTCCTAATTTTCACATATACACCATTATCACATAATGTCTAAATATTCACTTGATGACAGAGTGAGTCTTTGTTTCTTAGTGTTTAGCAATGACGGTTGATCAATCAAGAGAACTTTCAAAGTTGTCATGTATACCAGAAACACGGTCAATTGAAGTCGAACTTCATTAGCCAAACTTTTCATACTTGTCATTCCTGAAGTAGTCACCTACTTCAATATCAATGTAGATTCTTCCTCTTTCACTGAGGTCCAATGATGAGCTCAATCTTGGTTCAGTGATTTATTCATAAATCACCTTAGAACCTGTTCTTCTAGTAAAGGACGTGGATCACATTTTAGCCAAGTATCCAACAAGGTTATATGGAAGAGATATATGACAGAAACATATGGGATGCAGATCATCCCTTTTCTTCCTTTCAACCATCGTTGACTATACCAAATGTTTGTCCTAGTTTTACAAGTAAGAACATCTTTATTTTCATGTTTCATTCTGAACTATTTCAGAATCTAGTCTAGGACACTCTGAACTTTCTTCACAATCTAAGTCAAAAAAATTGACAATAATGTCCATTAAACTTATCAATCTATTTTGATAGATTTCAATGTATTATATTTTGTTAAACTTGATTCATAGGATAATTACTAATTTAAATATCACTAATACCAATTGCACCATTTATCATATGACGTACATATATACTAGAATATTGTCACGCTCCCACTCATATACGTTATCATATATGAGACATTTGTGATATCCTCTTAGCTCCTACTCAAATCTATCACTCCCACATTTAATCAAGAAACTATATAGCTCCCACTTAAATACTTCACAAGTGCAGGTCTTCTCGATATTTTGGCAATTCTAAAATCCTTTGATATTTTACCAAACCGAGAATTTTCCCACTACGAGATACTCTAGCACCCACATGGTTAAGCATAATCTACTTACTGTACTGATTATAATCCTTCTTCAATCATGTCGTCAAAGAACTTCTAGTTTTGATAACCAAGTATCAATTCTCAAATTGTAGTAACTGCTAAGTAAATCCAATAGACTCAAGACTCTCTACACATTGTAGTTAATCGTTGAATTTGTCCAAACAATCTTTGTGAAAAATCGAGCTTTATGTCCATTCAAAGTTTCATTTCTTCCTTATAACTCTTCAGTTATTTAGAGATCTTAAAATGACTAACACTAACGCTCTTCCATCATTATTTGCCTTACTATCAACTTTTAGGACATTCACACTTTGGCGAACCAGACTTCGCAAAGCGTCATGGAAGACGGTTCCTGCAAAATTTAATACTTCTTTCTATCTAATTTAACATAGGCCAAGTTTTATGCTCTTTAAGTCAAACAAATATGACTTGCTTAATTTAATTAGTAGGGTATCTGCTGTAGATCATCCTAGTGTGTATGGACTATGGATTCCCCTATAGGTTTTCAATTTACTCTTGGTATTCTCTCCAAGATTTCAGAGCTTGAGTACCCCTTATTGTTCCAACATATTTCTTCCTATCATTAGCTGATACTTCCATGAACCTAAGTATAACTAACTTCATTAAGTTCACTATAAGTAACACCTTCTACAATGAACCTTAGTTCCACCTTTCATATTGATCCATACATTTTATATACTAAGCTATATATATATTTTTTTGCTAGTTACTAATGAATTGGACTTGATCCTTCCTTCAAAATAGTGTTGATACTCTTTATACCGTGCTTCGGTCTTCATACAAGTCTTCATATTTTCCTTTGGAAATCGTCACTCCCTTACACAAATCCCATTTCTATCTAGGTCTATAACATCAAGTAATAATTTGATGATGCAACATGCACTTGCACACCAAATTAAACTTCATGGAAAGATCTACCCAATCAAGAAGATCCAAGAAAATCCAACTTTTGGTGCATAAAACACACATTATCCTAATCCCGAATTATAATAGTTGAGTAAAACATCTCTAGAATTCAAGCTTGGATGTGTAGTATATAACACCGCCTAGTATATTTTTATGGTGTGATACATAGCACATATAGGTCAAACTACTCTTTTTCTCAATATTTACCCAAACTTCACAATCACAACTAGATAATTTTGAGCAAAGTGGTCTCAAAGTTGTTTCGACTAACTTATTACTTCCATTTTGGGACTACTAACTATAACTTACCTTCCATTGTTCTGCAAACTAACCTCACAAGATCTCCCCAGAAGACCCAAGAGACTAATTTTGATACCTCTAGGTTAAAGATTATTGGATCCCTATGACCTTTATAACTTATGTCACGATCCTACAATGTTGTTTCTTACTTTATTTTTACAATTATTTACTAGGTAGTTACCCTAATTATAGATTTATCATGTTTTAAGAGCTAACCTCAATATGATATAGTTATGGTTTGCTTGTTCATCATGGTTTCGGAGCTAAACTCACCATGTTTACTCTTATTATCTTCATACTATCATTGAGTCTTAGCAAAATCCCACTCCATCACATGGAATTCTCAAGTGAATATCACATGACTTTCCTTCCCGTTACATTAGTATGTTCTGTAATGGTCCTTACTATATCTCTATAGCATATCCCATTATTAACTAGTGGTAGGATTCTGGATTATCTTTACAGAACTACACCACTAATCCAATCCATGTTATATCCTTAGCTTAGTCATAATTTGTTGTTACCAACTGGCTTACCTGAGATAAGTTAATGGGGTTATATCTACCTAGAAAGGCACTAAAATAGTACTTCACTAATATAAGATGGATTAGTATTCTTAATAAAGATGATCAAAACATCCTAATTAAGTGTGATAAAGTTATCCTCAGGTAGATATTCATCACAAGTTATAAGAACATTTTATTTAGATAAGATGGCTTCCAATAGTCAATTACTGCCCGCTGACTAGTTAGGCTTGTCTGGCTGACACGTGCGGACCACCACTGCTTACCCGAGCTGCCGGAGACTAACGTATGAGCTCCATGAACCAAGTTGGCCCACGTTACTAGGAACACTATATCTCACCAACAACCCATCTTGTTTCCTATATGATACAGGCTCTCAATGCCTCTCTCTGTATGGCGCCGCACCCAGTCTCTCGGCAAGGCAAACCCTAGATATGAACAAAGTTATTTCCAAAAATATCCTAAGATCTCACCAACTCCCATCTCTACTACTGTCGGCCCTCCCAAAGATGATGCCTCGCAAGCTCTGCCAATCCGACCGAGCCTCCGCGCTGGAGTCCTCCGAGCCTAAGGTTCTTTTTCAATCAATTTGCTGTTGGATCATGTTCTTTCTATAATCGATTTGTTGTTGGATATTTTTCTTTCTCTAATCGATTTGTTGTTGGATCTTGTTATTTCTCTAACCAATCTCCTATTGGATATTGTTCTTTCTCTAATCGATTTCCTATTGGATCTTATTATTTCTCTAATAGATCTGTTGTGCATCATGCTCTTTCTGTAATCAATATGTTGTTGCATCATGTTCTTTCTCTAATCTATCTGCTATCTCTTTTAGATCCACAGTAACGTGGTTAGCGTAGCTCGTGCGAAGGATTACGAACATGGTGCCATCACCGTACCGTCGTCGCCATGAAAGCATTGTCGTTGGAGGATGGTGGCCTTGTTGCTGTGTTTGTCACATTAGGGTGTTAGTAGAATAGAGAGGCGCTCAAGATTAGATTAGGTAAATTTTTCCACTTATCCTTAAGATAAATGGAAGAATAGGTTAGTTGTAGATAGCTTTAGTTCTTTATTTTCATAATTTTCTAGAAGAGAAGTTGAATACAAGGATTAGATCCTTGTAAGAAGTGGATGTAGTGTAATGTGATGTAATAAATATTCTCCCAATAAAATTGCATTTTCTATTTAAATGCAATTAGCTTCCTATATTAATGATTGTAAACTGCTTACTTTGATTAAAGGTACTGTAATTAATTATCTAGATCGGTGATGTTGTACAAACCATGACATTGGCAATAGTGACATGTTACAATTTCGTCGCACATTCGTCCGAACACAACGACGGCTAAAAAGGGAAAGTTTGACACATTTTCTTCAAACCCAGCCATAACATGGTCACACGAAAAAAGTGCCAAAACTTTCTATTTTTAGTCAAGCGGTGTGTTCTGGCAAATGTGCCAAAAAATTATAATAGTACATAGCAAAGACACAATCGGACGGTATGTTTCATCAAATAATAGAAAATACCGGTGTCCCGTACAAAATTTCCCTAGAACAAAGTAGGTTATTATAGAGCATCATCCTTATTTCAACTCAACAAAGGTGTTACCACTTAGTGATCTTAGCATGTTAAAGAATAGGATCCATATTCCACATACCTAAGACTTTAATCATGTTTCATGTTGGGACCTAACTGGCCATTCTGCTTAAGTAATATCTCTTCCAAATCCTATATCTAAGTATAAAATAATAACTTAAGAGTCAACCTTGTTACAACATCCACATGCATTAAGAACTGGATGTTCCACCTTATTTAATCTAGTACAAAATGTCATCCAATACACTTCTCTACCTTGTTACTACATGATTGGAACCTTACTGTTCTATAACCAATAAGATATATTAGTATAGAACTCAACTCTAAAAAGGAACACTTAAAACTCAACTATACTTAAACCTTGGGATTTACTTTGGCACTTATAAAAATGCATAGCATTACTTATGCATAACATCATATTGTTTTTTAATCATTAGTCCTTACAGGACCAATGATGCCATTTCAGATTCTAGAGTTTATATCGACTAGAATACCTTGGCTATATAATCTTGTAGTAAAAAGGGAAAGTTTATACTTGATTATTTTCTATCAAGTAGTTTCAATCTACTATTGTTATCACCTGCATTTCGAAAAGGTGTCAGAAAATACTATTTTCATAATAATATGACTTAAAGATTATCGGCCCGAGTGGTGCTAACCAGTATGGAGGGAGAATGGAACCACAGAATGATAACCTAGTGTGTGGTTGGTCGAGGTTCTATTTTGCATAGAAAAGTATCATCCGTGACTTATTAAAAAATGTCGACTGTGATTCTTGCGCCGTATATTACGCGTTAAACATGAGATATATATGGCTTTGGGGAAATCAGCTGGATCTTCTTCCTTTCGCATGTCAACGGACTTACTGGCTATGGTTGTAATTCTCATGAGGATTGGAAGCGCAAGGGTGGAATCCCTCAATGTCCCACGGTTTAGGGTCTATGATGGATTGTACGTGACAAATATGTAATTCGAAACAAGATTTATCGTGGGTCCATCATACAAAAGGATGGGCATGTGACGTCGTGGAGAGGGGCAGTGATCGACTTGGATTCTTATCCTAGGCCTCATACCAAGGAACTATGAATGAGTTGGCCACTACAGAGTGTACAAAATTATGACATGTTACTCTGTGTTCCGGGAAGGAACTGCGAACACAACAGGAAAGGAACTCCATGAAGTTCTAATAAACCTGTAAACACTCACGGACATAACTTTTTAGAATAAAAGCAACCTTTTAAATAAACATTTTAAAAAACTTGCATTAGCCTCGGAACTATGGTTTGTGGCCATAGATAGTGCATCAAACTGTCCACTTTAATGAATTTGTTGAGTACGCCAGTACTCAACCATACCTTCTTAACCGTATCCTTACTAGATTTCGGTGAAATCAATGACGTCATCAAGAGGACTACTTTGAAGAGCTTAAGAGATCTAGTGGAATAGATGGAGTTGACGGCTACATCTGTCGTAGTGGAAGTGAAGCTAAAGAGTAGAAAATAGAGCAATCCCTAGATATGTCGATGTAGCATCCATCATAAGCCAAATAGTATTAGAGGTAGACTTAATCGTAGAATCATCCGCGAGTTGCTATTTCTGGTTCTCTTTTATAAAGATACCTTCCTCACTGTTCTGAGGAGGCTCTTTGGATTTTTTGTAATGTACTAAGCTGTAATCTATGGTCATGCCTTATACATGCGATGTTTCTGTTGTACCACTCTGAGGGATATAATACTATAGGAACGGTGTTTTATTGGTGTTATGTCAACGAATTGCGTAAACAACATTGAGTGGTATGCTATGTCACCTAGAACATCACGTTTTTAGTATAAAAATATATTATTTATTTGTTTATTAACATTAAGAGGAAAGAACTCTACGCCTCTTCATTACATATTAAGGAGATAGTACATGTTTACATTTGTAAGATAAAAAAGTTAAAACAAATGACTATGAGGAAGAAAGCGTTAGAATCATTCATATGTTTACACTTTAGATACATGAGGGGTAGGGTATCATCGGTTCGAAACTCACCCAGCAGTTTCTCCTTGATGACTGATATCATCTGTTCGTAACTTATCAAGATGGAATTTTTTCTCTAGGTCCCAAAAAGACCGATATAGTATTTGGTTATATATGCTTTGAAGCCGGTCCTGGACCTCATCGTACACTTCTCTTGCTAGAGGTTCTAAATACGCTTCCTTTTGACACGGTATCAGTGTCGCCTACAAGAATGAATTGAGCCTTAGAGCGCTAGTGTCATTTGAGCTCCTCCTTCAACAGATGTACGATATGTTCATGGAGTCAGATCTTAGTGGAATTGGTTGAATGTGATCGACAAATACAATAAAGATAGGATTCACATAGGTGTTTCAGCTTTAGTTTGGTCGATATGTAATTGAAGAAATAATATTGTTTTTTAACAGGTTATTCATATGGTTGTTCATTAGATACAGTTATGATGCTTCATGCTCCCGGAGGATCAGCGGGAATGTATGGTTACTTGATGCAACCGGCTTCTGATGGTTGATCAGGATTTTTCTATCATGCTACTCGGCGGTCTATTAGTAGATTCAAAATGTTTAGACTTCTGAGATTTTTGCTTATTTATCGATGGTTGAATTTTGTGTGGACCCTCTCAAGCTATAACTTCTAAACTTTCAAACTGAATAATACATGGATTGCGTGCATCTATTGATGCAGAGACCGGGTCATCCCTATTTTTTTTACTAGAGAGACCAATCACGGAAGATTCGACTAGAGGAACTCAGAATCGTGTAACTGCGGCCGTGCTCATTTCTGGTACACTACCCGGCCTCCCCACGGTCCTCGTCGTAGCCACCACAAGCATCATCGGTGGCCCAGGCGATACACTCCTCCATCATCTGCCTTAGCGTTGTTGCCCTCGTACTATCACCGCCGGTTCCACCACGATCCACCTCACCGTCATGGCAGCGCTGCTCTAGCGCAGCCGCATTAGCGTCGGCACTAGTACCAGGACCAGCGGCGTAACGACGAGCCTGGGGGGCCGTCTTGGTGGGCGCGGCACCAGTGAGTTGTTGCACGACGTTGCGGAACTGGGCGGGGTGGACGACATAGACGACGGTGGCAGCAGGGTCCCTTCTCCTCCAGTGCGGCCTTGGCGCCGGTATCATCGTACCGGCACCGCCGGCACCATTGATGCCACCGTCGTTGGTGCTGCTCATCGTACGCGTTGGTGGGTTGCGACATGGTCGAGGTGTACATGGAGTGCCTGGTCGTGCATATATAGAGAAGTAGTACCAGTCATGAGTAGTCAAAGCTGGGTGATGGAAGGCAGCACAATCCAAATGGTACTTGTTGAGAAACAAACCGACATGAATCCGGCTTGCCGTCATCAACCAACTCACCATCAGATTAGGCACGTGTCCAAAATATTGTCGTACGGACAAGAAGAGGCACAAAGGCCTGTACATCAAGAGAGAGACTCGCAGGCCTCCACCAAAAAGGCATTAATATGATGAACAAGAAGAAGGTGTAAGTAAGTAATAGCAAGACTCAACTTGTCTCTCTAACTCTCATGTTGCGTGTTGTTGCCAAACTTATTCTCAGTGCTTACATATCTTTCTTTTCGGGTCTAGTTTGATTGTCCTTGTACTTCCGTTTGTTTGACAAATACAGGGGTTTGACCTGCCATTTGTCTAGTTTTGGTGCCGGATCTTGTAACTCAAAGACACTCCAATTTCTCAAACGAAATTGGAAGCCTGTTGGGGCTCCATTCCTCAAAAAAAATAAAACTTAAATTTGATTGTTTCTGCTCTTCGAACATTACGGCCGTTGTCTCCATGGTTACATCATGCACGACACTTGGCTACTTCTGGACCAAGATGAAGCCGACGAAAAATAGTATAGGAACTTCTCGAAACAGGCATACGCCCAGCTATATTAATATAGCAACCACATGTGCTGCTGTTGGACCAGACAGCACAACGTCCAAAAAAACAAAGAAAAAGAAGAGAAAACAAAGCCGACAATAGTGGCCTGACGAAAACGAAGATAACTCACGACCGTTGCGCTCTCCAGGTACATTCCACCACATGCCTAGCACTCTGAAGCGTCGCGCACCAAGCAACACTTCCAAGAAGGAAGGCGACGATGACGATGTTGCTGCCCGAATTGGTCCTAGGGTTTCCCCCGGTATGCTCCGGGAGGTGGGGAAGTGGTACTCTCGACGCCCTTCAGGAAGAACGATGGAACCCACATGCGTCACCGCGTCGGTGTCAAGATGACAAGGATTTCTCCTGACCCCTCAAAAAAAACCACACTCCCGGACGCTTCGCAGTGCACCACCATGCTCGCTACCCGCCAACACATGCCAACACGGTCTCATAGCCACCATCACCGTCTCACCGTGACACACGCAGCAGGGCTAGTAAGACAGAAAAGAGAGGAACTTCGGTGGGGTTGCCAGAACAACAACGCGCGGGAGCGAACAACCTCCACCACTGGAAGGTGGTAGCTCCGGATATAGCCGCAGAGGAAAACCAGGCCCACCTGGCCCGGCCAAGCGCACAAGGGCCCGTGAAGCACCGTCGTCGCACTGTAGCAGGGGAACCGTCGTCCAAGCCAACACCCACACTAGCCCCTACTTCTCCGTCCACCAGGGGATCAACCGCCATCGTCGATCCCTGCTGCCAAGTAGCACCACCACCACCACCGTGCTCACCCTGGAGTACCGGACCGCCACTAGTCTATGGTTCACCACCTGGGCCCGCAAAGGTGCTGAGGGACGAGCATGGCGAGCACCGCATCTCCATGTCGCCCATGGGTCCCTCGAGCAAGATTGGCGGGAGACTACCAGATCTAGGCCCGCCCGGTCCAGATCCAGTACGCCGGCCGCACCGTACCCAGGGGAGGCACCTGACACCTGTATGGTGCCCGCATGGCCCAGATCGATCCCTACAAGGGCCACAGCCGGGAGCCCCTATAGCTCCTCCCGTCATCCATCTTGCTGAGCAGCCCGCCGCCACGCCGCCTAGGAGACACTCGGCCCTTCTGCCCCACAGCCGAACCACCAAATGCTTCGTCGCCAGCAGGGGAGCCCCGCGCCTCCACCGCCGCCGTCTAGAGAAAGAGGGCCTGCCGCGGCCGGCACTGCACGGGCTTAGCCCGGCGACACGCTTCGGCGGCGGAGGGAGGGGGTGAGGGGAAGGGTTAGGAGGTGGCTGGTGCCGAGGCGCCCGCCCCGTCGCCCACCAAAATAGTATAGGAACTAAAGAAGAAGAGATTACAAAGCTAGGCAGTTAATCTAAGTTCGAATTTAAACTTCTCAAATTCTTAGAACATCGATCTTTTTTCTTTCAAAAAGTATTTACATTTCCATAAGTTCTTGGACTCCTGAATATGGTTTCCAAGGTGTGCATGTAGAGGTATTGGTCGTGCCTAGTCACAATTGGATGAAGGGAGATACGAGGACAATCCAAATGGAACTATTGCTGCTGCTAGACCTGATTCGCACTTGCATACCCATCCCAGATGAACCGAATGTTTTCAATTACCAATATAATTTTGCATTCCTCCTCCAAACAAGTTTTCGCTCCGCTTTATCAATAAAGCCAACACGGCGGAACGATACAAGGTAGTGAGGTAACCTCTTACAAAGCAGATCCCGAGATAAACGTGCAACATAAGCCTCACTAAAAACACCAAGAGGCAAAAAACAACACAACTACGAAGCCGAGCATACACTCCAGAAGGCTGAACACACCACACCATACCCTTGGGTCTCCCGGAACTCTGGCATGGGAAAGGACCACCTTGACGGTATCCTCAAGAGGAGAGCGGCACCCACGACAGTCGCCGACATCGTTGCCGAAGCATGAGCATTCGTTTGGTAACTCCCCGGTGTCGCAAAGAGGACCCAGTGGCACATGCGACACGACCGACCAACCAAATCCAGATCTGAGCACCACCATACATGAACCATCTGTCGTTGCTCCCATGGCCGCCCACACGACCAAAGGAAGCCACCACCACCGCCTCCATGGTGCTCACTGGAGAGATACCCATGCGGCCCTCCACCCGGGCCACCACCACGTCGTCCTGGCCCCTGCACAGCAAAGACAACGCCCAAGCAACAATAATCCTAGGACTGGTGGGTTACGGTAATTTCTACGCACGTACGAGTGTGAGTTTTTGGTTGGCTGATGAATTTTTATTGATACCTTAAGGGCGCGGGAGGTTAGCTCATCTCTCCCGCCGAACCCCCCTATTTCTACCGCCCCCGCCCAACTCGGAAAAAGCACCCGTCATTGCCCCCCAGATCGAGCTATGTTTCCCGCTCCGTCCGCGCTAGGTAAGTGGCTTCTTCTTCTCCGGTGAGTGACGGCACCGTGAAGGACACCCCCTCCTCCTCTACGACTGAGCCGCATCGGCCACCTCCTGCGATGATGGTAAGCATCTCCACTTCCACCTAGGGATAGCTTAGATCTGCAGAGCTGCTAGGGTTATGAGATATAGTTCGTAGCTTCATTCAAGTACATGGTAGATTGTTGTGCAAATAGCAGGTGTAGGTTTCAGCCAGATTTCTAGGATTTTCTCCATAGGATCTGAAAGTTAGGTTGTGTTCAGTTCGATCTTGTAGATGAACTATTACTGTTGATAGAATGATATGAATTTGATGCATATGCTAGTTCCCTCCATTAGAATACCATCTTTTTCGCACCTTGATTCATTTGCGTCAATATTGCGTCCTTTTTGTAGGACTCGTTCTGCGACCAGTTTAGTCAGAATTTGATCTCCATTGGGGACGCCTGTGGGGGAGATGCGAGATGCCTCTCGAGGTGGTTTTCTCGTATTTTCCTCTCATGTGTGGCCATCGACCTCCAATCGATTCCCATGTAATTTTGTAGTATTCAGTAGGTTCCAAATTAATCAAGTCAGCTTTGTCTAGATGCACAGATCTACATAGGCAGATCTAGGGAGGGGAGAGGGGTGGCCAGCCCCCCTATGGCTCCCCCCCTCAAGGATATGTAGCAGGGGCTAGCACTAGTTTTGATGCTATTCTTCTAATCGTCATACTCTGTCCAGTGTAGATCAATGTGTTGATTGTTTAAGATTTATGGGCCAAGCGCAAAAAATGACCATCAAGGGATAACATATATCTATTGAAGCATCGGCAAGACCAAAGATCGATCAACTGATCCATGCGACGTATCTAAATTTGTGCTCTACTCGGTTTCCTCGACGATCTAGTTGGCTTATTTCTCCCTTCTCCGCCCCCGACGTGGTGGTGTCTACCTAGGGTCAGGGTGTCGTTAGTTGAGTGCTTTCACCAGGATCGGGATTGTGTATTCAGGCCTCGTCGTGTCAATGATTACCGATTAGCTAAGGCACAAAACACTGATCCCATATGTCTAGGAACTATCAAATATGGCATGCCGCTACCACACTTCATGCCCATTTCATGAATTCATCGCCCTAAGGTACGATCCCAAATATATTGCATGTTGGCTACTAGAATTGCTAGTTTAATTAATAGAAATTGATTTGTCAGATCAATTGTGTATTATATACACCAACATTTATTTACGAATTATTTACTTGATTAACTAGTAGTTGAATTATTGATTTATTTGATAGGTGTAGGCACAAACCTACACTAAAACTAGCAGAATACAGCTTACTTTTTTTATCGTAACACATATAATGTTACACTTTGATATCCATAGTATACATTAGAAGATTTTGATATATTTTCATGTTTATCTCTTTTTTGGGGAATTCCTTCTTTGCTCGACATGCTCATATACTAGATCCGTCTCTTGATTTATTTAGTATTCTTATTATACAACCTTATATAGTTATTCATATTTATAAAGAAAATTTCCATAAATTTTTCCGTTCCTGAGATCATAGACTTGTTTGATGGATTTATAGTCGTAAAGCAAATAAAATGAAGATTTAGTTATAGAAGATTTAGTTATAGAAGATCATAGACTTGTTCGAATGACGGTCTTGACGTCCCTCCTCACGCAAGGTGACGATGGGCGAAGGTGAAAGGTGCACCCGCGCGGTGACTATTCTCGGGTGGGTGCACGTGACATTTCTTTCCCGTAGTGCCTAAGTTTGTAGTTAGAAGCATCTATAGAAGATTCTTTTATTAGGAGGCTACCCACCAACTCTCTTACATTGATCATCTGGACTCTTTTTTCTTGCAGCTGAAATTCCCTAGTGGACGGGTCCGTCTATGTCCCACCATCATCTTCACCAGTCCCATTCCACCGCCGTCGACGAAAGGGTGCCACGTCGTCTATGCCACCTTCTCGTCCCTGTCTCGTCTCAGTCGCCACAGCGATTCGCCGCAGCAGGCGCCCTAGATGCACCTTGTACATGCCTCCAGCCGCGCGTTGATGCCCTAACATAGCGAACGCTGCCACGACGCCCTAACGCAGTGAATGCTGCCTCAAGTCATCCTATGCCGTCACATTCCCTCACGTCGACTGTTTACCATGGCTCGAGTTCAGACACAACCAGCTCAAGGACTGACGTTTCAAAGAGTGGATCCACGGCAACCCGAAGCTGTTGAGAGGCCACGAGTCAACAAATGGATACATGATGAGCTCCATCGCGCCACTTTGTTTACTCCCATGCAAACTTGAGCATGGGCAGTCTGGCCCGATCGGCCTGACCTAGCATGGCCCGAAATTACCTTGCTTGAAATTGTCCCATGGTCCGGGCCTAATCAGACCCGTGGGCTGAGCTGTAGATCTTCGCCTGATGGGCGCGTTGGGCCGGGCCTGGCTTAACAAAACATGAATTTAAGGTGACGGCTCGACACGATCAGCCCAACCCAGTCTAGCCCGATCGGACAAACCCAGTTTGCCCCGAAAATTGGCCCATGGGCCAGGCCTAACCAAACCCGTGTGGTGGGCCTAGTCTATAGATCTAGACCCAAAGGTCGTGTCAGGCCAAGCCTAGGGCTTTCACCAAATAGGGATTTAAGGAGGTGGCCCGAACCTGGCAGCCCAACCCAGCCTATCCCGAAAATTGGCCCATGGGTCGGGCCTAATCAGACCTATGGGCCAGGCCTGAGATGTAGATCTAAGCCTTAAGGATGCGTCAGGACGTGCCGTGGGTTTCACAAAACATGGATTTAAGGAGGCGGTCCGCCCGAGGCCCGACAGTCCGGCAGGCTTTCGTATGTTCGTGCCCGTCTTGGCCGGTAAAATCGGGCATGACTCCGGCCGGCCGCTCCTTGGCCCCTCACTCATCATCCTCTGGGTAGGGGAGGGAATGCATGTGGCCACGGGGAAATATGGAGGCGGAGTCGATGTAGATGTTGTAGGCCGTGATGCGATGAACTCGCACCCACACCAAAACACCTGGCCGAGGAGAAGGTGAGCATCGAAGGGGTTGGTGAAGGTGATGAAGTGGCCGATGATGAGGTCGTTGTTTCTGTCGTAGCTAGTACTCCTCGAGGCGGTATATGTGTGGCGCACCCGCACGGGGGTGGTGGTAGCCGGCTGCGAGGAAGAAACGAGCTAGATCCGCTCCGCTCCTCCACCTCAAAAATGCCCACACCCGGAGCTGGTTCTCTACTAGGACACGGTCGAACTCCCTCTCGGGCACGGTGCGAGGGCGCTGGTAGGTTGTCCCGATGAACTGCATGGTGGCTAGCTAGGGGGGTGCGGTGGCTAGAGTGGTTGCTCGAGAAGAAGAAGCATTGGCGGCTTGAGAGATGAGTGCGAGAGGTGTGAGGAAAAATGAGGAAACAACACTACCCTTATATAGCCGTGGCAACCCACATGAGGAAATGCGAAGATGCTTCGTTCAACGTTGCGGCAGAGCATCCAAAGCGGCACACGATGACACGATCGAGGAAAAGAATCGGCTTGTGACGATCGCCCACGTGAGATTATGTCCCGACAATTGGCCCATGGATCGGGCCTAATTAGACATATGAGCCAGGCCTGGGATGTAGATCTAAGCCTTAAGGACGCGTCAGGACGTGTGTAGGGTTCCACAAAACATGGATTTAAGGAGGCGGTCCGGCCCGAGGCCTGGCCAGAAGCCCGACAATGTATGTTCACGCCCGGCTTGGCCGGTAAAATCGAGCCTGACTAACAGGCCAGTCTAGGCTCAGGCCTAGCCTTTTTCTCGTGCTTTTTCTGGCCTACCTGGCCTGAGAAATGCGTAGGTATGATCCCGTGCACGAAGATGAAAAGGGCAGTGTAGAGACGTGTCGGGAGGATGACGAATGGGTCCACTAGTCACTGACGTTCAAAGTTTATTCATTGGGATCTGCTAGAACACAACCTCTTAGGTCCAGAGAATTACTACGGCAAATTCGTCAGTGGACCTGGTTTGGGGAGTTAGAATTGCTGTTAGCATAAATTGTCGTCACTGCACCAGCCGAACAGCATATTCTCGGTACCTCCAATGAGCAGCATATTCCAGCCACTTCCTTGTGAAAAACCTGAACATCGCCGTCAATTTGGCGTAACAATCGGGACGTGGATATAATTTTGTGCCGGTGCCGGTGATGTTGGTACAATTTACGAAATTCATCTAATCAGGGGAGAAGTTGTCTTGAAAGAAAAGACTACCCAGTAGTATAAGCCAAAGGAGGTTGGCTATATGTTAGTACTAGTCTAAGTTAATATCTCCATTGTAAAAAATAATATAGGTGTGCTATAATGAAAGGTTTATATATTGCAATATAGACTTATTTCATCTTGAAATGTAACGTAGCTAGTTACCACATGACTCCCTCTAATCATTTAATTGCATGTCATGTCATCTAAATATTTAGTTAGCAATACATGTAAAACTATGTTACTATCCGAGTACTCTCATTAGCCTAACCAGCTTACCTGACCAGCATATTACGAGCCGCATATTACTAGGCTCTCCCTTGTGCTAAACTTTGCATTTATTCTGGTCTTTTGGCGTAACGCAATTATGCAGGTGGCTGTCTGTATAACTTTGCTTTTCTTTTGCTAATCTAGCTTACGAATTTCACCGGATGAAACGCCACGTATGTAAGTACTTCCTTATCGAGTGTGACTGCGAACCCAGAACGAGCAGTGGGTGCAGGCAGCGTTGATGGCACATCATGGCACCTTTAATTGACGCCTTTGGGTGAGGATCAGCGACAGGATCAGCTGCCACCGCCACGCCTGACGTCTGAGAGCACGATCGCCAGTGGGAGCGAGCAGAATCGCCTCGTGGGAGCGCGCCAGATGCGGTGGTGCCACGGCCGCCTCGCGGCTTCACTCGCCGTCCTCCTTGCGGCCGCGGTGGCGCTGGCTCTGGGGTCGCCGGCGCCGCTGCGGTTTGCGCAGGACGGCCGGTTCAAGGTTGCGCTCTTCGCGGACCTGCATTACGGCGAGAACGCCTGGACGGACTGGGGCCCCGCGCAGGACGACGGCTCCGACCGCGTCATGGCCGCCGTGCTCGACGCGAGAAGCCAGGTAGGCGGTTTGCTCGATGGCATGTTTCTCTGCAAATTTCGAGCTTATCTGAATTTTTTTGCCTCTGCCGTCGCTGCCGGATTCCCAGACTTGGTGGTGTACCTGGGCGACCTGGTGACGGCGAACAACGTGCCGATCCCCAACGCGACGCTGTACTGGGACAGGGCGCTTTCCCCAACCAGACGCAGGGGAATCCCATGGGCGACGGTGTTCGGCAACCACGACGACATGCCGTTCGAGTGGCCGCCGGAGTGGTTCTCCCCCGCCGGCGTCCCCCCTGTGCACTGCCCACCGTCGACCATGCCAGCTTCCCGGTGCAGCTTCAGAGGGACCCCGCGGATGGAACTGATCACGGCCGAAATCCACCGCGACGCCGGACTGTCGCACTCGTCGGTCGGCCCCGAGGATCTCTGGCCCGGCGTGTCCAACTACGTCCTGCAGGTGCTCTCACGTCAGAAGCAACAAGACCCTGCTCTGCTCATGTATTTTCTGGACTCCGGCGGTGGATCGTACCCGGAGGTCATATCCGGCGCACAGGTCAGGTGGTTTCAGAGCCAGTCCCAGTTTCTCAATCCAGATGGCAGGTCAGAAGAAACTTGCAAAAATTCTTTCTGGACAAGTTAGTATCCTGAATTCCTGATGTTTTCCAGAATTTTCTGATGTTTTGCATTTCCTGGGATGATCTCTTGGGGAAGTACAGGATTCCAGAGCTGATCTTCTGGCACATACCAAGCACGGCATACGCCAAGGTTGCTCCAAAACCCAAGAGGAAGATAAGACGGCCCTGTGTTGGGTCTCTGAACTTGGAAGATGTGGCGGCACAGGAAGCTGAATGGGGCATGATGGACGCTCTCGCAAAGAGGCCTTCAGTCAAGGTACGACCCTATCAGAATGGCACCTCTGATTTGCATGTCTGAATTCTTCTTCTGACATCCATGTAACTTGGTTATCTCTTAGGCGATCTTCGTGGGGCACAACCACGGGCTGGACTGGTGCTGCCCGTACGACAAACTCTGGCTGTGCTACGCACGCCACACGGGGTATGGCGGATACGGCGACTGGCCCAGAGGAGCAAGAGTTGTTGAGATGTCTGAAAACCCTTTCTCCGTCAAGTCCTGGATACGGATGGAGAACAGGACCACGCACAGCCATATCGTCTTGGCCTTGATTTAGTTACTCCCTTCGACCCATATTAATATTCTTAACTTTATCAAAATTCAGATGTATCTAGTTAACTACTTAGACTAGATGCTTCGTATATAGACAAAATTGAAAACAATAATATGAGCCAGAGGATTTAGGAATACATAGGATTCAGTCTCGGTTGCGTTAGGATCTGTCGAGTTGGGTAAGTTCCCCTGTATCGGGAACAGTTTGTATTCGATTTCCTTAAGAGCACGGCACCCAGGGCAAACTTACAAGAGCACAACCAAAAAATAGAGACCCTCCCTCGAAGGTGGAATTACAGCTTCGACGGCGCCGCCATGGCGACGACTAGCCTGCCGGAGGAGCTGCACCTCCAGATCCTCAAGCGCCTCTTGCCGACTCCCCAGGTGCTCGCCCGCGCCTCCGCAGTGTGCCGGGAGTGGCGTCGCGTCGTGAACGATCCAGCTTTCCTGCTAGAGCTGTACCGTGCGTGCCGCTGGGCACCCGTTACTCTAGGCTTCTTCCACGACTTTGATGATCTCCCGTACAGGTTCGCTCACGTTGACTCCACCGACCCCGTGAGAATCGCCTACGACTCCGCTGATCATCAAAATACAAACCGACAGTTAATGGACTGCCGCCACGGCCGCGTTCTCCTCCACGACAAATACCAGGATTGGTACGTCGTATGGCAACCCATGACCGGTGACAGCCACTTCATTAAAAATGAAGGGGTGTTCGGCGTCCGCGGAAAGCAGGCTAGCGTCGCACTGATCTGTGAATGTGACGCAGACAACGGCGGTGATGATGATGACCGGAAGCTAGGCAAGTGCACGCCGTGCCACGCGAGCCACTTCCATGTGGTTGTCGTGTGCAGCCATATGCGAATAGGATCCCTGGAGGGCACCGTCTTCTCCTCGGTAACTGGTAGGTGGAGCCCACTCGTGGAGCTACCTCCCGAGAACCAGATCCGTTCGGAGCCCTGTGTCATCATCGGGAAAACCATGTACCAACCGTTGTTCGACTATGATGTTCTGGCCTTTGATACAGACCACCGGACCCTATCCATGTTCAAGCGGCCAGAGTGGGGCAATGTTAGACTGCTCAAGGTAGACGGCGGCTTGCTCGGCCTTGTCGGGGTGCGTGGTTTCATGTTGCGCTTGTATGTACGCTGCGCAGATATTTGGGTGATGCGGAAGACAGTGGATCTGACCGAGATTCTCCCTAGTCTATCGACGGTAACACATCCTCAGTATACCTATGTGCCTTCAGTGAAGATCATCGGGGTTGCCGAGGAAGGCTCTCAGCTATTTCTGTGGACCATGATCGGCATATTCATTCATGCTATCTATCGAAACCATGGAGCTCAAGAAGGTTCACGAGACTACTCACCACATGAAAACAGTTTACCCTTATGGTGTGCTCTATATCCCTCCTGATGCTCGCACCCAAAGGTTACAACTTAGCTCTAGAGTAACTTGATATGTTCCTTTATATATGATCCTCACGCACAAAGTGTAACCGTATAATTTAGCTTCACTTTCTATTTCTATTATATGATGGATTTGCATTTTCTCTTTTATTTAATGGACATTTCCAGGTAACTTTTTGAACTTATATCTGCACTAAATTATTAAATAACATAATTTTATAACATCCTCAATTTACTTTTTTTGTGTGAATCCCCTCAAATTAACGTGAGCCCTTCATACAAGTCTATTTTGAATGATTAAACAGATAAATATTACTATTAAGTTTTGTATTTTGGCAAAGAAAATAATTGCTGGATCATGATAGGTCTCGAAAACTACCGTCGACGACCTCGGTACACGTGCTGCTGGACCCTATTTTTTTTACTTTGAAAACAGGTCTAATGAGGTAGTGTATATATGTCTTGGATGTTTAAACTAAGAACATCGCTATTAAAATATATATTTTTAAAAAATCATATTTTTTTCTCTTGTGTTCTCGGCTGATTTCTGGAGGAGCTGATGGTGTCTAGTGCAAAAGAAAAAGAAATGCTGCTTTGTGTACTTCATGGTTGGAAGCGCCCAGTTGTTTCTGACGCGCGGACTCACGGCCTCGCGATCCCACGTGTACGTGGAGGTACGAGAGAGTACGGCTCACGGGGCGATCGGCGGGTTTCAGCAGGCGCCACGCCACGCGAAATATGCGGCACCGCGCTCGATAGCTAGCACGGCCCTATCAATGCAGGTTGATAGGTGTAGGTACTCCGTTTAGAAATATAAGATGTTTTAATTTTATAAATCGAATGTATCTAGACATCTTTTAGTATATAGATTTATAGATGTTCAGAGTAAATTTATATACTAAATATGGTCTAAATACACTGCTTTTACAAAGCTGGTCCAATCGAGCGCCGGCAACCAAATATAACACGCACCATAGGTCCAGACCTGAGCCCACAGGAGTGCGGGCCTGCACATTTGGGCCCAAAATTTTGACTATGCCCTATACTATTATTTAGCAACCCATTAGCCAGTGCTGACCACAGTTCAAAATGAAAATCAGGCTGCCCAGCATCCGCGCTCGGGTAGAAACTAGATAGGCCCATAATGCTTCGCTCAGAGAGTTGTAGTCGGGCCGGCCTCACATGGGCGTTGGACTTTTTGTTTTTTGAAATGGAACAACACGATTTTATTATATTGTCTCAGCAAACATGTTGGCCACATCAACCCTTACTTCATGAAGTACGCCCAGACCACTCTTACAGCTGATTGGTTAGCACCGAAGCCAGCGAGCTCATGACCTAAATTAGTACAAGCGCGTGGAACAAAAGCAACGTCCATCACCTGAATGAGGTGCTCATAGGGATAGAGTGTGCGTGTTAGCGTTTATAGGGGTAGGTACATGTACGTGTTGTGAGTGTCTACGATTGTATTGTGTTTCTCAAAAAAAAAATTTGGATAAAGGTGCAAATATCTCTGAAAACAACTCCTTCAGGCGGCAAGTCGAAGCTAGAACTCCTCAACGTAGTGACAAGGTTGAGTGAATCTGTTTCCAGGACGACGTTTCCCATTCCCTAGTCTGACGCCGCCTGCAGAGCTTCTGCACACGCAATTTCTTCAGTATGTATTGCCGACGCTGCATATATATCTGATTCTTTCCACACCCAACCATCGAATAGCTGCTTGCGAATCACGCGCTACATATCCCGAACCACCTTGTCGGTTCGCCTCACTAAATGATCCATCCGTATTGTTTTTTATACATTCCTCGCTAGGTCTCTGCCATCCGACGACCCGCTTCTCTGTTTTGGCGGTATCTACTCCCTCTATTTTTATTTACTCCGCGTTCTGGGTTTAGTCAAAGTCAGACTAGGGTTTGATACAGCTGTACTCCGCGTTCTGGGTTTAGTCAAAGTCAGACTAGGAGTAGATACACTTTGTCAAATTTGATTAAAAATATTGCAAAATATATTAATATCCATCATTGCAAATACGTATAATATGAAAATAAACTTTATAAAGATTCTAATAATACTATATACTTTTATGTTGATATTTTCCTCTAAATATTTGGTCAAACTTTATCGAGTTTGAGTTTGACTAAAGTTAGAACGCGAAGTATTTGTGAATGAACCCATATCTACACAACTGCTTCGATGCTCTAGCCTAGTAAACTATCTGACCAATCAACTCAGCTAACGGCAGTCCTTTTCCCTCTGCATTGATTTTATTCCTCCCGGGCCAGCTGCACCATAGAAGACAACATATCAGAACCTTCTTCTCACCATCTAGCTCAAGGATCTATATAATACTGCTAGAGCATTCTCATATATGGCCATGCGATCACGCAGCTCGCCCAGCCCCAGTTTCCACCACACCTCCTTTGCATCTTTGCATTTCGGAAATAGATGGGCTCCATCCTCATCAAGCCTCTTAGGACAAGCACACATGGTGTCACGTCTGATGCCACGCCGATATATATAGGTCCTCAATGGAAGAATGTTATAGGATAATCGCCACATAAATTGCTTAACTTTGGGCATACAAGGCAGATCCTAAAGTTTCTTCCAGAAAAGAATTCTCATTTGACACTAGTAGAAACCGGGCAATTTGCCCCGGTTCATAAGGGCCTTTAGCTCCGGATTTCGAACCGGAACTGCAGAAGCTTTAGCCCCGATTCAGTTACGAACCGGGGCTAGAGGTCCAACCACGTGGCCTGCTAGGCGCGCTGGGCGGCAGGACATTTAGCCCCGGGTCGTGTTACGGACTAGGACTAAAGGTTCCCTGCCGCGGTAGCATTTTGGGCCATTTGGCTGCCGCAGCAGGGGATGGGGTTTTAGGGTTTTGTATTTTTCTTTTCATTTTGTGTTTTGTGTTTAATTATTTTTCATTCTGTGTTTTCATTAGAAACAAGTTTTCGTATCCATACAGAACGCTACTACACAGTACTTGGCCACATTGACGCAATATATAATATAATTACTCTTACAAGCATATATGAAGTCCCAACAAGGTCCAGAGCATGTCTATTTGATTATATGGAGATCATTACATGGATGCTTTAGGGTCTACTTATACATTATTCTCCGCGTGGGTCTATGACCTCGTCGAGAAAAAATGCAGCAAATTCCTCTTGGATTGCTATTAGGCGGTCCTCTCGTAGGAGCTTGTCCCGCATCGCGTCCAACTATGTAAAAAGGAGATCGTATGGATTAGACTGAACACGATTTTTTGTAATAAAAATAAAGGGTGAATATATTGTTTCCTTACTCGAACATTTTCTGAGGGCTTCTCAATACTGATGCGAATGAACACGCACACGTAGAATCCACATAGATTAGTTCCCTGTGGCTGCCTCGCGCACTTTACAAGAATAGAATTCAATCAAATAATAACGCTAGCATGATAAATGCACATAAACTAGAATTAAATAGATGCGCGGACTTAGCTCGTACTACTTACCGAGAGTGATTTAAAAAATAGCTCCTCACGCCATTGACCGCGGACATGTTTCTTGAACCGTGTCCAAACCCTACCCGACAAAGAAAATTAATGTATGAGTTAATAACTACTTGATATCCCAGAAAATGAACGAAAGAAACCGATATAGTGCGATAATGGTTGAAATTACCTCTGGAGCGCATCGATAATGATGCGGTAGTTTTCAATGTCTTTGTTTAGTGAGTCCATGATGTGAACTCTTCCCATGTCAAGTGAAATGCTTAGAAGAATCCAGTGGTACCTACGCAAGGTTTACATACGTCAGTAACTCATCTTTTACACTGAACATCGAGAAAGCAAAAGTTAATGTGTACAAAAATTCACTTGCCGTCGTGGTAAGGAAATAGTATTTCGTTACATAAATGCTATTTCGTGAGAAACCGCAACAAGTTGTGCTCGGTCTCCAGTGGTTTATCCTTTAGTATAGACCCATGAACTCGATGTGGGTCAATGTACCCAAATCCGTTGATAGCCTTTCTTTTACAATCGAGCATCTTCATTCTGCATCATTATATATAGCGTACAAAAGAATATAGTGAGTATACTTACCGGCAATGAATTGAAAAAGCTGAGATAGAGACCTAATTACATAAATAAAGTAATCACTTACAAACAATACGAACTGAGGATAGTTTTGTCGAGTTCCTTTAGATTGAATAACTGAAATAATTCTGTAAATTCAATAGGGACCTCGTCTTCAATGAAGTAATGCGATTTTCGAACTTTCAGTATGAGCCAATTTCGCTGTTCTTTTGATGCTTTCATGTACCATTCATGGAATCGTCGCATTTGTGTTGGCATATCCCGAAGCCTCTCAGAACTGACCAGCGGCTCCCCGTTAACAAATTTGGGTGCTACCTCAGCCTTGGGCATAACGCCGTGAATAATTTCATGAATAGGCATACCACATTGCTCGGCCAATATCCTAGCCGTTTCCGGATCCATAGGTTCTTCCTCATATAGTTGAGGTTTGGGTATGTTCACCTGGAGTGGGGGAGCGATTGGTTTGCTTGTTTCCCCAGCTGGGGAACATCTCTTTTGGTTCTTCGGCTACCACTCGATTGTTTTGCTTGTTTCCCCAGCTGAGGGACGTCTGTTCTAATGCTTCCGCTACCACTCGATTGTTTTGCTTGTTCCACCTGCTGGAGAACCTCTTTTTTGCTGCTTCCTCTACCGCTTGATCTCTTCTGTTTCAGTGTCTTCTGAAGACATCGTGTATAGTCATCTGGCGCATTTAACTGAGCTTGGGATGGCTGCGTCAGTAATTTCTTAAAGTGCTCCTTGGTTTCCGGTTTTATTTGGACCTCTGGCTCAGGTTGTTTCTTTTAAAAATGAGCATCCACTTCGGCCCGTACGACCGCATCGGTCTCCTCGTCGGTCAGGTCGTAAGCCCTCTTGGGAGGAACCGGCGGTACTCTTGGGAGGGGCGACAACTGTCGCTTCGGGCGTTGGTTATCGCTCGACGGAGCGGTGGTATTCTTCCGCTTTTGCCCCTTAGTGGGTGGAGGCGGCTGCGTAGATTGAGATGGACTTGTGTTGGGGTCATGGATTGGACTATTACTGGGAGGAGACGGTGCACTTGGAGGTGGACTTGGAGGAGACGGTGCACTGGGAGGAGACGGTTGCCTTGGTGTCGAGCCTGGAAACTTGATGTATTCTTTTTTCCAAAGAATGAAGCCACTCGTGACTTCTCCCAGTGTCGTCTCCCCTTCACCTCCAGGGATGTCAAGCTGTAGTGACTAACACATAGGTAGAATTTCATCCACACCGACACGAGCATAGCCAGCTGGAATCGGATTGCAATGGTAGGTCGCTCCCGGTGCAAAAGGTAAAGCAAAGCCGACCGCCACCTTCATGGATATATTCTTCAGTTCAACATGCAGCTCACAACTAGTCTTCTCCTTAATTGCATCCACGGGGTACACATCCATCGTTGCATCATTACCGTGGCCATCCGTGGAAGCCACGCTGCTTTTCCGTTGCGATGGGCCGACCGTACTGTCCGGTGTAGAATCTTGCTGTCGGAGTCCTTTAAGTTCATTAAGCTCTTGGCGATACTCCCGCAGCGCGGCTTCAAACCTCGCGAACCGCTCTGTATCCTCCTCTTTTTGCCGCTTTGTTCTTCTCGATCGGCTTCTGTACGTGTCACGGTGCTCGGGAAACTCGATAACCCATGGATAAGAAGGTCCGAACCCTCTTGTTCGTCCAGCCTTTTCAGGATTCCCGAGAGCCTTTGTCAGCTCATCATTCTCTCTGTCGGGAACAAACGTTCCCTCTTCAACCTCTTTGATCACTTTAACAAGTTCTTTCTTGTAGAAATTTCTTCGGCTGCAACAATCTCGCCTGTTTCTGGGTCTAATGATGCTCCATGCCCGAATACCCAATTTCTTGACCTCAAGGGCCAACTAGACGTAGCTGGAGTGACCCCTTTAGCCTCTAGGTCAGCCTCAGCTTTATCCCACTTAGGCATGACACTCCTGTAGCCACATGTGCCCATATGATGGTGATATTTCTTTTTGGCTGCTTCCTTAGTTTTTGTTGATATTGCCTTAGCTGGTGCTGAGGTCTTGTATTCCAGAAATACGGCCCAGTTATCCTGCTGCAACTCTAGTGGGCCAACGAATGGAGGAGTTGTTTCCTTCCGGACATACTTGTGGTACAATCTTTTTTTCCATTCCTTGAATAGTTCGGCCATCTTCTTAAGAGCAAAGTGCCTGACTCTCCTCGTCATTTGCTGTGTGAGCTCATCAGTCTCCAAGACAGGTAGGGTGAAATGTGTCATGAGAGAATTCCACATTGTATCTTTCGCTCTGTCATCTACAAAACTAGCCCCAGCTGGATCCTTTTTCTTTCCTGGCTTGTTCCAGTTTCGCGTGGTGATCGGGACTTTGTCTCTAACAATCACTCCGCATTGACTTGCAAATGCATTCGCAGCTTCTTTGTGCTCCAGCGGTTGACCCTGTGGAGAGACTAAGTCAATGCTGAAACGGACATCAGCGGGCAACTTGTGTGTCGAGCCTCTTGTATTTGTAGAAGATTGGCCAGAAGCGGAGGTCTAAGAGAAGAAACATTCGTCAGTACATATATACGAATCAATTAGTGCATCTATACTAGTGAACCATCGATAGAGGCTTTATATACCTTGACGGAGTTTGTCATTATTATGGTGTCTTCACCATGGTCTCCACGATGGTCAGCACCATCGTCTCCACTATTTGGTCCACCATCGTCTCCTCCAGACAAATTAAGATATTCGGAGACATCATAATAAGACCCCCCAGTACCCTCATCTATCATGTTGAGAAGGTCCTCTTCATTCTGTCTACCGTCCATAACTTAACTAATATAGAAAAAGAATATTGTATTAAGTAAAAGAATATTACAACTGCGACAACTCGGATACAGTACTTAGTGATTAAGATAAATTACAATAATATAAGATAAAGTAAATTATTAATACATCACCGGAGAATAGCTCGGGTGCATTATAGGATAAAGTATAAGATAAAGTACATTATTAATACATCACCGGAGAATAGCTCGGGTGCATTATAGGATAAAGTATAAGATAAAGTACATTATTAATACATAACTGAAGAATAGCTCGGGTGCATTATATGATAAATTATAAGATAAAGTATATTATTAAGATAAACTAGCGAACGCGGCTGCCGTGTTCTGTGCTACAGGAGCTCTGCAGCCACAGAAGAGGAACCATCACCAGAGAATAGCTCGGGTGAGATCCGTGAACCTGCCAGATATTGGAGAACCTAGTCTCCAAAAGATACATGTATCGCCGTACATGCTCGTCCTCCTCCTTGATACGATGACATACCATCTCCTCGGGGGCTGGCTCCCTCTGCACCGCTCCTGGACCTCGTGGACGCCACCAAAGAAGCTCCGGGTCGACGATGATACCCGGATTCCTCACCAAGGTACGTGTCCCGACAAATAGCACCTCCCAGTGCCAACCCGGTGGAGCCCAGACTCGGAAATCCCCGACGGAGTCCAGTAGGCTCGGACGAGATGGACGCGGCATAACTAAATAATAGCAATAACTTACAATCATAAAACATAATTAACTAAGGAACCCTAACTAACCCTAGATAATACTAACATATACAATTAACCTAATACTAATACTAAGCTAATACTAATACTAATAGTAATACTAATTAATACTAATATTAATACTAATACTAATTAATACTAATACTAATTAATACTAATACTAATACTAATACAAAAATACTAATACCAAATACTAATACTAATACCAAATACTAATACTAATACTAATACTAATACTAATTAATACTAACCTAATACTAACCTAATTACTACTAACCAAAATTAAAACATAATTAAACCTAATACTAATACTAAAACTCACGGCGAGGCGGCGATCACCGTACCTGACGGCGAGGCGGTGCGGGCGGCGCGGGAGATGGTATGGGCGGCGCGGCCGGAGACGGGACACGAACGGCAGCAGGCGGCGCGGAGACATACGGGACGGCGCGGGCGGCGCGGAGGGATGGCGCGGGCGGGGCGGGGCGGCGCGGAGACGCGGCGGGGCGGCGCGGCGCAGGGCGGAGACGGGCGCGGGCGGCGGCGTGGGGCTTCTCACGAGTGCGGGCGGCGGTGCGGCGGACGGCGTGGGCGCGGAGAAGAAGAAACTGGCGAGGATCTCTGGGTTGTGGCTCGACCCGCGGGGGGGGGGGGGGGGGGTGGTATACCACCCTTTTAGCCCCGGTTCGTATTACAAACCGGGGCTAAAGGTGTTTTCGGCCCGCCGCACTTCCCGCGTGTTGGGGATATACTTTCCGGGTATCCTCAACGTTCCTCACTAACCAGGGTGGCCCACTTCGGGTTAGAGCTTTGCTTCATGGGCGGCCCAGTTGGAGAGAGAAGACGGAGTCCCATCCGGCTACGGGAAGGCCCAGAAGACTTACCGACTTAGGCCCATAATGTTACTTGTAGTTCAAGATGTACTCTGTAACCAACTCTTAGTCATAGCCGGATTGATCTCTCCTGTAAACCCTAGGCCGGATATCTATATAAGCCGTCCTAGGGAGAGCTTTTAGGGCAAGATCAGATAACACTAGACACGACCAATAGTCTACAATCTCAACTCGCACAGGCGAAACCCTTGTAACCCATATTCCGGCTTTGCCGTATTACTGGATTGATAGCAGGAGTAGGATCCGTCCAAAGTCGGCGGACTCGAACCTGGGTAAACTTGTGCACTCACCGTCTCGGAACACCGTACGCCTCACACCCCTCTCTTCCGCACGCCTCGAGGACCCCCTCATGGCTTACTTGTCATCAATCCGACGACAGTTGGCGCCCACCGTGGGGCAAGTGAGCTTCGGATCTACGTTCCGAGCGGAATCTGTAAGAATCGGAATCGGCGAGACTATCGCCGTCGGTCACATCCTCTACGCCAGCGACGTCCCTCTCATCGTTCTCGACGAGACTTGGATTCCTGCTAGGGAGGCCGTGACTGCTTATACAATCATGTCTTTTGGCGAGATCGATGTTTACATCGGTTTCGCTGAACCTGCCCAACCCACCCCAGCGGTGATGATAGAGGCAGAAGAAACTTCTGGGTCCCCTTTGTCCACGGAGGCGGCAGAGTTCTAGATCTCAGAAAACCCTAATCCCACCCAGCCCGCACAAGTTGCGGAGATAGTGGAGAAATCCGAGCCTAAAGAAAACCTCGCGGACCAAGTCGAATCCGGAGTGGATCCCCCTGGAGAAGCCGGATCCCAGATCGACCCACCCGTGGAAGTCGAAATCCAGGCGGAGCACATCAACGACACTGATCCCGACTCTGATAATGTCGGGACAGACAAGCCTTTCCTCAGGTACCTCAGGAAGCACGCAACGCACTTCATCGGATACGTTGGATCCGGATCCGGCTCTGCCGATGCTGGAGAAAACACTGACTCGATGCTGGAGGCAATTGGAACAAACGCCGACGTCCCCGCATCCTCGGATGAGTCCATGACGTCGGCAGATTTCCGAAAGTTCTCCGCGGAATATGACGAGGAATACAACTCCAAAGCTGCAGAAGACGGAGAAGCCATGGACGAAGGATCCGGGGAACAATCTCCCAAAGCGCGGGATGATATGGAGGTCGGAGACAATCCCGAACTCCAGATGTCCGAAAGTACCGCTCAGAGCTTGACTCCGGGAAACGGACCCAAAGCCGTCTTTGCTACCGGCGCTGCCAAGAGGGCAAAGAAGAAGAACAAGACCCCGACAAAAGACCCTCTGACAGAGGAAGTGATTGCCGAGGAATACGAGGAAGACTCGGATGGAGCACTTATCCCAGACGAGCCGAAAAAAGAAGCATCGGTGGATGGGCACGTGATCACTGAAGGTGCGCGTAAACTCATCGATGCCGCATTAACCACACCTATCCCTACAGCTGCAGAACTTACCGTAGATGAACTGGACGAAAGGGCCCAAGCCCTAGAAGCGCGTCATCAACAACTCCTTGATGAAGCCAAAAACATCGAGGTGGAGAAGAAGCGCATGTCAAACAAGGAGTACATGTCCCGTCTGCATCAGAAGAAACGGAAGCGTCACGTAGATGACAACCAATTCCCACGTGTCAGTGCCGTCCTTTTTGGAGATGAGATGAGAAAGCCACGGAAGGACAACAATGGAGATTGGGTTTACCCAACACCAGTGCAAAATACTGTGGCACCTCGCGAAATTCTATCAGCTAATCCAGACCAGAAGAGATACGTTTGGGTATCAAGCTACTCAACAAGGGACTGGAGCGGCAAAAGGTCGCCCTGTCTGGAAGCCAAAAGCTGGTCTCGGATTCCGACCAATGTCGCACAGATCCGGCATGGGCTGACATAAGATCCCACTATGTTCGGGCGCAGTATCATAACCCCGAACGCAGGGAAGACAATTATTCAAGAATCGGATCGACGGGGCAACACCGCAGGGCTACACATAACTGGAACAACGTCGCTCCAGTAGCCGAGAAAGACGCAATCGCTGCACTAGATCTGAGGAATCCTTCCCGAAAGGGAGAAGATAAAGAAAAACGTCGGGAGGAGGATCGTCAGAAAATGCCACCTCCTAGACATGAAAACCGTCCGGCTGAACCTTACCATGGTGGGAACGATGGACGAAGAAACGACGGAAACTATGCTGGTACAAGCCGGCAGGGGGCTCGTCACAGTCAAGAACCTCCCCGGAACCGGAATAATGACGCTCCGGACGGAGGCCGGCGGCGGAAACAACCCAGCTGCACCACCCTCTCCACGGCACAGTTATCACAACGACCCCCAAGGAGGTCAAGGAGGACGACATGACGGAGGAGGTGGTGGCAGAAGCCGAAGTCCGGCTCCAAGGCACAGCAGCCACAGCCGATATCCGGGACGATCCCTATCCCCGAACGATGCAAGGCACAGGATCAACTCCAACATAGAGGCTCGGCGCTACGAAAACGATGACGTGTACGTGGGCCCAAAGTGCTTTGGACCATGCATCAGAGCTACAAAATTCCCGGAAGGATTTGCTATCTCAAGAGATATTCAAGCCTACGACGGCATTGCTCGGCCAGACACCTGGTTACATGACTTCTTCCAAGCTTGCTGCATCGTTAAAGGCGGAAACAGCCTGGTCGCAACCCGATATCTCCCACTTATTTTGTGGAAGACAGCGCGATCATGGCTCAATGAACTTCCGGCAAACACCATCCACAACTGGTATGACTTACAAAGTGCGTTCTTTCAGAATTTCGAAGGCACATATCAGAGGCCCTGTACGGTTGGAGACCTACAGCGTTGCACCCAGAAAGCCGGAGAAACTTGCCGAGATTATCTCGGATGATGGATTGACACCAAGAACTCCTGCGAGGGAGTAAATGATCAAACTGCGATTGAAGCTTTTATTTCAGGTCTCCCAATTGGATTACTACGCCATCGCTTGAAGTGTGACAAGGTTACTGACCTGGGAGAGATGATAGAAACAGCAAGCAAGTATGCAAATGCTTACGACGATGCAGAGGGATTACTTAACGTCCTGGCTGTACCACAGTCAGCAAAGACAAAGCAACAGGCTCAGAAACGCAAAAACACCTCGGAAGAAAAGCCCAACGCGGAGACAACAGTAGTCACTACTGTTTCCGGGTCTGGAGGACGAGGAGGACGTGGCAGAGGCCGCGAGCGTGGCCGTGGGACATCAAGGGTCCAAGGTAGAGGAGAGCAACAACCAGGCAAAACCTACACTTGGGCCGACATTGCCAATAACCCATGTGTGCATCACTTAGACGCCAATGGGGGCTCGTCCCACACCAACGCTGAATGTCGTTTTAACGACGACATCAAGAGAGATGATACCGCGGGCTACAAAGCTAAGCAGAAGAAGGGAAAGAAAAATCCCGAAAAAGAAAAAGAGACCAAGGAAGATTCCGACATGGAGGAAGCCGACGCTTCAAATCCCAGGTCGGAAGGGAAGAAAACGTTTCCTACCAAGAAGGACACTTACGTCACCTTCCTCGGATCTCAACCAGCAAAGGTCAAGAAAGCAGTTCTCCACGAGCTCAATGCAATAGTTCCGGCTGTCCCTCAGTATTTGGACTGGTCGGAGGTGGCAATCACATTTGACCGCGCTGATCATCCGCCTAAGTTGCATAGGCGAGGAAAATACGCCTTAATCGTCAATCCACTTATTGACGGTTATGGTTTCTCCAAGACCCTCATGGACGGTGGTAGCAGCAGCAATATTCTCTATGTCAAAACGCTACGCCGGATGAAAATCTCGGAAACACAGCTTAACCATAGATCTATGATTTTTCACGGAGTTGTCCCAGGAAGACAAGCTAATTCCCTGGGAGAGATCACTTTGGATGTTACTTTTGGAACACCAAAGAATTATCGGACGGAGACACTTTCCTTCGAAGTGGTCCCGTTCAAGAGCGCATACCACGCTATATTCGGACGTCTGGCTTACTGGGCTTTTATGGCTCGTTCGTGTTACATCTACAATATGATGAAAATTCCAGGTCCCAACGGCGTGATCACCATCAGGGGAGACCCGAAGAAAGCGCGAGAGTGCGAGGATGGAAATGCCGCCTTTGCCGAAGCCGTGCTACACGCCCAGGAGTACCAGGAGATCAAGAAGAGCATAGATCCGTCAGAGATGCCCGCGACGAAGAAGGAGGTGACAAAACCAAATCCGGAGTTCAAGGCATCAGAAGAGACGAAGACGACGCCATTGAAGGATGATGACCCCTCCAAGGTGACCCAGATAGGCGCAGGCCTAAGTAGCGCATAGGAAGGCGCGCTCGTCAAGTTCCTCCGAGCAAATCAAGATATCTTCGCATGGCAGCCATCTGACATAACCAGAGTACCTAGGGAACTTGTCGAGCACTCTCTAAATGTAAACCCGAACGCTAAACCCGTCAAACAGTCCTTACGACGGTTTGGTGACGAAAAGCGTAAGGCAATAGCTAAGGAACTAGCGCGGCTCAAGTTAGCCGGATTCATAGAAGAGGTCATCCATACTGAATGGTCGGCCAACCCTGTAATGGTCCCTAAAAAGGACACTACTGATTTAAGGATGTGTGTTGATTATACTGCCTTGAACAAGGCTTGTCCAAAAGATCCGTTCGCTCTGCCTAGAATTGATCAAGTTATCAATTCTACGGCAGGCTCGAAACTCCTCTGTTTTCTCGACGCATATTCCGGTTATCACCAAATCCGGATGAAGGAATCTGACAAAATCAAGACTTCATTCATAACCCCTTTCAGAACCTTCTGTTATGTTACGATGCCCTTTGGGCTGAAGAACGCAGGAGCTACGTACCAGCACACGATGCAGCGTTGCCTCCATGATCAACTCAGGCGCAATGTACATGCATACGTGGATGATATCGCGGTCATGTCCAAAAAGAAGGAAACACTGGTTTCCGACTTAGAGGAGACGTTCGCCAATTTACGAAAATACAACATCATGCTTAACCCGAAGAAATGTTTCTTTGGAATACCAGCCGGAAAATTGTTAGGTTTTATTGTGTCTCAACGAGGCATAGAGGTGAACCGTGACAAGATCAAGGCTATTCTCAATATTTCCAGGCCAACTCACCTGAAGGATATACAAAGATTAACTGGCTGCATCGCCGCGGTCAGTCGATTTGTAAGCCGGCTTGGTGAAAGAGCCGCACCATTATACAAACTCCTGAAGAAAACCAAGGATTTTGTCTGGACTGATGAAGCCGAAGCTGCGCTACAAGACCTGAAGAAAGTACTCTCATCTGCTCCTATCCTTGCAGCACCGGAACCTCAGGAACCGATGTTGCTTTACATTGCTGCGACAAATAGGGTTGTCAGTATAGTTATGGTGGTAGAGAGACCAGAAGAAAATCAGGAGCACCCGGTGCAGCGTCCGACGTACTTTGTCAGCGAGGTCCTGACAGAATCAAAACAGCGATATCCGCACTATCAAAAGTTGGCTTACGGTGTTTTTCTGGCATCTCGTAAGTTACGACACTATTTTCAGGAGCACCCAATTACCGTGGTGAGCAAAGCTCCCATGAGAGATATAATCAATAACAGCGATGCTACAGGACGCGTCGCCAAATGGGGCATAGAGCTTGCAGCTTTCGATATTGAGTACAAACCCCGGACAGCAATCAAATCCCAGATCCTTGCCGACTTTGTCGCTGATTGGACAGAGACCAAGGAGAACATGGTCCTCCTGGAGTCGGAATATTGGACCCTCTTTTTTTGATGGATCCAAGGCTAGGGGGGCTCGGGGGCTGGCGTGGTGCTCAAATCACCCCAAGGAGATAAACTTTTATATGTGCTGCAGATCCACTTCACAGCGACAAACAACATTGCCGAGTATGAAGCACTACTGCATGGAATCCGGATTGCTAAGGATATTGGCATCCGACGTTTGATGTGTTATGGAGATTCGGATCTTGTTGCTCAGCAAGTGTCGGATATTTGTAATGCAAATAAGCACATGGCAGCATATAAAGCTGTCGTGGATGATCTATCTAAATCGTTCGAGGGGTTTGAAGTTCAACACATCCCTCGAGCAGAAAACGAGGAAGCAGATGCACTATCTCGAATAGGTTCTGCGCGGAAAGAGGTTCCGGATGGCGCATTTTTAGAGCACCTCAAAGTTCCCTCGATAAAGGGAGTAGATGAGGAGTATCCGACCAAATCCGACTCACCTTTAATAGCAGTTCTGGCTGTAATTCCCAGCTGGACTCAACCCTACCTTGATTACTTGGTAGATGACAAATTACCCGAAGACGAGGTGCTGAGCCGGCAGATTATCCGACGAGCAAAAGCCTATACTATTGTTAAAGGTGAGCTCCATAAACGGAGTGTTTCTGGGGTTTTTCAGCGCTGTGTATCTCCGGAAGAAGGAGTGGAAATCTTAAGAGAAATCCATGAAGGCGAGTGTGGTCACCACGCTGCAGCCAAATCTTTAGTGGCAAAAGCTTTTCGACATGGTTTTTTCTGGCTTACAGCTCAGGCAGATGCCGAATGATTAGTCAAGACATGCAAAGGCTGCCAAAAGTACGCCAAGCAAGCTCATGTTCCGGCTGATCAGCTGCGAACAATACCTATAACATGGCCTTTTGCGGTCTGGGGGCTTGATATGGTAGGTCCTTTTAAACGAGCTCCAAGTGGATTTACTCACCTCTTAGTGATGGTGGATAAATTCACGAAATGGATCGAGGCTAAACCTATCACTAGTTGTGATGGAGTAACAGCCAAAAGATTTGTTGAGAATGTTATAATCCGGTATGGTTATCCGCATAGCATTATAACGGACAACGCGAGTAATTTTTCCATGGGAGAGTTGGCTGAATTCTGCGACGAGCAAAATATCCGGCTTGACATTGCGTCAGTCGCACATCCACAGGCTAACGGACAAGTCGAAAGAGCAAATGGTTTAATTCTACAAGGCTTGAAACCAAGACTCGAAGCACCACTGAAACGTGTTGCGGGGGCTTGGGCAGAGGAACTACCCTCTGTAATTTGGAGTTTGCGAACAACTCCGAACAGGTCAACAGGATATACACCTTTCTTCTTGGTCTATGGCGCAGAAGCAGTTCTTCCTAGTGATTTGATTCATACTTCTCCTAGAGTGGCCGCGTATATTGAAGAGGATGCTGAGATTTCTCGACAAAATGATCTCGACTTAGTCGAAGAAGTTCGCGTCGTTGCTAAAATGATATCTACAACCTATCAGCAGAAGTTACGCAAGTATCATAGCCAGAGAGTCCAAACTAGATCTTTCAATAAAGGTGATTTGGTTCTCCGGTTTGTGCAACAAAGAAAGCACAAACTTTCCCCAATATGGGAAGGGCCCTTTTTGGTTAGTCGAGTATTGCACAATGGGTCGTACTACTTAACTGACATGAGGCCAGTCAAAGAAAGACCTGCTACTAAGAAGAGAAAGAGAGCTGGAGGCAGTACATATCAGGATGAGTTAGACAGACCGTGAAATATTGCTCAGCTACGTCCCTTTTATTCTTAGTTTTATTTTTCTTTGTAATTATACATATGTACATGCTCTGTGAGAAATAAAAGTTTTGGTTACCTCAAAGTTTTCCTGAGAAGTTTTTACCATCTTATTTCCTAATGATCATGTCATAGTCGAAAATCCTAGAATGCTTGAAAGTACTTTATGCTCATGTTCGTTCTGGTTTAGATTTCCGATTCTAAAACTGCTACCTTCGGGTATAACTCTAAAAAATTCTAGTCTTTACTTGGGTTATTTGTCTGATTGCTAGATGCGGGTATCTTCCGAGTAGTGAATTGTTGGTACTGGAAGCCGGCTTTGTTTCCGAGTTTAAACTGGTTTAGCAATTGAGCTCCGTTGCTCGGCAAAGTTTCCGGTTGAAGGTTTAGCCGGCTCACGAAAGGGACGAGGCGGAAAGACAGATAAACGATAAGTGAAGGCGGAAAATTTCAAGTGCTTATGCAAACATTTCAGGCACGCAAATAATCTAAGACAAAAGTGTTGAATAGATAAAAAAACTTGGCACTAGCAAAATCATAGTACTTAGTATTTACAATCGCATCAGGCTTTTTCCCGGAATAATACACAGTTTTTTGGTCTATGATGCAGGAGGAGATGAAGGATCTGCCGGCTCGCTGGCTACTCCGCCTTGATATCTTGCCGAGATGTCTGGATCCGAGATGGTCTGTTCATCGTCGGAAACTTCTTCGGCATCTTCTGGAGGAGGCGGCGGAGTATCCACGCAGGTGAAGAAGGGCGTCTCATAGCTGGTCAGATTAGCTACGTGACACCCATCTCCGGCGCAGGAGTGCATGATAGCTTGAAGGTCTTGCTCCTAGCCGTCTTCGTCTACTTTACAGTACCCTCTGGTCACTTGCCATATCTCCATGTTTCCATGGTGACTCATGACCATGGTGAGAGCATTCTGCGCAGCGGTCCGCGCGTAGGACAGTCCCGAACAAGGTGCGGCATCTCCTTGGCCTTCTCCCGCACTTGGAAGTCCGACATGCTTGGCATGTCCGGAATCCTAAGAGATTCGCCAATGTCCTCAAGGGACTGGCGATAGTCATGAATGAGATCACCGACTTGAGTAAACCGGTGAGTGCAGGGTTCGGACGAGGAGGAGTCCGTCAAGTTCAGAGGACCTACACAAAAAACAAGTCAATGAAAATCCGACATTGATGAAAGTCGAAGAAAGAAAAAATCAGATAGATGGAACATACCAAGAATGACGTCGTCAATCTTGGCTTTCTCTTCCCGAAGACTCTGAAGTTCAGTCCGGAGCGCCTGGGAGATATCCTTCTCTCTGCCAACCTCATTTTTGAGGTCCGAGATAACCTTATCTTGAGCGGCAATCTTGAGATCGCGCTCTTCAGTGGCCATGGTGGAGGACTCGAGAACTTGAGCTATGCTCCTTTCATGATCAGCCTTAAGCTTATCCAGCTCTTGGTGGAGTCCCTTGTTCTCCACCACTAAGGTTTTGAGGTTCTCGGCCTCTTCAATCATAGCGATGGATTGTTTCACCAACGCTGTAAGTCAAAAAGAACAACAGTTCAGAAAAATTCGATATTGGAAAAGTAAAAGACAAGGTTTGAATCTCGAAATGTTACCTTCGGCTTCATCCTTGGCTAGCTTGAGCTCAGCATTTTTAAGCCGGAGAGCTTTGATTTCTCTCCGCTTATCACAGACATTTTTTAACAATTCCTGGTTATAGGAATACACTTTCTGTAAGTCAGAATACCCAAAGTCAGAAAGCTACTTAAGACTCGGGCTAATATTTTTTGCTAAATATCAGCACGAGCCTTGGGGGCTACACTAGTTCGTTCTTTGGCATCCTAATGAAAGCATAAACTCGGATTTCTATATCCTACTTCATACTTGGGGGCTAGAGGATATGATATAACATAAGGTAAAAAACAAGAGTTGGAATTCCGACTTACATATTGCTCGCGGGTGAGTTTGTCTAAACCCACGTTCACCTCAACTGCCACCTTCTCGGCGAGAGTAAGAGGAATTACTGGGGCTGTTGGAAGCTCTCCAGTCCTGATCTTCTCGTCGCGAAGGCGGACTTGGGCGAGAAGGTCAGAGAACTTGACGTCCTCTGCTTCTTGCGCTTCATCTTCGGGGGATAGATGGCTTTTGTCCAGGACTTGCCTGGCCAGCCGCTGGATCTCCTCTGCGGACTTCTGGGATAAGCCAAATTTGGCAAGTCCGGGGTTGCTGAGGAGGTTGTCGGCGAAGACTTCAGCCGAGGGATCATTACCCGAAGAGGGTTCACCCTTATCTTGAGCTGACACACCCACGGTGACGTCAGTGTGCGATCTAAGGATCACAGGCGCCGTTGGAGGAGCCGGATCTTCTGCAACAGCCGGAGAAGGAGTAATCACCGGTGTTGCAGAAGGTTGAGGGGCAGGAGTCGAAGGAGCCGTGACAGGGGAAGCTGTGGTAAGCTTCATCTGTCGCAGGGGCTTTGCAGGAATCCCCTTCCCCTGACCCTTGATGAGAGGCTTTGCTCTGAGAGTGTAATAAAATCGGAAACATTACATCTCAGAAAGAAAATCGAGAAAGGTACAAAGGCGGAAATTGTGAATGAAAGTTACCTCTTCACAACGGGCACATCCTTTGTGCCTACTGCCACTGTCGGAGCTTTGCGCTTCCTGAGCGCAAGGTCCGACAATGGTATCACTTCAGCCTCCTGAGAAAACTCAGGAGGATATCCTTCGAGTGGAGCAAGCTCCGACTCGGGGAGTTCGGCAAGCTGAAAATAAGAAAACATATCAGCATTGCAATGTATAACTTAAAAGATTGAAACACGTAAAAGGTGTACTGATGGAAGCTTACCGCTACCACGGGGTTTTCCGCCGTGTGCATGTCCAGAGAGATCTCCGGAATTTTCCTCTCGATCCGCTCTTTAATCAGCCATTTGATCTGGCTTATATAGCCTTGGCTGGTGTAGGCCTTGGGGCTGATGTGGAGAGAATCTTTTTTGGAAGACGTGATGGAGTGCATCAGTCTATCCCCGTGGTGCTGAAGTGGTTGGATCCGACGTGCGACCTAGCACTGAACTAAGTCGGATCCCCTCAGACCCTTGTGCTTGATAAGATATTCAATTCGCCTCTTAGCGAGGATCAGATCGTCCGTAAGAGCCGGAGCAGCCTCATCCCAGGAAGGCTGGGCTGTGGCGGCTCCGTCGACAAAAGCCGGCAAAGCACTAGCTTTGCCGGGAGCCGGAATATCCCTATGATAGAAAAAGGTGGCTGGCCATTGTTTGACCGAGTCATTGGCAACAATTTTGGGATAGGACCGGTCTCGTCTAACAGAAAAACTAATAGTACCGGTGATATAAGGAACACCGGCGGTAATAGAATTTCTCCGGACATGGAAGTAATACCGGAAAAGAAGCAAACTCGGCCTAATGCTGAGAAAGCCCTCGCAAAGCGCAGCAAACGCGCTCATCTCTAGAAGGGAGTTGGGAGGAAGATTATGAAGTTGAACTCCATAATGGTCAATCACCTCGGAGAAGAACTCTGAGGGAGGAAAAGACAAACCTCGGTCCAGATGGGTGCCGAAGTGGACGCGCTCGCCCTCGCGCGGATTGGGGATGGTTTCGCCGGAACCGCTCCGCCAGTCGCCGGCGGCGAGAAGCCCCTCTTTCTCCACGTTCTTGAGGGCCGCCTCGTCAAGGGCGCAAGGGATCCAGATTCCCCGGAAACTTTCTTTTTCTGCAGCTGCTTCTGCCGACGCTGCCGCCGCCGCCAGAGAGGAAGAAGAGGATGAAGCCATTTCTCTCCGGTGGAAAGGGGTGACCCTAAAGTGGCGGCGCTAGGAGCTCTGTGTGAGGAAAACGAAAAGGCTCTGGGCGCGCTGGAGATTTGGGAAGAAAGGAACGGTGAAAGGCAGGTGGAGAGGAGAAGAAAAAATCTAGACCCCTTATATCTACCTACCTGCGCCAAGATTCGTGCAAACGCTACAGTGTAACTGCCACGCGTCGTGGAAAGAACTGGGAAGGGCCCGCGTGATGATTGTGTCGCCTCGATCTCCACGCACGCATTGAAACGGCGCCTCGGTTCCGCGAACTGCGGACCCACCAACGGTCGTTCTGACGGAACGTCTGTCAGATGACGTGACTTGACCATGCTTGTGTCAGGTGGCGTTAGAGACCAATTTCTGGCTTAGTTTAAAAACGAGCTAGAAAATCCGACTAACTAATTGAAAGGTCCGACTTACTTATGAAGACCCAGATTGTACTTTTTGTTATAAAGTTTCAGGAACCCTTCAAGATTCTGCAAGCCGAAGATCAAGCTAGACGATGATAAAATCTGACTTTGGATCTTGGAGGCCTCCGGGGGCTACTATTGGGGATATACTTTCTGGGTATCCTCAAAGTTCCTCACTAACCAGGGTGGCCCACTTCGGGTTAGAGCTTTGCTTCACGGGCGGCCCAGTTGGAGAGAGAAGACGGAGTCCCATCCGGCTACGGGAAGGCCTAGAAGACTTACCGACTTAGGCCCATAATGTTACTTGTAGTTCAAGATGTACTCTGTAACCAACTATTAGTCGTAGCTGGATTGATCTCTCCTGTAAACCCTAGGCCGGATATCTATATAAGCCGTCCTAGGGAGAGCCTTTAGGGCAAGATCAGATAACACTAGACACGACCAATAGTCTACAATCTCAACTCGCATAGGCGAAACCCTTGTAACCCATATTCCGGCTTTGCCGTATTACTGGATTGATAGGAGGAGTAGGGTCCGTCCAAAGCCGGCGGATTCGAACCTGGGTAAACTTGTGCACTCACCGTCTCGGAACACCGTACGCCTCACAACCCTCTCTTCCGCACGCCTCGAGGACCCCCTCATGGCGTACTTGTCATCAATCCGACGACACCGCACGCCAAAACCCTTTAGCCCCGGTTACAAACCGGGGCTAAAGGTTATTTTTGGCGCCAAACCCAAAAATGGTTTATAGTTTTCAGAAAATTATGTATTATATATCAAAATTTTCAGAAAAAAAGATCTATAATTTAAATCTATTATCATACTTTATTATACAACTTAAATGAAATTATCTATTATCTAAAAGTATTATATTTAGTAGAAATGTTCACAAAAAATAATAAAAATATAGTTTATTATTTTAAAATGGAAAAATACATATAATATAGCAAAATATTCACAAAAATATAGTAGAAATGTTCTCCCGCCATTTCCCCCGCTTCCTGCCATGTTCTCCCGCCATTTTCCCCGCTTCCCGCCATGTTCTCCTGCCATTTACCCCACTTCCCGCCAGTTTTCTCCCGCCATTTCCCCCGCTTCCCGCCATGTTCTCCCGCCATGTTCTCCCGCCATGTCCCTCTATATCTAGGCCGACCGCCATTTCCATCGACACATCCACACCTTCTCTCTCATTACAATGGACACCGCTTACTGGGCTTTTCTGACGCTCGAGGAGACCGAGGTGCTGTGCGCCTCTAGCTACCCATGCCCGCCGGGGGTACCGGCTGCCCGCTGGCTGGATGCTGAGCGCTGGAGGGGTTCCTGTTCCTCCTATGTCTCAAGGTTCGGCCCGCCAGGCGGCCATCACGAACCACTTCTACCTCGAGCTCACGCCGGAGCAGCGGATGGATCCCCATTGGGATCCCGACAACCTCGACACCTGGAATGCCTTCTTCACAAACCGGCGGGAAAGGGAGCTCGCCAGGTACGAGGGTGACGGCCCGCCCCCAGTGAACCACAACGAGGCTGGTCGCCGCCTGTGGTGGGCGAACCGGACTATCGCCGGTGTGATGCGCTACATCGCCATGGGAGACCATCCTCGCCTGAGGTACCCGCACTTTCACCAGCAGCATAGCCACAAGAATGGTGGTGGTGGTGAAGGCCTAGGACGTACTGGGGTCATCATCCGGGAGCCCCCTCCCCCGCACGTCGTGAATCTGAGGCCAGAGGATCCATCTACGTGCTACGAGGAAGGGCTGAGGATCCATCCGCGTGCTACGAGCGACGACGATGATGATGACGATTCCGAAGACGACCCAGAAGCTGTGTACTACAGAGCTAGATATGATTATGACTAATTTTTTACGTTTTAATATTAATAAATGTCTGGCCACAACAAGTTGCAATACTACCTATTGAGATCGAGAAAGTTCATATCCATATACATATAAGAAGATCATTAAAAATAAAGGTTTAATAATATTGTACATCACCAACATCCACACATGTTAGGGTTTTCTTCTAATCCGTAACCATGGAGCATCTTCCTTATTTAACGGGATGCTTGGGTCATCCTTCACAGCGAAGGGCGGAATTTCATAAAACTTTTCATAATCGTCTGACATGTCTGTCTTATCCTCCACCCCCACGATGTTTCTTTTTCCTGAAAGAACTATGTGGCGCTTTGGCTCATCGGATGATGTATTCTTTTGCTTATCTTTCCTTTTTCTCGGTTTGGTAGACATGTCCTTCACATAAAAAAACCTGAGCCACATCATTGGCTAGGAGAAATGGTTCATTTCTATACGCAAGGTTGTTGAGATCCACTATTGTCATTCTGTATTTCTTGTCTACCTCAACCCCGCCTCCTGTCAGCTTGACCCATTTGCACCGAAACAAAGGAACCTTAAAAAAGGTCCATAGTCAAGTTCCCATATCTCCTCTATGTAACCATAATATGAATCCTTTTGCCCATTCTCGTCTGTTGCATCAAATCGAACACCACTGTTTTGATTGGTGCTCTTTTTATCTTGGGCGATCGTGTAAAATGTATTCCCATTTATCTCGTACCCTTGGAAAGTCAATATAGTCGAAGATGGTGACCTGACCAACAAGTACAACTGCTCTCCAACATTTATGTCATTCATGAGATATGTCTGCAACCAACCGCCAAAAGTCCTCATGTGTTCATCTCTAATCCAGGAGCCAGGCTTCCCCGGGTTGTTGGAGTGTACAATATTCTTGTGTTCCTCGATATACGGAGCCACCAAGGTGGAACTTTGCAGAACTATGTAGTGTGCTTTAGTGAGAGAATGTCCGTCCATACATATACTTGCTTTCTTTCCTAGCGTACCTTTTCTACTAAGTCTACCCTCATGCCATGATTCAGGAACACCGATGGGCTTAAGGTCAGGAATAAAGTCAACACAAAACTCAATGACCTCCTCTGTTCCATATCCCTTTGAGATGCTTCCTTCTGGCCTAGCACGGTTATGAATATATTTCTTTAACACTCCCATGAACCTCTCAAAGGGGAACATATTGTGTAGAAATATAGGACCGAGAATGTTAATCTCTTCGACTAGGTGAACTAGGAGGTGCGTCATAATATTGAAGAAGGATGGTGGGAACACTAACTCGAAGATGGCAAGACATTGGACCACATCTTTCTGTAACCTTGGTAGACTATCTAGACTGATTACCTTCTAAGAAATTGCATTGAGAAACGCACATAGCTTCACAATGGTTACTCGAACATTTTCCGGCAGGAGTCCCCTCAATGCAATCGGAAGCAGCTGGGTCATAAGCACGTGGCAGTCATGAGACTTTAGGTTTTGAAAATTTTCCTCTGCCATATTTATTATTCCCTTTATGTTCGACGAGAAACCAGACGGGACCTTGATACTATAAAGGACTTCAAAAAAGATTTCCTTCTCTTCTTTGGTAAGAGCGTAGCTAGTAGTACCTTCAAACAGCTCTAGATGCATGCCGTCTCGGTCTTTTATAAGTTGTTGGTCCTGCCGTGCTTTAGGCGTATCTTTGCTCTTTCCATACACTCCCAAGAAGCCTAGCAGCGTCACGCAAAGATTCTTCGTCAGGTGCATCACGTCAATTGCAGAGCGGACCTCTAGGACTTTCCAATAGGGTAGCTCCCAAAATATAGATTTCTTTTTCCACATGGGTGCGTGTCCGACATCATCCTTCGGAACAGATTGTCTACCAAGACCCTTTCCAAAGATTACTTTTAAATCCTTCACCATATCAAATACATCATCACCAGTACGGTGGATAGGCTTACACCGGCTGTCTGCCTCACCATTGAAATGCTTACCTTTCTTTCTTAGGGTGTGCGTGGGCGGAAGACAACGACGATTCCCCGGGTACACATTCTTCTTACATTTATCCAAAATATACTTTCAGGCTTGTTTAAACAGTGTGTGCATGCATTGTATCCCTTGTTTGTCTGTCCTGAAATGTTACTAAGAGCAGGCCAATCATTGATTGTTATGAACAACAACGCTCTTAGGTCAAATTCCTCCTGCTTATTCTCATCCCACACACGTACACCTTGTCCGTGGCACAACTGTAAGAGTTCTTTAACTAATGGCCTTAGGTACACATCAATGTCGTTGCCGGGTTGCTTCGGGCCTCGGATGAGCACTGGCATCATAATGAACTTCCGCTTCATGCACAACCAAGGAGGAAGGTTATAGATACACAGAGTCACAGGCCAGGTGCTATGACTGCAGCTCTGCTCCCCAAAAGGATTCATGCCATCTGTATTTAAACCAAACCATAAGTTCCTTGCATCACCTGCAAAGTCCGGAAACTCTCTCTCGATTTTTCTCCACTGCAACCCATCAGCGAGGTGTCTCAACATCTCGTCTTTCTTACGGGCTTCCATGTGCCATCACAACAACTTGGCATGCTCTTTGTTCCTGAAAAAACGTTTCAATCGTGGTATTATAGGAACATACCACATTACCTTGGCAGGAAACCTCTTCATGCGGCGCTCGCCCTCAACATCTCCAGGGTCATCTCGTCTTATCTTATACCGTAATGCAGTGCATACTGGGCATGCATCCAAATTCTCGTACTCCTCGCCGCGGTAGAGGATGCAGTCATTAATGCATGATGTATCTTCTGCACCTCTAATCCTAGAGGGCAGACAACCTTCTTTGCTTCGTAGGTACTGGCGGGCAGTTCGTTATCCTTTGGAAGCAACTTCTTCATTATTCTCAGCAACTTTTCAAATCCTTTGTCAGTCACACCGTTCTCTGCCTTCCATTGCAGCAATTCCAGTGTGCTACCCAGTTTTTTGTGCCCATCTTCACAATTTGGGTATAACAATTTTTTGTGATCCTCTAACATCTTCTTGAACTTCAACCTCTCCCTTTCAGTTATGCATTCTTCCTGGGCATCAGCAATGGCCTGACTAAGATCATCATCGGGTAGATCTGATGCCCTTTCTTCATATTTTTCTTCATCAATGTCTTTCATTGTAGTACCATCGTATTCAGGGTAGTCATTGTCATTCACTTCTTCTTCGTTGTCTTCCATCATAACCCCTCTTTCTCCGTGCTTGGTCCAACAATTATAGTCGGTCATGAAACCGGACCGAAACAGGTGGCTGTGAAGGACTCTTGAGGAAGAGTATTCTTTATGATTCCGACAGACACCACATGGACAAGACATAAAACCACTCCGCTTGTTTGCCTCGGCCACAAGAAAAAAAGAATGCACGCCTTTAATGAACTCGTTAGAGAGTCGGTCAGCGTACATCCGCTGCCGGCTCATCTGCAATATATAATTAATTAAGTATATCAAACATAATCATAATTAATTAGTACTAATCTAAAACCAACAACCGGGACTAAAGATATGATGAACCTTTAGTCCCGGTTGGAGGCACCAACCGGGACTAAATGTGGATGTGGAGACAACATGTCGACACTATGTCCTCAGTGGGCAGCACTAAGCCAGTAAATTAAATGCCGACACTATTTTGGGTGGGTAGCAGCACTATGCCAGCGTGAGTGTGTCGACATTATGTCATCAGTGCCCGACACTATGTTGTGCTGCTTAATCTATAAATAGGTATGCATTCTTGTGAAGAACTGCAAGATGGTGTGTGAGATCAGGGACACCACTACGGCGGAGCTTCTCGAAGATGTCTTAGGACCTCGTCCTCAGACATCTTCGAGGAGCTCGCCGTAGAGGCACTCTCTAATATGTGAAATTAGTTAGCTCCACCAGCATACTGATTTAGCTAGAGAAGATATAAACCGAAAGATGGTGTGGGAGAGCAGGGACACCACTACGGGAGAGCTTCTCGAAGATGTCTTAGGATCCTGTCCTCAGACATCTTCGAGGAGCTCGCCATAGAGGCACTCCCTAATATGTGAATTGTGATGTCTTCTTATCAAGCTTTTATGAATTAACCCTATCTTTGTTACAAATTTTTCAGTTTGTTGAACGCAGGTAGACGAAGAAGGATATTTTGCCCAGCTAGCTAGTTAGTTAGAATGATGAACTCACGCATGTGTGTGCTTCTAAAATCAATTTTCGAGACTCTATGTACCAAAACAAGATATATATTGATAGAATAATCCACATATTATGATATTTACCTTAGAGTTTCTTACATTAATATAAGATAGATATAATCTAAACATTGATATCGTGCTATCACTGCAAAAATTACTACCAAACTAAATCCACAAATCCATCTATAAGATAGAGCATGAAATGAGCTAATATAGCAATGAGAGTTCAAAGGATGAAGTTGCTCACCTTTTAGAACCTTTGGATAGATGGGGCACCACAAAATCTAGAAAAATCTGGAGGAAAAAAAAGGGCATGAACTCGAGCTTGAAGCAAGAAAGAGAGAGAGAGAGAGGAGAGCCACCAGCTTGAATGGTGGCTCGGGCAGGGGAAGAAGAAGATATAGCCAGACCTTTAGCCCCGGTTCGTGTCTAGAACCGGGGCTAAAGGTCCACCTTTAGCCCCGGGCGTGTAACAAACCGGAGCTAAAGGGTCTAACTCCCGACCCGGCCTGCCTGAAACCCTTTAGCCCCGGTTTATTACACGACCCGAGGCTAAAGGTCCCATTCAAACCGGGGCTAGTGTCTGCCATCCCCCTGGGCCAGTTCTAGCCGTTGGACCGGGGCATTAGTCCCGGTTTGTAGCCAAACCGGGGCTAATACCCCTGGACCAAAGGTCTGTTTTCTACTAGTGTGAGTTCCCTGAACCTTTGTATTGGTCAGCTTGCTTCACAAAAACTTTGTAGGATGACTTTATAGAGAAGATTCCCTTGCTATCAAAGAACCATGCATGATAAAATTTGAAGTCCAATCACTACAACATGGAGCTCGGGGTGCTTGCACGCGGCACTAATAGACGCCGAGGCACAGTCTTAGTCGTCGCGCTCGCGCTGGCACGACAAAAAAAAACCGTCACAGATAACTGTGTCAGGAATTCACGAATGGCAGTAGATTTTTTTGCACGGCACAACGTGATCCGCCGAGCTAGAGCTTCCGCGGAAGTGAAGTGTTTATGCCGCAACCCATGTAGGGAGGCACTGCGTACATGCCGTGACAACTGTGAGACGACGATACAAATATACTGCCTGGTATGATATATCTCGGCAGATGTGTTGGTGCATAGCAATATAATTAAATTGATAATTAACCCAAAACATTTAATATATAGATCATATACAGAAAATCACAGAAAACTCATAATATATCAAAAATCATATCACACGACACTGATAGACATATATAGTTAAGGTGCAAGTACTGCATCCAAATTTAGTTGACATACATCACTACAAAACTAACTAACTATTTCATGATACCTTAGAGTTTAAGCACTTCCACAACCAAATAGCCATCCTTTGCTTCAAACTCGAAGGCACAAACATCTTCTTCTTTCAGCTCCTTCTGAACGGCACAGTCTTCCCAATTTGATGTCAAAATGACATCACCATCATTTCCATGCATCACACGAACTTCTCCAATGGTCTCATTGCCACCTTGATCTTTGATCTTGTCTCCATCTTCATGAATGTCAGGTATGAGAAATATGCTGGCAAAATAGCACCAAAAGGACTACATAGAAAGATGGCAATGGGCAGGGTATGGGCATAGTAGAGCAATACCATACCCATACCCGTTTAGTCAATGGGTAGAAAACTTTACCCATACTCGTACCCGCGGGTATAAAACTTTACTCATGCCCATACCCGATAGATGCCCGTACCCATTAGGTACCCAGCGGGTAGATCCAATAGTACACAAGTCATTCACAATTTTATATTCATCAATAGCATATTGGACAAAAAATAACTATCTCTACTTAATAATAGGTAGATGAGTACATGACAAGTATCAAAGTTTAGAAATCGCAATCTCATAATTTCACCTAGTCTGCTCGATCACGTAGGTTTTAACTCTACAGGTAAGTTCTACAATTCAGTTTAAATGGGTAGGGTATGGGTATACCCATGGGTACAACCCTATACCCGTGCCCGTACCTGAGAATTAACGGGTAGGGTATGGATATAATCCATGGGTATAAAAGTGTGCCCATACCCTGCCCATGCGGGTACGGTACCCGTTGGTACCGTACCAATGGGTAAAATCTCCATCCTTACTACTAACATCAATAGTAGGAAAGAGATAAACAATCACTGGTTGTGTAATTGTTTGTGCTAAGTACTAACGTCAATAGTAGAAAAGAGGTAAACAATCATTGGTTGTGGTAACATCAATAATAGGAAAGAAAGAAACAATTACTAGTTATGGTAACATCAATAGTAGGAAAGAAATAAGAATTATTGGTTCTTTTAAGTGCTAACATCAATAGCATGAAATAAATAAAGAATTACTGGTTCTGTTTAGTACTAACATCCATAGCAGGAAAGAAATAAAGAATTACTGATTCTGTTAAGTACTAACATTAATAGCAAGAAAGCGATAAAGAATTTATGGTTGTCATAAGAAAGCTACCATATTTTCTTTGGATATGTTGCCGTTGATCATGGTGCTAATGTAGTAAGGGATCGTTGGCTTGTATCGTCTAACTATCTGTCTCAGGTTCATCATTCTTGGTCTAGTCATGATGACAGAAGGAGCAAAACCTATAGCGTTTTTCGTACTTGTCTATGAATCGGGCATGTGATCCTAGAATAAATTTATATTATTTGACACCATGGCAAAACCTATATAGCGTATGCATATGTGTTATTAAAGATCGAATCAATTCTCACCACTTCACCTCGAACACAAACGGATAAAAATGAAGACCTATTAGAGTGCTTCTGCATACATTCCTAAACTACAGAGTCCAATTTCCTTGGGATCTTCATATCGAAATTACTAACATACAGATCCCATTTCATATCAACAGGATTTAATATGTTGGGAAAAATTTCGCACAAGAACAAGGTACCATGGAGGACCGTTCAGTTAGGCGGTCGAGGTCGTCGGAGAGGTGCGTGCAGCCACGGTCGAGGCACCAGAAAGGTACGGAGGGGAGATTAGGAGTGGAGAGAGTGGAGTGCGGCAGCGTGGATAGAAGATACTCCCAAGTGTTGTATTATAGCGACATAGATCTAGGGCTTGTCCTATGGGTCCGACTTTCCTAAAATCCCAAAGGGCATAGTGGGCTAATGCGGTTTATCAAACCTTTTCGGTTTACTTTGTATATACTTGTTATTTTCAGTGTATGAAGATAGGCCAGGATTAGGGATTCAACTGCAGCTATGTATTCTTATGGGATAAAGTTAAAATTAAGCACATTCATGTGTAAAATGATTTAATAGTTATAAGAGTTGTGGGCAACACATCCTATGCTACTAGAGCCCCTGAAACCACAGGTGACAATAGTCTTTTGGTCCAACCATTTACACCCCGAAACCATGGGTCACATTTTTAAAGTAAAATAGACCAAAACATTATGATTTGTGATATTAATGTAGATCCCAAGCAGATCACTAAGCGAATATTGTACTTTCTCTTTCTTTCACTGGGGTTTCGCGCGTCAGACGCTATTCTGTACTCATCTCACCTCACACCTTGATCAATTTGCGGGGTCTTGGGTACCTACAAGTCATCGGATCGAGGTAATCACTACAAAATATTTCCATGTAATTAGATGCACATAATTGTTGTGAGGTTTCACCTTGACCCGCAGCCCATGATGACTACTCACTCATAATAATAAGATCAAGGATAGAAATTATTGACAAAATACTTAGATTGAAATCAAATATTTTTACAATGGTCACCAATTCATAAGGAGATCTCTATTACAAGATGATCGCTATGGCTACGAAGGAGAATGGAGATGGAGAGGATGAACTATGGTGGTGGTGGTGTTGTGGATCTCCTTCCGTGTGTGATGGATGAGATCTGAATGACGACTATGTTCTACGGCGGTCGGAGGGTGTGTCTCTCCTCAAGGACGGTACTGGCAGGTGGTACGGATAGGCCTCACCCGTACTAATGCTCGTTGCGGCTCCTAGATATGCCTTTTCGCCCTAGGTTGATTGATTGTGTTGGCAGCGACATATTGTTTAATAATTCCTCCTGATTTCGCCATAAATGCATCTACACATCACAAATCAAGAGAAGATTTGCACATTTTACAATAATTAGTCATTAATATATTTGATCAATTTCTTGACTTCAAATAATATTTAAATGCGAATAAAGATGGCTATTTTAACAGTCATCATCAACCAAGGAGTCGAATCCTTCATGGGCTTGGCCTCACCCGAATCATCATGGAATTCGCCGATACCTGTAAACCGTCACATGGGCCTCCCGTCGGGCCAGACTAGATAGGCCAAGGGTAAACACCCGTTAGACATACATATGTCAGTACGGCCAATAAGTTTGCTCAAATATTTCATGGATATGTGGGAGTCAATATGGATGTCAAGACCCCGCTATTGATAATTGTCCCGAAAAGGGTTTCACTGTCATGTATACATAATACCGAACCTAAGGGGTCAAACGCTTAAGGTTTCTTTGACCAGTAGGGTATTCAATGTATATGTGTATGAGAGAAATTCATCAGAATAGTTCTAGACAAGCGATATTATTATCGAAGAGAAATCAGAAATCGTTTCTTAGTTTGCACGAGGTCTGAAATGGTTTCGGTGTTAAATAAGGGAAGTCCACTAATTAGGGAAACAGTGAATTTTTATATTTAATTTTTATTTCAAAAAATAATTGGTAGGTCCCTATGGGGCGGCCCTGATGGGCCATGTGCATGGGAAGATGGTGGCCCATGCACCTCCCCCTTTACCTTGGAGAGGAACAAATAGGGGCAGCCTAGGTTTTGGTCCTTGGACCCTAGGGGAAACCCTAGGGGGGCCCTACCCTCCTTCCTCCTCCTATATAAAGGAGAGACGGGACAACCCTCCATGCATTCATTCCCTTGGGCTCGTTGCCCTCTCTCTCCTTGTGCGATCTCTCTCCCATACATGTCGGAAGGCTAATTGGTACGCGTGGATACCTTCAGAGGGATAATATCTTTGATCGTCGATCTATAAAAATTACTTCCTTGACGAACGAATCTCTACTACATTGTTGGTGAGTTCTTGATCTAATCTCTTACATGTTTCTCCATAGATCGATTTTGGTGTTTTCGATAGGCCAATTTTTTTGTTTACCTGTGAAAAACCTAACAATTCCCTCTCTCACTCTATCCCTCCAACTCACAGAAAACTTAATCCGAGAAAATTCTTGCTAGCCACCGGTAGAGACTACCCCAGGCGCTTTGGAGTAGCCGAGGATCCTCTCTATGGTGAGTAAAGCTTCCTGCCGCAGAGGAAATCCACATGGGATCTCTAAATCTTCGTAATTGTGGTGTTCTTCTTAGATGCCGACTGTCCGTTAGGGAACTTAACCTTGCACTCATCTCTAGTGATCTTCGTCCTTGTAGACCTCCCCATCAGCTTTGTGGTGAACTTGGGAATCTTTAGCACCTAACCGTGCATCCTAGGGTAGCCTGTAGCTAGAGAGCGCCGCCATGGTAGAACTCGCCGGAGCCCAGCAGAGGTTTTGCCTTCTTCTAATTTTTCACACGAGTGTTGGAGAAATCTAGAGATGAAAATGTTTCGCTGGATATGACACTGACATATGGTCTTTGTTGTAATTTGTAGTTTATAACGAGTTATTGTTATTCACATGTGTTTATTTTGTTCGCCTAATATTCTGGTTAGTCTATCAATAAAGTCTCAGATCGTTCACTACGAAAATCCTTATTCCATTCTTTTGAGAAACAAACATACGCTCATTTTAATCTAGCTAGGTTCGTGCACTTATCATCAGAGCATCTCTAACAGATGATGTACAATTGGATTAATGATGTAATAGCTAACTTTTACATCACCTGGGTCAAGAAATGCCTCTCCAATAGGTAATGTATAGCTAAATGGTAACGCAATATCGCGATGTATATTTGGCCCTTAGTCATGCAAATATAGATCACCTCGGCAGGTGATATATATTTCCCCCAGTCGCGCGCGGCCCACCAATAGCCGCTCCTCGTCCCCCCAGCCGCAGCCGCTTGCCGCCGCCGTGCAACCGCCGATTCGCGTTGTCCCTGCGTCGACTGCCCATAAAATTGTCGGATCCGCCGCCTCCAAGGCCCGCCCCGCAATTTCCTGGTCGTTCCCTTGCTGAATCGCGCGTCCCCACCATCGCTACGAGGATATCGCCGTGCTCCTCCGCAGGCTACCTCTGCATCCAGCTGAGGGACTCTGGCCACTACATTGCAGAGCTCACCGTCGACCGTGTGCGGTGGTGGCTCGGCACCTTGACATGCCGGAGGTCGCCGCACGCGCTTCCGACTACGTCACGTGGTCGTTGGGCTTGCTGTGCTCAGCGATGAACTCCCCGGAGGTCCGAAGCTTCACGGAGGCCGAGAGGATCTCAACACCGGTTCGGATGGTCACCCGCGAGCTAGAGAAGGAGAACCGCTGAGTCTTTTTTTTTTGCATATTAGGGCTCAGGACATCGACAAGGCAGTGATGGATATGATGCGCCAGGATCATCCAGAGCTCGTGCATACGAGGTGGCCTACTTTGCGGCGAGGAAAGCCGCAAAGAAGAAGAAGGATGGGGGCAAAGCTGCGGCTGTAGTGTCGACTTAGAAAGGCCCTGCACCATCGACATCTCGCCAGGGTCCTCTAACAGATGCTCTTAGTGTCATACAATCATTGCTTATGCTTCGTAATCCACCTCTCTCATGAAAGCATGATAGATAGGTGAACGAACCATAGGCACATATGCCACTATTAATAGATGGACCCCAACTTTGGAAGAGACACACACAGAAGAAACAGTGAGAAAGATCTGGTTAGAAAAGGATCATATTCAAATAATGAATGCTACGAAATGGTGTCAGTCCATCCTAAATCAAATTCCATCAGGCTAGGTGCACTGGGCTCCAACTGATTCTTCCCTGAGCCCACATAATTAAATGTGGGATGGAGATAAATGCAATGGAAATATTTGAATATCTACTAATTTAATTGATGACACTCACGAAAGTTAGCTCAGACTGATGGATATATTAATGGATAATGAACTGAAAATGAAAGAAAGTGAGATCTCTCCAATACCTCGAAACCAACTGGATTCTTCTTGAAAAGACTAGATACATAGCCAACTTCGAATTTTCAACGTACTCTTTTCCTAGGCAAAATAGGGTACTCTTTTCCTAGGCAAATTAAATAGGATGCCCATAGCATAGATGGCAACGTTTTTGTTAAGACACAGCAAGAGAGTACAATGCTTATTCACGAGAAGACCACATTGGTTTGGTTTGCTGGATAAAGTTTTGGTTGGTTCTTGTGTCTGGTTCACAAAAAGTCCTTATAATTAGAAAGGGAGCTAGGAACTTGACAGTTCTTCGGTTTTCTAGCCTGCCCTATTATTTAGCCATTTGGTGCGCCTAATATTATTAGTTGTGGTTAAAGCATGCATGCAGTACTACGTTGTACGAAATGGCTTTCGCTTGAGATAAGCCAAGATACGTACTTTTGTCTTTCAACAACTGCAAGATGGCTGAACATGCATGCTAGTCAACCGTTGGATGGGTGTGCCTATATGCATGTTGGTTGGAACGCATATATGCTAATATAGGGTGGAGCAGAGAAGGTAGCACTCTGCATATATAAAAGCTTCAAGGAACGTTAGGAGAGAACTATCTGTATGAGACTATGAAAGTCAATACAGGTGAGTGAGTGAAGACCTCGCTTCAATTCTTCCCATTGCAAGGACGTACAACGTGTACCGGCCGCGCGTGCAAGTGCAAATGCACCTTCAGTCCAGTTGCTGTCCGAGCCCGTAGGACACGTACGCTCCCCCGTTTAGAACTATAAGACGTTTTAGCTTTGTAAAATGAATATATTTTGAAAACTTTACGGAGTATATAGATTCGGAGTGAACCTAGATACTAAAAGACATCTACATACATTTATTTTACAAAGATAAATGTCTTATATTTCTAAACGGGGGAGTACGAGCTAGCTAACTGACCAATCCCTGTCGACTGACCGGGGGAAGACCGTTGGTTGGTGTCGGGCCAAACATCATCCGTGTGTACTATCCATCGGCCGAGCTCTGTGATCTTCTCTCTATATATAAGCTCAAGCGCCAGATGCTTCAGGTTCTCGTTGCTTGGTACTACTAGGCCTCGACATCGACAAGGAGCAGGACAAGAGCTTAATTCTGATCGGATCAACGTAGCAGCTAGTTGTAGCAAGAGAACCAGAGAAGAAGGGCGCAAGGTGTAGCTAGCTGCAGCTGCTCCCATGCTCGACATGGCGCTGCTCTTCGGAGTCGTCTTCGCCTCTATCCTTGCAAGTACGTACATCTCTCTCTATCTCTTTCTCCTCTCTCTCTCTCTCTAGCTAGGTACTTGTTGCGTGGAAACCCATGCGGCAGTAACTTGTCGATTATTACAAGCAAGTGTTTGCACATACGTAACTCGTGGTACCTGATAATAATCTTGTCTAACCAAACAGCAACTAGATCCATTCACAAGTACTGATCGATCGGGAGATGCATACAACCAAATTTATGTTTTCTAAGAAAAATCGCAATAAAACGTACAGTAGCAGATTTCAACAGGACGCAGAAATATTTTGAAAGATATAAAATTCCAAATATCACAGAAACTGATCCGCCTAAGCCATATGTTGACGCTAAGCCATGTGTGGTGAAGAGCTCCTCGGAGAAGATGTACCCATAGTCCAAGATAATGCATGTAGGGATACTCACCGCACGCATATTTCCTTTTTGAGATGGTGACAACATAGATAACCTAAAATGGGTTAGAAATACTTTTCATGTAGATTGTTTTGACATATATAGCCTAATTGATCACAACACAACATTTTGTGATGCCATTCCAATTCTCTGTTTGCTAAGTTATACAGGGGACATATACATAAATGTATTAGCACGATTAGGTAGAATTGCTGGTTTCTAAGGGAATGAAACTCCGGGTTATGAAATCAAAGCCAAGCTGTAGCACAAACCATTTCACATAGTGGTTATGGCTGCCAATGGTCACAACATAATGAGTAATTGAAGAAAGTGCCTGGAAGCAGGGTGCAACGAGTGGAAGTTGAAGCTAGGCACATCTAAAGGTCGACCAAATTTCTGAAGAAATGTCACAACATAAACATTACGTACAACTACAATGCCTAAAAATTTCACAGTGAATTGTCCCCACCGTTTACGAAAACATAAAATACAAACCAGACTATGGACAGTACCAAAATAAAACATCGACTCAATAATATAGCATCATACTAGTACTAACAATATTTGCCGATTTTGTCTCATGGGCTATATATGACTTCAATTTCGATGTGCATTTTTAGACATGGTAGATATATAGTCTCAATTTTGTCAAATCAGAATTTTCACTATCATTACATATATGCCAATCATTCATTTATTACGACACCTTATATGCTTAGTGCACGGTATAGGCCCTGCTTATCTTTTATTGAAACAAAACCTTCGCATAGGTACCAAACAAATATTGAGTTTTAACATTTTTCTACAATTGCCATTTTGTAACACACCAACTATCATAAATCAAACTCTTATGGGCCAAGTGGAAGAAATATGCGAATGTGTAACACCACACATGCACCAGATGCCAAACCCACATTAACATGCCTCCTAACTGGTTTAGGCAAACATTCAACCGAATGGAGATAGCATGGACAATACACATATACTCGAACAAGCACGAGAATTAAACCCTGATCCCCCCTCCCCCCCCCCCCCCTCTAAAACTTAAGTTTGCATGTGCCAGTTTTATTTTGACCGGTCGAAACCTATATCCAGAATATGTATACCTCCGTATAGGTGTACTCAGTCGAGCTGGTTATATTACACATTTTTATCGGCTGATCTCACCTCACGTTATCGCGATCTATGTCTTTGCATGCCATGTTTTGAAATTTTGTTGCTGCTGCTATATCACTACCAATTTCTGCCTCCCGCACGCACGTGAATATACGTGTACGGTGAGTATACGTCTAAGAGGATTATACGGGCTTTGGCTGGGTTTATACGGGTTTCGAAATGAACCGGTGTCGAATTTTTGTTGTGCAAGTTTGAAAAGGAGGGGGGAGGGGATCGAAGCATAAGTGCTCCAACAATTCTATCACAATTTGTTTTCTGGAAGAACTTACATTGAAAATTCTACAAACTAATGTGCAGAGTTCTGTTTAGTGCGTATAGCCGCATAGGGCAAACAAGATACTCATTTTACCAACCCCGAGGCCTTTTCCAAATTCGTAATTCTGTCAGAAATTAAGTGAGCGTACTTGGTTGCAGCAGTTTCGATACAAACTTTTGCGTGATGCGTGACGGCCGAGCAGACACGTACCATCACCTTGGCCGGTGAAATCGATCGTTAGCTGATTGCTGATCAATGCAAGTGCCCGTGTGCACGCGTTTGTGCTATATGTCTACGCCAAAGTACCTTTGATTAGGTGAACTGTGCACGTACGTTCATAATACCAGCAGCCATAGATAGTTAGATGATTTGCTATTTGTGCCTGTATGCATTCTGAATATTCTTTTGATCATCGAGATAGGGAGACGAAGTGGACTACCCAGCAGCCGTGTTGCAGACGTTGGAACCGAATTTTTTTTTTCGAAATTCCACCGATTTATTAAAATTATCAACAGCTATACAAATAGGACCAAATGTAATAAAATTACAAATTGGTCATTGGACCACTAGCGACAACTACAATCACTAGCGCACGCCGAAGGGTGTCGCCGTCCTCATCCCTCCAACACCGGAGGCAGACAAAAAGCTTGTTGTAGTAGAGCTTGTAGTAACAGAGAGACGACAAGTCGTCGATCTAAGTCCCCAAAGGACAAGCACACCAGAGCAATAACCATCGTCAATGATGACAACCCTACATTGGACGAGATCATAGGCGGATCCAAAGGGTGGCCAGGGTGGTGCATGGACCACCCTGAGATTTCTACATAACCTATATATCATGGGAAAAAAATTAAATAAATAAGTATAATTGAATTAAAAATTGTACGACCACCCTGACGTGTCGAGCTAGATCCGCTAGTGGACGAGACTGACCAAAAATCACAACAACGAACTTGAAAAAGATCAAATCCAAGCACATGACTCCACGCGTCCTCAGTTGCGCAAGATGCACCACCAGAGCAGGGAGGACTTATTCTGACTTTAGGACGTAACCGCAGCCTCAACATATCGAAGAAGACACTGAAACATAGACTAAACAAAGAATGAAAAATCTCCTGCTGGCGAGATGCTGTTGCCCCCCACACCTCCGAGTCCCTAAGATCATTGGAGGCGGAGGGGACTAATTGAGTCACTGGTGAGAGGTACGGAACCCTAGATGGGTTTTCGTTGTCTCTGATGGCCTTCTCATTGGGAGTGTCGGAGAAAGTGCCGCGCGAAGGAACAAGGGGTCCAACAAGCCCTGAGATTGAGAGGGGGCTGAACACGCATTCTGAGCTTCTCAATGGCGGCGGAGACGGCACGCACGAGCACAATAGAGAGGTTGACACAAGGGTTTTTTTACCTAGGTTCAGAACCCTCGTGAGGAGGTAAAGACCCTATTCCTGCTTGATTGTATTGCTTGCGGTGTCTCGCGAGGGTACAATGGTGTATCAATGTCTAGGGTTACAGATCGATGGGATCGATCTGTTCTAAGGTAGGAGAAGGTATCCTTATATAGGGGTGCCGGGCCTCTTCCCCCCGTTCATGGGTTGGAAGGGTCACCATATCGCCATGCCTCGAAAACCCGGTCCACAAGGCTACTTTCCGTGGACTCGGTCTAATGCCTCCAGCATCTCTTTGTTCCTTCGTAAAGCAGAGGTTCCTGGCGATGTCCTTCGCTACCCCGACGCCTCCCTCGTCCCCTTAGCACCAAAGCGGCAAGGGACAACTACACTGGCTCCGATAATGTCCATAGTGCCTTTGCACCAGAATGGGGCGGTCCGGCTACTCTTTACCGACGCGGTCCTGGCTTTCCCGCAGGGTTTTGTCCTCTGCTTCCCCATCACTGCGAGATTACGAACGCGCCCCTAGGGCACGCTCCAAAGCCTCCGAGGCCTGTAGGGTACCCGGGCGAGCCAGAGTAACACCTCGCGAGGCGGTATCAGGAGGGAGGACCCGGGCGAGTCTTTTGTGAGGGCGGCGGCCTCGGGTTTCCCACCTGAGGCTGCTTCTTCCGGGTTCCTCCTTTATAGAGGGTGTCACGGCTCATGCGGTGGGCCCAGCGACCGTAGGATCATGGTACCCTGAGTGTCCGGACTCCGACAGGGACCTTAGCCTTCACCATAAACTTTAATTTTGGTTGTTCATATAACATGCCTCTTGTATTCAGCCAGTAGTGAAGGGATACGTTTTTGTATTTGTTTTCCCAAAAAAAAAACGTTGTTTTGTATTGCTAGTCAAGAACTGCTGCTAAGCGTGACTCTTTTTGTTTAAAGAACTACATTGTGTGCTGACACATTTGTGGGATTGCTCAATAGGCTGCAAGAGCTAGTGATCAAGTAGTCAACTCTTTATATTTTTTAACAATGTGAAGAAGATTTCTTGGGAAAAAAAGGTTATTAGCTACATGTACCAACCAAATAGCATTTCTGTCGACTGGAAATTAAGGGAAATTAGGAATTAGCAGGTGCACATCCAAATCCTCAGTGATGGCCGCCTGTCTCCAAAGCAAAGAATACGTCTGATGATTATTAATAAATCATTGGAATTTAAAAAATAAAGAATTTGAACCGTGTCGACCTTCCCGCCCTTTCAGCTTTTGTTGTCCGTCGGTGCATGCATGCTTCATGATCAATCCACCGTCCGTATGACTGTGCCATTTTTCAATTGTCGCCAACAGAATGATCGCTAACAATCAAAGTTAACGGATCCTTCTACGCATGCCAATGTACGGTACATTATGATTATGATTGTTTGTTCCTTGATTCTCTCCGCAAGCTACACACGTGTACTTGTTTTCGCGTCCATGCTTACGGTTTCGATCGGTATAAATCTGTGCAACAATTGATCATCAATGTATACATTCATATTTGGTTCAGAAAACACAATTGTATACACACATTCATCTCCATCTGACAGACTTATTACCAGTACAAATTTGTGACTACGTACGATGGGATCTGAATCTGCATGTACTGCAGGAGTGGCGTCGGTGGGCGTGTGCTACGGCATGAGCGCCAACAACCTGCCGCCGCCGAGCACCGTGGTCGGCATGCTCCGGGACAACGGCTTCAACTCGGTGCGGCTCTACGCGCCGGACAGCGACGCGCTGGCCGCCCTGGGCGGCACCGGCATCAGCGTCATCGTGGGCGCGCCCAACTACGTGCTCCCGGACCTGGCCACCAGCGCGTCCGCGGCGGCCGCGTGGGTCCGCGCCAACATCGAGGCGCACCCGTCCGTGTCGTTCCGGTACCTCTCCGTCGGCAACGAGGTGGCCGGCAGCGACACCCAGTACCTCGTCCCGGCCATGGAGAACGTCTACGGCGCGCTGGCGGCGGCCGGACTGGGCCACATCAGCGTTACGACGGCGATATCGCAGGCCACCATCGCCGTCCACTTGCCGCCGTCGGCCGGCGACTTCGCCGACGGGGACAAGCCGTTCCTTCTCCCCGTGCTGCAGTTCCTGGAGCGCACCGGCGCGCCGCTGCTGGCCAACCTATACCCGTACTTCGTGTACACGTACAACCCGGGCCTCATGGACATCAGCTTCCCGCTGTTCACGTCGCCGGGGGTGGTGGTGCAGGACGGCGAGTACAGGTACCAGAACATGTTCGACGCTTCGGTGGACGCGGTGCACGCGGCGGTGGACAGGCTGCTCGGGTCGAGCGGCAACGTGGGGGTGGTGGTGTCAGAGACCGGGTGGCCGTCGGCGGGCGGCGAGGCGGCGTCGGTGGAGAACGCGAAGACCTACAACCAGAACCTGGTGAGCCACGTCGTCAAGGGCACGCCGCGGCGGCCGTGGAAGGTGGAGACGTACCTGTTCTCCTTGTTCAACGAGAACCTCAAGGAGGCCGGCGTGGAGCAGAACTGGGGTCTGTTCTACCCCAGCACCGACAGGGTCTACCCCATCATCTTCGGCAGCAAGTGAATTTGATTGATCTGGCCGTCTTCGGCAGTATATACTGTATATATATTCATTATGTGTGTATCTATACTGTTGACTTTTTACATTAATTTATATATATGATATTACTTCAATATTGTTGGAGATTACTTTACAACATAGTACTCCCTCCGTTCAAAATATAAGATGTTTTAACTTTGTGAAATAAGTGTATCTAGATCATTTTAGTGTCTAGGTTCATTCCAAACCTAGATGAACCTAAACACTAAAAGAGAACTAGATACACTTTATTCACAAAGCTAAAATATCTTATATTTTGAAACGGAGGGAGTACTAGAGAAGGCAGTCACTAGTAGAAACCAGGCAATTAGCCCCGGTTCGTAAGGACCTTTAGTCCCGGATTGCGAACCGGGACTGCTAAAGCGGGACTAAAGGTCCAAGCTTTAGCCCCGGTTCTGGTACAAACCGGGACTAGAGGTCCAACCACGTGGCCCTGCGAGCCGCGCTGGGCGGTAGGACATTTAGTCCCGGTTCGTGTCGCGGCAGCGTTTTTGGCCATTTGGCTGCCGCGGCAGGGGGTGGGGTTTTAGGGTTTTGTGTTTTTATTTTCATTTTGTGTTTTGTATTCAATTATTTTTCATTCTGTGTTTTCATTAAAAACAAGTTTTCGTATACATAAAGAGCTACTACATAGTACTTGTACACATTGATGCAATATATAATATAATTTCTCTTACAAGCATACCTGGATTCCCAACCGGGTCCAGAGCATGTCTATTTGATTACATGAAGATCATTACATGGATACTTTAGGGTCTACGTACAGAGTATTCTCCGCGTGGGTCGATAACCTCGTCGACAAAAATCCAGCAAATTCCTCTTGGATTGCTATTAGGCGGTCCTCTGGTAGGAGCTTGTCCCGCATCGCGTCCAACTATATAAAAAGGAGATCGTATGAATTAGACTCAACACAACTTTTTGTAATAAAAATAAAGGGTGAATATATTGTTTACTTACTCGAAAATTTTCCGAGAACTTCTCAATACTGGTGCGAATGAACTCGCACACCTAGAATCCACATAGATTAGTCCACTGTGGCTGTCTCGCGCACTTTACAAGAATAGAATTCAATCAAATAATAACTCTAGCATGATAAATGCACATAAACTAAAATTAAAAGATGCGCGGACTTAGCTCGTACTACTTACCGAGAGTGATTTAAAAAATAGCTCCTCACGCCATTGACCGCGGACATGGTTCTTGAACCGTGTCCAAACCCTACCCGACAAAGAAAATTAATGTATATGGAGATCATTACATGGAGATCATTACATGGATGCTTTAGGGTCTACTTATACATTATTCTCCGCGTGGGTCTATGACCTCGTCGAGAAAAAATGCAGCAAATTCCTCTTGGATTGCTATTAGGCGGTCCTCTCGTAGGAGCTTGTCCCGCATCGCGTCCAACTATGTAAAAAGGAGATCGTATGGATTAGACTGAACACGATTTTTTGTAATAAAAATAAAGGGTGAATATATTGTTTCCTTACTCGAACATTTTCTGAGGGCTTCTCAATACTGATGCGAATGAACACGCACACGTAGAATCCACATAGATTAGTTCCCTGTGGCTGCCTCGCGCACTTTACAAGAATAGAATTCAATCAAATAATAACGCTAGCATGATAAATGCACATAAACTAGAATTAAATAGATGCGCGGACTTAGCTCGTACTACTTACCGAGAGTGATTTAAAAAATAGCTCCTCACGCCATTGACCGCGGACATGTTTCTTGAACCGTGTCCAAACCCTACCCGACAAAGAAAATTAATGTATGAGTTAATAACTACTTGATATCCCAGAAAATGAATGAAAGAAACCGATATAGTACGATAATTATTGAAATTACCTCTGGAGCGCATCGATAATGCTGCGGTAGTCTTCAATATCTTTGTTTTGTGAGTCCATGATGTGAACTCTTTCCAAGTCAACTGAAATGCTTAGAAGAATCCAGTGGTATCTACGCAAGGTTTACATACGTCAGTAACTCATCATTTACACTGAACATCGAGTAAGAAAAATTTAATGTGTACAAGAACTCACTTGCCGTCATGGTAAGGAAATAATATTTCATTACAGAATTGCTGGTTCGTGAGAAACCGGAACAAGTTGTGCTCGGTCTCCAGTGGTTTATCCTTTAGTATAGCTCCATAAACTCGATATGGGTCAATGAACACAAATCCATTGATAGCCTTTCTTTTACAATCGAGAATCTTCATTTTGCATCATTATATATAGCGTACAAAATAATATAGTGAGTATACTTACCGGCAATGAATTGAACCAGCTGAGATACAGACTTAATTACATAAATAAAGTAATCACCTACAAACAATAGGAACTGAGGATAATTTTGTCGAGTTCCTTTAGATTGAATAACTGAAATAATTCTGTAAATTCAACAGGGACCTCGTCGATTACATGACCCGACAAAGAAAATTAATGTATGAGTTAATAACTACTTGATATCCCAGAAAATGAATGAAAGAAACCGATATAGTACGATAATTATTGAAATTACCTCTGGAGCGCATCGATAATGCTGCGGTAGTCTTCAATATCTTTGTTTTGTGAGTCCATGATGTGAACTCTTTCCAAGTCAACTGAAATGCTTAGAAGAATCCAGTGGTATCTACGCAAGGTTTACATACGTCAGTAACTCATCATTTACACTGAACATCGAGTAAGAAAAATTTAATGTGTACAAGAACTCACTTGCCGTCATGGTAAGGAAATAATATTTCATTACAGAATTGCTGGTTCGTGAGAAACCGGAACAAGTTGTGCTCGGTCTCCAGTGGTTTATCCTTTAGTATAGCTCCATAAACTCGATATGGGTCAATGAACACAAATCCATTGATAGCCTTTCTTTTACAATCGAGAATCTTCATTTTGCATCATTATATATAGCGTACAAAATAATATAGTGAGTATACTTACCGGCAATGAATTGAACCAGCTGAGATACAGACTTAATTACATAAATAAAGTAATCACCTACAAACAATAGGAACTGAGGATAATTTTGTCGAGTTCCTTTAGATTGAATAACTGAAATAATTCTGTAAATTCAACAGGGACCTCGTCTTCAGCGAAGTAATGCGATTTTCGAACTTTCAGTAAGAGCCAATATTGCTATTCTTTTGATGCTTTTATGTACCATTCATGGAATCGTCGCATTTTTGTTGGCATATCCCGAAGCCTCTCAGAACTGAACAGAGGCTCCCCGTGAACAAATTTGGGTGCTACCTCAGCCTTGGGCATATCGCCATGAATAATGTCATGAATAGACATATTACATTGCTCGACCAATATCTTAGCTATTTCCGGATCCATAGGTTCAACCTCATATAGTTGAGGTTGGGGTATGTTCACTTGGAGTAGGGGGAGCGATTGATTTGCTTGTTTCCCCAGCTAGGGAACATCTCTTTTGGTTCTTCGGCTACCACTCGATTGTTTTGCTTGTTTCCCCATCTAGGGGACGTCCATTCTGATGCTTCCGCTACCACGCGATTGTTTTGCTTGTTCCTCCTGCTGGGGAACCTCTTTTGTGATGCTTCCTCTACCGCTTGATCTCTTCTGTTTCAGTGTCTTCTGAAGACATCGTGTATAGTCATCTGGCGCATTTAACTGAGCTTGGGATGGCTGCGTCAGTAATTTCTTAAAGTGCTCCTTGGTTTCCGGTTTTATTTGGACCTCTGGCTCAGGTTGTTTCTTTTAAAAATGAGCATCCACTTCGGCCCGTACGACCGCATCGGTCTCCTCGTCGGTCAGGTCGTAAGCCCTCTTGGGAGGAACCGGCGGTACTCTTGGGAGGGGCGACAACTATCGCTTTGGGCATCGGTTATCGCTCGACGGAGCGGTGATATTCTTTCGCTTTTGGCCCTTAGTGGGTGGAGGCGGCTGTGTAGATTGAGATGGACTTCGTGTTGGGGTCATGGATTCAACTTGGAGGTGGTGGACTTTTACTGGGAGGAGACGGTGCACTTGGAGGTGGACTTGGAGGTGGACTTTTACTGGGAGGAGACGATTGCCTTGGAGGTGATGGATTGTTTCTCGGTGGAGAAGGTGGCCTTGGTGTCTAGCCTAGAAACTTGACGTATTCTTTTTTCCAAAGAATGAAGCCACTCATGACAAATCTTGAGAAAAAAAGGGCATGAACTCGAGCTTGAAGCAAGAAAGAGAGAGAGGAGAGCCACCAACTTGAATGGTGGATCGGGCAGGGGAAGAAGATATAGCCAGACCTTTAGTCCCGGTTTGTTTCTAGAACCAGGGCTAAAGGTGACCTTTAGCCCCGGGTCGTATAACAAACCGGGACTAAAGGATCTGGCGTCCGACCCGGCCTGCCTGAAACCCTTTAGTCCCGGTTTGTTACACGACCCGGGACTAAAGGTCCAGTTCGAACCGGGGCTAGTGCCTGCCAACCCCTGGGGTCAGATCTAGCCGTTGGACCAGGCCATTAGTCCCGGTTTGTAGCAAAACTGAGGCTAATACCCCTGGACCAAAGGTATGTTTTCTACTAGTGGGTCGTATTGTGTTCATACCTGTCACTGGCAACTCCTCCAACCAGGTGTGTTATACCTGTGTAAAAAAATGATAAATCTGACCTCTAAAAGAAATTTTCAGCATGGAATAACCCGTTCTAGAAAAATAATTTGGATCTGATCATTTTTTCTCAACGCCTTATATTTGGGTGTATTTAAAAGATCCATCAAATGCTAGGTTTCCATTGTAATTACACCGATGTTGCCCAAATGAAATTACATCCAAAAAGAATAGAAAATTATCTCCTTCATTCTATCAATTATTTCCAGTCTCGTGGTATACTACCGGTCATGCACTAGCCAAGTCAATTAAAAGTCCAAATTTATGAAAAATGGGCTAGGTAATCCATTTAACCACCTCCAAGTCTAGGCTATTTTAGTCTTTAGACGTGGATTCGATATAAGTCACTCGGAATCCATTTCAATACTATCTTGGTATACCTGGACACGAGCCAGACCGAGCCAAGCTCGAGCTCTTTCTAGCGAGCCCGAGCCAGCTCGCAGCTGCCGGCGAGCCTTACAATGGAGCTCGGCCCGAGCTTCCTAAAAGCTCGGTGTAGCTCGCGAGCCCGACGGCGAGGAGTCACTGACGGGTGGGTCCGTCGTTCATGGCCGCGTCTGGAGGCAGCAGCGGCGGTGTAGGGTGGCGCCATGGTGTCTACTAGGCAGTGGGGGCGCGGGGCGGCGCAGGCCTACGGAGTTAGGAAGGCGGAGAGGGGGCATCTGTGTGGGGGAATCGGAGATGGGGTGGCGCACGGGGGTTAGGCGACGAGGCTGCAGGCCGGTGACATCTCTGGGCGGCGGCGGCGGCTTGCCCTAGCTTGGGGTCGGGGAAGTCAGAGAACGAGACGAACCATCCTCGTATGTGACCTCTCTTTATCCAAGTGGAAGTAATGGGCCGATCTGAAATAACGAATACAATACAGTCCAATTCATCCATCTGTTAATTAAAAAAAAGTAAGCATGGGCCAAACGAGCTGGACCGAGCCGAGTCGGGCTCGGCCCGAGCTCACCACGGTCCAGTAACTCTGGCTTGGCTTGATCCAGTAGCAACAGCGGGCCGAGCCTAGCTCGGTGCGAGCCTAGGAAACTCGGGTCGAGCCCAAAGGCTCGAGTTTGGTGCCCAGGCATATATGTTGGCAGGACCTTAAAATCGATACCTCTTGTCTCGGATACCGTATTAAATTCATAGCCAACTCAACCAAAAGTATGAAATAACAAAATGAGCTAGAGATATATTTTATCAAAACCAGGAGTTATTGTCAATGTCTTGTTGTTTGATCATATTTCTCATTCTCCCCTCTTGCTCCTCCACACCACCCCTCCTCTCCATTGAGGTACATAGCAGTGTTCTCTACCAAAAACTAAAGAGCCAATGTCCGTTCCTTCAACTTTCCCTCTTATTATACTATAGCTTAAGCCTGAGCAAAAGGGAGCCATTTGAGGCCATCTGCCCGCATGCTCGTTCCTGGCCGTCTGATCTTCACTCTGATTCATCTCAACTATGCAGTTTCAGGTGTTGACCAAAGTATTACAAGCTTCTCCCTCCCATCCCCACCCCACCCCACCCCATCTCGATCCTGTTCCCTCCACCCGAGCTCCCGCCCATCCTAGCCCCCTTCACCCCCGAGCTCTCCCTCTCACCTCTGCTTCCTCCGCCCCTCCACTAACGAGGCCACCGCCTCATGTCCATCTCCCGCATCTAGCATCGACCGCCTCTACTACCCTGCCTCGAACCTGCCTAATTCCAATTCAACATCGCCTTGACCTCGCGCACCCGTCCGCCGCCATGCTTTGCTGGCAGTGAGGAAGATAAGGAGGAGGTGAGCGTGTGGACAGTGGTGGTGAGAGAGAGGGGCGGCGCGGGTAGAGCCGCTCCTATGCGGTACTACGCGAAGATGTCGCATCATCCTCACCGCTTTGACTGGAAAATTAGGGACGGATGGCGGGAAAAAAGAATTCAAAAGGAGAAGTCCCCTCCGCTCCCAAGCTCTGCCACTCACCTCTGATCCCTCCACCCCATACACTCACGAGGCCACCACCTCCCATCTAGCTCCCGCATCCAGCATTGGCCGCCTCTGCTTCCCCGCCTCGAACTTGCCCAGTACCGATTCAACATCGCCCCCAACCTCGTGCACCCGTCCGCCGCCACGCTTTGCCGGTGGTGAGGAAGATAAGGAGGAGGTGAGCGCGTGGGACGGTAGGAGTCCGAGAGAGGGGGCGGCTCGGGTAGAGACGCTCCTATGCGAGACTACGTGAATATGTCACATCATCCTCATCGCATTGACTGGAAAAATCAGGGATAGATGGCAGAAAAAAGGAATTGAAAAGGAGAAGGCTCGTGAGGCATTGTCGTGGTGGTATCACGACAATGCCTGGGGTAGGCTTAAGTTGGGGCCCAATGAACACTGGAGGATCCGGGGAGGGATGATGCAGTGAAGAACGCACATGGAACAACAGTGGAAACACACACGATGTACCCAGGTTCAGGGCTCTCCTAGTAAGATAAAACCTCTACCCCTGCATGCTAGATCATATAACCTGGCCATTTATTGTAGCTAGATTGGTGCTCCATGATTAGAGTCCTCTATGCCTCTAATGGTCTTCTCTATGTCTCAGAGAACTAGAGGAAGAAGGAGTGCTCGTACGTGAGAAGAGAAGAAAAGACCCCCAAGGGTTCTCTCTGGATCGATCCCCCTGGTGCTCCTTATAAAAGGGAGTCCAGAGGACAAGGTATGCCCCATATGTACTGTTCCTGAGTTGACTAATGGCATCTTGTACACTGTTCATGATGTGACTACTGGGGTCTTGTCAACTAACAAGGCATGGGCCTTGTCAAGTCTTGTATGTTCTTTGTTTTGTCCTGTAGCACTTGTCCATGGCATCTTCTAGTCATTGGTCTTATCCTCTCCTGAGAACAAGGGGACATCTTGTACTTCACCATGCTACACGTGCCAGTCTGAGCCAGGGGCGTCCCAAGACTAGCACATGACTGAAGCTCTTGACTTGGCTTGATCGTAGACAAGGGTATATCGATGTTGTGGTTGGCTTCGTAGTCGCTGCGGTGCAGGAGGTCGAAGTAGAGCTTGGAGGGACATGTGGGTGATGTAGCTGAGTTAATAGCAAAGGAGTATGCAGTCGGTTGAGGAAACACGTCTTGGGTTGTTTCTTGCCGGCCCAGGAGGGAAGGGAGGAGCCTAGCCGAGTTATCTCAATGTCGGCCCGAGCGGGAATGATAAGGGCCCAGGAGGGAAGGGCTGGAATGTGTGGAGCGGTTGGCGGGAGTAGTGCTGGCCCATCCCGGGTGAAGCAGTGGTGTGGTGGCGGTGTCGTCCCGCGGTGTGCTAGATTAAACCGGTGCAAACTCACCCGGGTGAAGCGGTGTTGGCACCGAGGTAGGATGGCATCATGGATACGCGAGGGGAAAGTGGCGTTGGGGCTGCTAGGCTGACCCAGGTTCATTTGCCCCAGCCGGGCAAGGAGGATATTAGCGCATCCTGGGCTAGAGTAATATCGGCTTGGGCTAACTCGGCCCAGGCGATATTTATGTCGGACCATGAGGGCGATTTCAGCCTGGGAGGGATTTATACAGGCCGATTTTGGCATAACTCATCCCAACTCCATCTATTCCTTTTTTCCTTTTGTATTTGATTCCTTTTCTAATAGGGTTTTTCTTGTGTCTTATTATGTCTCTCATTTATTTTTATGTCTGCTCTACACATGTCTTCTATTGAATTACTTAATGCTCTATTGTATCACTTGATACCTCAACTATGGGGTACCCAGGATTGTATCCCCGACAGGCATACGATGTCACAACGCATAGCGATTGGCCAGAACCCAGAATCTACAGTAACCGAATGGAAGAATGGTTGAATAGAAAGCGTGGAGTGCTAACATGCGAGAAATGATCGCCCCTGGCAAGAAACGATTGTGTTTCATGTTACTTCAATAATTAACATGTATGTATTTCTGAAACAAAGCAGAACAAGCTGATTTTGGCCCCTCTTACGCTCTGCAACCGAATTTGCTTTTAAATATATTAGCATATCTCGAGAATAAATGAGATGCTTGTGTAAATTGATACATGTTCTACATTGTTGTACAATTTCTACACCGAGTTAACAAAAATTCCAGTGCCCTTGACTTGAAGCATGATCTATGATTAATGAACAAGCGGGTTCCATCGACTAAGTAGGTCCAAAAGAAATGTAATAACTTCTATTTTTCATTTTGATGTATAGAAATTATCAAACTTGATTACATGTTAGATCTTGCTTTTATATAAAGATTCGTGGCAACTTTCAGTTATACCTTCTCTTTTAAATTTTATTGAACCAGTGAATAATTTGAAATATATCAAGTATAACTCTTGCATAGAATTAGTATATATGTAATCTGGTTGTTTATATTGACTAAACTAATCATTTGATAATCCAGCCCCTTATAAGTGTTGAATACAAAGTTGTGCCTTCCCTTGAAGCTCTGCAATCCAAATGGTTGGAAGCATCAATTTTGAGGCAGTCGAACAAGGTTATTGTGTGATCTTCATAAGTTAACTTATTTTGACATCATTAGTTTTTTTACCTTAGTCATGTAACATACCAGTTTCTTGTGGTACTGAACTTGGTCCATTGCTCAATGTACTTTTATTTGAAGTTTGCTCAATGTACCTTTCTGTTTACTTGAAGAAACACCGGTACCCCTATGTTGCTTATGGGGTTTAATATTAAATAAGGGCCTGCTTCTTGCGTCTAAGACCAGATCTCTCAGTTTCAGATATGTCTGACATGTAAATAATATATCTGTCTACCGATTAAAACACTCAACCTTGCACATGCTCATATATTTAATTTATGGTAACACAAATAAAATAAAATATGTTACTAGCAGTGAATACAACACACCTACAATTCTCTGACAAATAGACTGTAGGCGGCACGGCGAAGCGTGCATGTCCGCCTAGTACATTTTTCTCTTTATAAGACTAGAGAAGGAATGCCTTTTTTTACAAAGGATTAAATGTTTGGTTTGGATACACTTATCTTTATACAAACTGCTTCACTTTAGTTTAATAAATAATCGAGTGAGGACGTTTTATGAAATGGAAGAAACAAAAAAAATACCAAGAGAGAAAATTACACTAGTAGGGAAATGCTCATAGGCGGCATATCAAAATAAGTTCACCCCACACGCCGCGCCGCCCGTACAGGTTACTGGCAACAAGCAATAGCACGCCACCGGTAACATGTATGCTGGTGGCGTGAGGATCGGAGTCCCGATCGGTGTTGGTAGGTTATACCGCTGGCGTTCGCATTATTACATGCCACTATTAGTATATACTCTAGTGGTGTGTGGCGGGCATGCCACTAAGATAGTTACTCTATTGGCATTAATGTGGAACTAAACGTCACCAGCTTTTTTCGAGAAAAAATATGATTTGCTGCGGCTATGGCACATCAGCTGTGGCAGCATTTTTAATACATGTACATTGGAGAGAGAATCTTAATTCCGTAGAACTAATTAGTTAATCTTATTTAAAAAGAAAAGACTGGAATTACATATGAACTAATTCGATCAACAAACTACTTAGTTAGTTTATTACTATGGAACATGAACAACCTAGCTTGTAATGGCATTATTCATACATAGAAGATGTTATTACCTGACATAGAAACTCGACGAGAACACAATCTCGATAACTGACGAACGAGCTTGGCTCGGGTACGGGTCATCGGTCCACTTGGGGGACTTGACGGGTTGTATGTAAATACGTTGATAGGACAAGTTGCACCAGCTCTCTTCGAACGATATGGTCAAGTTATTCACTCGAAAGCACCTCCTGATAGTACGGATATCTATCCTATAACCTGACCTCTTAACCAACACCAAGATAGCGGTAAACGAGAAAACATATCAAGATCATACCTTTACCTTGCGCATTTCATTTGAGCATAGTGGTAAATAAGGACGATCTTGTCCACTTCAAGTTGGAACACCTTTCTTGATTGCGCTTGCTTGATGAAGACTCACACATTGCTTCCCATACTCACTATGGGAAATCCTCACTTAGGCATATCTTAATGAAACCATTACCATCAAAAATATTGCAATCTTCAAGCATATTACCTCTTCGATATGGCCATCTTGAACTTGTACTTTGTCTTGATCAACCTTTATATATTTTCTTCTCACTTCATGATGATGTATGGCCATACTTTGGATCTTGCTTGAATATCACCTTGGTCATCACTTGATCTTGTTTGCTTTCTTCTTCTTTCAACCTTGAAGACAACACACGGTTTGGACATTGCCTATGGAATCTCCTTACAATTATAACTCAATACAAACATCAGTTCATAGATATTATCATTAATTACCAAAACCACACATGGGTCACATATGCCCTTTCACCTGTCAAATGGGAGGAGGAGCCGCCATGCCTAGACCTCCCCATCCTCCTATATATAGTGTCGGCCTCCACCCCATTGAGCACACAATCCTCTCCACGTGGTGGTTGTCCTCTCCCTCTATCTCCCTCACGGAGGTTCTACACATACACACGTCGCAAGGCAGGGAGATTATCATCGTAGTCATGATGGTCTGGATGATGAAACGATGTACGGATTGGGAGGCTGGACACATTTAACCTTCTGAGGGATCGTTCTTTAGATCCTCACATAGAGTGTTAGTTCTCCTTGCAACTACGAGGGATACGCGTAGCTGTGGTGGTCGATGTGATCGTCATGGACGAACTTCACTAGGATATATTTCGTTATGATCTTTGGTAAGTTTATCTAAATCTATACATACGTGTTTCTTCATATATAGACGTGATCCTTAGGCCAATTGTTTTTGTTATCCCTATGTGAATCCCAAAAATCAATACAATGAGGCATATCAATATATGGCAAGAATTCTGAGTCACAGAAAATGGACATACTTTTACATACATTGTGTGGCGGCTCCGGGGCCTTTCACCGGAGCCACCACTTGTCTTTACTCAGTGCTCCTCTTCACCATCGAACATATTTTACTCGACTTTTCAACTCAGTATTCTGCTCAAGCCACCTCTGGTGCCCCACGTACACGGTTTTATTGAGAGCCCTCTTTTTGTAGATGCATCAAAGTTGTTGTGTCTATATACTTGACATATCTAAAATGTTTGCGGCACACTTACCTAGAAACATATCCGAATCGAGATAATCTTGAACTATCATGATGAGTGCAACTTTCATTGGAAAATAATTTCTTTTCTGGTGTCTAAGATTTCGATCCCTGATGTATTCTATAATATCTGGATATCCTCCTTCCTTATCTAGAGATACAAGTCAATATAATTTCCAGGTTGTTTCCGCCTTTAAATTAGCATAACCATGTTTATGTACTTCTTCTTCATGCACAACCAGGGAAAGGTTGTACATCCATACAAACACTGGCCAAGTGTTATGTGTGTTGTGTTGCTTGCTAAACATATTTATTCTATCCATACTCATACCAACACTTAGGTTCATGGCATCAACGACTCCTAAGAATTCAGGGTCAAGTGCTTTCCACCGGTTACCATATACATGGTGTCTTATCACTTCATCTTTTGCATTCACATGGGCTCTTTCGTTATGCCAATGCATGAATTTTCTTCATTAGGTTCTTTGAAATACTATTGTAGATAGGGAACAAGAGGAAAGTACCAACCAACCTTGCCAAGAGCTTTCTTTCCATGTTCGTATTGGGATGTCCTACACACTTGACATTCTTCCAAGTTTGCAAGCTAATTCTCATAAATGAAATAATCATAAAGGCACACGTGGTATTTTTGATAGGCAAATCAAGAGAGCACATGATTTTATTAGCCTCATCGATGAAGGGGTTCGAGGCAGAAAACATAAAATTTTCCTACACGAACATCCCTAACTACCAGGATCTATCTAGTAGTAATGCAGTAATGGCGTAGGTTTCGGATACATACCCTTATAGTCCGAAAGCGGTTAATGTTCCGAGGGGAACATGGATGATGTAGTCGTACTCGTAGATGACCTCAAGATTGCGAAGTTCCTCGCAAGTGACCCCTATCTCCATCGTGCAATAGTTCGGCTCACGACATCCAAGGTGCCACTAATGGCACCACCCTCGTGGTTTCACACACATACAATGTACGACGACGACCTCCGGTACTCTAATCCCTACCGAGAGTGTGGAAGTATATCCTCTGGAAGGAATCCCTGCAGCCCAATGGGGTGTTGCAGGTGTCATCTCTTGCGTGTACAATTCCAATGTGAACCACGCCAGTGCAACAGCGACGAGAGAGAGAGAGAGAGAGAGAGAGAGAGAGAGAGAGAGAGAGAGAGAGAGATCCCCGTGTGTAGTTCTAAACTTTGGGAACCACACTTGAGGGAGAGAGAATTCCCTGAGGCTCATAGAATTATTGGATTTTTTGTTGTGTTTATTCTACCCATGGGCACCCCTTTATATAGATGCAGGGGTGTGTACCCTCCCCAAAAGGGTTTCCCATGTGGGACTAAACAAGGGAGAGGGAAAAGAGGGCGGCGCCATGGGGATGGTCCAGCCGGCCAAGATAGGTGGGCCCCACCCCGTGCACATCCCTAGGCTGGTCGGGTGGGCCTCCCTTGGCCAGCGTCTGCCCCCCTTTGGCGGCCATGCCTTACCCCTTTGGGTGGCTTCCCTCGTGGGCCCTTTTCCCTCGGGAATTTGGCCCATTAGGAACTTACCCTTTCAGATTAGATTTTAATATTATATTTAATATTAATTACGTTAATTAATATGTAAATACATATTACAAAGTCCTTTTTAACTCGAAACACCTTTTGGTTTCCTCTGAGCGACTTCGAAACTTTCCGGAACGATTCCGGTTCTCTCACTGAACTTTTCTAGTTTTCTCTTATATTTCATCTAGTGATATCTATACTTTCATAATGATCTCCTAGCGTCCCCGTACCCTTAAGTGTGTTACCCCAATGCCTCGGGAATGTCACAGACATGATCTCCATCAATGATCAATAGCGGGGCCGAGATGCCCATAATTACACATGTGCATTCCACAATGTAATGTCGTTTAAACCGTGAAACGTCGAGTCTAATTCCCTTTGTTATTTCGATACTACTTGTCTGAGATCTGATCATCGGCATCATATAGCTTGTTCAATCTTGTTACCGACAAGTTCTGTTTTACTTGTTTCCGTGATATTCTATCTCGTGACCTAGGCACATGTTGCAATATTATGGATGCAATCTCATCAAGTCAGCCGGGCGAACAAATCCCGATATTGATACATAGACCTCAACTGTTTCTATGGAATAGCTCACATACAACTTTATGGCCACCCAGTTACGGTCATGACAGTTAATATGATCAAAACAGCCTCGGGTGATAGTGATTAATATGATCTCACTATCTAAGGAGAAGGATACTACGCTTCTAACTATTGCAACGATGAATCATATGACTTGATCGTGTCACAATACTTATCTTTAGGTAGTGTCCATCATATAATTCTCCAATGATATGACTCTGTTGTCAACTGCCATAAATGATCAGGAAACCTTGATCATCGATAGCCCAATAAACTAGTATAAATAGAGGCTACTAGAGACTTGGTTTGTTTCATACCACACATGTATCAATATTTCCGCTTGATACAGTTACAAAAGAATAGAAAACTATTACAAACTAATTGAGATATGATAATAAAATCCATTTATTATTTGCCTCTAGGGCATATCTTCTTCACTCGATACTAATAGGCAACATGTTACCCTCATGAAGCAATTGGTCTAGATACTCCAATTACGCATCGAAGATTGCATTGTTCCATTTAAGTTTTTCCTTGATATCCACAAGATTGAGTGTGATGTTTAATTGGGTGTCCGTTGGATTTTTTCGAGTATTTCTCCAGTTGCACAAACATGGCTTTCTCTCTAGATGGAGCCCTTTGGGTAGTCGCCTTCTTTTGAAACAACTATTTATGATGAGGGCCGCGTACCACTAAAGCCAACAACGGTTACTCTTCTGTGCCTAGCGCCTCTTCTTCACGTTTGTCCTCTTGATGATCATGTTTGGGCATTTCTTCATTACATCCTTCATACCCTTCTTCGTTCCCTCCTTCTTTTGGATCTTCTCTATTGTTTTCCTCTTCTTTGTCTGCCACCCCTGCAACATCAATAACATCCTCCTAAATGTGATGTATCAAGCGTGTATAACTAGGCATAAAACGATTTAAAAGCAAGTGCACCAACAAAATCCTATTAAAAATTTCAAATATTGTATTGTTCTCGCATTTACTACACAAACATAATATTTCTTGGCACGCTTTTGATTCACATCTGCGAATGCCAATAATTCATGTGGTCTTTGATCCATGGAAATCGATTCCTACAAGATATAAGAAAATGAACTAGAGAAAAATAAACGAGGTCATAGAAAATTTTGGCTCGACCTTTGCTAAAAATTGGAGTGCCAAAAAGTAACGAAACTAAAATGAATCAGCATTTTGCCAAAATATTGGCACTCGTATACCAGCAATAAAAAATACAAAGCACAAAATGGTTCGCAAGCAACACACACTATCGTCTAGGCTACGGTGGCCAACACCAGACACAAGACACATATGCATATATACATTCACTAATTGCCACCAAATTACATGCCATCAAAATTAATACTCACCTTGACACAACTAAGATCCCGAGATGTCAACGGAACAAGTGGTGAAAGATGGAAAGTGGAGCAAAGAGAGTGTGGATACTTAGACTTGATAAATGAGAAGGATAGAGGGACATTTAATGCATTATGGATTGAGTGAACTAGCTCGTGAGGAGGAGGAGGAGAAGAGTGCTGGGAGATGTTATACGTAGAGATGCTCCATAATTAGTCTAATGAATTAGCTAGATGTAGCTCCCTTGAGGAGAGTGGGAAGGATAAGTGAGTATGAAAATGGAGGAAGAATATGAGGATATAGGAGGAAGAAAGTGACGAAGAAAGATGAGAAGGGGGCATGTCACACAGGAAAAGTGGTCCGTGGCGCCCTTAGTGGCATGTCGTGACAAGCAACGCTGCTATTATATAAAGATCTACTCGCAGCTGCCGGCGAGCCTTACAATGGAGCTCGGCCCGAGCTTCCTAAAAGCTTGGTGTAGCTCGTGAGCCTGACGGCGAGGAGTCACTGACGGGTGGGTCCATCGTTCACGGCCACGTCTGGAGGCAGCAGCGTCTGTGTAGGGTGGAGCCGTGGTGTCTTCTAGGCAGTCGGGGCGCGGGGCGGCGCAGGCGTGCGGAGTTAGGGAGGCAGAGAGGGGGCATCTGTGTGGGGGGAATCGGAGAGGGGGTGGCGCACGTGGGTTAGGCGACGAGGCTGCAGGCCGGTGACATCTCTGGGCGGTGGCGGCTTGCCCTAGCTTGGGGTCAGGGAAGACAGAAAACGAGACGAACCATCCTCGTATGTCACCTCTCTCTATCCAAGTGGAAGTAATGGGCCGGTCTGAAATAACGAATATAATACAGTCCAATTCATCCATCTGTTAATTAAAAAAAGTAATCATGGGCCAAACAAGCTGGACCAAGCCGAGTCAGGCTCGGCCCGAGATCGCTACGGTCCAGTAACTCTGGCTTGGCTCGGTCCAGTAGCAACAGCGGGCCGAGCCTAGGTCGGTGCGAGCCTAGGAAACTCGGGTCGAGCCCAAAGGCTCGAGTTTGGTGCCCAGGCATATATGTTGGGAGGACCTTAAAATCGATACCTCTTGTCTCGGATACCGTATTAAATTCATAGCCAACTCAACCAAAAGTATGAAATAACAAAATGAGCTAGAGATATATTTTATCAAAACCAGGAGTTATTGTCAATGTCTTGTTGTTTGATCATATTTCTCATTCTCCCCTCTTGCTCCTCCACACCACCCCTCCTCTCCATTGAGGTACATAGCAGTGTTCTCTACCAAAAACTAAAGAGCCAATGTCCGTTCCTTCAACTTTCCCTCTTATTATACTATAGCTTAAGCCTGAGCAAAAGGGAGCCATTTGAGGCCATCTGCCCGCATGCTCGTTCCTGGCCGTCTGATCTTCACTCTGATTCATCTCAACTATGCAGTTTCAGGTGTTGACCAAAGTATTACAAGCTTCTCCCTCCCATCCCCACCCCACCCCACCCCATCTCGATCCTGTTCCCTCCACCCGAGCTCCCGCCCATCCTAGCCCCCTTCACCCCCGAGCTCTCCCTCTCACCTCTGCTTCCTCTGCCCCTCCACTAACAAGGCCACCACCTCATGTCCATCTCCCGCATCCAGCATCGACCGCCTCTACTACCCCGCCTCGAACCTGCCTAATTCCAATTCAACATCGCCTCGACCTCGCGCACCCGTCCGCCGCCATGCTTTGCCGGCAGCGAGGAAGATAAGGAGGAGGTGAGCGCATGGACAGTGGTGGTGAGAGAGAGGAGCGGCGCAGGTAGAGACGCTCCTATGCGGGACTATGCGAAGATGTCGCATCATCCTCACCGCTTTGACTGGAAAATCAGGGACAGATGGCGGGAAAAAAGAATTCAAAAGGAGAAGTCCCCTCCGCTCCCAAGCTCTGCCACTCACCTCTGCTCCCTCCACCCCATACACTCACGAGGCCACCGCCTCCCATCTAGCTCCCACATCCAGCATTGGTCGCCTCTGCTTCCCCACCTCGAACTTGCCCAGTACCGATTCAACATCGCCCCCAACCTCGTGCACCTGTCCGCTGCCATGCTTTGCTGGTGGTGAGGAAGATAAGGAGGAGGTGAGCGTGTGGGACGGTAGGAGTCCGAGAGAGGGGGTGGCTCGGGTAGAGACGCTCCTATGCGAGACTACGTGAATATGTCACATCATCCTCATCGCATTGACTTGAAAAATTAGGGACATATGGCAGAAAAAAGGAATTGAAAAGGAGAAGGCTCGCGAGGCATTGTCATGGTGGTATCACAGCAGATGCCTGGGGTAGGCTTAAGTTGGGGCCCAATGGACACTGGAGGATCCGGGGAGGGATGATGCAGTGAAGACCGCACACAGAAGAACAGTGGAAACACACACGGTGTACCCAGGTTCAGGGCTCTCCTAGTGTGATAAAACCCCTACTCCTGCATGCTAGATCATATAACCTAGCCATTTATTGTAGCTAGATTGGTGTTCCATGATCAGCGTCCTCTATGCCTCTAATGGTCTTCTCTATGTCTCAAAGAGCTAGAGGAAGAAGAAGGAGTGCTCATATGTGAGAAGAGAAGAAAAGACCCCCAAGGGTTCTCTCTGGATCGATCCCCCTGGTGCTCCTTATAAGAGGGAGTCCAGAGGACAAGGTATGCCCCATATGTACTGTTCCTGAGTTGACTAATGGCATCTTGTACACTGTTCATGATGTGACTACTGGGGTCTTGTCAACTAACAAGGTATGGGCCTTGTCAAGTCTTGTATGTTCTTTGTTTTGTCCTGTAGCACTTGTCCATGGCATCTTCTAGTCATTGGTCTTATCCTCTCCTGAGAACAAGGGGGCATCTTGTACTTCACCATGCTACACGTGCCAGTCTGAGCCAGGGGCGTCCCAAGACTAGCACATGACTGAAGGTCTTGACTTGGCTTGATCGTAGACCAAGGTATGTCGATGTTGTGGTTGGCTTCGTAGTCGTTGCGGTGCAGGAGGTCAAAGTAGAGCTTGGAGGGACATGTGGGTGATGTAGCTGAGTTAATAGCAAAGGAGTATGCAGTCGGTTGAGGAAACTCGTCCTGGGCTATTTCTTGCCGGCCCAGGAGGGAAGGGAGGAGCCTAGCCGAGTTATCTCAATGTCGGCCCAAGCGGGAATGATAAGGGCCCAGGAGGGAACGGCGGGAATGTGTGGAGCGGTCGGCGGGAGTAGTGCTGGCACATCCCGGGTGAAGCAGTGGTGTGGTGGCGGTGTCGTCCCATGGTGTGCTGGATTAAACCGGTGCAGACTCACCTGGGTGAAGCGGTGGAGCGGTTTTGGCACCGAGGTAGGATGGCATCATGGAGAAGCGAGGGGAAAGTGGCGTCGGGGCTGCTAGGCTGACCCAGGCTCATTCGGCCCAGCCGGGCAAGGAGGATATCAACGCATCCTAGGCTAGAGTAATGTCGGCTTGGGCTAACTCGGCCCAGGCGATATTTATGTCGGACCATGAGGGCGACTTCAGCCTGGGAGGGATTTATACAGGCCGATTTTGGCATAACTCATCCCAACTCCATCTATTCCTTTTTCCTTTTGTATTTGATTCCTTTTCTAATAGGGTTTTTCTTGTGTCTTCTTATGTCTCTCATTTATTTTATGTCTGCTCTACACATGTCTTCTATTGAATTACTTAATGCTCTATTGTATGACTTGATACCTCAACTATGGGGTACCCAGGATTGTATCCCCGACAGGCATACGATGTCACAGCGCGTAGCGATTGGCCAAAACCCAGAATCTACAGCAACCGAATGGAAGAATGGCTGAATAGAAAGCGTGGAGCGCTAACAAGCAAGAAATGATCGCCCCTGGCGAGAAACGATCGTGTTTCATGTCACTTCAATAATTAACATCTATGTATTTCTGAAACAAAGCAGAACAAGCTGATTTTGGACCCTCTTACGCTCTACAACCGAATTTGCTTTTGAATATATTAGCATATCTCGACAATAAATGAGATGCTTGTGTAAATTGATACATGTTCTACGTTGTTCTACAATTTCTACACTGAGTTAACAAAAATTCCAGTGCCCTTAACTTGAAGCATGCCCTATGATTAATGAATAAGCGGGTTCCATCGACTAAGTAGGTCCAAAAGAAATGTAATAACTTCTATTTTTCATTTTGATGTATAGAAATTATCAAACTTGATTACATGTTAGATCTTGCTTTTATGTAAAGATTTGTGGCAACTTTCAGTCATACCTTCTCTTTTAAATTTTATTGAACCAGTGAATAATTTGGAATATATCAAGTATAACTCTTGCATAGAATTAGTATATATGTAATCTGGTTGTTTCTATTGACTAAACTAATCATTTGATAATCCAACCACTTATAAGTGTTGAATACAAAGTTGTGCCTTCCCTTGAAGCTCTGCAATCCACATGGTTGGAAGCATCAATTTTGAGGCAGTCGAACAAGGTTATTGTGTGATCTTCATAAGTTAGCTTATTTTGACATCATTAGTTTTTTACCTTAGTCATGTAACATACCAGTTTCCTATGGTACTGAACTTGGTCCATTGCTCAATGTACTTTTATTTGAAGTTTTCTCAATGTACCTTTCTATTTACTTGAAGAAACACCGGTACCCCTATGTTGCTTATGGGGTTTAATATTAAATAAGGGTCTGCTTCTTGCGTCTAAGACCAGATCTCTCAGTTTCAGAGATGTCTGACATGTAAAAATATATGTGTCTACCGATTAAAACACTCAACCTTGCACATGCTCATATATTTAATTTATGGTAACACAAAGAAAATAAAATATGTTACTAGCAGTGAATACAACACACCTACAATGCTCTGACAAATAGACTGTAGGCGGCATGGCGAAGCGTGCATGTCCGCCTAGTACATTTTTATCTTTATAAGACTAGAGAAGGAATGTCTTTTTTTACAAAGGATTAAATGTTTGGTTTGGATACATTTATCTTTATACAAACTGCTTCACTTTAGTTTAATAAATAATCGAGTGAGGACGTTTTATGAAATGGAAGAAACAAAAAAAGACCAAGAGAGAACATTGCACTAGTAGGGAAATGCTCATAGGCGGCATATCAAAATAAGTTCACCCCATACGCATCGCCGCCGGTACAGGTTACTGGCAACAAGCAATATCACGCCACCGGTAACATGTATGCTGGTGGCGTGAGGATCGGAGTCCCGATTGCTGTTGGTAGGTTATACTGCTGGCGTTCGCATTATTACATGCCACTATTAGTATATACTATAGTGGTGTGTGGCGGGCATGCCACTAAGTATAGTTACTCTATTGGCATTAATGTGGAACTAAACGTCACCAGCTTTTTTCGAGAAAAAATACGATTTGTTGCAGCTATGGCACGTCAGCTGTGGCATCATTTTTAATACATGTACATTGCAGAGAGAATCTTAATTCCATAGAACTAATTAGTTAATCTTATTTAAAAAGAATAGACTGGAATTACATATGAACTAATTCGATCAACAAACTACTTAGTTAGTTTATTACTACAAAACATGAACAACCTAGCTTGTAATGGCATTAGTCATACATAGAACATGTTATTACCTAACATAGAAACTCGACGAGAACACAATCTCGATAAACTGACGAACGAGCTGGGCTCGGGTACGGGTCATCGGTCCACTTGGGAGACTTGACGGGTTGTATGTAAATACGTTGATAGGACAGGCTGCATCAGCTCTCTTCGAACGATATGGTCAAGTTACTCACTCGAAATCACCTTTTGATAGTACGGATATCTATCCTATAACCTAGCCTCTTAACCAACACTAAGATAGCGGTAAACGAGAAAACATATCAAGATTACACCTATCTTGATTGCGCTTGCTTGATGAAGACTCACACATTGCTTCCCATACTCACTATGGGAAATACTCACTTAGGCATATCTTAATGAAACCATTACCATCAAAAATATTGCAATCTTCAAGCATATTACCTCTTCGATATGGCCATCTTGAACTTGTACTTTGTCTTGATCAACCTTTATATATTTTCTTCTCACTTCATGATGATGTATGACCATACTTTGGATCTTCCTTGAATATCACCTTGGTCATCACTTGATCTTGTTTGCTTTCTTCTTCTTTCAACCTTGAAGACAACACACGGTTTGGACATTTCCTATGGACAATCCTTACAATTATAACTCAATACAAACATCAGTTCATAGATATTATCATTAATTACCAAAACCACACATGGGTCACATATGCCCTTTCACCTATCATATGGGAGGAGGAGGCGCCATGCCTGGACCTCCCCATCCTCCTATATATAGTGTCGGTCTCCACCCCATTGAGCACACAATCCTCTCCATGTGGTGGTTGTCCTCTCCCTCTATCTCCCTCACGGAGGTTCTACACATACACACGTCGCAAGGCAGGGAGATTATCATCGTAGTCATGATGGTCTGGATGATGGAACGATGTACGGATTGGGAGGCTGGACACATTTTACCTTCTGAGGGATCGCTCTTTAGATCCTCACATAGAGTGTTAGTTCTCCTTGCAACTACGAGGGATACGCGTAGATGTGGTGGTCGATGTGATCGTCATGGACGAACTTCACTGGGATATATTTCGCTATGATCTTTGGTAAGTTTATCTAAATCTATACATACGTGTTTCTTCATAGATAGACGTGATCCTTAGGCCAATTGTTTTTGTTATCCCTATGTGAATCCCAAAAATCAATACAATGAGGCATATCAATATATGGCAAGAATTCCGAGTCACAGAAAACGGACATACTTTTACATACATTGTGTGGCGGCTCCGGGGCCTTTCACCGAAGCCGCCACTTGTCTTTACTCAGTGCTCCTCTTCACCATCGAACATATTTTACTCGACTTCTCCACTCAGTATTCTGCTCAAGCCACCTTTGGTGCCCCATGTACACGGTTTTATTAAGAGCCTGATACGTCCATTTTGCATCACTATTCTATGTCTTAATTCACTATTATTCATTGATATATTTCGTATTGAGAGGTGATACTTATGTTCTTTCATTTGTTTTTGCATGGTTGATGATTTTTGGAGCATGGACCGCTGTAGTCAGGATTCTGATGGAAAATGTGCTGTTTGGAGGCAAAATTCGCGAAGATCAGAAAATTCGGGAAAATATACGGAAAATCCTATTTTTCCAGAAGACTAAGGATGCCAGAAGACGGAGTGGAGATGGGCCACAGGGGGCCCACAGCACCCCCTGGCGCGAGCAGCCCTAGGTCGTGCCAGCAGGTGGTGTGGCCACCCTGACCCACTCCAGCCTCTCCCCTGTGGCGTATATCATCCTCCCGAAATCCTAAGACTCGGGGAGCGACCACAGAAAGATTCCGCCGCCTCTGCGGGGCGGAAAACACCGAGAGAGAAAGATCTCTCCGGCAGACAGATTTCTGCCGGGGGAATTCCTTCCCGGAGAGGGAAGATCATCGCCATCAACACCATCATCAAGCTGGACTTCATCGGGATCATCATCATTATCATCACCACCACCATCATCATCAACACCCTCATCACCATCTCCATATTGCTGTAACAATTGAGTTGAATCTTGCATTAGTTCATAGGGGAAACTTTCCCGGTGTTGATTACTCTTCGTAGTTGATGCTATTGAGTGAACCGTTGAATTATTGTTTATGTTCAGATTGTTATACATCATTATTCGATCTCTGATCATGATCCATATGATGTCTTGTGAGTAGTTCGTTTTGTTCTTGAGGACATGGGAGAAGTCATGTTGTTAGTAGTGGAGTTGTGTTGAGAAAGATTCAATAGTTTGATATTTAAGTTGTGGTGTACTTCTTCTGGTGGTGTCATGTGAACGTCGACTACATGACACTTCACCTATGTGGGCCTAGGGGAATGCAGTAAGGGTTGCCGGAGTGATAGAAACCTGAACCCCCGTTAGGAAACCATTGCACAAGGGACGTAAGGGTCTTAGAGTTTAAAGATGTGGTTAGGTTTCTATCTTAATTACTTTCTTGTACTTACAGATGTTTGCAAGGGGTATAATCACAAGTATGTATTAGTCCTGGATGGGGCGGTACATTAGCACAGGTTTTAGCAAGCTAAATAAGATTAATCAACTATATGAAGCGAAAGCACTTGACAGTCTTCCCATGTGTATTCGAGAACGTTTGGTCATCTTAAGTAATACAACCGGCTTGTCCTTTGCTGCATAAAGGATTGGGCCACTTGCTGCATCTATTCCTATTGTCTTTTATTTACCCGTACTTTCTTTACTTGCTTTATCAAAAACCCCTAAAAATCCATTTGCTAAGTATTTGCAGAGAATTCCTGATCCATACCACTAGCCAGCACCTTCTGCTCCTCGTTGGGTTCGACACTCTTAATTATCGAAAATACTGCGATACACCCCCTATACTTGTGGGTCATCAAGACTATTTTCTGGCGCCGTTGCTGGGGAGTGAAGCGCTATTGGAGAGTGGAACTGGTAAAGGTAACTTCTAGTGTGAGTATTGTTTACTTCTGCTAGTTGCTTTATTTTCGTTATCGATAATTCGCTGAGTTTCTTATTTGGTAATGCTACTACCACTGCTAAGGTAGTAGATAAGCCACCACCTGCTGAGAATGATGTTTTCAAAATACCTACAGGAATTATTGATCGTGTTATGGATAACTACTATGTTGGGGATGGAACTGTCCATCCCGGTGATCATTTACTCTTTATACACGAATTATGCGGGTTGTTCAAGTGTGCAGGTATTACTACAGATCAAGTTAAGAAGAAGTTATTCTCATTATCACTGAAAGGAAGAGCTGAGGAATGGTATAAGCTGCTGAAGAATGGTCAAGCTCTGGAATGGGAGGAAATAGTGCCTCTCTTTTATCAAAGTTTTATCCTCCTAGTGAGATTCATAAAGATCGGAATCAAATATACAACTTTTGGCCTCTTGATGGAGAGAGTACTGATGTGCTCGTCGTTCGACGTAGAGCTCGTTGGGAACCCCAAGAGGAAGGTACGATGAGCACAGCGGCAAGTTTTCCCTCAGCTATGAAACTAAGGTTTAATCGAACCAGTAGGAGCAAGGAAACACCCCCAAAGGTGTTACTAGCTGAGCTTTGGCAGGGCGCACTACCGGTGCTAGTAGCAACGTGGAGACCTGCACAACACAACCACAGAACTTTGTCCCCAACTTGTGATGAGGTTGTCAATCTCACCTTGTTTTGCGGAAAACAAAGGATTAAACGTATCGAATGGAAAGAAGTAAAAGTTTGCAGAAAGTAAACACAAAGCAGTAAAAGATTGTAGATTGTATGTGAAAGACAAGGACCGGGATCCATAGTTCACTAGAGGTGGCTCTCCTTAAGATAGATAACATGCTGGGTGAACAAATTACAGCGGGGCAATTGACAAACACCGAGAAAGCAATACATGCATTTACTAATCATCTTGACTCCTTTGAGACTTGATTGGGCATTACAACATAATACATAGACCGCCATCCAACTCCATCTATGACTAATAATCCACCTTCAGGTTATCATCCGAACCCCCTCCAGTATTAAGTTGCAAGCAACAGATTATTGCTTTACGAACTGCGTGTAAAGTAAACAATACGATTGTTCTATGAATAAAGGATTGTTGTTTTCTCCCTAGTAGCAACAGCACATCTAGTACCTTAGAGATTTATGTCACTTCCCTAGATTACCAGAGGCATGAACCCACTATCGAGCATAAATACTAACTCTTGGAGTTGCTAGCATCTACTTGGCCAAGATAGCTACTAACAACGGAAAGCATGCAAGATCACAAACAACAAAGACATGATAGAATAATCAATCTGAAATAGCATCTCGATATCCATCGGATCCCCGCAAACACAACATGCAGAATTACAAATAGATGATCTTGATCATGAACGGAGCTCACAAGATCTAAACATGAAAGCACAAAGGAGGAGAACCATCCATCTAGCTACTACATGGATCCGTAGTCCAAGGATGAACTACTCACGCATCACACCGGAGGCTTGCATGGTGATGAAGAAGGCCTCCAAGGTGAATTCCCCTCTCCGGCAGGGTGCCGAGAAGAGCTTCAGATCCCTCCCGATATAGGGATGGAGATGACGACAGATACAGACTCTTTCGTGGATTTTTGATCAGGTCCTTAGGGTTTTCGTCTCGAGGGAAATATATAGGCGGAAGGAGAGGCCGAGGGGGTGCCTGGGCTGGCCACACCACCCCCTGGCGCGGGCCAGGCCTGGCCGCGCGGCCAGGTGGTGTGGCCGCCCTCTGGACCTTCTCCGTCTCGTATTCTGGCACTTGATCCCTTCCGGAAAAATAGGCACTTTGGCCTTTGTCCCGTCCAATTCCGAGAATATTCATTTTCTGACTTTCCTAGAACCAAAAACAGCAGAAAACAGGCAGCTGGCACTGTGGCTCTTGTTAATAGGTTAGTCCAAGAAATCATAAGAAAAGTACTCCAAAGTTGGAACAAAACACAAGAAAGTGGATAAAACCAAGCATGGAACATCAAAAATTATATATACATTTGCAATGTATCAACATCCCCAAGCTTAACTCCTGCTCGTCCTCGAGTAGGTAAGTGATAAAAAGAAAGAATAATTTTTGAGGTGACATGCACTATCAAAGACTTGATCAAAGTATTTGCAAAACATTCAAAGTTGGGATCATAGTACTTCAATCATAACATGAAAGACAAAGTTCTAGCAAGAAGAAAAGAAACTTTGATGCAACATGAAAAGGCACAAACAAAAAATTCATGAATAACAATGCTTTGCAAGATGTTTGTTTGTTTCACATAAAGAAGACATAGCATAGTAGTATTCAGCTTGTCCCTCAATAGAGTAGCAAATATAAATGCATAGGACACCTTCAAAGTTCATAAGAGTGACTAGATTCAATAGTTTAAAACAAGCAATAACAAGTTATGCATCAATCAACTAGTCTTGGGACAATGCACATAGAACTAAGAATGGCCACTATGCTCTCAAAGTAGGTGCATAAAGATAGAAGGTGGAGACTCAATATAATAGTGGAAGAAAGGCCTTTTGTAAAAGGAAGTAGGGATTCAAGTATCATAAAGAGCTTCCAAAAATTATGGTACTTGTAGTTTTCAGCTCTCATTGCCCCTATCATAAGCATCTTGAAGGTGATTAAGGTTAAAGTGACACAACTAAGAGGATATGCTTGACAAGTTATAAACCGAAATCTCATGCCCCTTACTTACGAAGACCGATCCTCATGCTACTCAACTTTAGTCATGAGTAAGCTCTTATCATTGTAAGTATATGTGTATCATTAAGAACCACCAACGGGGTACCCCTTACACATGATACGGGAGCTTTCCCATAATCAAAATGACAAGGCAAGCAGACAATGAGCATCTCAGCAATCTTTTAATTTGCTATTTGCATAGGTTTTTATTGAGGATGCTTCATAGAGTGCTCATTATGGTGATGCTGCAAGTTTCCACCATGATTAGGCATGGCTTAGGCTAGCGGCCCAGGCGTTTCTCTAACACACATACAAACTCCATGATCTTACAAGTTCCACTTTTATTTCACACTGCCAGGATCCGTAAGCAAAAGAACATGATATCAACGGGGTACAAAGTACAAGTGCAATGTTGAAAGCGTTCCCCATGGTACATGGTTCTGCTAATTTCAACTTATAAAGCGCAACCATATACGCAACAAATAAGGACCCAATGGTTCAAGTTTATTAGAGGCAAAAAAGTAAAGTGTGCCATCAAGTTCGTGAGCGCTTTAATCACTAGTTTTCTCATAACGAGTGGAAGGTAAACAAAAGCATGAATATACTTGGAATAGCATAAGCTAGTAGGTAGGTATGGTGGACTCTTTGGAATAACTTGGTTTAGGGAGTTGGATGCATGAGTGGAACTCATACTTTGTTGTGGAGGCTAGCAAAAGACTGGGGGCGACAAACTAAGAGAGGAATAATGGCCATAATCATGCAGAGCGACAAAACATCATTGATCAAAGCATAAAGTGATACTACAAGTTGAAAACTAAAGTATCATAAAGGCTATGGTGACTTTGGATAGTCATAACATGGTGTGAGCATGCGCCAAGTCAACCCAAATAAAGCATCAAAGGAGAATACCACTATACTATGCTTTAATATGCTAAAACAACGCATGATTCATCCAAGGCACATTAAGCAATCTCAATTGTTTATAACAAGTCATGCTACATCAAAGAATACTAAGCATAAAGCCAAAACAATATCAAGCATGGCATGATAAAGCATAGGCCACAGTCAAAAACGAGCTCTTTTTACCACATAAGTATGAACTTTCCTACTCTTTTCCAAACCAAACCAAACTATTTGCAAACCAATGTATGAAATAGGGGGTCCAACCAATTTATTCAGAAAACTAAGCAAACCAAGAAAACTAAAAACCAAAACGAAAACGAAAAAGAAGAAGCTTCAAGAAAAACACAACTGTGCATGAAACAATAAAAATGAAGCGTTTGGAAGAAACCTGGAATTTTTATTGATGAAGAAGGGGATGCCTTGGACATCCCCAAGCTTTGACGCTTGTACTTTTTAGATATTTCTTGGGGTGACACGTGTGGCATCCCCAAGCTTGAGCTTTAGTCCATCCTTCATCTCATTACTCATTCCTTCCATACACCTGAAATTTTTCCTTCATACAAAACTTCACACAATCTCATTAGCAACATTAGTGCACTCAAGATAAATAAGTCTTAAGGTTCAGTTATAACACCAAATAAACTTCCATTAGAACACTATATACTGTATCACTTCCTTCAAAAAGCTCAATTCCCCAAAAGAACTCAAGAAGTAACCAACAAGAAGCAAATGCAGAAAATGGCAGAAATCTGTCAAAACAGACCAGCAGGTAAAGGCGAATTTTTTCTAAGACCTTATGTTACTCAAATCAAAAAGTGTTGAACTAACGATAGTTAGATAACAACCTGGGGCAGAAGCACAAAATATTACAGCTCAATCTGACATACAAAGCTCTCTCACGAACTTTTACGGTGAAGCACAAAAATCTGTTTCGGCACAGCAACTTTCCCAATCATTACTTCACTCTCATCAGAGGTTACTCTTGGCACAAAAAGCAAATAAAAAGGATAAGGAGAGGTTATTACAGAGGTAATAACTTCCAAGACTCATCTAAAACTTTTGGGTTATCTCCCAATAAGTATTTTTCTTTAACGCCTTTAAGTTAGGCATAAGAAGCAAGAAAAAGGATCAAGTATTCTCAAATGAAGAAACATTAAGACCAAATTTTATTTTCATAGGAGAAGCAAAAGAAATCTTTTTTCTCTTTTTAGGGAAGTATTCTATACCTTTCTTGAGTGGGAGTTGATATTTAATGGTGCCTTCTTTCATATCAATGATGGCACTAACCGTTCTAAGAAAAGGTCTTCCCAAAGTAATAGGACAAGAAGCATTGTATTCAACATCCAAAACATAGAAATCAACGGGGACATAGGAATCGTTAACCATAATAAGAACATCATTAAGACTCCCCATGAGTTTATTTTTAGCATTAGCATCAAGTGGGACATTCAAATAACAATCTTCAAGAGGAGGTAAACCAAGCATATCATAAATCCTTCTAGGCATAATAGAAACACTACTATCAAGATCATACAAAGCTTTGAAATCAAATTCATTCACTTTCATATTAATGATGGGTTACCAACCATCTTCTTGCTTTATAGGAATAGAAGCTTTATGTTTCATCTTTTATTCTTTAATCTTTATGAGAGCATCAGTAATATGTTTTGTAAAAGCCATGTTCATAGCACTAGCATTAGGACTTTTAGCCAGCTTTTGTAGGAACTTAATAACTTCAGAGCTATTGCAACCATCAAGATCAAAATCAACTTTATCATCTAAAGTAGTAGAACTATTACTAGCCTCAACACTAGTGGTGGTGATAGTAGAAACACTAATGCTTCTAGCAATTTCATCTTCTCTTTCCCACTTAGCATGTAATTCTGCTAATAGTCTAACATTTTCATCAATTCTTACTTGTATGGCATTAGTAGCTGCACAGGGATTCTCATTAGTTTCAGGTTTAGCAGCCATTTTATTCAAAGTAGATTGAGCTTCAGCCAAAGATGCTATATTTCTTTCAGCATTAGAGAGTTTTTCCTCAATAGTTTTATTGAAAGCAGTTTGTTTACTAATAAACTCTTTAAGCATAACTTCAAATTCAGAGGGATCACTCTTATTATTGTTGTAAGAATTTCCATAAGCATTACCATTGTTGGGAGGATATGGCTTATAATTGTTGTTACCAAAATTGTTCCTATAAGCATTATTACCATAAGCATTGTTGCCAAAATTGTTATTTCTTATGAAGTTCACATCAACTTGCTCTTATTGAGAAACCAAAGAGGCTAAAGGAACATTATTTGGATCAATATGGGCTTTCCCATTAACAAGCATAGACATAATAATATCAATCTTATCACTCAAGGAGGAGGTTTCCTCAACAGAATTTACCTTCGTACCTTGTGGAGCTCTCTTAGTATGCCATTCAGAATAATTAACCATCATATTGTCCAGAAGTTTTGTTGCAGCACCCAAAGTGATGGTCATAAAGGTACCTCCAGCAGCTGAATCCAATAGGTTCCTTGAAGAATAGTTCAATCCTACATAAAAAGTTTGGATGATCATCCAAGCAGTCAGTCCATGAGTGGGACAATTCTTTACCAAAGATTTCATTCTTTGCCAAGCTTGAGCAACATGCTCATTATCAAGTTGTTTAAACTTCATTATTTCACTTCTCATGGATATAATCTTAGCAGGAGGATAGTATTTTCCAATAAAAGCATCTTTGCATTTAGTCCAAGAATCAATACTATTCCTAGTTAAGGAATTCAACCATTCTTTAGCTTTTCCTCTCAAAGAGAAAGGAAACAATTTCAGTTTAATAATATCACCATCTATATCCCTATGCTTTTGCATCTCACAAAGTTCAACAAAGTTATTTAGATGGGAAGCAGCATCTTCATTACCAATACCAGAAAATTGCCCTCTCATAACAAGATTGAGTAAAGCAGATTTTATCTCAAAGAAAGTATTTTCAGCCACAGGTGGAGAAATAGGTGTGCTCATAAAATCATTGTTGTTGGTGCTAGTGAAGTCACACAACTTAGTGTTTTCAAGAGTAGTCATTTTTTTGGGTTTTCAAATAAGAAAGCAAACTTGCAAAACTAATTTTTTGTGTTTTTGATAAAGAAACAAGCAAACAAAGCAAAAAGAAAACTAAACAAAACAAAAACAACAAAGTAAAGAGATTGGTTATGAGGGACTCCCCTTTGTGAAGATGTCCTTGACTCCCCGGCAACGGCACCAGAAAATCTTGATGTGCTCGTCGTTCGACGTAGAGCTTGTTGGGAACCCCAAGAGGAAGGTACGATGAGCACATCAGCAAGGTTTCCCTCAGTTATGAAACCAAGGTTTAATCGAACTAGTAGGAGCAAGGAAACACCCCCAAAGGTGTTACTAGCTGAGCTTTGGCAGGGCGCACTACCGGTGCCAGTAGCAACGTGGAGACCTGCACAACACAACGACAAAACTTTGTCCCCAACTTGCGATGAGGTTGTCAATCTCATCGTGTTTTGTGGACAACAAAGGATTAAACGTATCGAATGGAAAGAAATAAAAGTTTGCAGAAAGTAAACACAAAGCAGTAAAAGATTGTAGATTGTATGTAAAAGACAAGGACCGGGATCCATAGTTCACTAGAGGTGGCTCTCCTTAAGATAGATAACATGCTGGGTGAACAAATTATAGCGGGGCAATTGACAAACACCAACAAAGCAATACATGCATATAGTAATCATCTTGACACCTTTGAGACTTGATTGGGCATTATAACATAATACATAGACCGCCATCCAACTGCATCTATGACTAATAATCCACCTTCAGGTTATCATCTGAACCCCCTCCAGTATTAAGTTGCAAGCAACAGATTATTGCTTTACGAACTGCGTGTAAAGTAAACAATACGATTGTTCTATGAACAAAGGATTGTTGTTTTCTCCCTAGTAGCAACAACACATCTAGTACCTTAGAGATTCTGTCACTTCCCCAGATTACCAGAGGCATGAACCCACTATTGAGGATAAATACTAACTCTTGGAGTTGCTAGCATCTACTTGGCCAAGATAGCTACTAACAACGGAAAGCATGCAAGACCACAAATAACAAAAACATGATAGAATCAATAATCAATCTGAAATAGCATCTCAATATCCATCGGATCCCCGCAAACACAACATGCAGAATTACAAATAGATGATCTTGATCATGAACGGAGCTCACAAGATCTAAAGATGAAAGCACAAAGGAGGAGAACCAACCATCTAGCTACTACATGGATCCGTAGTCCAAGGATGATCTACTCACGCATCACACCGGAGGCTTGCATGGTGATGAAGAAGGCCTCCAAGGTGAAGTCCCCTCTCCGGCAGGGTGCCGGGAAGAGCTTCAGATCCCTCCCCATCTAGGGATGGAGATGACGGCGGCTACAGACTCTTTCGTGGATTTTTGATCGAGTCCTTAGGGTTTTCGTCCTGAGGGCAATATAGGCGGAAGGAGAGGCCGAGGGGGTGCCTGGGCTGGCCACACCACCCCCTGGTGCGGGCCAGGCCTGGCCGCGCGGCTAGGTGGTGTGGCCGCCCTTTGGCCCTTCTCCGTCTCGTATTCTGGCACTTGATCCCTTCCGAAAAAATAGGCACTTTGTCTTTTGTCCCGTCCAATTCTGAGAATATTCATTTTCTGACTTTCCTGGAACCAAAAATAGCAGAAAACAGTCAGCTAGCACTGTGGCTCTTGTTAATAGGTTAGTCCAAGAAGTCATAAGAAAAGTACTCCAAAGTTGGAACAAAACACAAGAAAGTGGATAAAACCAAGCATGGAACATCAAAAATTATAGATACATTTGCAATGTATCAAGTACAGCTCAAGCTTGGGGGAGATTGAAGTTACTAATGCTCAAATGTCCCATTCATGAGCTTCCCAACAATATTATTATCAACAACTTTTATGCAAGGCTCCCTCTACATGACAAGGATTTATTGGACGCTTCTTGTGCTGGATCATTCACTCGCATGGAAGAAGAAGCTAAATGGGATCTTTTGGACCGTATTCAAGACAATGCTGAAGCTTGGGAGGATGACAAAGGTATAAAGTCAGGTATAAATTATGATTATGAATGCATTGAATCTTTTATGGGAACTGATGACTTCCAGAATATTAAAAACGCTTATGCTTTAGACTCTCAACCTATTGCTTCTTATTTTAAGGCTTTTGCTTCCTACATTGAAGTGCCTAAAAAGAAGTGGAATAAGTATCATGAACCTTATAAAGATGTTGCTAAGAGTGTTCCTGCAAGAAACACTGAAGTTGATACTGCTAATCATGTCTTACCTGAACCTTATATTGAGAAAATGCCTTTCCCAATTAAGATTAAGGAACATTCTATGATAGCTAGTATGGTTGATGAAAGTGCAAATAAAGCTGTTGAACCTGATAAACAAATGGTTGATGAACCTATTATAGCAAATGTGAAAGACTTTGTTACTAAATATGAAGAAGAGGGACACACTATCTTTGTAAGGATACCTCTAATATTGTTTCACAAAGTAGTGTTATGAGAGCTAGTATTCCTGTGTTTTCTGTTAGAATAAGTGATCATTGCTACAATGGTCCTTGTGATGGCTATATTGTTAATTTTATGCATGATACTAAAAGTTATTATGAGAGAGGGAAAAGTGTTCTTATGCATCTCAATAATATCAAGTTTCCTCGTTTTATGCTAAAAGTTTTTATGTTGCACTTCTTTAATTTGCCTTCTTATGCAAGTAGCCTCTGGTTTCAACTTGTTTGTTTACAACATTCCCTTGCATAGGAAGTGGGTTAGACTTAAATGTGTGTATTTTTGCTTCTTAATGCTATATTTCACTTCAGTTCTTATTCCTGAGTGAGCATCTTCAAAATTATCATGCCCATCTTAATGGCTATAAAGAAAGAGCTTTCTAGGAGACAACCCAATTTGCTTTTGCTTTCAGTTTGTTTTTGTTTCTTTGAGTCTTGGAAGTTATTACTTCGGTAATAACCTCTCCTTATCCGTTTTGTTTGGTTTTTGTGTCAAGATCAACCTCTAATGAGAGAGAAGTAATATTTGGGGAAGTTGCTGTGCCGAAACAGATTTCTGTGCTTCACCGTACAAATTCGTGAGACATCTCTGTATGTCTGATTGAGCTGTAATTTTTTGTGCTTCTGCCCCAGGTTGTTATTTAACTTTCGTTAGTTTTGCACTTTTTGATTTGAGCAAAATAATATTTTCGAAAAAATTGATCTTTACCTGCTGGTCTGTTTTGACAGATTTTGCCACTCTTGCATTTGCTTCTTTATTCGATTTTCTTTTTGAATTCTTTTTGGGTTTTCGAAAGGAGTTGCTACAGTAGCTTATGTTTTGATGGTTTTCAGTTGAAGTTGGACACAAAAGGTTTTATCACTTCACCTATACTAATGTTGCTAATGAGAACTGTGTGAAGTTTTGCGTGAAAGAAATTTCCAGGTAGTGGAGATAATGGTGTAATAAGGAAGAGAAGGGTTTTATGACTCAAGTAATAAGTGTACGAAGATGAAGATACTGATGATTATTCAAGTGGAGACTCCGGAAGAATCTACTAGATACCAAATTCAGAGACCTGCAGAGTCCGTCTTCAAATAGGTAACAGTTCTGGTAAGAAAAGTTCCGCGAAAATACTATCCAGCTATATTTTTGCAGTTTTTAGTAAATAAGGGAAGCTACGAAGCGAAAAAGGACGGAAACGGAGCCAGAGTGGCTCACACCACCCTATGGCGTGGGCCCACCCCTGGCCGCGCCACCAGGTGGTGAGTCCATCCCAGACTCCATCTCTGACTCGTTTTCTCCCAGTACCTTCCTTTTGTTTTGAAACTTCATAATATATAACCCCCTAGATCCCCCGAGGTTCGTCTATCGTGTTTTCGTCGTGTTTTTGTTTCGATCTGTTTCTGTTAGGTAGAATCCAGATTTGTAGCCATAATGTCTTCCACTGGATCAGCCTAGGGAGATTCCTTAGAAGAGATCATCAACCCATACATGAGAGAGTTGAAGATTCATCCTAAGGAGTTGTTGCTCGAAGGTGGGGAGGTCCGGATTAAAGAGGTTCCAGGCCCTAAGGGTAAAGGAAGTCTGGAGGACAGGATGGAAGCACTGGAGCAAGAAGTCTTTAGGTACAAGAAGCTGGCTGAGCGCGAAGTGGACATCATCCATAAGATTTGTTCCGAACTCATCACCGAGCACCAAAAGGAGACTGCTGAACTCAAAGACGAAGTCCTCTCACTCCGCCAAACAACCAACGAACTGCAAGCACAGTTCTATGACGTTCAAAACCAAAACTGTGAGTATGAGGCTAGGTTTAAACGCATAAGTGCTGCTGCAAGTTTCAGGATGTTGGAAACCACGATGTCCTTTGTTGATGGGAAGCCCTTACCCTGGAAGACGGGCGAAGATGAGAGGATACCACCACCACCAAAGGAGTAATTCGTCATCAGGTTTGGCATCCTCTTGGTTTGTTCCAAGCTTGGGGAAGTGTCACGGTATCACATCACTATCTTCTATATTTTTACCTTATTAATAGAGTCATATCTTGAATAGAGGAGTTATTATGTAGTATGGTTTGCATTATGGAAGTGTACCCTCTCTCGTTAGATATGTATCCCTTGGTGTGAGTTGCCGTTATGGATTATTAATGAGAAGTTCTATCCTTCACTCTTTTGCATAGCTTATATTAGTTTTCAATTCGTGGTTATATGATTGATCTTGTTATTAGTATTGGTATCACTTTGGGATCATTGAGTTAATTCAGTTGGTTTTAGCAAACCTGACTCGGTCAGTAGCACACTATTTTTGAGAGTTGAAAGAAAAGATAAAAGTACCTTTAAAGAAAAATAATTTCATCATCTTTCTTTCTTGATTTGCTCATAAGTTTAGTATTCTCTAGTTAAGATCTTTTGTGCTTCCGAGGAAGATTGCATGTTTGTCTTTATCGCTTGTATGTTTGTTTGTTTCCTTCAACTCTTATACTTACTACCCAGCCTTGCTAGCCAAAAACCTGTACTGAGAGGGAATTATTCTCGTGCATCCACCTCCTTTAAACCAAAACCTTTGCCATTTGTGTCCATCATACCTACCTAGTAGCATTATTGCTATTCCAAGTAAATTCTTGTTTTATCTACCTCCAAAATTAAACTTGTTATGTGAAAATTAGTGATTAAAGCTCTCACGAACTTGATGGCACACCTTACCTTCTTGCATTGTGTATATGCCTGCGCTTTATGAGTTGAAGTTAGCAGAACCATGTATCATGGGGACCGCTTTCAACACTTTATTGGTACTTGTGCCTAGTTGATATCATGTTCTTTTGCTTATGGATCCTGGCGGTGTGAAATAAAAGTGGAACTTGTAAGATCATGGAGTTTATATGTGTGTTAGAGAAACGCCTGGGCCGCTAGCTTAATCCATGCCTAATCATGGTGGAAACTTGCAGCATAACTATAGTGAGCATTCTATGAAGCATCCTCAATAAAAACCTATGCAAATAGCAAATAAAAAGATCGCTGAGATGCTCACTGTCTGCTTGCCTTGTCATTTTGATTATGGGATAACTCCTGTGTCATGTGCAAGGGGTACCCATTTGGCGGTTCTCAATGATACGCATGTATTTACAATGACAAGAGCTTTCTCGTGACTGAAGTTGAGTAGCATGAGGTTCGGTACTCATAAGTAAGGGGCATGGAACTTCAATTTATAACTTGTCAAGCATATCCTATTAGTTGTGTCACTTTCACCTTAATCACCAAAAGATGCCTATGATAGGGGCAATGAGAGCTGAAGGCTAGTAAGTATCATAATTTTTGGGAGCTCTTTATGAGACTTGCAATCCCTGCTTCCCTCTGTGAAGGGCCTTTCTTTTACTTTGTAGTTGAGTCAGTAAACCTACTTCCCTTCCTTCTCATCAAGTATTTTGAGTTGTTGTGTTTCATTCATTCATATGATGATTTATTCAATCATGTTGCTTATGTTCCTTGTTTTGCATATTGCTCTTATCTTGATGTTTACTACTTTGAAAGCTATCATTGAAAACCAGCTATTTGTGAACTCTAGCAAATTATCAACTATTCTTGGACCAAGAGCTAAGTTTTCCATTACCAATTATGATTCACTTTATGTATCTTTATTGTGTTTCCTTTACTTATTACAAGTTGAGTTATATAATAGTGAGTTGTCTTCTATTATGATCTATGTATTTGATGAATGTGATGCTTCTTGTTCATATTCTTTTATCGACTCTTCACTCCATAAACCTGAGGTCATGTTTATTGAGCTCAGTTTCGCTTGGGGACAAACGAAGTCTAAGCTTGGGGGGAGTTGATACGTCCATTTGCATCACTATTATATGTCTTAATTCACTATTATTCATTGATCTATTTTGTATTGAGAGGTGATACTTATGTTATTTCATCTGTTTTTGCATGGTTGATGACTTTTGGAGCATGGACCGTTGCAGTCAGGATTTTGATGGAAAAGGTGCTGTTTGGAGGCAAAATTCGTGAAGATTAGAAAATTCGGGAAAATATACGAAAAATCCTATTTTTTCAGAAGACTAAGGATGCTAGAAGACAGAGTGGAGATGGGCCACAGGGGGCCCACACCACCCCCTGGCGCGGGCAGCCCTATGTCGCGCTAGCAGGTGGTGTGGCCACCCTGGCCCACTCCAGCCTCTCCCCTCTGGCGTATATCATCCTCCCGAAACCCTAAGACTCGGGGAGCGACCACCGAAACATTCCGCTGCCTCTGCGGGGCGGAAAACACCGAGAGAGAAAGATCTCCGGCAGACAGATTTATGCCGAGGGAATTCCTTCCTGAAGAGGGAAGATCGTCGCCATCAACACCATCATCAAGCTGGACTTCATCGGGATCATCATCATCATCACCATCATCATCAGCACCCTCATCACCATCTCCATATTGCTATAACAATTGAGTTGAATCTTGCATTAGTTCATAGGGGAAACTTTCCCGGTGTTGATTACTCTTTGTAGTTGATGCTATTGAGTGAACCATTGAATTATTGTTTATGTTCAGATTGTTATACATCATTATAACATCTCTGATCATGATCCATATGATGTCTTGTGAGTAGTTCGTTTTGTTCTTGAGGACATGGGAGAAGTCATGTTGTTAGTAGTGGAGTTGTGTTGCGAAAGATTCAATAGTTTGATATTTAAGTTGTGGTGTACTTCTTCTAGTGGTGTCATGTGAACGTCGACTACATGACACTTCACCTATATGGGCCTAGGGGAATGCATTGTGTATTTGGCTACTAATCGTAGGGGTTGCCGGAGTGACAGAAACCTGAACTCTCATGAGGAAACCATTGCACAAGGGACGTAAGGGTCTTAGAGTTTAAAGATGTGGTTAGGTTTCTACCTTAATTACTTTCTTGTACTTACAGATGTTTGCAAGGGGTATAATCACAAGTAAGTATTAGTCCTGGATGGGGCGGTACATTAGCACAGGTTCACCCACACAACAATTAGTAAGCTAAAGAAGATTAATCAACCATATGAAGCGAAAGCACTTGACAGTCTTCCCATGTGTCCTCGAGAACGTTTGGTCATCTTAAGTAATACAACCGGCTTGTACTTTGCTGCATAAAGGATTGGGCCACTTGCTGCATTTATTCCTACTGTCTTTTATTTACTCGTACTTTGTTTACTTGTTTTATCAAAACCCCCTAAAAATCCGTTTGCTGAGTATTTGCAGAGAATTCCTGATCCATACCATTAGCCAGCACCTTCTGCTCCTCGTTGGGTTCGACACTCTTACTTATCGAAAATACTGCGATACACCCCCTATACTTGTGGGTCATCAGAGCCCTCTTTTTGTAGATGCATCAAAGTTGTTGTGTCTATATACTTGACATATCTAAAATGTTTGCGGCACACTTAGCTAGAAACATATCCGAATCGAGATAATCTTGCACTATCATGATGAGTGCAACTTTCATTGGAAAATAATTTCTTTTCTGATGTCTAAGAATTCGATCCCTGATGTATTCTATAATATCTGGATATCCTCCTTCATTATCTAGAGATACAAGTGAATATAATTTCTAGATTGTTTCCGCCTTTAAATTAGCATAACCATGTTTATGTACTTCTTCTTCATGCACAACCAGGGAAAGGTTGTACATCCATACAAACACTGGCCAAGTGTTATGTGTGTTGTGTTGCTTGCTAAACATATTTATTCCATCCATACTCATACCAACACGTAGGTTCATGGCATCAACGACTCCTGAGAATTCAGGGTCAAGTGCTTTCCACCGGTTACCATATACATGGTGTCTTATCACTTCATCTTTTGCATTCACATGGGTTCTTTCGTTGTGCCAATGCATGAATTTTCTTCATTAGGTTCTTTGAAATACTATTGTAGACAGGGAACAAGAGGAAGGTACCAAACAACCTTGCCAAGAGCTTTCTTTCCATGTTCGTATTGGGATGTCCTACACACTGGACATTCTTCCAAGTTTTCAAGCTAATTCTCATAAATGAAATAATCATAAAGGCACACGTGGTATTTTTGATAGGCAAATCAAGAGAGCACATGATTTTATTAGCCTCATCGATGAAGGGGTTCGAGGCAGAAAACATAAAATTTTCCTACACGAACATCCCTAACTGCCAGGATCTATCTAGTAGTAATGCAGTAATGGCGTAGGTTTCGGATACATACCCTTGTAGTCCGAAAGCGGTTAATGTTCCGAGGCGAACATGGATGATGTAGTCATACTCGTAGATGACCTCAAGATTGGGAAGGTCCTCGCAAGTGACCCCTATCTCCATCGTGCAATAGTTCGGCTCACGACATCCAAGGTGCCACTAATGGCACCACCCTTGTGGTTTCGCACACATACAATGTACGACGACGACCTCCGGTACTCTAATCCCTACCGAGAGTGCGGAAGTATATCCTCTGGAAGGAATCCCTGCAGCCCAATGGGGTGTTGCAGGTGTCATCTCTTGCGTGTACAATTCCAACGGGAACCACGCCAGTGCAACAACGACGAGAGAGAGAGAGAGAGAGAGAGAGAGAGAGAGAGAGAGGAGAGAGAGAGAGAGAGAGAGATCCCCGTGTGTAGTTCTAAACTTTGGGAACCACACTTGAGGGAGAGAGAATTCCCTGAGGAAATGGCTCATAGAATTATTGGATTTTTTGTTGTGTTTATTCTACCCATGGGCACCTCTTTATATAGATGCAGGGGTGTGTACCCTCCCCAAAAGGGTTTCCCATGTGGGACTAAACAAGGGAGAGGGAAAAGGGGGCGGCACCATGGGGATTGTCTAGCTGGCCAGGATAGGTGAGCCCCACCCCGTGCACATCCCTAGGCTGGTCAGGTGGGCCTCCCTTGGCCAGCGTCTGCCCCCCTTTGGTGGCTAGGCCTTACCCCTTTGGGTGGCTTCCCTCGTGGGCCCTTTTCCCTCGGGAATTTGGCCCATTAGGAACTTACCCTTTCAGATTAGATTTTAATATTATATTTAATATTAATTACATTAATTAATATGTAAATACATATTACAAAGTCCTTTTTAACTCGAAACACCTTTTGGTTTCCTCTGAGCGACTTCGAAACTTCCCGGAACGATTCCGGTTCTCTCACTAAACTTTTCTGGTTTTCTCTTATATTTCATCTAGTGATATCTATACTTCCATAATGATCTCCTAGCGTCCTCGTACCCTTAAGTGTGTTACCCCAATGCCTCGGGAATGTCACAGACATGATCTCCATCAATGATCAATAGCGGGGCCGAGATGCCCATAATTACACATGTGCATTCCACGATGTAATGTCGTTTAAACCGTGAAACGTCGAGTCTAATTCCCTTTGTTATTTCGATACTACTTGTCCGAGATCTGATCATCGGCATCATATAGCTTGTTCAATCTTGTTACCGACAAGTTCTGTTTTACTTGTTTCCATGATATTCTATCTCGTGACCTAGTCACATGTTGCAATATTATGGATGCAATCTCATCAAGTCAGTCGGGTGAACAAATCCCGATATTGATACATAGACCTCAACTATTTCTATGGAATACCTCACACACAACTTTATGGCCACCCAGTTACGGTCATGACAGTTAATATGATCAAAACAGCCTCGGGTGATAGTGATTAATATGATCTCACTATCTAAGGAGAAGGATACTACGCTTCTAACTATGGCAACGATGAATCATATGACTTGATCGTGTCACAATACTTATCTTTAGGTAGTGTCCATCATATAATTCTCCAATGATATGACTCTGTTGTCAACTGACATAAATGATCAGGAAACCTTGATCATCGATAGCCCAATAAACTAGTATAAAAAGAGGCTACTAGGGACTTGGTTTATTTCATACCACACATGTATCAATATTTCCGCTTGATACAGTTACAGAAGAATAGAAAACTATTACAAACTAATTGAGATATGATAATAAAATCCATTTATTATTTGTCTCTAGGGCATATCTTCTTCAATCGATACTAATAGGCAACATGTTACCCTCAGGAAGCAATTGGTCTAGATACTCCAATTACGCATCGAAGATTGCATTGTTCCATTTAAGTTTTTCCTTGATATCCACAAGATTGAGTGTGATGTTTAATTGGGTGTCCGTTGGATTTTTTCGAGTATTTCTCCGGTTGCACAAACATGGATTTCTCTCTAGATGGAGCCCTTTGGGTAGTCGTCTTCTTTTGAAACAACTATTTATGATGAGGGCCGCGTACCACTAAAGCCAACAACGGTTACTCTTCTGTGCCTAGCGCCTCTTCTTCACGTTTGTCCTCTTGATGATCATGTTTGGGTATTTCTTCATTACATCCTTCATACCCTTCTTCGTTCGCTCCTTCTTTTGGATCTTCTCTATTGTTTTCCTCTTCTTTGTCTGCCTCCCCTGCGACATCAATAACATCCTCGTAAATGTGATGTATCAAGCGTGTATAACTAGGCATAAAACGATTTAAAAGCAAGTGCACCAACAAAATCCTATTAAAAATTTCAAATATTGTATTGTTCTCGCATTTACTACACAAACATAATATTTTTTGGCACGCTTTTGATTCACATCTGCGAATGCCAATAATTCATGTGGGCTTTGATCCATGGAAATCGATTCCTACAAGATATAAGAAAATGAACTAGAGAAAAATAAACGAGGTCATAGAAAATTTTGGCTCGACCTTTGCTAAAAATTGGAGTGCCAAAAAGTAACGAAACTAAAATGAATCAGTATTTTGCCAAAATATTGGCACTCGTATACCAGCAATAAAAAATACAAAGCACAAAATGGTTCGCGAGCAACACACACTGTCGCCTAGGCTACGGTCGCCAACACCAGACACAAGACACATATGCATATATACATTCACAAATTGCCACCAAATTACATGCCATCAAAATTAATACTCACCTTGACACAACTAAGATCCCGAGATGTCAATCGAACAAGTGGTGAAAGATGGAAAGTGGAGCAAAGAGAGTGTGGATACTTAGACTTGATAAATGAGAAGGATAGAGGGACATTTAATGCATTATGGAGTGAGTGAACTAGCTCGTGAGGAGGTGGAGAAGAGTGCTGGGAGATGTTATACGTAGAGATGCTCCATAATTAGTCTAATGAATTAGCTAGATGTAGCTCCCTTGAGGAGAGTGGGAAGGGTAAGTGAGTGTGAAAATGGAGGAAGAAGATGAGGATATAGGAGGAAGAAAGTGACGAAGAAAGATGAGAAGGGGGCATGCCACACATGAAAAGTGGTCCATGGCGCCCTTAGTGGCATGTCGTGACAAGCAACGCTGCTATTATATACAGATCTATTTCCTCTGTTTTAAAATATAAGATATTGTAGCTTTGTGAAAGGAGTGTATCTAGACTTCTTTTGGTGTATAGGTTCATTTAGGTTGAAAGTGAACCTAGACACTAAAGGGTTTTACATTGTTTTCACAAGCTAAAACATCTTATATTTTAAAACAGAGGGAGTAGTGGCATACCAAGGTTTCCAGATGCACCACTAAGTTGGCTTCCAAAAATGGGACCATGCTAAATTGCCAGTTGTTTCCTTGGTTATTTGAACACGACCATCATAGGTTTGGTACGGTCAACCTAGTGGGCCCTAGATATTGGCCACTTGGGATATTATTGGCACGCCAGTAGTAGTGTGTTAGTGGTGGCGTGCCGAGTTTTCAGAGCACCGCTTTTATTTAGGCATATACCTATGGCGTGTTATATAGGTGGTCACTAATCGTGATGTCTACTATAAGCATTTTCCTACTACAGTACCATTGATAAACTCTGAATTTTCCCTGAAGCATTATGAATGCACCGCAAGGATCAACCAAATACTTTGTCTCTTATATGTTACAAATTTATTGAAATTCATATGTATCTAAATTTTCGAATTAAATGCCACAAATTTATTTAGATTCATATATGTACCTAGACAAAGATGCGGCATCTAATTCGGGACGGCATCTAGTTCGGGACGGAAGGTACATTATATGTTTATCCCCGTGCACCAAGTAACCGTTCTACAAAATACCTCATAAGGTGAGAATCTTACAAAATACCCCTTTGCATAGACTGCGAATAGGAACCTCCCATCCTGCTTGGCTTTTAGATTTTTTTTGAACTTCTTTTAAAAAAAAATTAGAGTACAAGGAACTTACATGTTGTCTTTTTTTTTTTTGAGAAGAACTTACATGTTGTCGTGTTGGTCCGGTCACGGACTGAACTATTGGGCTTTGCTTTGAAAATGAGTTGGGCCTCGACAGGATTAATGACCGTTTACAATTAGGTTTCTGCGAGATCCAAAATTACGTTGATTGGCTCCTTTCCATCCGTTGATGTGACCTAGCAGATATAATTCGTCCGCGGCGTTTTCAAAGACCTCCAACGCCGCGGTCGTCTCGATCTCGATTTCGATTTCGGGGAAACATGAGTGCCGACTCCGCCGCCGCGTCCGACTGGTCCAGCCTTTTCCCGGAGCTCCTCGAGGCCATCGCGCAGCGCGTCGGTGACGATGACCATAACCGCGACCGCGCGGCGTTCGCCGCCGTCTGCAGGCCGTGGCGGCGCGCGTCGAGCGCCACGGGGGCACGGCTCAACCGCCACTCCCTGCACCTCGTGTCCCTCCGGCCCGGCACCAGCGCCGCCGACTTCTCCTCCCGCCATGGCGACGTCGTCAAGACGGCGTACCTAGGAAGTGACGACGCGGGCGCGCGGCCCCACCGCGTCATCGGCTGCTCCCACGGCTGGCTCGTCGTCGGGGACAGGGCGTGCGGCGTGTCGCTCCTCGAGCCCGTCGTCGACGGCCGGCGGCTCCCTCTGCCGCCCGTCACGTCGTTCGACTGCGGGTTCATAACGCCCCTCGACGGCGAGGACGGCACGGCGGCGTGCTTCTCCGTGGACAACCACGCGTACCGGTTCCACATTCGGTGCCCTCGGAAGAAGGTGTCGCCTCCGGAGACGGTCACGATCCAAGCCATGCGCGACGAGTTCTTCTACAAGGCCGCGCTCGCCGCCACGGCAAGCCGACCCGAGGGCTTTACCGTGATGGTGATCCACAATGGCGGTTCCGGGCTGGCGTTCGCGAGGCCCGGAGACAAGTCCTGGACGTCGGTGCGAACGTCCGCGTCGACGCGGTACGCGGACGTCATCCACCACAACGGCGCGTTCTACACGCTCGCCCGCGGCGACGGTTCCATCGAGGCCTGGGAGGCAGTCGACGGCTGCCGCAACTTGAAACCGCGTCTCGTCACGGGGCCGGTGATGACCTGGGAGTTCAAGCGGTGCGTGGAGTTCCACAGCGAGACGTTCCGGCAGCAGGCGTACTACGAGGGCGCCAGGTACCTCGCCGAGCGCGACGACGGCGGCGGCGGCGTTCTCGTGGTGCGCACCGTGGCCATCTTCGACCACGGGAACGTGCTGCGGACGCGGCGCTTCAAGGTGTTCGGCGTCGACGAGCGCGAGGGCGAGTGGCGTGCGCTACAGGACGTCGGCGAGGAGGTGGCGCTGCTGGTCGGGATTAACCACGGCAGGCGCGTGTCGACGAGGGAGTACCCGTGCCTGAAGCCCAACTGCGTGTACTATGTCCTCAGATCGTTCGCGCCGGAGTTCGACGCCATGGATGAAGAAGGAGAAGGCCGGGAGGAGTGCAAAAGGTACGAGAGCGGGGTGTACGACCTCCGGAGCGGGGTCGCGTCCAGGAAATCGGTGTTCAGGCGTGCCGGCGGTGGCCATCCGGTTTGGTTCGTGCCTCCTCTTCTGGCTGCTCCGCGCAGGTGATCGACAACTGACACGTTTGTTGAGAGCATCCACTTACTGCTCGTGTGCTGATCCTTACCAGTCAGATGTTCGCTGTTCACAAGCTATGCGAATTATGTACGCTTGTTCCTATTTGGAAATAATATACTCCCTCCCTTTCAAAAATATAAGATGTTTGCGAGTGGAGTATATCTGAACTTACACACTATAAGACGTCTATATACACTCTTTTCACAAAACTAAAACATCTTATATTTTAAAACGGCAGGAGTAGTGTCCAATAAAATGTCAGGTGGGATCCCACCAAAATCAAGCTTCTAATTTATTTATTAAAATCTATTTTAAATTTAAACTAGATCTTGACAAATGAGCTAGAAGTGGGATTTTATAGGATCCCACTTAACACCCTAATAGCCAAGTTCTTTGAAATAATTTGTGGGCATGGTTGGATGTTTTAGTTGATACAAATTCGAGAAAATCTTACGAGTGTATATTAAATGATAGTTTGTGTTGGTGTTGGTTAACTTGCATCAAACATTGAAATAATCACGCCCGTTAGATTGTCCTCACACACACACACACCAAACCTTATAAGAAATCGTGACCATCTCAACAATTATGGGACGTGTTTATTAGGTACAAACAATCGTGAGATGGTCACAATTACGAATATTAAAGAAAAAAACATGGGACACGGAACCTAATCACAGGAATTATTGTAATACCAAATTGGAGAACAATCAAAGTCTAACTTCTCCTCCTTAGGCCCCATGAACCACTCCCACATCACCATCCATCTCTACAGACTAGCCTCTCCGCCTCCGTTCCCCCTCTCCCTCACACCTCCGCCTCGCCGATTGCATACCCTATACTCCTATCGGCAATACCTCCCCCAAAGAGAGCACGAGAGGAGACACTGAAAAGCTCTTGTGGAGGAGGATCTGAGCGGCCTTCAAGCAACCAACGCCACGACCTTGTCCTCCGTCCCCTCCCCACAACGAAAATGGTGGGATCGCGTGGAGGAGAGCTTGCAAACCCCGCGACTACGCTCATGTCGGTACCGACGAAGCGTCGTTGACAGCCATGGCGGCGTGTTGTTCATGGTCACAGTTGGCATCCTTTCTCCTCGTACTTGGGCATTGATGAAGAAGCTAAGAGAATGCATATCTACATATATATAAGTCCTCTCTGCTCTGCCTGTGCTAGTGTTGTCCTTATGCTGTGTAACATCCCAGGGTTTTAGTTCAGAAAAGGAGAGGCCATGGATGTGTGCATTGCACTCATGCATAAGAAAATTCTGAGAATTTTTTCGCAAAACTAAAAGAGGGATCGAGATCTCTCTTGTTGTGATGGAAACGTCCGGACAGGTGCGATGGATTTCGATATGACCTCTATTGAACCTTTGTGTTTTTTAGGGAGAGTAATCTGAATTCAATATAAATATGAATCATAGAAATTGATTATTCCAATGATATATTTGAATGTGAAAACAAGTAAAATTGAATTATAAATATCAATTGAATTACAATAATAAATAAATAATTGAATTCTTATTTATAAATATAAGGTACAAATAATTACAAGTCTCAAATTACAAAAGAAAGAGAATTTAACTTTATTGAATAAGACACAATGTTACAATGTTTCTTTACAATAAAAGAATAAAAGAAAAGAATTACAAAGGAATAAAAGTAAAAAAATCCTAAACTAATTCTTCTTGATCTTTTCTCTTCAATAGAGTTACTGCAAAACAATACAAAAGAAGACACACAAAATAAAGAGAGAAGAGGTTATGGGGTTAGATTTACTCTCATTAATGTAATGAGATGCGGTGTTTGCCACATCATCAAGTAACCAAAAGAGGGGTCAAATGTAAATCTATTCTTATTAAATTTTTGCCTTAGATAATTTGCATCACAGGCTGGGTAAGGGGAAAATTAACACTTGGCATCACCAAGATAAAGGCTAGACCAAGATAATATCAAAGCAGCTGAAGCACATCCACCGCACCAAGTCCTCCACATGGGGAACTTGCACCCAGTGGGACCCATTTGATAACAGCTTGGTCACACATGCAATTGATGTGTTGTCCACACCACAAAGAAAGGACCAAGTGCATAAAGAAACTAGAGAAGCCGAAGCTTAGCACCTAGCAAAAACCCACACGTCCATCTCATTCCTTTTTTCCCCCAAACCACCAAGAGCACAACATGTTCTTATCAGTTCACTCTCACATCACCTTAGTTTATTCCAAGAAGACCACCAGCAACCATATGCAAGATCCACTAGCAACAACACCTCACAATCCACTAGGTATACCTAGCATTCATAACCACACACCAAGAGCAGTAAATGGTTCATTGGGAAGAAGAAGAAGCTAGGAGAAGGGGTATCACAAGCTGATCACCAGGAGGAGGAGGTTAAATAAGGAAACAAGAGTGACAAGGAGTATCAGGAGTAGATCGAGCCAACAATTGGCAGTAGTTGCTCAAGAACAATTATATGAATACTAGCACAATAGCAATAGCTACACAATAGCAGGTAGCTATACCCAAAAAAATAGTCATAGCAACTATTCTTATCATTTCAATTAGGAAAGATTTTTGGGGAAGTAGAGATTCTTCTTAGATTGGCACAGTGATGCTATGCTCGTATCATCATAGAACTTTTTGGCATCAGTAGTATCTATTTTTATTCAGAATCAAAGCCTCGGACTAGAGCATCATTAGCAGCCAAAGATTCATCTTTAGTTAGTAATGAAGCAGTAGATCATGTTGCTATACATCGCTAGTGTGCATACTCAATAGAGGCACCACCGTAGATTTCTATAAGTAATAGAAGCCACCAAAATCACTAGGACTACCAAATTATCTCTTTCCAATAAAAAGTTAGAAATCATTCAAATGCTTCACTGTCATGTTGCCAGTCCAAATTGAGTAAGCAACAATAGAGGAAAATCATCCCACTGGATTTGCATCATATTCCTTATTAGTATTTCTAGGATATCCTTTATTTGTAGTATTTATCTGTCCGAGATGACAGTTAATCAAGGATTTGGTCAATTTAAGTTACTCAATAGAAGCATCATCTTTACCATCTGTATTTTGTATCCAAACATGTACAACAACATTAACTAGAGCTACATATCCACAGTAATCCCGCAAGTGTAGGTTGCAATTCGTCTAACTGACAATGACCAACATAGGGTTTATCCAAATAATTTCCCTAGTCAATTCAACTAGGAATCATTTTAGTGTAATTCTAGTTGTCAAAGTAGACAAAACATACCACTTCTATCATGTATTGCACCAAATGGTCAGAGTTAACAAAAATTTCACAAACCAGTTTAGCTTGTTCACCAATTCATCCAAGCCACTAACACTAAGCAATAAACAGTTAAGACATTCCTTGAATCAGATTCACGTCAATAGGGTATAGAATGTCACACACACTAAACCAAGATGGTTCAGTTTACTAGAGCAACATATAAGAATGGAACACCTACAATCGATATGGGTAGAGGTTCTAGTTGAACAGTAAATTACCACCAATCACCAAGGGTTTCTCTAGAACTCTAGAATCAATATTCCTAGCAGACAAACATGGTGAATTGGAAGAATAGAGAAGGATTTACAGTACCTAGAGAGTAGAGTGAGAGAGATGGGAGAAGAGAAGGAAATTTCTTAATGGAGTTGGAGCATAGTAAAGCTGATGCCGAGATTTGCTTTCATAGCATCGTCCCACCAGCATCAAAGTCAAAGGAGAACTAAAGCCATGTAGCTAGTAGCACCATGGGCGAAGAATCAAAGACATCAGTGTTGGATATGCGACTGCCATCCTACTAGTGTCGAATCTAGGCAAGGTGGTGAGGAAGTGCAGCAGATGCACCACCTTGTGGTCGTCTTCAACAATATAAGTCGTAGTCAGGACAGGGTGGCACGGGGAGCACGCTAGTGCATCACCTACACTGAACCCCACCAGCACGAGCAACACATCGCATCCACCAATTCATCAACAATGTGGAGCAACACCGGGTGACATGGGTATACCCTGCAGGTACTCGAGTTTAGTATATACGGTCCAGATACGGTGGAAGCCCACGGCGTTGCCACGACCCAATGAAGACTTTGAGTGACCCATGGACTCTCGATGACTTGCAAGACAAGAAGAAGTTTAAAAATAGAAAGTTTAAAGGGAAAACCCTAATCTGTAACCGACTCGACCTGCTACCCGAGACCTGTCCTATCTATATAAAGGCTAGGAGGGGGCGGCGAGGAGGACACATGCAACCCTAGTTTCCACAACTCTCGCCAGATTGCACCTGCGCGCCCCTGTAATCTTCGATTCCTTCATTCATTCCAAGAGCAGATAAGCAGGAGTAGGGACCTCTACGAGGCCTAAACCTGGGTAAACCTTGCGTCCCTGTGTACTTGTTTGCTAGCCGATTGATGCTTCCAACGCTCCCTCCTTCTCCAAAACCCAAGTCCTTAACAATGGGCATTGACGAGTTAAACCCTCGTCAATTGGCGCCGTCTGTGGGAATTGGGAGTGCTGATGTTGCGGCTTCTTCGGCCTCATCAACCGTGATCTACAACTCCGCAACAGCGGAGGTTCGTCAGCTCTTCGGCCCGTTAGACTTCACCGTCCATACGCCGGCCACTCGCCCGGCTTTCGAGTCCGTGGGCGATGGAATCAGCCTGGTGATCGGGAGCTTCCGCTTCCAGGTTTGTCAGATGAGCACGCTTCGCATGCCTGACCAGCCAACAGAACCGGCGATTGCTCCAACATCGTGGTTCCCGCCACCAATCGGCACCCTTAGCGAGCCCAACACCTCAGCAGCAGCTGAGAGCACGGACAGCGACAACAGTCGCGGAGCCGATCCAGGTGACCTGGCCATGGAATATGGAGTCTACGGCTCCGGATCCGAAAGTTTTGGAAGCAGCAGCTTCCCCAACCACTTCATATGTGCGGTCATCAACACTAGCGACTCCATCGCCAATCGTGAAAACGGTGGCAACGGATCTGGCACCGATCTACCTAACGGCCGCATACCTAATGGCGGAGCACCCAACGGTGGCAATGGCGCGCCCGTCAGCAACAGAGGGGCAGTCGAACCTCCAACCATGGTGAAAGAACACACTGGCGAACGTGTCGTGATCAGGCTCAACGATCTCGAATGGGCCCGTAGCCGAGAAGCTCTATGGGGCAATCCTCTGCCTCTAGGCACGTCGCAGGAAATGCTGATGGGCTACCATTGGATACTAAAGGAGGAATACAAATGCCAGTTACAAACAATCGTGCAACTCGAAGCGCGTAAAAAGTCGGCGGACGAGTGAAGCCTCCGAAGGGCTAGGCTCTCCTCCCATGGAGGATCCTCCTCCAAGGGCAACGAGAATGTGGCTAACAAGAGGCGATCTCGAATAGCCCACCTCACCGAGCAGGAGCGCATAGAAGCTGCGAAAGTCCTCGACTTCAGCTCTATGATAGTCGACACCCGGGGCAACGTGGTGTCAAAGACACCGCAAGCAGCGGTGACAGGGCCACCGTGTATCTACTCAACAACCAGCCGCCAGCTGGAGATCCCCGAGCCGCCATGCACCGATCTACGATCGCGGGCTTTGGGTTAATCGAGGCCACTCTCGTAAAAGAGCCGACGCTAGAGTCGAAGAAAAACAAGGCTCTGGCAAAACGCTACTCCTCACCCTCATCCAGCGACGACAGCCATGATCGGTCTTGACGCCGCCGCTCACAACGACACGACCACGACTATGATGCACATGATGACATCACGCAGCGCAAGATCGACAAGTCAAGGGCACAACACACCCACTCGACTGACTCAGAGTACGAAGACGTGGAGCTTTGTGGTGCCAGATGCTTCAGCAGGGCTATCAGGCAAAAGTGAATGCCCAAGGGGTTCAAGCTCCCATCAGAGAACCCAAAGTTTGACGGCCTGCAGGACCCAAAAATCTGGTTGGAGGACCACATCTCCTCCATCAAGCTGGGCCGCTCGAAACCCAAAACAATTGACCACCTGATGGAAATCGTGAATCGGTAGGCAGATGGAGAAGACTCGGTGAAAAACCGCGTTCACTCTGATAACGAAGCAGAACTCGAGCGTAGACGCGATCACCGAAGCAAACGTCGAATGTGCATCTATGATTATCGCGACGACGTCAACATGGTCGCAGCCGGCTACGCCGACAGGTGCGACGACAACCGCAATAGCAACTACCGCAGCGGTGGACACCGCGACTCCGGGAAAACCACGTAGGTATGGTAGCCCCGCACTAGTGAAGAGGCACCCGTGACAACAATCGAGGACAAACTGTCCGGGCCGTGCAACGTGCACTTCTACATCGACAAGCACGATGGCAAGAAGAAATCCAGCCACCTTCTCAAGGACTGCCGCGAGTTCCTCAAGCTCCACGAGGGTTTGGCTCGGATGAATCGCGACGCAGTCAACAGGGGCTACGGAGTCGCCCCAGGCGCTGTAGCACATGGAGCTCCTCCACCACCACCTGGAGTGCCACCGCCCGCGGCCGCACCGGTCCACAATCAAGGCGGCGAGCCATACCCACGGGTTGTGGGCAACATGATGATCCAAAAGGGACGCCCCTCGAATAGGGTGCAGAAGGCCATCACTCGCCAAGTCAACTTGGCAACAAACTCACCACCATCCACCACTCAGTACCTCAGTGGAAGCGACTCCTGCATCACCTTCGACAAGCGCGACCACCCGCGCCAAGTACCTCGTCCAGACCACTGTCCCCTCATACTCGAGGCACAGATCGGAGGCTTCGACATGAGTCGCGCCTTCATGGACGGTGGAAGCAGCATCAACCTCATGTTCGCAAGTACCTTCCGAGCAATGAGGATCCCTCTGACCTGCCTAGAGGTCTCGGACACGACATTCCATGGCATCGTCCCAGGCAAGGGCATATATCCCTTGGCAAAAATCAACCTCGACGTCATCTTCGGCACGCCAAAAAACTTTTGACGTGAATGCATCGACTTCGAAGTCGTCGACTGGCCCTCACAGTATCATTGCATCCTCGGACGCGCCGCGTTCATCAGATTCATGGAGGTACCGCACTACGCCTACCTACAGATGAAAATGCCAGGCCCAAACGGAGTCATCACAATCAACGGGAGCTTCGAGAGGTCCGATAGCTGCGACAGGGAATTCAACAGAATTTCCCAATCCTTCGGCATGCAGGAAGAACTCGCAAGATTGAAGGAGTTGACAGACAACAGTCTGCCACCCCTGAGCTGGCCAAGTTCACCCGACCTGTCCTTCGACTCGTCGGTGCACACGAAGAAAGTTCAGGTCCACCCATCGGACCCGGCCAAAACAGCCCTCATCGCCAATAACTTGAGTCCCGCATAGGAACTCGCGCTCATCGAATTCCTCCGTGAGCACTGGGAAATCTTTGCCTGGTGTCTAGCGGACATGCCAGGGGTCCCCAGGGAATTCACCGAGCACGCACTCAATGTCAACCCAGACGCAAGGCCAGTCTAACAAACAATTCGGCGACTGTCTGAACCAAGAGCAAAAGCGGTCGGAATGGAGATCAACAGACTCCTCGACGCCAAATTCATATGCGAGATCAAGGAAAGTACCTAGCTCGCTGATGTCTACGCACTTCTATTCTTGCAGACAGTTGTTGGGCCTCCAAGTGCAGAGGTTTGTAGAACAACAACAAGTTTTCCTTAAGTGGATCACCCAAGGTTTATCGAACTCAGGGAGGAAGTGGTCAAAGGTATCCCCTCTCAAGCAACCCTACAATCAAGATACAAGAAGTCTCTTGTGTCCCCAACACACCCAATACACTTGTCAGGTGTATAGGTGCACTAGTTCGGCGAAGAGATAGTGAAATACAAGTGGTATAGATAATTATAGGTGGTAATTGTGATAGAAAATATCTTGATGGCGTGGAAAAGATTAAAGTAAAACTGAAATAAAGATAGAAGCAAGCAAACATGTAATAGATCTAATAGCAAACGGTGTTTCAGTGCTTAGAAACAAGGCCTAGGGATCATACTTTCACTAGTGAACACTCTCATATAAATATATTCTTCCTTATGATACTATGCTGAACTACTCTCCGGTTGGACACTCTAATCCATGGTAGGGCTATAACAGCACACCTCAAAGTAAGCCTTTCCCATCTAGATAACCCCACACTGTCACCTTGAGCACTATATGGTTCAAACAAAGACCACAATTTCATAGAGACATCCAACTCCAAATATAACTCATAACAAGTATTTGTAATCTCTAGCCTAAGTGCCACCATGGTGTACACACTGTCAACTTCACACACATAGGGAGAGCAGAGATCTATTAAAGCACTTGAGTTGCAAGGTAGATCTATAGATTACAAGCTCATGATCTCAATAAGATCATGCATAGAGAGATGAACACATAGCTACCGGTAGAACCCTTAGCCTCGATAGATAACTACTCCCTCCTCATCATGGGAATCAGCAATGGTGATGGAGATGGTGGTGGAGATCGATGGAGATGGCTCCGGAGGCACTTCCCCGTCCTGGCAGGGTGCCAGAACAGAGACTTTCTGTCCCCCAAATCTCCCCTTCGGTGGCGGCGGCGCTGCGGAACTTTTCGTGGCTAGAGGCTTGACAATTTAGGGTTTTCGCATCGGGAGGCTTCTTATAGGCGAAGAGGCAAGGTCGGTGGGCGGCCAGGGCTAGCCCGCACCACCACATGGTGTGGCCGCCCTGTGGCCCCTCTCTGTCTCGTCTTCTGGCTCTGTGAGTCTTCCGGTAAAATATCAACTTTGGCTTTTGTCCCATCCAATTCCGAGAATATTCATTTTCTGACTTTCTGGAACCAAAAATAGCAGAAAACAGGCAAATGGCACTGTGGCATCTTGTTAATAGGTTAGTCCTAGAAAGTGTATAAAAAGTACTCCAAAGTTGGAACAAAACATAAGAAAGTAGATAAAACCAATCATGGAACATCAAAACTTATGGATATGTTAGCAACGTATCACTCGCCAACACGGTGCTAGTACCCAAAAAGACATTGATATCCTACGGATGTGCGTGGATTTCACCTCTCTGAATAAGCACTGCCCAAAGGATCACTTCCCGCTGCCGCGAATCAACCAGATCATCGAGTCCACTGTGGGATGTGAGCATCCCTACTTCCTCGACGCCTACTCAGGCTATAATCAGATTCGAATGAAGGAGGAAGATCAAGAGAAAACGGCGTTTACAACGCCTTTTGGTGTGTTCTACTACAACACAATGCCCTTCGGGCTAAAAAACGCAGGAGCCACCTATCAGCGATGCATGCAGGCTTGCCTCAAGAACCAACTTGGTCGCAACATCCAAGTCTATGTTGAGGACATCGTAATCAAAACCAAATAGGAAGCCTCGCTAATCGACGATTTACGCGAAACCTTCGCCAACCTCGACCGCTACCGGATCAAGCTTAATCCGGACAAATGCACCTTCGGTGTACCATCTTGGTAACTACTCGGATATCTCATATCTGCGAGGGGGATCAAGGCGAACCCGAAGAAAATAAAAGCCATACTGGCCATGGAGAAACCAAAGAACGTAAGAGGCGTCCAGCAGCTGGCTGGGCGAATAACGGTGCTCAGTCGATTCATTAGTTGAATGGGCGAAAAGGCACTACCCTTCTACCAACTTCTTCGCAAAGCGGACAAATTCGAGTGGACCAATGAGGTGCAGGAAGCATTCGAAGACCTCAAGCGTCTACTATCTACCTCACCAGTACTGGTGACCCCACGCGAAAGGGAACCACTGTTGCTATACATCTCCGCCACCAACCAGGTGGTTAGCACGGTGCTCGTGGTGGAGCGAGCCGAGGAAAACAAGGTTCATGGGGTGCAGCTCCCAGTCTACTACCTCAGCGAGGTGCTCACGCCAACAAAACAACGGTACCCGCACTACCAAAACCTGGCATACAACGTCTTCATGACAGTCAGGCGACTGCGCCACTACTTCCAGGAGCACCCAATCGTGGTGGTCACGACGCCCCGCTTGGGCACATCCTCAACAACCCCAACGCCACTGGGAGAGTCACGCTTTGAGGAATCGAGTTGTCTCCACGAGACATTACATATGAAAAGCGCGACGCGATTAAGTCGTAAGTTCTCCCTGATTTCATCGTGCACTGGATGGAGAACCAGCTCCCCGAAAAACCAGATATGTCTTACCTCTGGACAATGCATTTCGATGGATCCAAGCAAAAGGACGGAGCTGGCGCCGGTGTCATACTGACATCGCCCCAGGGAGACAAGCTGAAATATATTCTGCGAATACCGTTCACCGCCACCAACAACGAAGCTGAATACGAGGCCCTACTACACGGGATGCGGATGGCGGAAGCCTGCAGCGCCAAAAGGCTCATCATCTACGACGACTCCAAACTGGTGGTCAACCAAACAATGCACGAGTGCGACGCACTGAACGACAACATGATCGCCTACCACGACCTTTATGACACACTCGAAGGGGACTTCGACGGCTGCGAGCTGCGGCACGCAGGCCGTGAAAGCAATGAAGAGGCAGATGCACTCGCCAACATTGGCTCCACCTGCGCTCCCATACCACCTGGGGTATTTCTCGAGCGCATCTACTAACGCTCCATCAAGCAAAAGGCCGCAAAGAAGAAAACAAGCGCAACAACAGACTCGGGGGCTACGCCACCCAATGAGCCAATGGCACTCGATGACCTGAAGCTTGACACATGACTCGAAGGACCAATGGGGGTCATGATGATCGAGCCATCTTGGACTCAACCCTACATCACATATCTTCTCAACAAAAGGCTGCCTGACGACCCGACCGACGCGCGACACATCGCATGGCGATCCAAGGCATTCGCCGTCATCAACGGCAAACTATACAAGCGCAGCATCACAGGAGTACTCTAACGGTGCATTTCCAACGCGGACGGAAGGGCTGTCGTCCTCGACATACAAGAAGGGACTTGCGGGCACCATGCCGGCAGTCGCGCCCTCGTTTCCAAAGCTCTACGAGCTGGATTCTACTGGCCCAAGGCCATGCGCGACGCCAAGGACATCGTGTAGAGATGCAACACTTGCCAGCGATTTGCGGACAAGCCACACGCACCTGGCGCAGAACTTCATGCAATGGGGACTCGACATGGTCGGCAAGCTTTCGAATTCCTCACGAGGAGGCTACGTCTACCTCTTGGTCGCAGTCGACAAATTCACCAAATGGATAAAGGCCATGCCGGTGACAAACCGGTAAGGAGCCAGTGCAGTCAAGTTCTTCGAGTCCATCGTCTATCTCTTCGGAGTGCCACACATCATCATCACAGACAATGGAACAAACTTTACCTATATGGAGTTCCAGGGTTTCTGCGAAAACCTGGGAATCAGTGTAAGCTATGCCTCTGTAGCTCACCCATAGACCAACGGTCAAGTCGAAAAGGCCAACAGGCTCGTCTGCGGCGGAATCAAGAAGCGACTCCTTAGGCCAATCAAACAAGCCACAGGATGCTGGCTAGACGAGCTGCAATCCGCACTCTAGAGTCTACGCACAACCCTAAACAGTGTCACAGGGTACACCCTGTTCTTCATGGTGCATGGTGCTGAACCGGTGCTACCCGCAGAGGTACGCTACAAAGCCCCGCGAGTGGTCGCTTACAGCGAGCATGAGTCAATTCTTGCACTCGAAGACTCCGTCAATCTCCTTGATGAGGCATGGGAAATCGCAGCAGAAAGATCGACGGTCGACCAGCAGAACCTGCGCAACTACCACAGCAGGAGGCTACGCCCTAGATCCTTAGTCGAAGGAGACCTGGTCCTGCGACTGAAGCAGCAAGGGCACCTCAAGCTCGAGTCCCCTTGGGAAGGACCATACGTGATTACAGAAGTAATCCCAGGTGGTGCCTATCGCCTCAAAGATTTTGAGACAGGAGTTGCATACTCCAACTCCTGGAACATCGCGCAACTGCGACGCTTCTACCCTTAGTCGTTTTTCTTCCTTTTACATTACAAATAAGGCTTTTTCAGCCATGCTACTTAGCCACACACTGTACCTCGTACTGATTCTACGAATAAATAAAGCTAAGTGCCCCGAAACTCTTGTTTTTCTAGCAATTATATCGCTTGGGGGCTACGCCACCCTTTACACCCTGGCTCTACGAACAAAACCCAGTATCCCGAGTACCTGACACAACAACAATCAAACCTTTGATACACCAACCCAGTTGCAACGCACCTGATAGGTTGGCAAGGTGCTGAGACAAAATAAGTCAGGCTAACGAAAAGGAACTATAGAGTACAAATACAGTCGCAAAACATACGAGCTAGCAAGCTCTTACACATCAATATCAATCAATTATATATAGCATACATATATGAACTTTACAACACTGGTACATTTATGTGTAGGATACAAGTTACACTACTGTTGCAACAGAAGAACGGTTCTCTGTTCCTCAAAGAGGTCGACAATTTCCTCCGCTGGGCGATCCACCGCCTGCTAATGAGGAACCATATTCCAAGTCGAACCTGCTGGCGGCGTCAGAGGTCCAGCAGCAACAGCTGTAATATCCACATCAGGCCTGTGCAGTCGCACCAGCGACAATGCAGCCTTGGCGCTAACCACTAACTATTGTCGCACGCACTCGCGAACTGCACTCAAATCCTGAAACTTAGCCAGGAGAGCCAACAAGCTCGAAGGGATGGCGTCCAGCAGGAAAATTGTCTAATAGATATTCTTCAGGCACGACTGCGATTTCTTTAGAAAGTGGAGCACTCGTGAGGCACGATCCTGCAGGGTCGCAAGTGCGACTGCGCGATCATGATCCACCCAGAAGTACCCACTCGCCTGAAGCTACTCCTGGGTCAAGTCGTTCATGCGAATGGCGATCCTATCCTTCTCATCCCGCGGATGACGCGCGCTGATAACTATACCAAGCAAGAGGCAAAAGTATGAAGGCAATGAACTACCGCGACTGACTACAAGAAAAGATAAGAGGGCAGAAAGCTAACACTTGAACTGGTCACCCAGCTGCACCACCTCCTCTAGTAGATATTTCTCTCGGGCGGTGGCCTTCTCCGCCCTCGACTTCCATACATCCGCGTTACCGCAGAGGATGGGCAGTTCGTGTTCCAGCTGCTTAACGCGATCGCTCAGTTGCGAAAGCAGAGACAGCTCATCCACCCTTGAGTGCGACTACACTAAGGCATCACCAGCGGATGGTGGATCCCGAGGCTCACTCGAAGGACCACTCGATGTACCCTATCAGAAGCCAAGCAAGAGACAATAAGGGACCAAGCAACACACGGACAAAAACTCAAGTGCATCCAAACATATCAAAAGCATCAACAGAGACACTTAGCCATCGGCATGGTTTCAACAAAAAGGAGTCGTGCTATTAACTATTACAAATATAACTACTGAGGAGTAGCCTGCTTCTTCGACTTTGACTTTGGTTTTGGGGGCCTCATCGAGTCTGTGGCAGTATCAGACACCATAGACTTCCCGTCGGCCCCTGACGCCGCAGCCTTCGCCGCCTTCTTGGCTCGCCACAACTCCTCAGAGTACTTGGCGACTGTGTTGATGAGCTGCGGCCCGTACTTGCCATGGGCAGTTACAGAAGAAGCAAAAACTACCTGTTGACCATCGGCGCCGACGGGCATCGCCTTGGAGATAGCAGCGGGATCCACCTCCACGCCTTGGGCTTGAACCATCGCGAGTGACATGGAAGCGCCAACCGCACGAATCGAGTTCTTGAAGTCTGCAGGAATACCCCTAGCAAGGGACTCCACTAGGTCATCCAAGTTCTCGATTAGCTCAGCTTTGGGCACCAGCTCCTCGCGGATGCGACTAAGTACACCCTTAGCTTTGGTCAACGTTCCCTGACTGGAAGCGCTGCAGTCTTCGACTATCGCGACGGCGCCTGCCAAAGCATCATCGCGATGAAGCGCCTGGGCGTCAAAACTCACACCACCAGCATCTACACAGAGCAAAGTATTAGCAAAAAAGCCAACACAATAACAAAGTCGAAAGAAAGGAAACAAAGGAAATCCAGACGAAGGAATACCTGAGAGAGACTTGGCAATCGAGAAGAGTTGTTCTTCGAACAACTTTTCCCTCTCAATGATGGAGGCACGCAAATCCTATTCGCGTTTCCGCAACTCATTCAGCACAACGACTGCCTCGTTGCGGCTCTTTACCGCCGCGGCAAGCGTCTTCTCAAGGGAAGCAGCATCGCGAAGAAGTTCGTTATGCTCAGTTGCAAAAATACAATGATGGATCATCAGTCGATGGTATAAAATATCACAAGGATGAAGAAGAAGGAGCAAAATAATACTAACTTTGAACAACGCGATGGCGGTTGTCCAACAATGCGTGCTGTCGACCCATTGCAAGCACTTGCTCTGCCAGGCGAGCAGGTTCCTTCACAATAAGATGTAACAGGGAAAAACAAAAGGATCAGCATATAGCATGGATGACTAATTCGACTGAAAGTAAAAGCAACATCACACATACATGCTCCTCCATAGACTCCGACATCGATTACCATGCAGTCATCCGGGCAACCATCTGGTGCTCCACAACATGTGGAGAACTTGATGAATTGTGCCTGGAGTGGGCCACCAATGGAGGAGAAGGAGTTTGATGAGCCACTTCCTTGGCCTTGGAGTCCGCGACTCCAGATTCCTTCAAAAATTGGACATCGCCAGAAGATGACGACGCCGGTTGACTATGGAACAAAACCAACATCAGGAAATGCAACTCCAAAAAGAACCAAGACAAGAAATGTAGACTTACCAGTCAAACTTATCAAAATGGAAGGTTTGATCTTCTGACTCCGACGACTCCTCCGACAGCCGCATCTTCTTGCGGATAGATGGTGCCATGGAACTCACATGAATAGCAGGAATTGGCGACTCTGCACCAATAGCTGGGCCTTCTGGAGTCGAAGGAGACGACACATCCGAATCTTTGCTGCGCGAATGCTTGCGAGTGTCCGGACTGCTGGACTCAGGGGCTTCCTCCTTCTCTTCAAGTGGGACGGTCGATTCTGACTCGTCCTCTTCATCTACTTCGCGAGGAATAACCCCCTTAGGAAGAGGGGGCAAACTGGGAGATACCTTCCAATCCTACATACAGAAAACAAGTCAGCACAAGTCAAGAAAATTAGAAGCGCTCGACAAAAAAAACTACTTCATAGCACAAGCATACCTCAAGAGGAGGGTTAGTAGCATCAAAAGGATGCACGACGGGTTCACTATAGAGCACATCCTTGAAGGTGTACTTGGTAACCAGTCACACCCTCTTATCTACCTCACCCACGGAAATGCCATCGGTAGATACGCGAGTGACATCGTCTGCACCAGCCCATTGGAACATGGGGTGGACTCTGGCCTGCAGGGGCTGGATGCGATGGCGCAACCATGTGTGAATGAGGGTGCAGCCTCCCTCTTCTTTACCCATGTGACTCTCGAGGTCGCAGACGCGCTCGTACAACACTTCTGTCTCCTCGGACTCGCCGGGCATCACCATGGTCTTCCAAGAACGCCTCCTCCTGCACGGCGTCGCGGGATCAAAAGGCGCGAGTCCGAAGTGTTCTCCGTCGGCCTTCTGGTCACGGATGTAGAACCACTTGTCCCTCCACCCTTGGACGGACGTCATGAGCTTGATATCAAAGTATGTGATGGAGGAGTCGACATGGATCCCGCAGCCTCCTACGTCGTAGACTACGGAACCAGATGTCGACTGACGCTTCAGCTTGAAAAGCCGTTTGAAGAGACCAAAGTCTGGCTTAATTCTGAGCCAGCACTCGCAAAGTGTAATATAGCAGGCGATGTGGAGAATAGAGTTGGGGGACAGCTGATGCAGCTGGAGCCCGTAGAAGTCAAGGAGGCCCCTGAAGAAAGGATGCAGGGGCAGAGACAAACCGTGGATGATGAATGCTAGGAACATCACCCAGAAACCAGCAGGAGGACAAGGGGTTACCTCACCACCTAGGACTCGCGAGTCACTGACCACGAGAGACAGTACTCCATCTTGACGAAGAAGAAGGAGCTCAGACGATTTGATGATGGATACGTGCCACGCGCCATTGGTTACGCGGGTGCCCGCGCCTTTCTTCTTCCCGGCGAAGGCGGTGCCGGTGCCCACAACGGTGGAGCTGCCCTTCTTCTTAGCAGCAGCAATGGAGGTAGCGGACTCAGCGGCAACACCTCCCTTCTTCGTCTTCTCCATCTTGCGGTGGCGATGCAAACAGAGAAAATAACTCAGAAACACACGGAGTTGGTCCAGCGCCGCGAACGGAACGAAACTCTAGGAGGCAGAGAGCAGTAGCAATGGCGATGGAGGCAAAATCAGAGAAAGAGCAGATGAGAAATTACCGCAGCTGCACTGCTACTTAACCCCCTGGGAGATGCAATCCAACAGCCAGCAGAAACCCTATTGGACGTGTGGCACACATCGTGATCGACACGTGGAGAGACTAAACCACGAACCGTCCCCCACTACCTCCATTATGCGGGGAAATCAAGGAGGCACAGTTAAAACGAAAGATTACCCACCCGGTCAAGTTAGGGTCAGAAAATGGGACCCATCGCTCGTCACGTCCCGTCAAAGCCGCTCACGCGGGCAACTGAGGTCATCACATCGTCAGCACCGAGGTCATCAAATTGAACACTAGAAGACTTCGACTACTTTAGTCCTTGCTCGAGTCTTCGACTCCACCAAGCACTCGGGGGCTACTCCCATAGGGAGCGCTGGTCTCGCACCCTACGATTTTCTTTTTATGCAGGAATATGGACATTCAAGACTTACCCAACCATTCAACGATGGATCATGGGTTACTCCCATAGGGAGCACTGGAAACAAATTCAACTGAAACAAGTAAAAAAAGACGACAGCAGTCGCAAAAGTTCTTTAGTCCCTGCAAGAGTCTTCGACTTAACCAGGTACTCGAGGGCTACTCCCATAGGGAGCGCTAGTCGCGCACCCTATGATTAGTTGTACATCGTACTGTGTGTTGATAACATCCACACTCGAAGTCTATGGCGACACCGCCTCATATTTTTCCCTACAAAGAGACTGCGTCTCCTGGGTTACCCGAATCATCTACGTGATGACAAAAAATTTGGAAGCCGCGCTTGCAGCATGAACATAAGACCTGAATAAGGCCTGGCAACGCATTTGTTGCACACTACCAGAAATATATCTGTGCCTGCGGGTACGATGAACATGCCTTGACAGACGCGTCGAGTGCTCACACACTTATACTAGAATTCGACTCCTGTAAGACCTTCGCGGCTTGAGGCGAATTACACCAGCACTTTTCCGAATTCGAGTCCAGGGACTCGAGTTCAAGTAGATTGCGTTGTTTTGCCCTAAGACAGTTAATTGACACCGATACATCGGTTAAATCATGCATGCATATCAACAATCCCTATGATATAAACAGAACACTCGAAAAAAATACTCAATCAGGCACTCAAAAGGCTTCATAAAGTCCCCAGTCGAATATACGATTCCACTGGACACTTAGGGGCTACTGACATGGGTATACCCTGTAGGTACTCGAGTTTAGTATGTACGGTCTAGATACAGTGGAAGCCCAAGGTGTTGCCACGGCCCAATGAAGACTTCGAGTGACCCATGGACTCTCGATGACTTGTGAGACAAGAAGAAGTTTAAAAATAGAAAGTTTAAAGGGAAAACCCCTAATCTGTGACCGACTCTACCTGCTACCCGAGACCTGGCCTATCTATATAAAGGCTAGGAGGGGCAGCGAGGAGGACACACGCAACCCTAGTTTCCACAACTCTCACCAGATTGCATCTACGCGCCCCTGTAATCTTCGATTCCTTCATTAATTCCAAGAGCAGACAAGCAGGAGTAGGGACCTCTACGAGGCTTGAACCTAGGTAAACCTTGCATCCATGTGTGCTTGTTTGCTAGCCGATTGATGCTTCCAGTGCTCCCTCCTTCTCCAAAACCCAAGTCCATAACAATGGGCATTGACGAGTTAAACCCTCGTCACCAGGGCAGTAGTAGAGCGTGTCTGAGTCGAAGGGCCATAACCCTAGCACTAGTGAAGATTGGATGAGGCCAAGTGAGGGGCTATTCCCCAATCGTCTAGGACAGGACCGTAGCACAGCGAGTGGTGTAGTAGAGATGGCCGGAGCTGGCCATGGTAGTGCGACGATGACAACAACGACTCGAGCAACGCACGAGCATGCACATAAGATATGAGAAGAGTGGGGGTTTAGTCTAGGTCGGTCTCCGAACCAGTTGATCTAGACCGGTTGGTTCGGCCCAACTTGTTGGACCAAACTAGCAGGTGGGCCCAAGGCCTTTCCTAAAAATAAAATAAGGGGTAAATATAAATAGAAAACAAATTACTAAAATAACCCTATAAATGCTTCTAGCCCTAAAGAAACGCCTAAAAATCCTAAATATATATATATATATATGATATATGAACATGTTGACAAAAATAATATCTACATAGGAAAATATCAAATTGTTTGTTTGAGTTGCATATGATGCAACTAAAATGGAAACCATCATATCTCTTAATGAAGTAAGGTAAATAAATAAAAATCCTTAAAAAAATAAAAATCACTTTTGGATAAATATAATCCACTATCTTAGAAAAATATTAACTATGGAATTCTAAGTCATTTTGGCATTTCTAAAAATAATGGTTAAAAAAGAGTATAAAATTATTTTCTTATACTCCCTCCGTCTAGAAATAACTGACTTGACTTTCTCTATATTAAAATGTATCTATACACTAACACATGCCTAGATACATGCGAATCTAGCCAAATCCAAGTCACTTATTTATGGATGGAGGGAGTATTTGAATAAAAATATGTACTTTTTGTTATCATCTATAATCAAAATAAATCATTTTTTAGCTTTATTAAACTACTTAGGATTCATTGCAACATAGAAGTATAATTCTTGTTTTTTAAATTAAAAGAAATTTCTTTCAATACTTTAAATCATTTTAATTGAAAGTAAAATTACTTTTACTCTAACACAAAGAAGGATAAATAATTTAAACCATTAATTTGAATATATCATCGCGCACAGTTGAGTATATTGTTTCTTTAAACCAAAGTCAAGTAGGAGATCGCAATTAAGCTATTTCTTTAAGCAATAATATCAATTCTCAATACTTAAATTATAAACAAACTATTGAAGTCATATAATTGCAACCATTAGTAAAGTCAACCTTGTCTTTAGAATTATAATAAAAAACCAAGTCTTGAACTCATTGATCTCACACCCTTGATCATGCTTAGGAAAACCCTAGAACTTAGTAATGTGATAAAAACATTGTGCCTTAAATTCATTTATATTTTTATATTTAACTTTGTTTTGATAATCAATCAACAAGAAACATATTAGAATTAGGTCCTTGGGACTCTACTAACGTCAACAGTCTATATTCTGATAATCTTAAATATTAATTAACTAGGTATAAGTAACATTTTCTTTGAAAGTTATTCTTTTTGCCAATTTCAAAAAAACATCATTATTTCTTGTAAGCATAGTTAAACTTAAAACATGACCATTTCTAAATATTTAATATCAAGCAACTTTAAACATCCATAACTATTGTGTTTTACACTTATATCTTGTGTGGTACTCTTAAAAGTCTTAAAATATATTTTAGTTGTAAAGTAAACTTAAAGATGGACAAAAGATTTAAGAAATCACCAAAACACAACCCACGTTCAATATCTATGTTTACTTCCGGATTTATCGAAATGCATAGCATTACTTATGCATAATAGCATTTGCTTCTATAAACATTAGTCATTACCGGAACAATGATGCTATTTTCATATATTATAGTTTGTATTGTATTGAAAACCTTGGCTAGATAATCTTGCAGTCAAAAGGAAAGTTCATACTTGCTCATGTCCTTTGATTATTTTCTATCAAGTATTTGCAATATATTATTGTTATCACCTGCATTTCAAAAAGAAAAGTGTAGTTTCATAATTAACTTGAACTATTGATTATTGATCCGGGGTGATCAGATAATCTACTGTGGCTGGCAATGGAACCATGGTATGGTTTGTGGTTGTGGATTGGTTGTGATTCTATTGCACGACAAAGTATCACCTAGGATTCAATAACAAATTTCTCTAGTGATTCTTGCACCGTATATTACGCGTTGACCCTGAGATCATATGGCTCTGGGGAAGTCGACTGGAACTTCTTCTTTTTGCATATCAACGGCCAACCTTATTGTGGTGCTATAGTTTCCTCGTGGAGACCACATGGGTGGGACCCCTTAATGCCCCGCGATACTTGGTGTTTACAAGGATATGCAAGGGGTCTATCAAAGTTATAGCTGCCTAAAAGGGGTATAGCAGAGATAGGGATGCTTACAGAATCCTCAAGGGGTCTATCAGAGTTATAGCTTCTTGAAAGGAGGGGTATAGTAGAGATAGGGTTTCTTGCAGAATTGGGTGGACATGGAGGGACATAGAGAAGGGAAACAACCGACTTGGGTCCTTATATCGGGCCCCATATGTAGCAAGTAAGTATGGATAAGCTCATGACCTAGATGTGCAATATGGATAAGGATCTCTCAAGGGTAAAACAACGCACCTCTGTGGAGTGTAAATAATATGACATATTACTCCCTGTTCTAGGAAGGAGCTACAAATGATGTAGGAAAGGAACTCCACAAAGTTCTAATAACCCTATGAAGACTTAGGGACATAGTTTTTCAGAATAAAAACAAACTTTGAACAAATGTTTATGAAAAACTTCATAGGCTACGACCTATGTCTATGGTTGTACATAGTGCATCAAATAGTCCTCTTTAATGAACTTGCTAAGTACGCTCATACTCAATCGTACCTTCTTAACCCTTGCTAGATTCTAAAGACCTTGAAGACATTGTCAACCCAAATGATGCTCAGAAGGATTGCCAAAAGAAGATAAAGTTCTTCGGTGAAGCCAATGGGGTCAACATCTACATCAATTGAAGTGGAGACGAAGTTCCAGAATAGATAGGAAAACAGATCTCTAGTTCATAGAACCTATTTCTGTAGAGCATTATTGTAGTAGTAATCTCAAGCTAGATGTCTAAATACTATTCTTATCCATAATATAGTTATAAGTTGATATTTCTAGTTCTTATTTGTAAGAATTTTCTTCCGCTCTGTAATTTAGAGTCTCTCTAGATATTTTGTAAATCTTCGAGTTGTAATCTATAGTCATACCTTGTACCCACGATGTTGTTGTTGTACCACTCGAAGGGATGTAATACTGGTGGATTGGTGTTTCGTTCGTGTTACGTTAAAGACTTGCATACTACACCATGCAGTGGTATGCTGGGTTACCGCATGTTGTTATTCAATATTGTTGTCTTCCGGTTTGCTGCCTTCTGTTTTAATTGGAAATGTATGGATTGCAGGGAAAAACATTTGTGTTCATTGCAGGTCTATAATCTTTGTTGAAGTTCGTTGGTGGAATCCTAGCATAGAAATGTTATTTGTCCCTTGGTGCTGACACGTTAATCAAAATTCTAAAATTGTACTTTTGCTCAACTCTTAAAACATGATGTTTGATGAGTGCATATTTGCATCATGTTTTAAATTATTATTTTACGTTGTAGATATAGGATCTTGGTATTTTACAGCGCTCGCACGCACATTTTATGTCTGTATTCACCAGGATCAGGACAGATGATGGATCCAATGGAAACCATTCTTGGAGCAGTTGTACTATGGAGAAAAGGAGTCAAAAACAACGTAAATCGCTTATTTGGGAAATATTAATAATACCACAAGAAAAACAGAAGCGAACAAGGGAGGAAGAGAGTCCAACGACCAATTATACAACCGGGGCAACTTTTCCATTTGTATAGCTTTGGCCGTATAGTTGGCGCCGCTTCCTTCTCGTCAAATAGGTTCACCCCGTGCAATTGGTTCAAGGAGACGACATACAGAACACCCAGAAATCGCTAAAACCTCACCTCTGGAAGGTATCTGGAGGGGGAACTCATCAACAAGGGATCCATCTTCACCCTGCGCAGATCCGGGAGGCTAAGGCATCGATCTTCATCAACCACCACTGCATCACTACCATCTCCATCCATCCCATCTACATCTTGTCTATATCTTGTTGTAATTCCCGTACTCATTGTGGATTTATACAAGTACTATTCACCTATGATTGTTTCTATTACTATTGCTATGATCTTGATTGCCTCCATGTCTGAGTAGATATCTAGTTCTTGGGGAGATGGAGAAACCCTAGCATATGATTAAGGTGAGATAGAGATTATTATGTTATACATCATTATGTCTTCATCTTGATATTGGGAGTTATGCACCTCCTTAATATTTGCCTCTTATGGGAACTCAATGAAGGGGATTACTTGTTGGTAGACGGAGGAATGATAGCACTTACTGAGACTATAAAGCTGTTGTCATTCTTTACATACTAACTTGGGGAATCAAGGAGAACTCATTAAACCATGTCCATGCCGTGGGAGAAATCCCTTAATAGCGCAGTAACGTGACGGCTGTCGGTTACTGTCTGTTGTGGTTATGAGGACGATGTGTGCAGCGATGGCTGGCAAATCGTCCATATATAGAGCTCCTTCCACGTACATAAACATTATGAGAATATTCGTTATAATACTCTCGATTGCCTAGTCTAAATTGCTAGAGGTGTATCCACTATTCCCTGAGAAAGCCGTTTCCCTATTGTAGTTCTAAAGTTCTATTACACACGCGATTCCTACTTTCTGCATTAAGTTTTGCTTTACTTTAAATCGCCTTGTTCAACCAGAAACCCCAAAACAACTCTACTTTACTTGCATCTTAAAGTTATTTCTTAAGTACTTCATTTAGTTATAGTTAAAAGCATTTTAGTATTTGGCCTACTACTCCCTGTGGGATCGATATATTTATTTCGAAACTAGCTACAAACGATCTGTGCACTTGAAGTGATCAAGCTATTTTCTGGCGCTGTTGCTGGGGAGCTTACTGCTATAAGTCACTTTACTTTTAGTTATTTACTTTTGTTGTACTAATTTTTACTTGAGTTGCAGGACCACAACAATGGACAATACTCAGCATTTAAACTAGCTTAAGGCAGTAAGGAAAATGGGTTCGCCCATGGATGCTTTTATAACCGTCAACAAAAGCATAAATCCAGATGGAGTCTAGATCCATCCTTTATTATTTGAATTATTACATTCTAAGAAATTTGCAGGAACCAATGAAGAAAGTCCATATGGACACTTATAATTCTTTGAAGATATTCTTAGTTCCCTTATTTTCGATGGCTGTAGTCTTGATATGGTTAAAACCCAGTTGTTTAGAAAACTCTCTCTAATAATGTTTGCGATTGGGACAAATCTTTTTGTGCAGAAGCACCATGGACTTGGGAGGAATTGACAACCAAGTTCCTATCAAAATATTATTCTGAAAGCAAAGTTCACAGGATGAGAGGTATTATTATCAGTTTCAAAAATAATCCTAGTGAGGGCTTATATGAAGGATATCTAATGTATAAAATCTACCTAGATAATTGCCCCCATCATCGTTTGCTTGATTGGTTAATCACCTGTACCTTTTATGGAGGGCTAAATATTGAAAATAGGACGAATCTAGACACTACTTCAAATGGTAGTTTTCTATCTTATACCTATGCCAAGGATTGGAATCTAATAATAAAAATGAGAGAAGCAACTGAAAATTTTAAAGATAAGGAAACTATTACATATAGTTTTTCTAAATACGCTTGCATTAATGATTTCCTTGTAGATGAGAGGATATATACAATGATGAAAACCCTCGGTATTGATTCTTACTAAGCAAAGAAAATTATTGAGAATTATGTAGGGCATTTGCAGGTACCTACAGAATGGGAACCTCGTAAACCCCTCGAAGAAAAGAAGCATGCAAGAGCACTAATGGAAGAGTTCTCCTCGATACCTATACAGAGGATCTTTGAAAAAACACAAAGAGAGGAAGAAGAAATAAACAAGAGATTGAAGAAACCAGAAAGGAATTCCGAAGCTACAAATATAAATAATGTTATAATAAAGGATCTTATGGAAGCACGAATAGTGGAAGATGAATTGGTTATGTTAGGCTGTGAAACCTCGGAATTCATCAAAGGTAAGTTTCGAGGTAACAAAACTTCAAAACCAATGACCCCTATATATTGTGGAGAAACTTTCTTATATGGAATTTGTGAATCAATTTCCACCATAAATATTATGCCTTCATCGCTTTATGAAGAACTTCGCTACAACTTAAATAATCCAGATGTTGAACTGGTAGACACTATTATTAAATTGTCTAATAGGACCTATATAAAACTGGAAGGGGTAATCAGAAATATCTATGTCGTTATTGGCTCAGTCATGTACCCCCTTGATTTTCATATTGTTGATATGCCTCGAGATTCTTTTTGTCCTATTCTTTTAGGCAGGACTTTTATTTCCATCACCAAAGCTCGAGTAGATAATCAGAAGGAAACTATTTCACTAAAGTTTGGAGAAGAGGAAATGACATTCCACTTTTCCAAACTAAAGAAGAGGCCATATGAAGTGGAGTATATCAAGGAAGAAAAGAGGATTGCCGAGCTAGCGGCAATTCATTTCAGTACTCTACAAGATGAATTAGAAAGGAGCTTGATTAATTTGGAAGAAGCACCAGATGATGAGAAGAACGAAGACATGGATGATTACCTTCATTCAATTTCGGAAGCACAAAATCCACATGACTATGAAGAATTGGTAAGAACAGGAGATGAAGAATGATACGTTGCTAACATATCTCTAATTTTTGATGTTTCATGCTTGTTTTATATCTACTTTCTTATGTTTTGTCCACACTTTAGAGTATTTTATACACTTTCTGGGACTAACCTATTAACAAGATGCCATAGTGCCAGCATCCTATTATTTGCTGTTTTTGGTTCCAGGTAAGTCAGAAAATGAATATTCTCGGAATTGGACGGGACAAAAGCCAAAGTCAATATTTCACCGAGGGGAACACAGAGCTAGAAGACGAGACGGAGAGGGGCCAGGGGCGGCCACACCACCTGGCCGCGCGGCTAGGCCTGGCCCACGCCAGGGGTGGTGTGGCCGCCTCGGGCACCCCCTCGGCCTCCCCTTTCGCCTATAAGAAGCCTTTGATACAGAAATCCTAAGTACCGGCTCAAAATTCCAGGAAAGAGTCTGTAGCCACCATCATCTCTGTCCCTAGACCGGGAGGGATCTGAAGATCTTCCCGGCACCCTGCCGGAGGGGAGAATTCACCCTGGAGGCCTTCTTCATCACCATGCCTACCTCCGGTGTGATACGTGAGTAGTTGATCCCTGGACTACAGGTCCATGTAGTAGCTAGATGGTTGGTTCTTCTCCTTTGTGCTATCATGTCTAGATCTTGTGAGCTCCGTTCATGATCAAGATCATCTATTTGTAATCGTACATATTGTGTTTACGGGGATCCGATGAATATTGAGATGCTATTTCTGATTGATTATTGATTCTATCATATCTTTGTTATTTGTGATCTTGCATGCTCTCCGTTGTTAGTAGCTATCTTGGCCGAGTAGATGCTAGCAACTCGAAGAGGGAGTATTTATGCTCGATAGTGGCTTCATGCCTCTAGTAATATGAGGAAGTGATACGTCCAAAACGTATCTACTTCCCCGAACACTTTTGCTATTGTTTCTCCTCTATACTTGTGTGATTTGGATGCAACTAATGCGAACTGACGCTGTTTTCAGCAGAATTGCCTTGGGGTCTACTTTTTTGTGCAGAAAATCAACTATTAGGAAAAATCTCCAAAAATATGCCAAAAATCCTATTTCACCCGAAGACTCAAGGAGCCAGAATACGAGACGGAGAAGAGGCATGGGGTGGCCACACCACCTGGCGCGGGCCAGGCCAGGCCACGCCAGGGGGTGGTGTGGGCCCCCCAGGCACCCCCTCGGCCTCTCTCTTCGCCTATAAGGAGCCTTCTGACCTAAAAACTCTGGGGGTTCGACGTTTTTCCAGAAGGAGTTCCGCTCCGCTGCCACCACCAGATTCCATGAAACAGCACCAGAAACTCCGTTCTGGCACCCTGCCGAGACGGGGAATTGGAGGAGATCATCTCCATCATCATCACCATCGCTTCTCCATCGACCATCCATGTTTCCCCCATCTATGAGTGAGTAATCCCCCGCTATAGGCTATGGGGATGGTAGGGATTGGATGAGATCGTTCATGTAATGGCATCAGATTGTTAGGGCATGGTGCCTAGTATCTTTTATTAGTGCTTTATGACTTTGTTGCGACTTGTTGTGCTTAATGCTTGTCACTAGGGCCCGAGTGCCATGATTTAGATCTGAACTTATTATTGATTCATTATGATAGTATTGTTCTTGGTCTTACCTACAAGTTGTATACACACGTCATTGTCCGGAACCTATGGCCCCGAACTGACAGAAATCGGGATAACCGGAAGGGAATGGCTTTGATGTGAGGATCACATGTGTTCACGGAGTGTTAATGCTTTGCTCCAGTGCTCTATTAAAAGGAGCACCTTAATTGCCAGTAGTTCCGTAGAGGCCCCGCTTCAAACGGGCTGGCAGGACAAAAGATGTTGTGCAAGTTCTCATTGCGAGCACGTATGACTATATATGGAACACATGCCTAGGATTGTCTAGTACTTGGGTGCTTTATCTTATTTATCTATAATTGCCCTATGTTCTGATTGCTATGTGAATTGTCTTGTCCATGCAATGCCCGTCCATCCATCCCTATGCCTACCGCACTCTAATCCCACTGTTTACTGCTTTCGTTACTACTGTCTTTGCTTTACTACTGCTGTTACTTTACTATTCCTACTACAAAACTGTTGCTACTAATAAACTGCAGTGAGCAAGATTGTTTCCAGGTGCAGCTGAATTGACAACTCAGTTGTTAAGGCTTATAAATATTATTTGGCTCCCCTTGTGTTGAATCAATAAATTGGGTTTCACTTCCCTCGAAAATACTGCGATACACCCCCTATACTTGTGGGTCATCAAGACTATTTTCTGGCGCCGTTGCCGGGGAGCATAGCTTTATCTATCAAGTTCACTTGGATTCTCTTTTGTTCGCTGCTATCCATCCATCATGGGTAAGTCTCGTGATGGCAAGGTTCCTATTTTACCATCCACTACAAGAAGAGGTACGGTCCTGAACACCTCTACCGCTCTTGATTCACCGTCTGTTTTGAGTAAGTTCCTTACACCACCACATACACATGCTACACACACTGCTACTACTGCTGAATCTGAAACTTCTGATACTTATGATGCTGCTTCTACTGTGCTTGATAAGAGTGGTTCATTAGGTCCTTTCCTAGATGCTACGATTGCTAGAACTATAGCTGAAATACCAAAACTCCTAATGAAGACACTACCACACCTGTTAGCTCACCTGAGTCTAGTAAGAGTTATGATACTGAAGAAGATTATGTTGAGATGACTGATGAGTTTATTGAATAATGTAAGAACACCCATGATAGGAGCGCTGCTAAGAGTCTCCTTGAGAGGCGTACTATTAGACCCAAATTATCTCTTGATGCTAAATTTGTTGCTTCTCCCATAAACATTATAGATGGAGATTATGATTTCTCTCTCGATCTATCTTACATAGCTATTGTCGAGAAAGAACCTTTTTGTGGGACTAAGAATGAAAGTGCGATAGCACATATGAATGAACTCTACTATGAGTGGCTTGTTTTCTGATGATATTAAGATGCGTACTTATTTTTTTGCTAAGATTTTTCCCTTTTCACTGAAAGGAGAAGCTAAAACTTGGTTTAGTAATTTACCTCCTAGATCTATTGATAGCCCTGAGTGCTTGATTAGTACTTTCCTGCAGAAATATTTTCCTCCCAGTGCTAGACATGCTATTTTGCAGGAACTTTTTGATTTTAAACAGGGAGAAAAAGAGGTATTGCCTGAATCTTGGGCAAGGTTTTGTGCTTTGATTCATGCATAGGCTGGAAGTCCATTACCTAAGAATGAGCTTCTTGATATATTTTATAATGGACTAACCGAAGAATCTAGGACATATCTAGATAGTTGTGCTGATTGTGTTTTCAGGAATAGGACTCCAAAGGGAGATTGGGAATTAATGGCTAAAATAAGCAAGAATTATGAAGATTGGACTCCTCCTAAACCATCTATTCCGGTGCCTATTCCAACATCAAAGAAGAGGGGAGTTATTGAATTAAATGATGAAGTGATGAAGGAAGCTAAGAAATGTCTTAAGGAGAAGGGAATTAAAGCTGCAGATGTCAAGAATTTACCTCCTGTAGAAGAATTATGTAAGCCTATTCCCTACTCACCCACTATTGAGGTACACTCTCTCCAACACTTTGATGAAGGTGATATCCCTTACTTGAAACCTCCTGATCAATGCTTAGAAGAATTTGATATCTTTATTGTTAAGCAAGATAACTTTAATAAAAGGGTGCAAAATCATCTAATGGAAAACACTAGAGCTATTATTGAGTTGAAAGATATTGTGAAAAGAACCTCTAATGATGTTAAAATGATTGTTAAACACTTTCAAATGGTTCAAACTCAAATAGATCAACTCGTTAAAGTGCAAAACGACTTGCTAGTTAATGCTGCTAAAGAAAAACATGCTTATGAAATTAGAACTAGAAGTGGAGCTGCTACCTAGGATCCTCTATATCCTGAGGGGCATCCCAAAAGAATTGAGCAGGATTCTCAACAAGCTGAAAATAGTGGTTCTACTCGTAAGAAAAGGAAAAAGAAACATAAAAATGTTGTAGAACCCTCTGAACCTGCTATAGATCCTAATAGTATATCTATCTCTGATGCTGAAACTGAAAGTGGTGATGAAGAAAATGAAGTTCCTAATGAAGAAAAAGTTGAAGAAGAACCTGAAAACCACACTAAGAATACTAAATACACCAAAGAAGATTTTATTGCTAAGAAACATGGTAGTGAAAGAGAACCTTGGGTCCAAAACCTATGCCTTTCCCTGATAAGAAACACAAGTCAAAGGAAGATGAAAAGTATAATAAGTTTTGTGAGTAGATGAAGCCTTTATTCTTGCAAATTCCTTTAACTGATGCTATTAAATTGCCTCCTTACTCAAAGTATATGAAGGATATTGTCTCGAATAAAAGGAAGATCCCTAATGAAGAAATCTCTACTTTTCTTGCTAATTATTCTTTTAATGGTAAGGTTCCAAAGAAACTTGGAGACCCAGGGATTCCAACTATCCCTTGCTCTATTAAGAACAGTTATGTTAGGACTGCTTTGTGTGATTTGGGAGCTGGAGTTAGTGTTATGCCTTTTTCTCTCTATAAGAGGCTTCAACTTGAAAAATTAATACCAACTGATATATCTTTGCAAATGGCTGATAAATCTACCACTATTCCTGTGGGTATATGTGAGGATGTACCTGTTCAAGTGGCTCATAATTGCTTGATATTAACTGATTTTATTGTGCTTGAAATGCCTGAAGATGATAATATGTCTATTATTCTTGGGAGACCTTTTCTTAATACTACATGAGCTGTTATTAATTGTAATCAAGGAAAGGTGACCTTCAATGTTAATGACAAGGAACATACTGTCTATTCCCCAAGAAGATTGAAAGGACTTATGGTCTGAATTCAATTGAACATGTTGAAGGCATTCAAGTTGGAGAAATATATTGTCCCATACCAAGAGAAAAATTTGAAACTATTATGATAGGGACAATTACTATCAAGGTTGAGGTAACATAATCATTAGTGGAGTACAAAGTTTTTTCTCATATGCAATTGTTTTGGAAGCAAGACTTGATCAACCTTGCTAACAAAAGGATTCCATTGAACAAAACAATGTTTTCATTATGATTATCTCCGTTTATTTCTATCCTTTGCATTTTAGTTTTTTTTTGTTTAGTTTTCTTTGTGTTGTTAGTTGCTTGCATGTTAGAACTTCTGTAGTTCTAGCCTTGTATTGTCGTTGCATCATGTTTCCAAAACAAACAAAAATCTATCTGTCAGAAAAATCATTCTTCTATTTCTGAAAATTGCCCAAAAATAAAGTGTCTCGAAAAATTCTAGAAAATTCATATTAAATTTTTACGTGAAAAAAGGGGCAAAGGAGTACCTGGTAGGTACCAGGGGGGCCCACCAGGCAGGCACACCATGTGGTGGCACGGCTAGCTCTGGGTGGCGCCATGCCCTGGTGTGGGCCACCCCTAGCCCCCCACTAACTCTCTCCCCTGCCACTTTCTTCTCTCTCACGAGTAAGCTCCAGTTCATAACTCAAAATCGCGTTCTTACTGTGCTTGCTCTCGATTTCTTCGATCTCCTTTCTCAGCCCATCTTTCTTGCTGAAATTTGGAGCATTTGTTCCCTGGTATGTGACTCCTCCCCTTGTCCAAGTAGATATGTGGTTAGTGGTTTATATGTTGAGTCTTTTGCTGCTGTAGGTGACTAGTTATGAGGGCTTGTAAGCTTGTTTGATGCTTAGAGATATAGTTTTGATGCATGTTTAGGCCTCTTGCAAGTCCCTATGAGTAGAATCCTTCATTATATTTACTTTGCAATCACTTGTTTAATAGGTGTTTAAATTTCAGAATAGAAGATGAGTGAACACCACCTAAACCAACATGAGCTTTGGGTGCCTGAGGTCATGAAGGTCCAACGGGAGGAGGAAGTTTTTCCCTCCATTTATCCATGCCCTGAGTTCATGAGAGCTGTAGGAATTCTACAAGATTTCCACACTTTGGTTTCTAATGCAGGGTTAGAGCACTTTTTGGAAGATGAACCCTGTCAATTTGTGAAGCTAACCATGTCTGTGTTGTAGGATTTCCAATTTAGTCACTCTTTTCCTAACCCCATGGTCCATTACAAAATTTACAATATTGCTGTCAACATTTCTCTTGATGATTTTTGTGCAGCTATTAAGGTACCTCAATGGGGATCATGTAAGAAGATTAAGGAGAGACCTGAACCACTCATGGATTTATATGCAAAATTTGCCAAGGGAGTAGCTTCTCGAAGGAGAGTGGAAAAATACGTAACATTCATCTTCCCTCCATTCGCTACTTTGCCTACTTTATTGCCAAGTGTGTTCTTGCTAGGAAAACTGCCAATAAGTTATCTTCGTTTGATCTAGCATTCATCTTTGCTGCTCTTAGACGAGATAGGTCTTACAACTTGGGTGCTTTGATAGCTTTCCGTCTTGCTGCTAACCGTGAGAAAGGTGGAATTTGTGGAGGCCTTATTGCTTCTCGTTTACTAGCATTGCATGGTTTAGTGCCTCATCATCTAGACCTACAATTTCCCATAGAGAGGCTTGATCTTAATTCCATGATACAGCATAAATTTCCTCGTGGGCTAGTATGAGTGAGTTATCTTATGAAATAACCTTTCTCAAAGCTGGTTGGAGAAAGAGCAACTCCGAGCGTGTTGTTCTTTTGCCTGCACCTGTTTTGTTTAACATTGATAACAGGGAAGGATGGTCCCTCACTGAGGAGGAGCTTGACATGTACCTGGGAGAGCTCTCCCAACAGGAGCAGGACACTAGAAGGGATGTCACGGATGATTCGGTCCAGCCCTCGAATGAGGGAGAGTCTTCATATCAGCAGCCTGCTTATGATTGGGGAGCTTCTTCCTCTTCTCATGGGCCCAGCTACGACCATTCTTACCAAGATCCGCCCGCTTGGAACCCCTTTTCATACATGGATTGATACCCACTTAGGCCAAAATCCTAAGCTTGGGGGGAGGTACGTCGACACCGCACTCATCTCCATATCATGTTGCGTCGGTACTTTGTATATTCATGTTTTCGTTCTCTTTTTAGTTTTCGTTCTTCTTTGCTTTTGCTTGCTAAAAACACAAAAAGACCAAAAATATTTCTGTTGTTTCTCTTTGGTTTGCTTCTTCTTTTTGCCTTGGTTTGCTTTTCCTTTTTTGTTTTGTTTGAACTATTCGAAAAACCCAAAAAGATTTTGCTTTGTTTGTTTTTCCCTTTTGGTTCTTGTAAAAAAAATCGAAAACACCAAAAATATTTGTCGTTCTTCTTTGGTTTTTGCGAGTTTGCTTCAGGGTTCAGCAGTCCTCAGTGGATATTGGTTTCATATTATTATTCAAGCCACACAAGTGAATAGTGATAATGAGGATCAATGACAACTTGAGGCGTGGTAAGAGGTTGGTAACGAACTCTATTTGTTTTCATTTTTGTACATATACTCAACATTGTGGGCATGTTTAGCCCATTCATGTAGAGTGTATGTTTTCTTTGGATGCTTAGTAGTTCTTGCTTTCTTATGATTAGCTACAGCTCGCTAATAGTTTGTAGCATGTCTTATGAATGTTTGCTTGCATTGCTCTATTCATAAATTGGTATGACACCGTGGTATCCTCCTCTGAATGTTTCATTTGATTGACTTGGCACATGCTCACGCATGCACAAGACTGTGATAATCAGTTAAGACTTGATGAATTATTTTGCCTTGAGGATCTTGAATCACTTTCATGCCATGAGTAGTCCTGTTATGTTGCAAGCATGATAATGACAGTTATTGCTCTCTCGTTTGTCGCTCCCTTACTATTGCTAGCCTTCACTTTTTCTGTGTATGTTTTACTCAAGTTTCCAACTCCCTAAACCAAATATTTCCAAAGTGTCCACCATACCTACCCATTTGCATCATTTTCTACCTCCGTGCATATTCAATATGCCTTGTTTTCTTCCGAATAAAATGTTTGCTTGTTATGAGAAAGTTAGTTAGTAAAGCTCTTACGAACTTGATGGCACACTTTATTTTCTTGCACTTAATAAACCTGAACCATTGCGTCCTTCTTTGTTGTGCATATGCTTGCGCTTTATGAGTTGAAGTTAGCAGAACCATGTATCATGGGGACCGCTTTCAATGCTTCATAGGTATTTTGTACCTAGTTGATATCATGTTCTTTTGCTTATGGATCCCGACGGTGTGAAATAAAAGTGGAACTTGCAAGATCATGGAGTTTGTATGTATGTTAGAGAAACGCCTGGGCCGCTAGCCTAAGCCATGCCTAATCATGGTGGAAACTTGCAGCAAACCATAATGAGCATTCTATGAAGCATCCTCAATAAAAATCTATGCACATAGTAAATAAAAAGATCGCCGAGATGCTCATTGTCTGCTTGCCTTGTATTTTGATTATGGGATAGCTCCCGTGTCATGTGCAAGGGGTACCCAGTTGGCGGTTCTCTATGATACGTATGTACTTACAATGACAAGAGCTTACTTGTGACTGAAGTTGAGTAGCATGAGGATCGGTCTTCATAAGTAAGGGGCATGAGACTTCGATTTATAACTTGTCAAGCATATCCTCTTAGTTGTGTCACTTTGACCTAACCACATTTAAAGATGCTTATGATAGGGGCAATGAGAGCTCAAAGCTAATGAGTACCATACTTTCAGCATTTGGAAGCCTTTCAAAATTATTCAAAACCTCTTTCTTCTACTTGTTGAGTCTCCACATATTCTTTGAGCACCTTCTTGAGAGCATAGTTGTCATTCTTTGTGTTTGTCCCATTACTTGATTATTTGTGTTATGACTTTGATGCTTGTATCCTTGATATCTTTACTTCTAGTCATCACTTGAACTTCAGAGGTGCCTTGGCATTCATAATCAAAGGCAAGCGAGATACCACTCTATCATACCTTTCTATGAGCATTGTAATGTTGCTTATGTTTGTGCCTCATGCTACTTATTATTCTTGAGTTGGAATCTCTTCATAACTTGCCAAGACTATTAAGTAGACTCAGTTGCATATTCTTTATTATGAACTGTCTAAGTAGTTGATCACATTGCTGAGAATATTTACATCATATGAAGCAAATGTGTTCGTGAAAGTTCTTTTATCGCACTCAGTTTTCAACTGAATTGCCTGAGGACAAGCAATAAGCTAAGCTTGGGGGAGTTGATACGTCCAAAACGTATCTACTTTCCCGAACACTTTTGCTATTGTTTCTCCTCTATACTTGTGTGATTTGGATGCAACTAATGCGACCTGACGCTGTTTTCAGCAGAATTGCCTTGGTGTCTACTTTTTTGTGCAGAAAATCAACTATCAGGAAAAATCCCGGAAAATATGCCAAAAATCCTATTTCACCAGAAGACTCCAGGAGCCAGAATACGAGATGGAGAAGAGCCCTGGGGTGGCCACACCACCTGGTGGCGCGGGCCAGGCCAGGCCGCACCAGGGGGTGGTGTGGGCCCCCCAAGCACCCCCTCGGCCTCTCTCTTCACCTATAAGGAGCCTTCTGACCTAAAAACTCTGGGGGGGTTCGACGTTTTTCCAGAAGGAGTTCCGCTCCGCCGCCACCACCAGATTCCACGAAATAGCACCAGAAACTCCGTTCTGGCACCCTGCCGGGACGGGGAATTGGAGGAGATCATCGCCATCATCATCACCATCGCTTCTCCATCGACCATCCATGTTTCCCCCATCTATGAGTGAGTAATCCCTCGCTGTAGGCTATGGGGATGGTAGGGATTGGATGAGATCGTTCATGTAATGGCATCAGATTGTTAGGGCATGGTGCCTAGTATCTTTTATTAGTGCTTTATGACTTTGTTGCGACTTGTTGTGCTTAATGCTTGTCACTAGGGCCCGAGTGCCATGATTTAAGATCTGAACTTATTATTGATTCATTATGATAGTATTGTTCTTGGTCTTACCTACAAGTTGTATACACACGTCATTGTCCGGAACCTATGGCCCCGAAGTGACAGAAATCGGGATAACCGGAAGGGAATGGCTTTGATGTGAGGATCACATGTGTTCACGGAGTGTTAATGCTTTGCCTCGGTGCTCTATTAAAAGGAGCACCTTAATTGCCAGTAGTTCCCTAGAGGCCCCGCTGCAAACAGGCTGGCAGGACAAAAGATGTTGTGCAAGTTCTCATTGCGAGCACGTATGACTATATATGGAACACATGCCTAGGATTGTCTAGTACTTCGGTGCTTTATCTTATTTATCTGCAATTGCCCTATGTTCTGATTGCTATGTGAATTGTCTTGTCCATGCAACGCCCGTCCATCCATCCCTATGCCTACCTCACTCGAATTCCACTGTTTACTGCTTTTGTTACTACTGTCTTTGCTTTACTACTGCTGTTACTTTACTATTCCTACTACAAAACTGTTGCTAGTAATAAACTGCCGTGAGCAAGATTGTTTCCAGGTGCACCTGAATTGACAACTCAGTTGTTAAGGCTTATAAATATTCTTTGGCTCCCCTTGTGTCGAATCAATAAATTGGGTTTCACTTCCCTCGAAAATACTGCGATACACCCCCTATACTTGTGGGTCATCAGGAAATGACAGAAATCTCTAAGGTACTAGATGTGATGTTGCTACTAGGGAGAAAATAGCAACCCTTTGTTCATAGAACAATCGTATTGTTTACTTTACACACTTTGCTTAATGCAATTATCTGTTGCTTAGAACTTAATACTGGAGGGGGTTCGGATGATAACCTGAAGGTGGATTATTAGTCACAGATGCAGTTGGATTACAATCTATGTATAATGTTGTAATGCCCAACCAAATTTCATAGGAGTCAAGATGATTAGTACATTCATGTTTGCTTTCTCGATATTTGTCAATTGCCCCGCTGTAATTTGTTCACCCAACATGTCATCTACCTTAAGGAGAATCACCACTAGTGAACTATGGACCCATGTCCTTTCTTTTACCATCAATCTACAATCTACTATTTACTGTTTTCTGTTTACTTTCTGCAACCAATTACTATCTTCCACACAATACGTTTAATCCTTTGTTTTCAGCAAAACTGGTGAGATTAACAACCTCACTGAGTTGGGGGCAAAGTTCTGTGATTGTATTGTGTAGGATTCCAAGTTGGAAATAACACCTAGGAGGTGTTTCCTTGATCCTACTGGTTCGATAACCTTGGTTTCATAACTGAGGGAAAACTTGTTGTTATACTCATCATACCTTCTGAAAGGGAAATGGACGTCGCCTAGAGGGGGGTGAATAGGCGTTTTAAAATTATTACGGTTTAGGCTCTAATAAATGCGGAATAAAAAAACTTAACGTTTAATTTATCAAGCCAAAACCTATATCCACTAGGTTCACTAAGTGCACCAACAACCTACGCTAAGCAAGACAAGCAACAAGGTTATAGCGAGATAATATACTTCAAGCAGGATGGCTATCACAATGTAAATTGCATAAGTAAAGGGCTCGGTTAAGAGATAACCGATGGACGCGGAGACGATGATTTGGTTCCCGAAGTTCACTTCCAAAGAAGCTACGTCTCTGTTGGAGAGGTGCGGGGGCGCAATGTACTTCGAATGCCACAAGTGGCTCACCTTGAGGTGTGGTGGCTCGATGCTCACCCAACACCACACAAGGCCTCACCCCAAGATGTGAAGGCACGCAACCTACCGACGCCACAACAGGCTCACCCTATTCTCTTGTGAGCTCGCCACAAAGGCCTACTCATGTTCCACTATGGGACACTTGAGGGTGGTCACCGAACCCGTACAAGATTGGGGCAATCTCCACAACTCAATTGGAGGCTCCCAACAACAATGCCACAAAGGCTACAAAGCCACAAAAGGCAACAAGGCCACAAAAGGCTACAAGACCACAAAAGGTCAACAATCCAACCACACAATCGTCTAGGGTTCCAAGAACCCAAGAGAAACAAGCCCGAGGGCTTGAACTCGCCAAATCTCCGAGGAGAACTCAAACCTATGCACCAAATGCAAGAGGCAAGTCCTTCACTCTCAAATTCCACCAAAGCTACAAAATCTATTGGGGGAATAAGGGAGGAAGAACACAAGAGGAGAACACAAAACTCCCCAAGATCTAGATCCCAAGGATTCCTTCACAAAGAAGGGATTTGGTTTGGTGGGGCTTATAGATCTAGATCTCCTCTCTCAAATCTCTCAAAAAGATGCAAGAATCATGGGAGGGGAAAGGGGAGAGGGAAAGCTCTTCAAGGTCAATAATGGAGGAGAGAGAGGAGGGCAAAACCAAGAAAAAGCAAGTTAGGGCCGAAGGGGAAAGGGGAGCTCCTTTTAAAGGGCTCCCGATCTGCCCGTTACTCACAGATTCGTGCACGGCCGGTAGTACCGGTGGGTGGCCGGTACTACTGGTGGCACTCAGCCAACGGTCCAGAAACGAGGTGCAAACGAACACAAAAACGAGGCCGGTCGGTACTACCGATGAGTCACCGGTACTACCGCCTGTGCCGATACTACCGCCCAAGATTCCGACCGAAGTTCTGACAAATACGCACACCTAAACAGAGAGGGTACTGAACCAAAAATGGGGTTGCCAGAAGTTGGGCCAGAATTAACACCGGTACTACCGGCGGCAAACTTCCCTAGAGGTACTACCGGTGGCCCTTCGGAACTACCGGCCAGACAAAAACTCCAGAACCAGAAATGCCACAACTTTTGCATCCAAATTCCAAACGAGATGAAATTAAGTTTGTTGGAAAGATAACGACGTGTAGAATCCACAAGATCACAAAGGGAGAAAATACCATGAATATATATGTGAGATACCTCCCAAGGTGTGGAGCCAGAAAACCCACAAGATCAAAAATGCAATAAGATATGCATGGGAAATCCGTTTTTGATGAACTAGAGCTTATTATGAAGATAACCACAAGCTCTAGATCGTCACATGGACAAGAACCAAACAACAACCAAGAAAGATGATGCTATGTATTCAAAGGTTTGAGCTCTCTCCGAAAGATACGAACGATTCACCACTCGAGAGCCCCTCTTGATAGAACGGCTATCTATCCTAAACCCAGTCTCCCAACACTACAAGAGACCGGTAAAGTAGAAACCCTATCAAGATCATACCTTTGCCTTATGCATCCCACTTGAGCTTGATGAAGATGATCTTGCCACCTTCAAGATGGAACACCTTTCTTGATTGCTCGTGCTTGCTCTTGCTTGATGAAGACTTGCGAATGGCTCCCCTATACTCCATGGGGAAACCTCTTCTTTGACCTTGTCTTCATCACTCCATGAACACCGAGGAGTCAAGCTCCAAGCATGAGATCTTCTAGAGATGGTGCATCTTGAGCTTGCACATCATTTCTTGATGATGTCTTGAAGAGAGCCATGAGGAACTCCATCTTCTTCTTCTTCAAGACACACTTGATCTTCTTCTTCTACTTGATTCCAATAGGCACAAAGCCCTTAGACAATGCTTCTTCTTTTTCATCCTTGAAACCAACACATGGTCCAAGCGACACCAATGGACAAACCTACAAGTGAGACTCAATTTGCACATTAGTCCATAGGGATTGTCATTAATTACCAAAAACCACACATGGGGGCATACATGCCCTTTCACCTTCCTCTTGGGGTTCCCCAACAAGCTCAACATATTGAGTAAGCAAGACTTTTTATGGCGCCATTGCCGGGGAGTCAAGGACATCTTCACAAGGGGAGTCCCTCATAACCAATCTCTTTACTTTGTTTTATTTGTTTTGCTTAGTTTATTTCTGCTTTGTTTGCTTGTTTATTTATCAAAAACACACAAAAATTAGTTGTACTAGTTTGCTTTCTTTATTAAAACACAGAAAAATGACTACTCTTGAAAACACTAAGTTGTGTGACTTCACTAGAACCAACAACAATGATTTCATGTGCACACCTATTGCTCCACCTGGTCCTGAAGCTACTTTCTTTGAAATTAAACCTACTTTACTCAATATTGTTAAGAGAGAACAATTTTCTGGTATTGGTACTGAAGATGCTGCTGCTCATCTTAATAACTTTGTTGAAATTTGTGAGATGCAAAAACATAGGGATATAGATGGAGATATTATTAAGCTTAAATTGTTTCATTTCTCTTTGAGAGGAAAAGCTAAAGAATGGTTGCAATCCCTAACTAGAAATAGTATTGATTCTTGGACTAAATGCAAAGATGCTTTCATTGGAAAATACTATCCTCCTGCTAATATTATATCTATGAGAGGTGAAACAATGATATTTAAACAATCTAATAATGAACATGTTGCTCAAGCTTGGGAAAGAATGAAATCTTTGGTAAAGAATTGTCCCACTCATGGACTGACTGCTTGGATGATTATCCAAACCTTTTATGCAAGACTGAATTATTCTTCAAGAAATCTACTGGATTCTACTGCTGGAGGTACCTTTATGACCATTACTTTGGGTGCTGCAGCAAAACTTCTGGATAATATGATGGTTAACTATTCTGAATGGCACACTGAGAGAGCTCCACAAGGTAAGAAGGTAAATTCTGTTGAAGAAACCTCCTCCTTGAGTGATAAAATTGATGTTATTATGTCTATGCTTGTTAATGGAAAAGCTCATATTGATCCAAATCATGTTACCTTAGCTTCTTTGGTTGCTAAATAAGAGCAAGTTGATGTGAACTTTATAAGAAATAATAATTTTGGTAACAATGCTTATGGTAATAACAATTAGAGGCCTTACCCTCCTAATAATACTTATGGTTATCATGGCAAACCTGGAATACCTAGTGAAGGAAGAATATTAGAAGTTGAAAGATCCACTAAAAATTTCATGCAAATGCAATATGAGTAGAATAAATTATTTACTAAAACCATGGAGGAACAATCTACTATCTTGAAAAACATTAGCCATCAACTTGAGAGTTTAAATAGGGAAATTCCTAGTTTGCAATTAAAACTTTCTAATGCTGAAAGAAATATATCATCTTTATCTGAAGCACAATCCTCTTTGATTAATAAAATGGCTGCTAAACCTAAAATTATTGAAAATGCTTTTGCTGCTACTCATGCCATACAAGTTAGAATTGATGAAAATGTTAGACCATTAGCTGAATTGCATGCTAAGTGGGAAAGGGAAGATGAAGTTGCTAGAAATATTAGTATTTCTACTATCACTACCACTAATGTTGAAGCTAGTAAACCCAATGGAACCTTTTCTAATAAAAATGCTGAAATTCTTTGAAACATGGGAAACTATAGCTCTACTTCTTTAGATGATAATTATGATTTTGATTTTGATGGTTGCAATATCTCTGAAGTAATTATGTTCCTTCAAAAGCTTGCTAAAAGTCTTAATGCTAGTGTTATGAATATGGCCTTTACAAAACACATTACTAATGCTCTCATAAAAATTAAAGAAGAAACGATGAAACATAAAGCCTCTATTCCTATGAAATTAGAAGATGGTTGGGAACCCATCATTAATATGAAAGTAAATGATTTTGATATCAAAGCTTTATGTGATCTTGATAGTAGTGTTTCTATTATGCCTAGAAAGATTTATGAAATGCTTGATTTGCCACCATTGGAAGATTGTTTTCTAAATGTCCCACTTGATGATAATGCTAAAAAGAAACTCATGGGGAGTATTAATGATGTTCTTATTATGGTTAATAATTCCTATGTCCCCGTTTATTTCTATGTTTTGGATGTTGAATGCAATGCTTCTTGTCCTATTATTTTGGGAAGACCTTTTCTTAGAACTGTTGGTCCAATTATTGATATAAAAGAAGGCACCATTAAATATCAACTCCCACTCAAGAAATGTATAGAACACTTCCCTAAGAATAGAGAGAAGATTCCTTTTGCCTCTCCTATTAAAATTTTCTCTTAATGCTTCTTCATTTGAGAATACTTGATTCTTTTCTTGCTTCTTATGCCTATCTTAAAGGCGTTAAAAAAGTACTTATTTGGAGATAACCCAAAAGTTTTAGTTGATTCTTGGAAGTTATTGCTTCAGTAATAACCTCACCTTATCATTTTTGTGTGGTTTTTGTGCCAAGAGTAACATCTAATAATAGAGAAGTAATGCTTGGGGAAAGTTGCCGTCCGAAACAGATTTTTGTGCTTCGCTGTAAAAATTCGTGAAAAATCTCTGTACGTTGGTTTGAGCTGTAATATTTTGTGTTTCTGTTCCAGGTTATTATCCAACTTTCGTTAGTTCAACACTTTCCGATTTGAGCAACAGAAGATCTTCGACAAAATCGGTTTTTACCTACTGGTCTGTTTTGATAGATTTCAACCATTATTTGCATTTGCTTCTTATTGATTCCTTTTTGGGGAAATTGAGCTTTTTGAGGGAATTCCTATAGTAGCTTGTGTTTTAATAGAAGTTTTACTTGCATTGAGACTAAAAGACTTATTATCTTGAGTATACTAATGTTGCTAATGAAGACTGTATGAAGTTTTGTATGAAGGAAATTTTCAGGTGTAGGGAAAGAATGATGTAATGAGATGAAGAATGGACTAAAGCTCAAGCTTGGTATGCCACCCGTGTCACCCCAAGAAATATCCAAGAAGTACAAGCGTCAAAGCTTGGGGATGCCCAAGGCATCCCCTTCTTCATCAATAAAAATCTCAGGTTTCTTCCAAACACTTCATTTTTATTGTTTCATGCACACTTGTGTTGTTCTTGGAGCGTCTTCGTTTTTGTTTTTGGTTTTCGTTTGCTTAGTTTGCTTGAATAAATTGGTTGGACCCCCTCATTCATACATTAGTTTTCAAATAAGTTGGTTTGGATTGGAAAAGAGTAGGAAAAGTTCATGCTTAAGTGGTAAAAAGGAGCTTGCTTTTGACTGTGGCCTATGCTTTGTCATGTCATGCTTGGTATTGTTTTGGCTATATGCTTAGTGATTATTGTTGTAGCATGACATGTTATAAAAAATTGAGATTGCTTAATGTGCCTTGAAAGAATCATGCGTTGTTTTAGCATATTAAAGCATAGTATTGTGGTATTCTTCTTTGATGCTTTATTTGGGTGGACTTGGCGCATGCTCACACCATGTTAAGACTATCCCAAGTCACCATAGCCTCTATGATCCTTTAGTTTTCGACTTGTAATATCACTTTATGATTTAATTAATAATGTTTTGTCACTTTGCATGATTATGGCCATTATTGCTCTCTTAGTTGGTCGCTCCCAGTTTTTTGCTAGCCTCCATAACCAAGTATGAGTTCCACTCATCCATCCAACTCCAAATAAAACCAAGTTATTCCAAAGAGTCCACCATACCTACCTATTAGCATATGTTATTCCAAGTATATTCATGTTTTTATCTATCTTCTGATTTAAACTTGTTATGTGAAAATTAGTGATTAAAGCTCTCACGAACTTGATGGTACACTTTACTTTTCTTGCTCCTAATAAAATTGAACCATTGTGTCATCCATTTTGTATATGCTTGCACTTATATGTTGCGTATTAGCAGAACCATGATGTCATGGGGAACGCTTTCAACATTGCACTTCTACATTGTACCTAGTTGATATCATGCTCTTTTGTCTATGGATGTCGTCGGTGTGAAATGAAAGGGGATCTTGTAAGTCCATGGAGTTATGTATATGGAGCTCCTCCCACGTACATACACATTATGAGAATATTTGTTATAATACTCTTGATTTCCTAGTCTAAATTGCTAGCGATGTATCCACTATTCCCTGAGAACGCCTTTTCCCTATTGTAGTTCCAAAGTTCTATTACACACGCGATTCTTACTTTCTGCATTAAGTTTTGCTTCAATTTCAATCGCCTTGTTCAACCAGAAACCCAAAAACAACTCTACTTTACTTGCATCTTAAAGTTATTTATTAAGTACTTCGTTTAGTTATAGTTAAAAGCATTTTAGTCTTTTGCCTACTGCTCCCTGTGGGATCGATATCCTTATTTCGAAACTAGCTACAAACGATCTGTGCACTTGCAGTCATCAATGTGTTATCCCAAACACATATGATGTTGCAATTTTCCATAGGTTAGAACATGTATTGCATAACTCATTACTCCTGAGATTGCAACACAATTAATGACCTATAATTGCTCGTAATGGCAATGTAGTGTGTACAGTTTTAGTATCAATGTTGTTGCGAATACAGTAGGCGTTCGGGCCTAAAAACAATAATTTTTTCCTACACCAATAAACCTAATGCTAGGACCTATCTATTAGTAATGCAGTAATGGGAGGGGATTTTCACGAACTTACCTTTGAAGACCGAAAAGCGTTGTCAACGCTCAGGAGAGCGTGGTTGATGTAGTCGTACCGACGCAGACCTTGGGGTCGTGTTGAAGTCATGCGGCTCCTATGGCTCTGACGAATTCTAGTGCCCCAAGTGTTGCACCTCCGAGGGAGTTACACACGCCCGTGCCTGACGATGACTCCCGCTCCTCCGATCCAGCAACAGTTGTGGAAGTGGACCTTCTGGATCCGAATCCCGCAGCATGATGGCGCTCCACAGTGAAGAAGTCTCCTAATCACGCAGTCCAGACTTGAGACCACGGTCACGGGAGAGAGAGAATATCAACTGGAGATCTCCCCAAAAGAGAGGGAACCTTTATTGATTATTGGTGTATTTACCTCTCAATATAAAGGGGAAAAGGCACCCCATAGCTAATTAGCTTAGCCATGTGAGACTAAAAGGGAGAGGACAGGGGAGGGGTGGCTGGCTGTCCAAGGCCCCCATGAGCCCAGCAGGCAGGTGCATGGGGCCCATGAGGCCCCTCCTCCCTTTCTCCCTTTCTGGTATTTTCCCTCATGGGCCTTTTTCCCTAGGGATTTTGGCCCAATAGTAAATTTGACTATTTAAATTCCTCTTATTTTATTAAATAAATATAAATAAATGATGAAATCAATATTTAACATTTATTTACATGTTATTCAACCCTTGTGGCTATATAACTCCTTCCATACCATTCTGTACATCCTTTGGACTTTTCGAAACTCTTCAGGTTTTCTCTCTTTCTATTCTTCGATGATTCGGCAGATACCAAAATGATCTTCGAGCATCATCAAGCCCTTAAGCGTGATAACCCATGGTTCGGGAACACTCCATACATCATGGTCATGACCCCTCTCATACCAATGATCATCAGGAGGACCTGGATGCCCATGATGACCCCTATGCATTCCACGAATTTATGTCGTTGAACCATGAATGTCATGTCATGTTCCTTTTGTCTCCGTGATACTTGCATTGTCCATGACCTGATCAATGACATCACCATGACGTGTTCAATCTCGTTACCGACAAATGCTACTTAACTCATTTTGACAAGTGATATCCTTGTGACCAAGTCGCACGCTGTGCAACTATTGGATATAACTTCTCCGAGTGGGCCCTTGAGTATCTTTCTGTCATGCAGATGGACAAATACCGCTCTTGACACATAATGCCTCTACATGCCCCTATGAATACCTGAGCACACCTTTATGATCACTGTTTAATAGAGTGACGTTTGATGCTATCAAAGTAATCTTGGGTGACAGTGATTGATATGGCCTCCCGGTCTAAGAAGCAAGACACTATGTTTCCTAATCATCATAACTTGAACTTCGTGACATGATTGTGTCACGATGCTTAGATTGGGTATTTCTCATCATCTCATTCTCTCAATGAGGTGACTTCATTGTCAACTGGCATAAAGGCCACATGATCAGGAAACCTTGATCATCTGTTGAACAATGAACTAGTGACTAGAGATTCACCGGGAACTCCTGGTTGTTTATATATCACATGTGTATTGAAGTTTCCTTTGAATAAAGCTATAACATGATATAAAACTTAATCATGAACTTTGTGAAATATGATAATAATCCATATTATTATTTGTCTCTAGGGCATATTTCCAACAGTCTCCCACTTGCACTAGAGTACAAATAAACTAGCTGCATTTGTTTACTAATCATCGGCACCATATAACCATGACACTTCTGATCATGCTTGCTCATGGAAGAGGTTGAGTCTAGGGTCTGGACTTTACATCCCCTTGTATCCTTTGCAACTTACTAATTTCACCTTAATTGACATTAATAATTTATCATCTTATGATAACATCTTGTGTATGTATAGTAGTTATGGCAACATAGTGAGGTCAGTTTTCAGGAGCTAGCAGTGACGTTAGATTAGTCAAAGAAAACTTTCTCATGGGCACTATGCCCTGGGACACAGATTCTATGAAAAGACAAACTTGTCTCGCCATAACATTATACATCACTTTAGGTAGTATCCTTACACTTTTATTTGAAATGTAGTAATCGAAACACTAGTGCACCATGTGCATTTTTCGAAGTTTACCATCATGCTTCCTCTTCGACTCAAATAGGTATTTCTAATGTAGAGATTTCCAATCTTTTAAGGTTAACATATGCCATTATAACATAACCATTTATTCTTTAATGTATCTCATCCTTCATAGACCTGGAAAACATGTCTACAGTTCTCATTAGACACCGTGGACAAACTTAGCTCAATGTTCAGTGATTTATACTTAATCACTTCAGAATGTTTCTTCTTGGATCATAAAGTATGTTGAGTTCTCATCATGATTCTTAAGACAGAACATATGACAAAACATAGTGGATGACGATCATCATTTTCATTCTTTTAACCATCAATGTAGCACTCACATGCAATCCTAATTAGAATGATTTCGGACCATTCCTTCGTCAATTCCTATTCTGAAACTATTTCAAAATCTCTTCCAGGAAAATATTACAACATAATATTGTAATATACTTTCTTTCAAATTTATCCCTTATAAATCATTATTTATCATCACTTGCACTTTTATTCTTAATGTGTCATATACACATAAGAATTAACATTAATCTCCCACTCAAAATAAGTTCCCTACATATTTGAGTCCAAAACATACATTGCTCCCACTCAAAAATATATCATTCATATATTATTTTAGGAATACTTTATAGCTCCCACTCAATTTTATGCAAATTGTGTATCTTCTCCATATTTTGAATAACTTCAAAATCCCTTGATCAATTATAAAACTGAGAGTTTATTTTACGAGATACTAGTACTTTACTATTATTAACGCTATCCTAAAGCACTTCTGTATCAAATTCTTTGAATTCGTCCAAGACATTGTTTGAGACAGATCGTGCTTTGTCTTTCACCTTTTCTGCTATGACCTTGCAGTCCTTTGGAAAAATCAAGTAACCCCTTTACTTGACAAGATTCAGTAACACTCTATTTTCTAATCTTAAGTGAAATTTATTTCTAGGATTTCTCATAACTTTAGTTCACCATCACCTCCTTTGTAGTTTGTAGGTATGTCATATTCCGATAGCATGACAACTTATTCATAAATGTCTCCATACAAGATGCAGGGTACATTTGTGAATCCTACTTTATGTAATAAAAACACTACTAGGGAAAAACACAATGATCATTATCATTGATCCTTTTCTTTATGTGAAGAAACACATTCCATTGAGCTTCTTAACACTCTGATGCAGGGTCATGAACCTTCATCGTGCTTTTACTTTCTTCCATTGACTTCATTGTCGAGAACATACTTTCTCAAGAATGCACCAAAATTTCAGCAATACTACTTTTGCCTACTTTTTGGGTTTAGCCATGGATTTCGTATTCAAAGTGTCCAATGAATACTTTACAAGGACTTGTTCATTGTTGATTCGATAATACGGAATAACTCCAAAGCTTCCACGACAATTCTTACAAAATATGGCGTCGATCTCACGAATTTCAGATGGTTCACTTTATAATCTAAATGAGTGTTTTCTATTTCCAACTAATGGTCTTTACATTTACACTACAATGATTTATCTGGCGCCATCTATTCACCCACTTAAGATCAACTATAATATTGTGATGCTTTGCACTTCAACGTATCAAAATGCATGGTATTTCACAAGTTTTATGCCAACCTCATAACGTTGAATCCCATCACTATTGATCAAATCATAGTAATTTCACTCTCTTTTATTTCAATACCCTTTCATGCTGAAATTATTTGATCATATCAAATAGTTTCATGCTCATGTTTCATTTGGTAAACTCCTTTTTACAAAATTCAACAACTAAAAAATGATATTGAGCACTTCGTTGAAATACGATACATCGAATATGTATTTTCTTTCAACAATTCCTTAAACACTTTGTATTCATACAATACTCAGTGTCTTAGTTATCTTTCCGAACTTGGGCATGATTTACATGTGACAAGAGATCAAATGACTTTCACATATTACTAATATAACTTTGAATTTCAAACAATGGTTTCGCTCAAAATGAATATATCGTTACAGTTGGGTATTTCCATGGCATTTTAATATTGTTCAAATGCTCATGCATTATCAATTAGTTTTACAACATGAATAATTCACACATAATCATGAATAGAAATCATTCATAAAAGTAGAACAATTGTTTTGTTACAAACTCATATGAATAACCGTCTCACGAGATGCAAGACACACTAATAAAGTTCATACTCCATTGATTATAATAATTATCCAAAACAATAAACTAAATGATAAATGTCGAGGGAGAGTGTCATCGGCCATCATCATCATGCTTGCCATCAACATGCAATGTCACCTCCTCTCCAGAAAGCAGCTCTCATGCAGAAGGACCTGTTTTCACAAAACAGAACAAGTATCAGATACTTCAATACCGAAACAAGTGTTTGCAAGATTATAACATTTATAAAACTGTATAGCATGTATACCTTCGTCATCGATGACCTCTCCGGCAATGGGTTCAACCTTCACGTTCTTGAAAGATAATATGAACTTATGGAAATCCAGTGTTTCCTCATCACCTCTCATGATGCAAGTCTAGACGTATCCTCCATAGCTGGGAGGTAGCGACCGAAGCAATACGCCTATCACAAAAGAATCAGTCATCTAGTAGTCCATGAAGTAAACCAGTCTCATGTGTGCATCATGCATGTGCTCCAACTGACTCTCCAGACAAGTGAGTTCATCCATCTGTATGAAAAGGAAATCTCCAAGCAACTCGTGCTTACACATGGATTACAAACTTCGCTCTCAGCTGAACCACCATTGCATATGGGCCAAGATCACCCATGAATGCATGTAGTTCGTTCAACATCTAGTAGCGCATTATCACTTGAATGTAAGTGGACATCTCTTGACGAAAATGGCGGTATGCCCACTCTCATGGGGTCTCATAGTTATCTGGCTCGTAGAAATCCATCATGAGGCGTATGTAATCTACCACATTATTCTGACTAAGGAGATCATTCATACACACAATCCACTCAAGGAAGTTGGATCCATCAAGTTTAAGCTTTTCAGCAACGACCCATTCAACAATCTCAAAAGAAGCTTCACGGCGAGCCATTTCTACATTTACAATTGCAAAAGGATTTTAGACTAAGTTTATAATTATGTGATTTAAACAAGAAATCCACTAAAACTACTATCCCAAAAAGGTTGTAGTGATTACACGACCCCCATTCACTACACCGTCCCTGACCGTCACGGCCGGTGATATAGTTGTAAAGGTGGACGCCGAAACGTCAATCACATCATTCATGTGTCTCGTGCTCGATCTTTCGATCATCCATGTTCCGAGGCCATGTCTACACATGCTAGGCTCGCCAACTCAACCTTACGTGTATTTGATGTGCAACATGGCTTACACCCACCGTATGCGAACATAGATATGTCTGACACCCGATCATCATGACCTGCCTCATAATGGAGAACTTTATAGGTGGTTCACACTAAGGGAGAACACTCTTGTTGGCATTATGTTTAGGGATAATCTTATTATTAGCCTACCGTCGAGTATCAAGTAATAGCACACAACAAGATGCACATACAATAAACATTTCATGTAAATGCGATGAGATATGGTCCTTCATGCTGTGATCTCCATCCCACGTCTCCGGATCCGGCGCCAGGGTTCCGGTGCCGTGGGAACCATGGTACCGACGTCTCTGGTGTTGTAGTCCACCAACATGATGACCGTTACTACTACTAACAACAGAAAATAAACTACTTTACCTTGACTACGACCATATCATATCACAAAGCCCCTGCAAAAAAAAGTTAGACGCCTCTACTTTATCTTTGCATGTTATACGTGGCTGTTAGGGCTTTCGCACAAGAACCTTCTTACCTACGAACTTTAACCACAATGTTGATCAAAGAGTTTTCTATACTACACCCCTTTCGGGGTCCTCCATTGCAAATGGCATACCAACTAATGCGAGAGAGAGACATACACCCCCAAATCCACTTTATACGGCATAAGCCGTATGTCAAGCGTGGACCAGTCTCGTGAATGAACGCGTAAATTCGGTTGGGAGGTGCTTCATCAAGCATTACTGGGGTATGCACAAGTACACGTGGGAGGGTAACAACTAAAATATCAACACCCACACACTACAACTCATGTGTTCTACTCGTACTAGCAATGCTACACATAGACATGGCTCTAATACCACTTTAGGGATTCGAGCCCGAAAACAATAAATTTTCCTACACCAAGAACACTAATGCCAGGACCTATCTATTAGTAATGGAGTAACGGGAGGGACTTTTTGTGAACTTACCCTTGAAGACCGAAAAGCATTGTCAACGCTCAAGAGAGCGTGGTTGATGTAGTCGTACCGACGCCGACCTCGGGGTCGTGTTGAAGTCCTGCGTCTCCGACGACTTCTAGTGCCCCAAGTGTTGCACCTCCAAGGGACGTACACACGTCCGGTGCCTGACGATGACTCCCTCTCCTCCGATGCAGTAGCAGTTGCGGAAGCAGACCTTCTGTATCGAAATCCCGCAGCGCGACGGCGCTCCGCGATGAAGAAGTCTCCTCCTCGCGTAGTCCAGACTTGGGACCACGGTCACGGGAGAGAGAGAGAGAGAGAGAGAGAGATAGATAGATAGATAGATAGATAGATAGATAGATAGATAGATAGATAGATAGATAGATAGATAGAAAATAGCAACTAGAGGTCTCCCCAAAAGAGATGGAACCTTTATTGATTATTGGTGTACTTATTTTCTCAAGATACCTCTCAATATATAGGGGAAAAGGCACCCCATAGATAATTAGCTTAGCCATGTGGGACTAAACAAAGGTATATGAGAGTGGGAAGGGTGGCCGGCCAAGTCCCCCATGGGCCCAGCCAGTGAGTGTATGGGACCCATGCGGCCACTCCGCCCTTTCTCCCTTTTGGTCTTTTCCCTCATGGGCCTTTTTTCCTAGGGATTTTGGCCCAATAGTGAATTTGACCATTTAAATTCCTTGGCTATGGAACTCCTTCCATACCATTTCGGACATCCTCTAGACTTACTGAAACTCTTCCAGTTTTGTCTCTTTGTATTCTTTGGTGATTCTGCCGATACTAAAATGATCTCCGAGCATCATCAAGCCCTTAAGTGTGATACCCCACGGTTCGGGGACACTAGATATGGTTGAGACCCCTATCGTACCAATGATCATCAGCGGGACCTGGATGCCCAAGATGACCCCTATGCATTCCACGAATTTATATCATTGAACCATGAACGTCATGTCATGTTCCTTTTGTATCTCTGATACTTGCATTGTCTGAGACCTGATCAATAACATCACCATGCCATGTTCAATCTTGTTACCGACAAAGGCTACTTAACTCGTTTTGACAAGTGATATCCCTATGACCAAGTCACACACTGCGTAGCTATTGGATATAACTTCTCTAAGTGGGCCCTCGAGTATCTTTCTGTCACGTGGATGGACAAATCCCGCCCTTGATACATAATTCCTCTACATGCCCCTCTGAATACCTGAACGCACATTTATGATCACCGTTTAACCGAGTGACGTTTGATGCTATCAAAGTATTCTCGGGTGACAGTGATTGATATGGCCTCATGGTCTAAGAAACAAGACACTATGTTTCCTAATCATCATAACTTGAACTTCATGACATGATCGTGTCATGATGCTTAGATTGGGTATTTATCATCATCTCATTCTCTCAATGAGGTGACTCCATTATCAACTGGCATAAATGCCACATGATCAGGAAACCTTGATCATCTGTTGACAAATGAACTAGTGACTAGAGATTCATCGAGAACTCCTCGTTGTTTATATATCACATGTGTATTGACATTTTCATTCAATATAGCTATAGCATGATATAAAACTTAATCATAAACTTTATGAAATATGATAATAATCCATATTATTATTTGTCTCTAGGGATATATTTGTAACAAATACATGTTGATATTGGTGGATTTATAAAACAATGCTCCAACTAAAGTGTAGAAAAAGGCTCTATTGCAATACAAGGTCCCTTTGAAGCGATATTTAGTCACGACGAACCTTTAGGTAGACTTGTGGTTTTCCTTATAATTCGATAAGATTGACTATGCAAGGTAGGGAATTCCTTTCTAAAGGTCTACATGTCCTCGACAAGGATACCAACTGATGACCCACAAGTATAGGGGTCGCAACAGTCTTCAGGGAAGTAAAACCTAATTTATTGATTCGACACAAGGGGAGCCAGAGAATATTTATAAGCCTTAACAACTAAGTTGTCAATTCAGCTGCACCTAGAAACAATCTTGCTCGCAGTAGTTTATCAGTAGCAACAGTTTTGTAATAGCAATAGCAAAATAATAGCAGTAGTAAAAGTAAAGACAGTAGTAACAATTGCGGTAAACAATAGGATTAAAGCGCGGTAGGCATAGGGATGGATGGATGGGCGTTGCATGGACAAGACAATTCATATAGTAATCAAGACTTAGGGCATTTGCACATAAATAAGGTAAATCATCCAAGTACTAAATAATCATAGGCATGTGTTCCATATATAGTCATATGTGCTCGTAATGAGAACTTGCACAACAACTTTTGTCCTGCCAATCCGTTGCAGCGGAGCCTCTAGGGAATCTACTGGCAATTAAGGTGCTCCTTTTAATAGAGAACTGGAGCAAAGCATTAACACTCCATGAACACACGTCATCCTCATAGCATAGCCATCCCTTCCGGTTATCCCGATTCTTGTCACTTCGGGGCCTTTGGTTCCGGACAATAATATGTGTATACAACTTGTAGGTAAGATCATAAACAATACTATCATCATGAATCAATAACACATTCAGATCAGAAATCATGGCACTCGGGCCCTAGTGACAAGCATTAAGCATAACAAGTTGCAACAAAGTGGCACTAATAATAGATACTAGGCACCATGCCCTAACAATCTGATGCAATTACATGAATGATCTCATCCAATCCCTACCATCCCCATAGCCTACAGCGGGGGATTACTCACTCATGGATGGGGGAATCATGTATGGTTGATGGAGACGCAATGGTGATGATGATGGCGATGATCTCCTCCAATTCCCCATCCCGGCAGGGTGCCCGAATGGCGTTTCTGGTTCCGAATCGCGGTATCTGGTGGTGGCAGCGCAATGGAACTCTATCTAGAAAAACGTCGAAACCCCCCATCTGTTTTAGGTCAGAGGGCTTATATAGGCGAAAGGAGAGGTCGAGGCGGAGCCCAAGGCGGCCACACCACCTCCTAGCGCGACCTGGCTTAGCCCACGCGGCCAGGTGGTGTGGGCCCCTTGTGGCTCTTCTTCGTCTCGTCTTCTGGCTCCACGAGTCTTCTGGTAAAATAGGATTTTTGCGATATTTTCCGGGATTTTTCCTAAAAGTTGATTTCCTACACAAAAACAAGACACCAAAGCAATTCTGCTGAAAACAGCGTTAGTCCACATTAGTTGTATCCAAATCACACAAATTAGAGAAGAAACAATAGCAAACGTGTTCGGGAAAGTAGATACGTTTTGGATACGTTTTGGACGCATCAACTCCCCCCAAGCTTAGATTATTGCTTGTCCTCAAGCAATTTAGTTGAAAACTTGAGTGTGATAAAAGAAACTTTCACGAACACATTTGCTTCATAAGATGTATATATCCCCAGCAAATGATCAAATACTTAGGCAATTCATAATAAAGTGTATGCAAATAAGTTTACCCAGTAGTCATGCAAGCTATGAAGAGATTCCAACCCATTAGTAATAAGCAACATGACACATAAGCATATGCAGGATTGTAGTGCTCATAAGAAGATATGATAAAGTGGTGTCTCGCTTGCCTTTCTTTGGAGCAAAACATAAATGCCAAGGAACCTCTGAAGTTTAAGTGAAGACTAGAAATAAATATATCAAAGACACAAGTGTCAAAGTATGTCATAATTAACCGTGTTTTGGGACAAGCACATTACACTAAGGATGATAGCTATGCTCTCGGGAAGTTTCTCAAATAATAAATGGTGACTCAACATAAAAGTGAAAGACAATGTTTGAAAAGTTTGAAAGGCTTCCAAATGTTGAAAGTATGGTACTCATTAGCTTTGAGCTCGCAATGCCCCTACCATAAGCATCTTTAAGTGATTAAGGTTAAAGTGAACAAATATGAGGATATGCTTGACAAGTTATAAGCTGGAAATATCATGCCCATTGCTTACGAGTATCGTTCCTCATGCTACTCAACTTTAGTCAAAGTAAGTTGTTGTCAATGTAAGTACATGTGTATCATAGAGAACCGCCAAAGGGGTACCCCTTTCCCGATGATACAGAAGATTCCCCATATCAAAATGACAAGGCAAGCAGACAATGAGCATCTCAGTGATCCTTTTATTTCCTATTTGCATAGGGTTTTTTCTTTTTTCCTTTCCTATTTGCATAGGTTTTTTTATTTTTTTATTGAGGATGCTTCACAAATTGCTCACTATGGTTATGCTACAGGTTTCCACCATGATTAGGCATGGCTTAGACCGGCCGCCTAGGCGTTTCTCTAACACATATACGAACTCCATGAGCCTTACAAGCTCTCCTTTCATTTCACACTGCCGGAATCCATAAGAAAAATAACATGATATCAACTAAATAAAGTGCAATGTTGAAAGTGTTCCCCATGATAACATGGTTCTGCTAATTCACAACTTACAAAACGCAAGCATATACGCAACATAGATGGGCAGAATGGTTCAAGTTTATTAAGTGCAAGAAAGTAAAGTGTGCCATCAAGTTCGTGAGAGCTTTAATCACTAATTTTCACATAACAAGAAAACATTTTTATTGGAAGTAAACAAAGCATAATAAATATGCAAGGAACATCAATAATGCTAATAGGTAGATATGGTTGACTCTTTTTGACAACTTTGGTTTTAGGGAGTTGATGCCCGATTAAATCTTATACTCGGCACAAGTGAAGGCCAGAAATAGAAAGGGAGCGACAATCGAGAGAGCAGTAACTGTCATACTCATGCTTGCGACAAAACAAATTTAATAGTGGCATAAAAGTGACACAAGAACCTGAGGCGGAATAAATCATCGAGGCTTAACTAACCTTTTGTTTAGTCATATGCATGCGTGAGCATGTGCCAAGTCGATTCAAATAGAACATTTAGAGGAGGACACCACAATGTCGTACCAAGTTATGAATAGAACAATGCGAGCAAATATTTATATGACATGTTACGAACTATAATGGATTGGAACTGATCATAAGAAGGCAAGGACCACTAAGTATCCATTAAATAACATACACCTTACATAAACAGACTAAGCATGCTCACAATGATGAGTATATGTACAAAAATGAAAACAAATAGAGTTCATACCAGCCTCTTACCACACCACGAGTTGTCATAAATCATCATTGCCTTTCACTTGTGTGACTTGAATAATAAGATAAAACCAAACTCCAAGGAGTCACTGAGGACTTCTGAACCCTGCAACGAACTTTACAAAACCACAGAAGAACAACAAATATTTTTGGGTTTTCAATTTTAAAGTCAAGACCCGAAGGGAAGAACGAGCAAAGCAAAATCTTTTTGGGTTTTTCAAATAATCAAAATAGAGCTAAAAGGATGAAGCAAACCAAGCCTAAAAGACAAAGAAGCAAACAAAGAGAAATAACAAAAATATTTTTGGTCTTTTTGTGTTTTGGAAAGCAAAAATAAAGCAAGGACAAGAAAACTAAAAAGAAAATGAAACATGGATATGCAAAGTACCGTCTGAACATGATATGTAGATGAGTGTGACGTCGGTATACCTCCCCCTCCCCCAGCTTAGGATTTTGGCCTAAGTGGGTATCAATCCCAAGCTGGCCAGGAATGAGAGCCTCCATAGTATGGCAAAGAAGTGCCTTCATCCTGATACGAACTCGAGGACGCCCCAGCGTAGTGCGAAGAGTAGTCATAAGAAGGCACATCCCCCTGCTGCTGCCCGTGGAAACTAAGCAGGCGAAGCTGCTCGTCCACCTCCTCCTTGGAGCGTGACCATGGCATCCTGCAAATACTGAACAAAGTAGGCTATGGCAAGGGAATTTCCCTCTCATCTCCCTCAGTAAACAACATCCTGTAAACTAAAATCTCTGCACTAGAGTTAGTAGTAACAAAGTGATATGTTTTCATAGTAGCAAGATCAACCCTTTGTGGTGTCAGCGCAGTATCATTAGGATCAACAGAAAGTTCCAAGGCAGCAACCATGCGTGTGGCAATAATGCCCCCATAAATGGGTCCTCTAGCAGCTAAGCAGCGGGAAATGAGAGAACCAAGATTATACTTGGTATCATTATTAAGTGCAGCAACAAGAAAGGGTAAATGATAATTAGAAATAATACTAGTGTTCTCCCTACCAAGAATGCTAGTGGCAATATAGTAAGCAAAATATCTAAGAGCTAGGATTTGAATGTTTTTTATCTTCCCGCGCTGATTGCATGGTCATCATCATTTGTTACACTTCGGTAGAGCTCCAGCAAGTCAGCGGGTTGACCTTGAATCTTCTTCACTATCCCAGTCATGCCAATGCCTATAATGCTGCAAAATCTTTCCAATGGCATGGTAATAGGCATATTATAGATTTTGAATGAAACAGTTGATCGATAAGGGGTGTTAGTGAAAGTGAAACTTTCAACGAAAGTTTTGGTGAGCACGGCATATTTCTCACTCTCATCCTGCATGTAAGTGGTTAGACCAACCCTCTGAACAAGAAGTAGGAAATCATCAAGGATCCCTGCAGCTTGCAAAAAGGCAAAACAAGGGAAGGTGGATGGATGAGCATCTCCCTCATCTCCCTCATTGCCAAAACGCGGTGCAATAAGATCTTCATTATATGATGGCCTAAATTGCGATGCTGATCTTGAAGGTCTTACCCTCCTGGGTGTGTCTCTCTCAAATACTTCTCCAAAAGTGTGGTTGTTCATCTCCGCTATTCTGAAATTTTAGACAACCATCATACAAGTGATTGCAAAGTGATTACATAATGAAAGGAACTACTTATAGGGACTTGTGAGAGGCCTAAACATGCATCAAATAACTTCTCTAAGCATAGAACTAGCATGCAAGCTCTCATAACCTGTCACCTAAAGTAGCAAAATACTCAAGATATAAACCACTAATCACAAATCTACTTGGACAAGCGGAGGAATCACATACCGGAGAACAAATGCTCCAAATCTCAGTAGCAAAGATGGGTTGAGCAAGGAGATCGAAAATCCTGAGCAACAACAGCAAGAACACGAGTTTGAGCAATGAACTTGTGTTTTCTCAGGAGAGAGAAGGTAGTGGCATGTAGGAGAATAAGTAGAGGGCCAGGGGTGGCCCACACCATGGCGTGCCATCAGGTGGTGTGCCTGACTGGTGGGCCCCCCTAGGTCACTCCAGGTACTTATCTGCCCCTCTTTTAACGTAAAATTTTAATATGAATTTTTTGGAATTTTTCGAGACATTTTATTTTTTTAGCAATTTCTAGGTATTGATGAATGATTTTCTGGTAGAAGGATAATCAAGGAATGGTGCAATATCAAAACAAAACTAAAACTTCAGAAGCTCTAAGACACTCTAATATGCAAGCAACTAACAAAATAGAAAAGTAAACTAAGTGAAACCAAAAATTAAAATGGATAAAATAAAAGTAAGCAAAGATAATCATGGTGAAAATATTGTTTTGTTCATTAAAATCCCTTTGGTAACAAGGTTGATCAGGTCTTGTTACCAAAACAATTTTATATGAAACATAACTTTGCATTTCACTAAATGATTATGTTATCTCAACCCTGATAGCATTAGTCCCAATCATAATAGTTTCATATTTTTCTCGTGGTATGGGACAATATATTTCTCCAACTTGGATGCCCTCAATATTTTCAATTGAATTTAAGCCATAAGTCCTATCAATCTTCTTGGGGAAATAAATAGTATGCTCCTTGTCATTAACATTAAAAGTTACCTTTCCTTGATTACAATTAATGATAGCACCTGCAGTATTAAGAGAAGGTCTCCCAAGAATAATAGACATATTATCATCTTCAGGCATTTCAAGAACAACAAAGTCAGTTAATATCAAGCAATTATGAGCCACTTGAACAAGAACGTCCTCACATATACCAACAGAAATAGTGGTAGATTTATCAGCCATTTGTAAAGTTATATCAGTTGGTATTAGTTTCTCCAATTGAAGTCTTTTGTAGAGAGAGAAAAAATGCATAACACTAACTCCTGTTCCCAAATCACACAAAGCAGTTCTAACATAATTATTTTTAATAGAGCATGGAATAGTGGGAATCCCTGGGTCTCCAAGTTTCTTTGGAACCTTACCATTAAAGGAATAATTAGCAAGCAAAGTAGAGATTTCCTCATTAGGAATCTTCCTTTTCTTAGAAACAATATCATTCATATACTTTGAATAAGTAGGTAGTTTAATAGCATCAGTTAAAGGAATTTGCAAAAATAAAGGTTTCATCCACTCACAAAACTAATTATAGTATTCGTCTTCCTTTGACTTGTGTTTCTTATCAGGGAAAGGCATTGGTTTTTGAACCCAGGGCTCTCTTTCACTACCATGTTTATTAGCAACAAAATCCTCCTTAGTGTACTTAGTATTCTTAGTGTGCCTTTTAGGTTCCTCTTCAATTTCTTCTTCATCAGGAGCATCATTTTTCTCATTACCACTCTCAGTTTCAAGATCAGAGACAGATATACTATTAGGATCTTTAGCAGGTTCAGAAGGTTCTACAATAGTTTTATGTTTCTTTTTTTCTTTTCTTAGGAGAAGTACCACTATTTTCAATTTGTCGAGAATCTGGCTCAATTCTTTTAGGATGCCCCTCACGATATAGAGGATCCTGAGTGGCAACACCACTTCTAGTTCTAATTTCATAAGCATGTTTTTCTTTAGAAGCATTAACTAGCAAAACTTTTTGTACTTTAATAAGCTGATCAATTTGTGTTTGAACCATTTTTAAATGTTTAACAATCATTTTAACATCATTGGAGGTTCTTTCCACATTATCCCTCAATTCAATAATAGCTCTAGAGTTTTCCATCAAATAATTCTACACTCTTTTATTAAAATTATCTTGCTTAACAACAAAGATATCAAATTATTCTAAGCATTGATCAGGAGGTTAGAATAAGGAATATCACCTTCATCAAAATGTTGGAGAGAGTTTACCTCAATAGTGGATGAGTGGGAGATTGGCTTACATAATTTTTCTATAGGAGGTAAATTCTTCACATCTTCAGAATTAATACCCTTCTCCTTAAGATATTTCTTAGCTTCCTTCATCACCTCATCATTTAGTTCAATAACTCCCCTCTTCTTTGGTATTGGTGTTGGCTCAGGCACAGTTAACTCAGGTGTAGTTGACTCAGGTGAAGTCCAATCATCATAATTCTTGCTTATTTTAGCCATTAATTCCTCGGCTTCTTTGGGAGTTCTCTTCCTGAAAACACAATCAGCACAACTATCCAGGTATGTCCTCGATTCATCAGTTAGTCCATTATAATATATATCAAGAAGCTCATTTTTAGGTAATGGACATACAAGTTGTGCATGAATCAAAGCACAAAACCTTGCCCATGATTCAGGCAATATATCCTTTTCTCCTTGTTTAAAATCAAAAAGTTCCTGCAAAATGGCATGTCTAGCACTATGAGGGAAATATTTCTAAAAGAAAGTATCAATCAAGCAATCAGGGCTATCAATAGATCCAGGAGGTAAATTATTAAACCAAGCTTTAGCTTCTCCTTTTAGTGAAAAAGGGAAAATTTTAGCAACAAAGTAGGTGCGCATCTTAATATCATCAGAAAATAGGCCAATCATGGTAGAAAGCTCAGTCATATGTGCTACAACACTTTCATTCTTAGTCCCACTGACGAGGGTTTAACTCATCAATGCCCATTGTTATGGACTTGGGTTTTGGAGAAGGAGGGAGTGCTGGAGACATCTATCGGCTAGCAAAGAAGCACACAGGGGACAAAGGATTTACCTAGGTTCAAGCCTCGTAGAGGTCCCTACTCCTGCTTGTCTGCTCGTGGAATTATTGAAGGAGTCGAAAGTTACAATGGTGCGCAGATGCAATCTGGCGAGAGTTGTGGAAACTAGGGTTGCGTGTCTCCTCCTCGCCGCCCCCTCCTAGCCTTTATATAGATAGGCTAGGTCTCGGGTAGCAGGTCGAGTCGGTTACAAGTTAGGGTTTTTCCCTTCAAACTTTCTATCTTTAGCTTCTTCTTGTCTCTCAAGCAATCGAGAGTCCGTAGGTTACTCGAGTCCTTTCGTCTGGGCCTTGGCGACACCGTGGGCCTGTACGTATTTAGACCGTATACACCAAGCTCGAGTACCTATAGGGTATACCCATGTCAGTAGCCCCCGAGTATCCAGTGGAATCGCAGATTCGACTGGGTACTTTTTGAAGTTTTCGAGTGCCTGAATGAGTACATTTTTCGACTGCTTTAATTTATGTCATAGGGATTTGTTGATATACGTGCCTGATGTAGCCGAAGTATCGGTATCAGTTAACCACCTTAGGGTGAAACAACGCAATCTACTCGAACTCGAGTCCCCGGACTCGAATCCGGAAAAGTTCTGGCGTAATTCGACTCAGGCCACGGAGGTCTTACAGGAGTCGAATTCCAGTTATATGGGTGTGAGCACTTAACGCGTCCGTCAAGGCATGTTCATCGTGCATGTAGGAACGGATATGTTTCTGGTAGTGCGCAGTTAAATGCGTTGCCAGGCCTTTATTCAGGTCTTACCTTCACGCTGTAAGCGCGACATCCGAATTTTATCATCGCAGAGATGATTCGGGCAACCCAGGAGACATAATCTCTTTGTAGGGAAAATATGCGGCGGTGTCGCCATGATCTGCGAGTGCTGATGTAATCGACGCACAACTTTTGTGCAAATAATCATAGGGTGCGCGACCAGCGCTCCCTATGGGAGTAGCCCCCGAGTGCCTAGTTGAGTCGAAGACTCAGGCAGGGACTAAAGAATTTTGCGACTGCTGTCATTTATGTTTGTTTGAGTCGAAAACTTGGATTGCAACTGCTGTCGTCTTTTGCTTGCTTGTTTCAGTCGAAATTGTTTCCAGCGCTCCCTATGGGAGTAACCCACGTCCATAGTCGAATCGTTTTTCGAGTGGTTGGGTTTGATTGTGATTGCATGTATCCCTGCAATAAGAAAAGAAAATCATAGGGTGCGGGGCCAGCGCTCCCTATGTGAGTAGCCCCCGAGTGCTTGGTGGAGTCGAAGACTCTAGCAAGGACTAAAGTAGTCGTAGTTTTCCGCTGCGTAGCTGTTGATGACGTCAGTGCTGATGCTTTCATGACCTCAGTTACCCGCGTGAGCGGTTTTGACGGGACGTGACGAGCGGTGGGTCCCACTTTCTGACTTTGATTTGACTAGGCGTGCGTAATCTTATTATTAACTGTGCCTCCTCGATTTCCGTGCAATGGAGGGACGGTTCGCGCTTCCTCTTCCCCACGTGTCGAGCGCGATATGTGCCACGCGTCCAATAGGGTTTTTGTGAGCTGTTGGATTGCATCTCTTAGGGGTTAAGTAGCAATGCTACGGCGGTAAATTTCCATCTGCGCCCTTTTCTTCCTTGTTGCCATCGCCATTGCCGCTTCTCCTCTGCTTTTCTCCCGCGCTCATCTCCTCCTCAGCTCTGGACCATCTCCGCTCGTTTCCAAGTTATTTTCTGCGTTCTCATCGCCACTGCGCAATGGGAAAGAAGAAAGGAGGTGCTGCCGCTGAATCCGCCGCCACCGCTCCTGCAGCGAAGAAGAGGGGTGGCTCCGCTGCTGCGGGCACCAGTGCCACCGTCGGCGGGAAAAAGAAGGTCGCGGGCACCCGCGTGACCAATGGCGCTTGGCGCCCTTCAATCATCAAGGCATCCGATCTCCGTCTTCTTCGCCAAGATGGAGTTATTTCCGCAGCAGTCGCCGACGCGCGCGTCCCTAGCGGTGAGACCATTCCTGTGCCTCCCGCTGGGTTTCGAGTGATGTTTCTTGCTTTCATCATTCGCGGCCTTTGTTTGCCTATCCACCCCTTTCTTAGGGGTCTCCTCTGTTTCTACGGGCTCCAGCTCCATCAGCTGTCCCCAAATTCAATTCTTCACATCTCTTGTTTTATCACCCTTTGCGAGTGCTGGCTCAGAATCGAGCCGCACTTTGGTCTTTTCAAACGCTTATTTAAGTTAAAGCGTCAGTCCGCCTCTGGCTCTTTAGTTTACGATGTAGGTGGTTGTGGTATCCATGTCGACCCATCCGCCACCTATTTCGACATCAAGCTCGCCAAGTCCGTCCAGGGATGGAGGGACAGATGGTTTTATGTTCGCGACCAGAAGGCTCAGGACGAGCATTTTGGACTCGCGCCTTTCGACCCCGCGACTCCCTGCAAGAAGATGCGTTCTTGGAAGAATGTGATCATGCCTTCCGAACTCGCGGAGACAGATGTGTTATATCAACGCGTCTGCGACCTCGAGAGTCGCATAGGCGCAGAAGAGGGAGGCTGCGCCCTTGTCAGGACTTGGCTGCGTCGTTGTGTCCAGCCTCTCCAGGCTAGGGTCCATCCCATGTTTCAATGGGGTGGCGCTGATGATGTCACTCGTGTGTCTGCTAATGGCATGTCCGCGAGTGAGGTAGATAAGAGGGTGCGACTGGTCACGAAGTACACCTTCAAGGATGTGCTTCCGAATGAGCCAGTCGTTCCTCCCTTCGATGCTTCGAATCCTCCTCCCGAGGTACAGTCGTGCTACGCAGTAGCTTATGTTCGCGATTGTTTTCTGTTGCTTACTTGCTCCTTTTTGCTGTTTGTATGCAGGATTGGGCGGTGTCGCCTTGCATGCCTCCTCTCCCTGAGGGCATTATTCCTCGCGAAGCTTTTGAAGAGGATGAGTCTGAGTCGACCATCCCTTCTGATGTGGAAGAGGAAGCCCCCGAGTCCGGGAGCTCGGATACTCGCAAGCATTCGCGCAGCGAGGACTCCGATGCGTCGACTCCTTCAACTCCAGAAGGCACAGTTGCTGGCGCGGAGTCACCAATTCCCGCCATCCCTGTGAGGGCTGTAGAACCATCTTCTCGTAAGAAGATGCGATTGCCCAAGGAGTCTTCGTCGGAGTCAACGGAGGCCACGTTTGATCTTGACAAGTTTGACTGGTAAGCTTAAGAGGTCATTCATTCTTTTCTGTTTTCTATTTGTTGGCTGTGCCCTGGAGTTTTGCCTTTTCTTAATGCGAACTTGGTCTTGCAGTCAAGAGGCGTCGTCATCTTCTGGCGACTTTGAGTTTTTGAAGGAATCAGGAGTCGCGACCTCGAGGGCCAAGGTAGAGGTCGAGCGCGCTCCTTGTCCTCCGGTGGCGGCCCACTCCGGGCACAATTCTTCAAGCTCTCCTCACGGAGGGGAGCATCGAATAGTTGCTCGGATGACGGCTGAACAGACTTCTTCGGAGTCGCTAGAGGACCATGTGAGTATATCTTTCCCTCTTTTGTATTTTGGCAGTCAACGCCTTCTATTGCCCTTTCTGATTCCTTGCTTGGTGCAACAGCTCCTTGTAAAGGAGGCCGCGCGAGTGGCGGAGCAGGTGATGGCGATGGGTCGTCAGCATGCGATGCTGGAGACGCGTCACCGCGTGGTCGAAAGTGAGTGCTTCCACGCTTGTTCCTTTCATCTTCTCTCTATTTGGTATGTTCGACTGATAGCCAATTATTGACTGCCATGTAGCTGAGCATAATGCCCTTCTGCGCAATGTCGCATCCTTGGAGAATACATTGGCCGCAACTGTCAAGGGACGCGATGAGGCAATCGTGGCTCGTGATGATGCCTGAAAGCGTGAAGAGGATCTACGCGCCTCTTTTGCGGCCAGGGAGAAGTTGTTTGAGGAGCAACTGTTCTCAGTCGCCAAGGCCCTCTCAGGTACCTTTTTACTGGTTGATTTTTGATTGATGCTTTTCTCTGCTTCTAGAGTTTTTGCCGGTGGCACTAGAAATTTGATCCATGTTTTTGGTGTAGATGCTGGCGACTTGAGTTTTGACACGCAGGCCCTTCGTCGTGATGACGCTCTGGCCGGCGCGGTGTCCACGGTCGAAGATCGAAGCGCCGCCGTCCAGGATACATTATCCAAGGCCAAGGTCGCCCTTTGTCGCCTCCAGGAGGAGTTGATGCCAAAGGCGGAGCAGGTCGATACTATGGACGAGCTGGTGGAGTCGCTTGCCGGGGGCGTGCCTTCTACCTACAAGAACTCCCTCCGGGCGGCTGGTGCAACGATGTCACTCGCCATGGTGCAGGCCCACGGAGTTGAGATAGATCCCTCTGCGGTGTCGAAGACAATGCCTGTTGGCGCGGATGGTCAGCAGGTAGTTTTCGCTCCCTTTGCGACTGCCTGTGCCAAATACGGCCATTCTTTGATTAATACCGTTGCCAAGTATTCGGAGGAGCTCCAGCGCGCTAAGAAGGCGGCGAAAGCTTCGGCTTCAGGGGCAGGCGGAAAATCAGTGGCGTCTGATACTGCCACTGACTTGATGAAGCCTCCGAAGGCGTCGAAGTCGAAGAAGCCAGCTGCTCCATAGTTAGCTTGTGTAGTAGATGATGAATTGTCCTTTTGCTTTAAGAACATGCCTGCTGGCGAGTGTGCTTGTGAATATTTTTTATGCTTATCCTGAATGCATCTGCTATCCCTGCATTTGTGTTAGTTTGGTTGCCTTATTTGCTTCTGTCTTGATCTGTGGTACGGCACATCGAGTGGTCCTATAGGGGGAAACCAGGATCCTTCATCTCTTGATGAGACAATGGTACCGCCGCGCTCCAGGGTAGAGGAGCTGTCTTTGCTGTCGCAACTTCGTGACCGCGTGAAGCAGCTGGAGTGTGAGTTGCCCTTGATCCGCGGTAACGCAGATGTGTGGATATCAAAGGCGGAAAAAGCCGCCGCCCGCGAGCAGTATCTGCTTGGCGAGGTGACGCAGCTGGGCGACCAGTTTAAGTGTTAGTTTGCTCGTCCTCATCTTTTTCCTTTGTAGATAGTCGCAGTGGTACGTTGTACTCATGCTGTTGGTGCTGCTTCGTGTAGTTGTTAGCGCACACCGTCCGCAGGAGGAGAGGGATAGGATTGCCATCCGCCTTCATGGTCTCACCCAGGAGCAACTCCAAGAGAGTGGATACTTCTGGGTGGATCATGATCGTGCGACTGCATTGGCGACCCTGCAGGATCGCGCTTCGCGAGTGCTGCTCTTCCTGAAGAAGTCGCAGTCATGTTTGAAGAATATCTACCGAGCGATGTTCCCATTGGATGACACGCCGTCAAGCCTGTTGGCTCTCCTGGCCAAATTTCAAGATATGTCCGCGGTTCGCGAGTGCGTGAGGCAGCAGTTGGTGGCTGGTGCCAAGGCTGCCCTCTCGATGGTGCGATTGCATAGGCCTGACATGGATGTCGCCGTCGTAGCTTCCGGTCTGCCAGCGCCGTCAGCCGGATCTGCTTGGAATATGGTGCCGCACTATCAAGTGGTGGACCGCCCAGCAGAGGAGATTGTCGACTTTTTCGAGGAGCAAACCAATGTTCTTCTGTTACAGCAGTAACTAGATTTGTATCCTGCACATAAATGTATTTGTGTTGTAAAGTTCATATGTATATTTTGTATGCAATTTATTGTTGAACGCGTACAAATAGCTTTTGTAAGCGTAAGGTGCGTTGCACTATGCGAGTCCTTTTTGTTAGCCCGGCCATCCCTTTTATCAACCTGCCAGGTGCGTTGCAGCTGGGTTGAATTTGCGTTAAGGGGTTCGATTGATGTGCCAGCTACTCGGGATGTCGCGTTTATTAGTTCGAAGAACAAATGTGTGTAGGGTGGCGTAGCCCCCGAGTACAATAGTAATGGAAGTGAAAAGAAAAACACAGAGTTTTGGGGCACTTAGCTTTTATTATTTGGAGAACAGTACGAGGTACAATGTGTGGCTAAGTAGCCTTGGCTGGGTAGCCTTATTTGCAATGTAAAAGTAAAACAACTAGGGGTAGAAGCGTCATAGTTGTGCGACGTTCCAAGGGTTGGAGTATGCGACTCCTGTTTCTAGGTCTTGAAGGCGATAGGCGCCACCTGAGATTACTTCTGTAACCAAGTATGGTCCTTCCCAGGGGGACTCGAGCTTGAGATGCCCCTGCTGCTTCAGTCGCAGGACCAGGTCACCTTCGACGAAGGATCTGGGGCGAAGCCTTCTACTGTGGTAGTTGCGCAGGTTCTACTGGTAGATCGTGGACCTTTCTGCGGCGATTTCTCTCGCCTCATCGAGGAGGTTGACTGAGTCTTCGAGTGCAAGAGATGACTTTTGTTCGCTGTAAGCGACTATGCGCGGCGCCTTGTACCTTACTTCGGCGGGTAGTACCGCTTCTGCCCCGTGCACCATAAAGAATGGCGTATAGCCTGTGGCGCTGTTTGGAGTTGTACGTAGGCTCCAGAGTACGGATTGGAACTCGTCTGGCCAGCAACCCGCAGCTTGTTCGAGTGGTCGAAGGAGTCGCTTCTTGATGCCGCTGCAGACGAGCCCGTTTGCTTTTTCTACCTGACCGTTGGTCTATGGATGAGCGACTGAGGCATAGCTGATGTTGATCCCCAGGTTTTCGCAGAATTCTTGGAACTCCTTGGATGTGAAGTTTGTCCCGTTGTTAGTGATGATGCTGTGCGGCACGCCGAAGCGGTAGACGATGGACTCGAAGAACTTGACCGCGTTGTGACCCGATTGCTTGGTCACCGCCATGGCTTCGATCCACTTGGTGAATTTATCGACTGCGACCAAAAGATAGACGTAGCCTCCTTGCGAGGACCTTGGGAGCTTGCCTACCATGTCAAGCCCCCATTGTGTGAAGGGCCAGGCCAATGGGATAGGTCTTAATTCCGCGCCTGGAGCGTGTGGTTTGTCCGCGAATCGCTGACAAGCGTTGCACTTTTGGACTATGTCCTTGGCGTCGCGCATGGCTGTGGGCCAGTAAAATCCAGCTCATAGAGCTTTGGCAATGAGGGCGCGACTGCCGGCGTGGTGTCCGCAGGTTCCTTCATGTATGTCAAGGAGGACTGCTTTTCCATCGGCCAGGGAGACGCATCGTTGTAACACGCCTGTGATACTGTGTTTATATAGTTCGCCGTTGATAACAGCGAATGCCTTGGAGCGTCGTGCGATGTGTCGTGCGTCCGTCGGGTCGTCCGATAGGCGCTTGCTGAGGAGATATGTAATGTACGGCTGCGTCCAGGATTGTTCGATCATCATGACGCTCATTGGCCCTTCGAGTCCTGTGTCTGGCTCCAAGTTTTCGAGTGCCATTTGCTCATTGGGTGGCGTAGCCCCCGAGTCTGTTGCTGCGCTTGTTTTCTTCTCTGCGGCCTTTGGCTTGATGGAGTGTTCGCAGATGCGCTCGAGAAATACCCCAGGTGGTATGGGGGCGCAGGTAGAGCCTATGTTGGCGAGTGCGTCCGCCTCCTCGTTGCTTTCGCGTCCTACATGTCGCAACTCGCAACCATCGAAGTCTCCCTCGAGTGTATCATAGAGGTCGCGGTATGCGATCATGTTGTCATTGAGTGCGTCGCACTCGTGCATTGTTTGGTTGACGACCAGCTTGGAATCGCCACATATGATGAGCCTCTTTGCGCCGCAGGCTTTTGCCATCCTCATCCCGTGCAATAGGGCCTCGTATTCAGCCTCGTTGTTTGAGGCTGTGAACTGCATTCGCAGGATGTATTTCAGCTTGTCTCTTTGAGGTGACGTCAATATGACACCTGCTCCTGCTCCGTCTTTCCGTTTGGATCCATCGAAGTGCATTGTCCAGAGGTAGGACATATCTGGCTTGTCCGGGAGTTGGTTTTCCATCCAATGCACGAGAAAGTCAGGGAGAACTTGCGACTTGATTGCGTCGCGCTTTTCGTATGTGATGTCTCGTGGAGACAGTTCGATTCCCCAAAGCGCGACTCGTCCCGTGGCGTTGGGGTTATTGAGGATATGTCCCAATGGGGCGTCGCTGACTACCACGATTGGGTGTTCCTGGAAGTAATGGCGCAGTCGCCGGGCGGTCATGAAGACGCCGTATGCTAGCTTCTGGTAGTGTGGGTACCGTTGTTTTGTTGGCGTGAGGACCTCGCTGAGGTAGTATACCGGGCGTTGTACGCCATGGACCTTGTTTTCCTCGGCCCGCTCGACGACGAGCACCGTACTAACCACTTGGTTGGTAGAGGAGATGTATAGCAGTAGTGGCTCCCTTTCTCGTGGAGTCACCAGTACTGGGGAGGTGGATAACATGCGCTTGAGGTCTTCGAATGCTTCTTGCGCTTCCTTGGTCCACTCGAATTTGTCAGCTTTGCGGAGGAGCTGATAGAAGGGCAGTGCCTTTTCTCCCATTCGACTGATAAATCGACTGAGGGCCACGATTCGTCCGGCTAGTTGCTGGACACCTCTTATGTTCTTTGGCTTCTCCATGGCCAGTATGGCCTTTATATTTTTCAGGTTTGCCTCAATCCCTCTCGCGGAGATGAGATACCCGAGCAGCTGTCCGGATGGTACGCCAAAGGCGCATTTGTCCGGATTGAGCTTAATCCGGTAATGATCGAGGTTGGCGAATGTTTCGCGCAAGTCGTCGATTAGAGAGGCTTCCTCCTTGGTTTTGATTACTATGTCGTCGACATAGACTTGGATGTTGCGACCCAACTGCTCCTTGAGGCAAGCCTGCATGCACCGCTGGTAGGTGGCTCCCGCGTTCTTTAGCCCAAAGGGCATTGTGTTGTAACAGAACACACCAAAGGGCATTGTAAACGCGGTCTTCTCTTGGTCTTCCTCCTTCATTCGAATTTGGTTATAGCCTGAGTAGGCATCGAGGAAGCAGAGGCGCTCGCATCCAGCGGTGGAGTCGATGATTTGATCGATCCGTGGTAGCAGGAAGTGATCTTTTGGGCAGTGCTTGTTTAAAGAAGTGAAGTCCACGCACATCCATAGGATATCTATGTCCTTTTTTGGCACCAGCACCGTATTGGCGAGCCAAGTGCTTTCCTTGATCTCGCGTATGAATTTGGCCTCGAGGACTCTGTTGATCTCCATGCCGACTGCTTGCGCTCGTCGCTCAGACAGTCGCCTGATTGTTTGCTTGACTGGCCTTGCGTCGGGGTTGGCGTTGAGTGCGTGCTCAGCGAATTCCCTAGGAATTTCTGGCATGTCCGCAGGACACCAGGCAAAATTTTCCCAGTGCTCGCGGAGGAATTCGACGAGCGCGAGTTCCTATGCGGGACTCAAGTTGTTGGCGATGAGGGCCGTTTTGGCGGGATCTGTCGGATGGACCTGCACCTTCTTTGTGTGCACAGTTGAGTCGAAGGAGAGATCAGGTGAGCTTGGCCTGCTCGGGGGAGGCAGGCTGTTGTCTGTCGTTTCCTTCAACCGCGCGAGCTCTTCCTGCATGCCGAAGGACTGGGAGATTCTGTTGAATTCCCTGTCGCAGCTGTCAGATCGCTCAAAGCTTCCGTTGATCGTGATGACGTCGTTGGGACCTGGCATTTTCATCTGCAGGTAGGCGTAGTGGGGTACCGCCATGAACCTAGCGAACGCGACGCGTCCGAGGATGCAGTGGTATTGTGAGGGCCAGTCGACGACCTCAAAATCGATGCGCTTGCGTCGGAAGTTCCTTGGCGTGCCGAATATGATGTCGAGGTTGATTTTGCCTAGGGGGTATACGCCTTTCCCTAGGACGATGCCGTGGAATGTTGTGTCCGATGCCTCCAAGCAAGTTAGAGGGGTCCTCATTGCTCGCAAGGTACTCATGAATATGAGGTTGATGCCGCTTCTGCTGTCCATGAAGATGCGACTCATGTCGAAGCCTCCAATTTGCCCTTCGAGTACGAGGGGGCAATGGCCTGGGAGAGGTACTTGAGGCGGGTGGTCTCGTTTATCGAAGGTGATGCATGACTCACTGCCACTGAGGTACTCAGTGGTGGATGGTGGTGAGTGCGTGGCCAAGTTGACTTGGCGAGTGATGGCTTTCTGCACCCTGTTGGAGGGGCGTCCCTTTTGGATCATCATGGTACCCATGGCCCGTGGGTACGGTTCTCCTCCATGGTGTTGGTCCGGTGCAGCTCCGTTCGGTGGTGGCCCCGGTGGAGGTGGCGGTGCGCCATGTGCCACGGCGCGTGGAGCGGCCCTGTAGCCTCTTTCGACTGCGTTGCGGTTCATCCGAACCAATCCCTCGTGTAGTTTGAGGAACTCCCGGCAGTCCTTGAGGAGGTGGCTAGACTTTCTCTTGCCGTCATGCTTGTCGATGTAGAAGTGTACCATGCATGGTCTGGACAGTTTTTCCTCGATGGAGGTCGCGGGTGCCTCGTCGCGAGTGCGGCGTTGCCATACTTGCATGGTTTTCCCAGAGTCGCGGTATCCACCGCTGCGGTATCCGCTGTTGCGGTTGTCGTCGCATCTATCGGCGTAGCCGGCTACGACCATGTTGACGTCGTCACGGTCGTCGTAGATGCGCATGCGGCGTTTGCCTCGGCGGTCGCGTCTGCGTTCGAGTTCTGCCTCCTCGTCGGAGTGAGCACGGTTCTTCACCGAATCTTCTCCATCAGCCCACCAATTCGCGATCACCATCAGATGGTCGATGGTCTGGGGCTTTGAGCAGCCCAGCTCCTCCCTAAGCTCTAGAAAACGGATGCCACCATTGAATGCATCAATCGCGCGGTCTTCCGAGATGTTTTCCGCGGAGTTCTTGATGATGGACCACCTTCGTATGTATGAGCGCAGCAATTTGCCAGATTTTTGCTAGCAGCATCTCAGTTCTTCGATTGATGCAGGCCGTTTGTATGTGCCTTTAAAGTTGCGGACGAAGCTGTAGACCAGCTCATCCCAACTGCGAATGGATCCGCGTGGAACGGATCCGCGTGGAGCGGCCCTGTAGCCTCTTTCGACTGCGTTGCGGTTCATCCGAACCAATCCCTCGTGTAGTTTGAGGAACTCGCAGCAGTCCTTGAGGAGGTGGCTAGACTTTCTCTTGCCGTCATGCTTGTCGATGTAGAAGTGTACCATGCATGGTCCGGACAGTTTTTCCTCGATGGAGGTCGCGGGTGCCTCGTCGCGAGTGCGGCGTTGCCATACTTGCATGGTTTTCCCAGAGTCGCGGTATCCACCGCTGCGGTATCCGCTATTGCGGTTGTCGTCGCGTCTATCGGCGTAGCCGGCTACGACCATGTTGACGTCGTCACGGTCGTCGTAGATGCGCATGCGGCGTTTGCCTCGGCGGTCGCGTCTGCGTTCGAGTTCTGCCTCCTCGTCGGAGTGAGCACGGTTCTTCACCGAATCTTCTCCATCAGCCCACCAATTCGCGATCACCATCAGATGGTCGATGGTCTGGGGCTTTGAGCAGCCCAGCTCCTCCCTAAGCTCTAGAAAACGGATGCCACCATTGAATGCATCAATCGCGCGGTCTTCCAAGATGTTTTCCGCGGAGTTTTTGATGATGGACCACCTTCGTATGTATGAGCGCAGCAATTCGCCAGATCTTTGCTGGCAGCATCTCAGTTCTTCGATTGATGCAGGCCGTTTGTATGTGCCTTTAAAGTTGCGGACGAAGCTGTAGACCAGCTCATCCCAACTGCGAATGGATCCGCGTGGAGCGGCCCTGTAGCCTCTTTCGACTGCGTTGCGGTTCATCCGAACCAATCCCTCGTGTAGTTTGAGGAACTCGCGGCAGTCCTTGAGGAGGTGGCTAGACTTTCTCTTGCCGTCATGCTTGTCGATGTAGAAGTGTACCATGCATGGTCCGGACAGTTTTTCCTCGATGGAGGTCGCGGGTGCCTCGTCGCGAGTGCGGCGTTGCCATACTTGCATGGTTTTCCCAGAGTCGTGGTATCCACCGCTGCGGTATCCGCTGTTGCGGTTGTCGTCGCGTCTATCGGCGTAGCCGGCTACGACCATGTTGACGTCGTCACGGTCGTCGTAGATGCGCATGCGGCGTTTGCCTTGGTGGTCGCGTCTGCGTTCGAGTTCTGCCTCCTCGTCGGAGTGAGCACGGTTCTTCACCGAATCTTCTCCATCAGCCCACCAATTCGCGATCACCATCAGATGGTCGATGGTCTGGGGCTTTGAGCAGCCCAGCTCCTCCCTAAGCTCTAGAAAACGGATGCCACCATTGAATGCATCAATCGCGCGGTCTTCCGAGATGTTTTCCGCGGAGTTCTTGATGATGGACCACCTTCGTATGTATGAGCGCAGCAATTCGCCAGATCTTTGCTGGTAGCATCTCAGTTCTTCGATTGATGCAGGCCGTTTGTATGTGCCTTTAAAGTTGCGGACGAAGCTATAGACCAGCTCATCCCAACTGCGAATGGATCCCCGTGGGAGGCTATTGAGCCATGCTCGGGCGGCGCCCTGCAGCTGTAGCTGCAAGCATTACATGGCAGTACTTCGACTGCCGTCGTGGAGCCTGACGGAGGAGATGTGATCTTCTAGCCAGATTTTAGGGTCCTGTAGACCGTCGAACTTTGGATTTTCTGACGGAAGTTTAAACCCCTTAGGCATTCGCTTCTGCCTAATGGATCTGCTGAAGCATCTGGCGCCACAGAGTTCCCCGTCTTCCTCTTCGGAATCAGTCGACCGAGCACGTCGTGCTCTTGACTTGTCGATCTTGCGTTGTGTGAGGTCGTTGTGTGCATCGTAGTCGCGATCGTGTCGCCATGAACGACGGCGTCGAGACAGGTCGTGACTGTCATCGCTGGATGAGGGTGAGGAGTAGCGTTTTGCTAGTGCTTTGCCCTTTTTCGGGTATGGTACTGGCTCCTTGTCGAGGGCGGCCTCGATTAGCTCCAAACCTGCGATCGTAGATCGGTGCATGGCGGTTCAAGGATCTCCAGCCGGTGGCTGGTTGTTGAGGAGGTACATGGTGGCTGCTGTCACCGCGGCCTGCGGCGTTCTGGGGACCACGTTGCCTCTCGTGTCGACTGTCATAGAGCCGAAGTCGAGGACTTTCGCGGCGTCTACGCGCTCTTGTTCGGTGAGGTGAGCCATTCGCGACTGCCTCTTCTTGGCGATGTACTCGTTGCCTCGTGAAGAGGATCCTCCGTAGGAGGAGAGCCCAGCGCGACAAAGGCTCGACTCGTCCGCCGCCTTTTTATGCGCCTCAAGTTGCGCGATTGCTTGTTTTTGGCGCGTGAACTCCTCTTTTAGGAGCCAGTGGTAGCCCATCAGTAGTTCCTGCGGGGACCCGAGGGGTAATGGTGTGCCTCGTAGGGCCTCGCGGCAGCGCTCCCACTCCTGCTCGTTGAGCTTGATTACGACGCGTTCGCCGGTTTGCTCGTTGATTATACTGGGAGGTTCGACCGCTCCCGCGTTGGCGCCGTTACCCCCGTTGATAATGGCGTTGCCGCGATTGGCGGAGGTGTCGCCTACATTAATGACGGCGCACATGAAGTGATTGGGGAAGCTGCTGCTTCCACAACTTTCAGATTCAGAACCGTAGGTTCCATCTTCTATGGCCAGATCGCCTAGATCGGAGTCGCGACTGCTGTCGCTGATCGTGTTCCCGACTGCCACTGGAGCATGGAGTTCACTGAGGGTGCCGATTGATGGAGGGAACCATGACGCTGGGGCAATCGCCGGTGTCGTCGGTTGATCAGGCATGTGAAGCGTGCCCATCTGACCAACTTGGAAGCGGAAGTTCCCAATCGCCAGGCTGATTCCGTCGCCCACGGATTCGAAGGCCGGGCGGGTGGCCGGCATGTGGACGGTGAAGTCGAAGGCGCCGAAGAGCTGGCGAATCTCCGCTGTTGCGGAGTTGTAGATCGCGGTTGATGGGGCCGAAGAAGCCACAACATCAGCACTCCCAATTCCCACAGACGGCGCCAATTGACGAGGGTTTAACTCATCAATGCCCATTGTTATGGACTTGGGTTTTGGAGAAGGAGGGAGTGCTGGAGACATCTATCGGCTAGCAAACAAGCACACAGGGGACAAAGGATTTACCCAGGTTCAGGCCTCGTAGAGGTCCCTACTCCTGCTTGTCTGCTCGTGGAATTATTGAAGGAGTCGAAAGTTACAATGGTGCGCAGATGCAATCTGGCGAGAGTTGTGGAAACTAGGGTTGCGTGTCTCCTCCTCGCCGCCCCCTCCTAGCCTTTATATAGATAGGCTAGGTCTCGGGTAGCAGGTCGAGTCGGTTACAAGTTAGGGTTTTTCCCTTCAAACTTTCTATCTTTAGCTTCTTCTTGTCTCTCAAGCAATCGAGAGTCCGCAGGTTACTCGAGTCCTTTCGTCTGGGCCTTGGCGACACCGTGGGCCTGTACGTATTTAGACCGTATATACCAAGCTCGAGTACCTGTAGGGTATACCCATGTCACCCACAAAAAGGTTCTTTCTCAACAATGGTTATGTAAGATAAATCAAGAGAGAAATCATAATCCTTTTCTTTAATGTTTATGGGAGATGTAGCAAACTTAGCATTAGGAGATAATTTAGTTCTAACAGTATATTTCTCAAGAAGACTCTTAATAGCACTCCTACCATGAGTGTTTTGACATTATTTAATAAATTCTTCATTCATTTCGATATATTCGTCTTCAATATCATAGCTCTCTCTAGACTCAGGTGAACTGACATGTGTAGTATTGTATTCATTAGGAGTTTCAGTATTTCCAGCTATAGTTCTAGCAATCGTAGCATCTAGGAAAGGACCTAATGAACCACTCTTATCAAGCACAGTAGAAGAAGCGTCATAAATATCAGAAGTTTTAGATTCAGCAGAAGTAGCAGTATGTGTAGCATGTGTATGTGGTGGTCGTGTAACGAGCTTACTCATCACAGATGGTGAATCAAGAGCAACAGAGGTGTTCAGAACTGTACCTCTCCTTGTAGTGGATGGTAATATAGGAACCTTCCCTTCACGAGATTTACCCATGATGAATGGATAGCAGCGAACAATAATGATTCCAAGTGAACTTGATAAATAAAGCTATGCTCCCCGGCAACGGCGCCAGAAAATAGTATTGATGGCCCACAAGTATAGGGGATCGCAACAGTCTTCGAGGGAAGTAAAACCCAATTTATTGATTCGGCACAAGGGGAGCCAAAGAATATTTATAAGCCTTAACAATTGAGTTCTCAATTCAGCTGCACCTGGAAATAATCTTGCTCGTAGTAGTTTATCAGTAGCAACAGTTTTGTAATAGCAATAGCAAAGTAATAGCAGTAGTAAAAGTAAAGACAGTAGTAACAATTGCGGTAAATAGTAGGATTAAAGCGGGGTAGGCATAGGGATGGATGGACGGGCGTTGCATGGACAAGAAATTTCATGTAACAGTCAAGACGTAGGGCATTTGCAGATAAATAAGGTAAAGCATCCAAGTACTAAATAATCATAGGCATGTGTTCCATATATAGTCATATGTGCTCGTAATGAGAACTTGCACAACATCTTTTGTCTTGCCAGCCCGTTGCAGCGGGGCCTCTAGGGAATCTACTGGCAATTAAGGTGCTCCTTTTAATAGACCACCGGAGCAAAGCATTAACACTCCATGAACACACGCGATCCTCATATCATAGCCATCCCCTCTGATTATCCCGATTCTTGTCACCTCGGGGCCTTTGGTTCCGGACAATAATATATGTATACAAGCAACTTGCAGGTAAGATCATAAACAATACTGTCATCATGAATCAATAACACGCTCAGATATGAAATCATGGCACTCGGCCCTAGTGATAGGCATTAAGCATAACAAGTTGCAACAAAGTCAAAAAGCACTAATAATAGATACTAGGCACCATGCCCTAACAATCTGATGCAATTACATGAATGATCTCATCCAATCCCTACCATCCCCATAGCCTACAGCGGAGGATTACTCACTCATGGATGGGGGAATCATGGATGGTTGATGAAGAAGCGATGGTGATGATGATGGCGATGATCTCCTCAAATTCCCCATCCCGGCAGGGTGCCAGAATGGAGTTTCTGGTTCCGAATCGCGGTATCTGGTGGTGGCGGCGCAACGGAACTCTATCTAGAAAAACGTCGAAACCCCCTGTCTGTTTTAGGTCAGAGGGCTTATATAGGCGAAAGGAGAGTTCGAGACAGAATCCGAGACGGCCACACCACCTCCTGGCATGGCCTGGCCTGGACCACGCGGCCAGGTGGTGTGGGCCCCTCGTGGCTCTTCTTCGTCTCGTCTTCTGGCTCCATGAGTCTTCTGGTAAAATAGGAGTTTTGCGATATTTTTCGGAATCTTTCCTAAAAGTTGATTTCCTGCACAAAAACGAGATACCAAAACAATTCTGCTGAAAACGGCATTAGTCTGCATTAGTTGTCTCCAAATCACACAAATTAAAGAAGAAACAACAGCAAAAGTGTCCAGAAAATTAGATACGTTTTGGACGTATCACCAACCTGCACATAGTTCTATGACGATTGTGATGACCTGCTTCTTCGCACACCATCTCAGGTCGATGCAAGTTCAGAGAATGCAGAACCATGTTTTACTAACAATATGGTAGTGGTTGTCGTTATATCCTATAGCATTATCAATTTATAATGTGATTTTCCCCTCGTTTGTTGTGCTAGCACTAAATTTAATCATAAATTTATTGCATTGGATTGTAAGTTTTAGGATGCTCAACCCTTCAATATTATGTAAATATTTCTTGGACTTAATCACATGTTGTACTAATAAAGTGATTATGATCACTGACTAAAAATGAAACTAAAGTATATATGTTCACTAAATGATCTAAATGTGTTCATACTTTTTCCCTACATCACCGCCCATCCATTTCTACTCTCCCTACCAAGATGGATATAACTAGATTATTGATATAACAAAGAGATGAGGAGGCAAAATAAAATACTACTACATACTTTCTTTGCTTGCACTATTCAGAAATCCAAGCTTAGTTCATTAAATCACACATAGGAAGAGTGTGTGTGTGTGTGTTTGGATGCGTGTGGCTACTAGGATGTGTACTACACGGAGATGGATGGAGGGAAGAGCTACATATTAAGCATGTCCATGCCTCCAACTTGATTATTTTATTGCAAACCATCGCAACATTTTACCTTTTTTATTCTTTTATTCTTAGGGAGGGAGAAGGGGATTGGCTAGAACATGAGTTAAACATCTAAATTTGCTTCCCCTAAAAAATAAATATGTGTTTTCCGTGTATATTTTATTAATTTTGTTTGAACTTGATGGAATGTTATCTTAACCTCCTAACTATTTAATTGATGGTTAATTTGAACAAGTGCACCGTTGTATCACCGTAGTTGGGGTCTGATCATTGATTTTAGTGTATTCAATATTTGGTATGCTATGTGTTGTAGTTAATTGGAAAGTTCAACCCAAATGTTTACTTGCATCATAGCAAGAAGCAATGATATGCATTTTTGGGAAAATGGGTTATTAGAATTTGAGCATCTATTCTGACTATTGTGTACTTTATCCATTAAAGTATGAAAAGTGTGTGTACTTTATCCATTAAAGTATGAAAATTGTGTGTACTTTATCCATTAATGCATCTAATGCTATAAACATTAACCATTAAAGAGTGACAATTGTTTGTACTTTATGATCTTATAAAATGATCCCCACTATTATTGGAGAGAGAGATCAAGTGAAACCATGAACGCAGGTACATTGTTCCATAAGAGTTAAACATCCCTCTTGTCCTCTTACATTTAGAGGATTGGACACTTTTACATTTTCTATTTTTTACTTTTAACCATCAAGTTAAACCACATTTTTTTACTTTGTTTAGTTTAGTGCATAGATAGCAATAATAATGACACTCTAGGTGGAGAGAGTAAATAACTTCTCCTTCTTACTCTTGCGGATTGATACCATACTTCCACATTGAAAGTTGCTAAAGTGACCCCGTACTCTTATGGGTTATCACACCTTCTAGGAATATGGGTGAAGTATCTCGAAGAAAAGGAAATATCCTATCTTTAGGAGTGGGCCAATTGCAAACCCTAGATAACCTGCATCGTTGGCTAACTTGTCACGGTTTTCCCTGACATTTGCCTACTAGGTATAGCCGGTGTAGGTATTGAGCTTAATGGGTCTATAGGCAATTGAGCATTAGAAGAACAAAGTTGTGGGACTTGCATTCGGGCATGCAACATCATTTACAGCATCAAAACATCGCAACCAACCACACAAAAATCTAACACTAAAAAAACTCAAACTGATGTTCCCATCTCCTGACACCAAATTAGCCATCGGAGATGAGGAATCGATAACGATGGAAGAATCTCAATTGGCATCTTGATGTTCCACTCTCAGACGTCTATTCGCATCCTTGCATTCTTTTTTTTTTTTGAAAGAACACCGGCTTTTATACAAACACAATCAGGTGGACTTTTGAACCAAACATGACATCCTGCCATATTGGCACACATAATCGGTGGAGCTCCTATACTTCGCTTCAAGCGGCGGATCGAAGAGGCACCACACACCTTGCGCTCCTCAATTAGCCGGTTGGGCCGCGACCTATGTAGTAATTTTTTATTTTTTACTTTGTGAAGTTTCTCTTCTATTGCGTTTTTGCATTTTTCTAAAATTCAATTTCTTTTTCTAAATTCTAAATATCTTTGTCACATCTATTTTTTTAAATCTGAACATTTCTTAAAACTTATACTTTTTAAAATCCAAATATTTTCAAAAATCAAAACAGTCCAAAATTTGAATTTTTTTAAAATTTGGGAAAAAATTCAAATCTAATTATTTTTCAAAAAATATTTTCAAAAATAAAAATAGATTAGAAAATAAAAATAAAATACATGAAAAAAGAAACAAAATAGAGAATAAAAATAAAAGAAAGAAACCGAAATAAACACAAAAACAAAACACACAAATGGGACGGTCCAATGTAGCGACGAGGTGTGCGGCGCGCGACGCTTTGGACGGTGTATAGAATATGCGCATAATCTGCTTCTATGGATGTAAATGGGTTGGATCAGATAATGCTCTCCCCATATCCGTTATCATATTTTTTAATCGGATTCTGAGCGGAACGGATAATGACCGGATGCGGATTATATCGGACTATGGATTCGGATCGAAAACGGACAAAGATTATTGGATAAATATGAGCAACAAAATTATTCAAACGGACTCTTGAGAGTGCCAAATCGTTCAAAATTCAACCAATGTGAATGTTGTAGTACTTAATTGCTTTACACCAAGATGAAGACCGTACTTACTAAATAATACTTAACTAAATGTTCCGCTGTAGTTTCTTATAATAAGCAACCGACTAAGTAGGAGGCGATGTCACACCCCGAACTTCTCAACATGACGTTCTTCATCTCCACTTGTCTTCGCCATGTGAGAATGATGCGAGATAATCAGATTTTACATTACAAAAACAGAGTAATAATTCATTATTACCTAGCAAAAATGAAATAAGCTAGACACCCATCACTAAAAATAAAGCTCCTTTTCGAAAAAAAAAACTAAAAATAAAGCTACCGTCGACTCGTTTTACCCGTAAAAAAATGTAACGAAGAGAGAAAGTGAAACCAACCACCGACAGAAGACCTTAATTTCGATTCTTATCCCGACTCTTGGGTTCTCGCGCCCTTGCCATTCGATCATAGAGAGAGGGGGCCGAGAGCCTATGTTCTACGCCTCCTGCTCCTGGCCTCTTGTAGGGCGGACGTGTTCCCACCTGCTCGTTGCCGGCGCTGCAGAGGCGGCCTCCTTCACAAGTTGCCAAACCATCTCCGCTCCCCGCCTCGTCGCCGGCGCTCCAGGCAAGTGAACCCATAACTTGTTCACCCCATATGCTCATCCCATCTGGGTTTTGTAAGGCGATTCGACTCTAGGTCACCGATTTGATGTACTAATACGACTAGATGTTCCTCATGGTGGAAATGATCTGCGTTAGTTAGTGGCGAAAATCTCCCACTTTATCTGCATATTTTTGGCATGCTTCTTTGTATGCCCGCAACAGTGAGTCTCGTCACATTTTATATGATTCCGGTTGGTGGTTGACCTGTGCTGATTTTGCTGCTGAAGCTGGGGTGCATCCTTGCTGATTTTGCTGACTCTCGTCAATTGTATTCTATTTTTGTACTTTTTTTTTTGCGATCATTTCTATTTTTGTACTTGTCTAGGTATCATTATGAATCTTGAGTAATTTTCAGGTATCATTACTTACGCGATGAATAATGCCACCTGACATAATATATAGTCTATTTTACAGGACGGATACAAGATGAACAATCCCTGTGAGTGCTGCCAGAGCAAGCGGAAGTTCATCACACAAATAAATGGCAACTATATGCATAGCATGGTTAGCTCTTTATGGCTTTTCTTGCTCAGTGTGTGCCTGAATTTTGTGGAATTTCATTGTCACCTGATTCTTATGGACCATTCATGCTTGCTACAGGTCATACCAGAGTGGTTTGCTAACTTTTTTGGAGGAAAGATCTCGGGGACCCTCCAACTAGAAGCCCCTGACGGTAATATATATGATGTTGGAGTTACTGAGAATATGAACAGAACAATCCTCAAGACCGGATGGGCAGCATTTGTTGATGCCAATCAAATAGAAGAGAACTATTCCTTGCTGTTTCGACACAATGGAAATGCCCGATTTGAGGTTACAATATTTGATTCTGTTACGATAATTACCGTCATGCAAGATCATAGACGACACCGAGGCACGATGTTTGGTAACGCAGTTCGGCATACGCCTACTCTGCGGGGCATGATTACGGGCGCTCCTCCCCAAGATACCGCAACGGACGCCCTAGGCGCCGGCACAAGTCGCCGGCTCCCCGTGCGAGCCTATTGCTATCAAGTCGTCATAGGTTACATCGTGCGGCACCCTCCACATTATATGGGAGGCCTAGGCTACAATAGTCCGACTCTACTACTACTCGTAACCTATCCACACATAATACAACTCCAAGTCCAAACGTAACCCAACTCGTACATAATATTCGACACAAATACAATAAACTCCACCTTGGCGAATATTCTCCGCCACCTTGAATTTGTCCAAGCGTCGAAACTCCATGTACTCCGGACTTGAGTTGTCTTCTTCGTAGCTTAGAGTAAGCTACCCGACGAGTCTGAATCAGACCCGCCGCCGCCTCCGTGGAACACTTGTGCTCCTCCTGCAACTTTAGTCTCCATGACTCCACCTGCAACTAAGAGAACTTCTCCGTTGCTGTCCAAGTCATCACCATGAGATGCTACAGCACATGACCCACCATTGAGTTCTAGACAGACCCTGTTCATATGTCCCCACTGCTTGCACTTGTAGCACTGCACCTTCTTCTTCTTTTTCATGTTCTTCCCTGCCTCTTGTCCTTTCCAGCCTTCCTCACTCCAGACCAGCAAACCTTCACCATGAGAGACTTCCTTTGCCCCGTTCTTCTTCCTCATATCATAGGACAATAACGCCGCAGTAATATCCTCAAGCTGGATGGTCTCTTTGCCATATGTCAATGTAGTGACCAAATGCTCATAGGAAGGTGGCAACGAACATAGAAGAAGAATCGCCCTATCCTCATCTGGAATCTGCACCGCAATACGTGCTAGATCCGTGACAACCTGATTAAAGGCATTCATGTGCTCCACAAGATCCGACCCCTCTTGCATCTTCAGCTTATAGAACTTTTGCTTCAAATACACCTTGGTTGTCGCAGTCTTGGACATAAACCGACTCTCCAGCTTCTCCCAAATCTTCTTCGGCACAGTCTCATCCATCACATGATACATGACCTGGTCTGACAGACACAACCGTATGGTCCCGGCTGCTTGCATCTGTAACTCCTCCCAGTCATCATCGTCCATCTTAGCTGGCTTGACATCCCGCAACGCCTTCAAGCATCCTTGTTGAGCCAACAAGTCCTTCACCCTTGTCTGCCATAACGCGAAGTTTCCAGTTCCATCGAACTTTTGCACTTCAAACCTAGAACCCGTTGGTGCCATGATATAGCTGACTACTGAAGGATAACTTCTGTCCAACCTTGATGTCTTGATTTGCCTTGATCATCAACGTCTTCCTGATGAACTTATCCCTGATGGATTTTCCGCCGATGAAGATTTACCGCAATCTGTTAAGAAACCACACACCAACACCGTCGACGCCGCCCTTCAGAAATTGCGCGTAGAGCCCTGCTGTATCGCCCAGCCTGCTCCACCTTTTCCTGAACTTGCGATCGACTTTTCCGTATGTAGTGCTTGATCACCTCCGCCGTCCTGCTTTTATTCTGGGACACCGCACACCGGCCTTTTCTTTTCCTCATGTGTCACGGAAACCGAGCCTCAGCTGTCACGTATTTGCATAGTCTCCGATCAATCAGCAGCCCAAGTTGGACCCAACATGCACACATGGACGTTTCCTAATCTTAACAGCTGACGCATATTTGGTTTGTCCCCTAGATCGACCCAACTTGGTAATCCCGCACCGATGCATCTTTCTTTTGATTTTGTTTCTCACGTGTTGCAAACTCCCGTGGAGATCAACTGCTGTAGGTCACCAAACGCCTCGCACGGACACAGCTAGCTACCTGGTCCGATCTGCTCTTCTAATTTCCGTGTCCTCCTGGAAAAAAAAACTCACCGATAATTCCGACGACAAGCTCGCTTCTTGACTCTCGCCAGCGTCTGTCAACCTACCCGTCGTACGTACTCATGCGCTGACCTTGCCGTGACAGTCGCCACCTCGCGCATCGTTCGTGCACGAGCCGTGTGTACCCTGGCCATCCGTATCGCCGACACAATCCGTCTGCAATGCCGTGTCGCGGCCCTTGTACAACACCGAGCGCATCATCCTGATGCCCTCCCGCTCCGATCTATTCGGTCGTCCTCCACGTCCGGTTGCCGATCTGATCGTGAGCTGAATCCGCCATCTCCTCGGCGTCTTCAAAACAGCCACTTCGCCGGTCCGATCGCCACGTCTAGCGCATCCCTACCGGTTGTAGCCTATCGGACGGTCTAGGCCTCCTGCCCGAAGTGTCCGACCTACCGACCGCCTCCACGATCGCCGCCATGCTCCACCTTGCGCCTATCGGACGTTTCCAGGCACCCGCCGAGCATGATCCTCATACCTCCGGATGATCTTCCGCATAGCCCGCCTCGCCTAGGCTCTGATACCACTTGTTACGATAATTACCACCATGCAAGATCATAGACGACACCGAGGCACGATGTTTGGTAACGCAGTTCGGCATATGCCTACTCTGCGGGGCATGACTACGGGCGCTCCTCCCCAAGATACCGCAACGGGGCACAAGTCGCCGGCTCCCCCTGCGAGCCTATTGCTATCAACTCGTCATAGGTTACATCGTGCGACACCTCCCACATTATATGGGAGGCCTAGGCTACAATAGTCCGACTCTACTACTACTCGTAACCTATCCACACATAATACAACTCCAAGTCCAAATGTAACCCAACTCGTACATAATATTCGACACAAATACAACAGATTCCACTGGCAAGGAGAAAGTATCATGCTGTGCCAGAAAAAAACTGCGTCTGATGTTAAAAAACCCAGCACGTATGATGTTGATAATTCGAGTAGGTCCCGTGGTGGTACTACTCGGTCCTCGCCAGGTGAAGGATCAGATTCAGATAGAAGCCAGAAGGAATGCTCATACCATTATAAAAAACAAGCAAACACGCCTGCAATATCTTATTCTTCTGAGGGATATTCAGGTTAAGTTGTGTATTCAGAGTAATCAGTTACCCTCAACCACATGCTCTCTTACTGTTGGAACTTTTTTACTGCAGAAGACTATCCTTCTTTAGGCGATTCTGTGGAGTCTGATGACCGTCAGATGCTTTCAGATGATATTGTCTTATCAGGGCATTGCTACCTTACAGCAGAACAGGAGGTGAAATTACAAGCACTTGTAAGCAAAATGCGACCTGAAATCCCAGTGCTTGTTGCAATGATGAAAAAGTCCAATGTAAAACAGTATGGTAATCTGGTACGTTGGTTCTACTGTCTGAACTTTGTATTAACTTCTCATTTTATATATGTACGTACATTTTCTGGTTATGACATTATTTAGGAAAGTTTGTGTTTTGCTTTTAACTCCTAGAAACCTATAAAGGATAGTTTGCAGCAAAATGCATAAAAAAAGGTTATATACATCTAATCGACGGTATCATTGACTTAGTTTTTAATTTAAAAATCTAGCATGGTGTCCCTTGCAAATGTGAGGGCATCAATTTTAATAATCCCTCTGCTTCAAATTAATTGACCCAGACGGAGGGAGTATATAAATTGTCCGAATAATAAATTTACAGTTTTATGAATGTTCACATTGTTGAACATGTAATACCAATGCGGTATTTAGTAGTTTTATATGAATGTTCACATTGTTGAACATGTAATACCAATACAGTATGGAGTAGTACTCCCACCGTATCCGGTACAAACTCCTGTGCGGATACCTATCGGGGATCGGGGATCGTTCCCGACCTCCTATATTAACGCGTACACGAGCTCTGTCAAGGGTAGTATCGATTCCAGTCTAAATTGACATATATGGTATCAAAGCTTCCTGTTCCTGACTCTAGCAAAACAAAACCCCAAACTGATCGCCATCGGTCTCAACAATCCTTGTTTCCTGGTTACGATCAGGAGGGACCAAGAAGAGAAATAACTTCTGCTGCTGGTTAGGATCGGCATCGGATTAGAATACGAAGAACTCTGCCTACTGGTTATGCTCGGCATCGAAACGGATCAAGAACTCCTCGCCACCGGTTACGATCGGTCACAGCCCACATCCTTCCCTCCCAATCTCCGTGCCTTCATCTTGCTCAACACCGACGGCTATGGTGGCAACTCTCGGGGCGCCCCCGTCAGAGAAGCTCACAAGGACCAAATTTCTTAGGTGGAAGATGCAAGTTCTCCCCGTTGTTAGTGATGCGCTTGTTATGGGGCTGCTTGACAGCTCCAGCGTGGAGGTTCAACATGAAAAAAAGAAGACAACCGTGCCCAACCTTGTCTATGGCGTGTGGTTTGCACGAGATCAACAAGTTCTAAGCTGGTTGCTCAGGAGACTCTCCTAGGACATCGTGTCTCAAGTTCTTGGCCTCGAACACTATCACGGTGTGTGGTCGTCTATAACAGCGCTCTTTACGTCATAGTCCAAGGATGAAATCAACACACTTCACGGTGCCGTCTCCAACACCAAGAAATTGGATATGACCGCTGCCCAATTCATCACCAAGATGAAGGGTTTTGCTTCAGAGCTTGCAACAGCAAGATGGATGATTGATGATGATGAACTCAAGGAGTATCTCCTTAATGGTTTGGGTGCTGAATATACCCCCCTTGTCGCTTCCATCCATGCCATGTCGTGCACTACTCTTACTGATATGTGTGCACAGCTCACTGCATATGACCATCGTGAACTCATGCCCTCCAACAATGGCCAAAGTTCGGGCTCCTTGTCCTCTGCCAACGTTGCCTCTCGTGGTTGTCACCCCAATCGCCCCACCAACCCACGTGGGCGTCATGATCAATATCATGGAGATAGTGGTGGCGATCCGTACCATGGCAAAGGAGGAGGCAATAACTCGTACCGTGGCGGTGGTGATTCATATCGTGGCAATGTAGGAGGCAATGATTTTTCCGTGGTCATCCCAATGACCAAAACAGAGGTCAACCCAATGAGCAATACCATGTAAACCAGGGGGTCATGGTGCCACCAAAGGGGGCATGGTCATGGCCGTAACCGCACTGCCACTACTAGAAAAAAGCTAATTCGTGGCGCACCTATTTTCCCCTTCCGTGGCGCACTAGGGGTGCGCCACGACTTCTACGCTACGGCTAAAAAGTGCCCGTAGCGCACTGCCGGGTGCGCTACAGGAATCTTGACATAGTAGTGGCGCACACCATAGTGCGCTACCACTGTTTTCCCTGTGGCGCATGACAAGTGCGTTGCTAGTATGTAGTTAGTAGTAGCGCACTGGCTGGTGCGCCACTATGATTATTCCTGTGGCGCATGACGTAGTGCGCTACTAGTAGCTGACCAGGTGCGCCACCAACGTGGTGCGTCACTAACAACGTACATGTGCGCCACAGCTTAGATTTTCAAAAAACAAAAAAAATACTCAATACAGATGATATTCAATACAGATTATATACAATACAGCTGATATACACAAATATACAGTACATAAATAAATACACAGATGTACAATACAGAAATAAATACATAGACAAGATAGAAACAAATATAGATAAGTCACATACATAAATACACAGTATAAGTTATATTATTTCGATCAAGTTACAAAGTAGCTAGTGATGACATGAATACATGTCTCAACCAAGTTAGAGCTCGCGGAAGCTCGCCTAGACATCTAAAGTAGGAACATGCATGACAGACAACCAAGGATAATAACCATCACCACGACGGAGGTATAGGTCTTCATCCGGTTCCTCGTCCTAACTTCCGCTAGATAGCGCGCGTATCTAGCTTCCGCCTCCGCCATAGTATTGTACCCTTTGTAGCTATTGCCGCTGAAACGGTGCACCTGTCTCCGGCAGTCTTCCCAATCATTATAGACTCCAGGAACCCGTCCCTTGTACACGACGTACCACGTCATCTAAAAGTTGGCAATAATAATTAAATGATGGTGAAAAAACAAGTAAAAGTCGCATATAAAGATATACTTATCAAATAAGGTAACAAAGTAAGCAAAAAATACCAAGTGGTAGCATGTACATGTCGACACACACAAGTACACGTGGGGATAAAGAACTACAACTAGACCAACACATCAAGACTTCTGGCTCGGCTCAGGGAACGGGAGGACGCCTTGTTTCGTCATGAACGCCCTATAGTCACCCTGCATCTTTAGGCGATCTACTACGCCACGGTTATTCGGGGGATTGCCTCCGTAGAAGACCCCCTGAAGTCATGACATCACGGCTGATGATTGCCCCAAACTGTTGCCGGATGCGATACATCTCTTGTCTAATATCTGAATCATTGATCCTGGCCTTGACTTCGGCCCACCGTTTGAGATGATCTGGCAGCGTAGAATTCTGTTGCTCTAGTAGGAACGCCCTCATGTGATGGATTGCATAGTAGGCTTCCTTCTGACTGCCTGCCGGCTGCTTCACGCAGGAGAATTCCGTCACATGGGTGAAGACGTGTCTGCCAAACTTGAGCTTCTTACGCACAAAGGTGGGGCCTTCCGCCGAGGCATAGCCGGTGAGAGCATCATCCAGAACTTCCTTGATCTTGTCGTAGTTTTTCTTCTTCTCTTGACTCCCCGAGTCGAAATACGTGGCTTGCGAATGTTTCGGTGACAAGCAGATGAGTGTGCAATGTTGATCTCTGCGCAAAACAATTCAAACGGAATGTGTTGGAAAAAGAATGATGAAAATCTAATAAAGCATGTTATGGCGGCGAGTGAATAATGACTTACTCGGGAAAGAAAGGCACGAGAATTTATTCCTTTGTCTTGTTCGCCACCAAGATTCCTTGGAGGTACGAGGCCACGAATCGCCGTTCAATGGCGCTTCCCAAGCAGCCATCACGCATGTAGTAGGGGTCCACTATAGCGATGCCCGGGGTGTTCTGAATGGCAAGGCTGAGAGAAAACAGGCGTACCATGGTATAGTGCAGCGGATACAGGTGGAACATATTGAAGATGTCGTCAAACCGCAGGAAGAACAGATCCGCGGGGACATTATCAACGAAGCCCAAGCCTCGTGGCACCTTAACCACGAATACCGGGTGCGAGGGATCTTTCTCCGCAAGAAGGCGTCTCTCTATCGTCAGCACACCGTCATGCACACTCCTTATTTCTGAAGTGGCGAGCCTGAGCAATTTCTTAGTTAGCATGGGCTCACCCGCCACATGCATCCTCCACATAATACCCTTTGGTCTTGGTGGCCCGTCCTGAAACCTGATCGGATTCGCAGTTGACGCCACCGGCTGGCTCGAGCTGCGAGATTTTCTTTTCCTGGTCTTCTTGCTTTTTGGGAAGTGGGTAGGCACCGCAATCTGAGCATCGATCGCCCTATGTAGTGTGTCAGGGCTTAGAACAAAGGGCTGGCTGGATGTATCCGCTGGCTCGGTGAAGGTGCAAGCTGGAGGCGTCTCCTGAGAACCAAAGAGACATTTGTTGCAAGTGGCTTTCTCTGCGGGGCCACCAGCTGGGTCTTCATTTAGGTCGCCGGGGAAAAGATTAGTGTTGATGAAATCATCGAAGTAATCTTCGTCATCCTCATTCGGATCCTGCGCCATGGTCATGTCAATATGACCAGCCGAACAATTGCATGGAGGTGACGGTGTGGGGGTCTTGCCATGGCTTGGCGCTGGCACGACAGACAGTGTTGTTGTCTGTGGGGTGATGGTCCCAGCCGTCCCCAAACGAATCATGCTCTTTGGCCATAGCAGGAATAAGCTGAAGCAACTTCTGAGGACAGCCGACTCTTCTTCATCCGCTCCTGGGGGTTGAATGGGAGGTTCCAGGTCATCGCAGCCCCTTAGCACCCGGATAATTTTAACCCTATGCACGCTATCTGGCATCGCCTTTGAGTGGAACGTGCGGTGCAAGGGTTGAATGATGGTACCCTTGGCAACATACCTCAACTCGTTGTTCACGAAGCTTAAGAGAGTGCATGGAAAATCCATCTGCGAACAACATGTATGGCATTAAAAAGATGCCATAAGAGTAATAAATGGCAAGGCGGTAAACTATTTGGTTTACCGTGATGGCGTCGAGCTCGGCTAATGTCGAGGCACCGCATACGACGACGGGCGTGCAAGAGACGGAGGGGCTGCTTGATGGCACGGTGCCGGCCGCCGATGTATTCTCCCTATCGGTTGCATTAAGCTCCGGCACCGCGGTGATGGCAGGGGGAGTCACGAATGCTTCCGGCGCCGCCGTGCTAGCGGGCGGAGTCACCAATGCTTCCGGCGCCGCCATGCTAGCGGACGTAGTCACGAACACATAATTCACCGGGATCGTCGGCGCCGCATTGTTTGAGTGACTACTGACCATGCTTGGAATCGGGCACGGCCCTTGTCGACCACCCGCACTCCAGTTCGCTATTGACTCCACCAAGGTAGGCAGGATGGAGGTGAGGGTGATTGCCAGGTTGTCTTGGACGATCTGCGGGATCCGCGCCACTTGTTCCTTAAGTTCCTAAACCTCGCGGTTTTCCTCGTCGCTCCTTCCCTCCACACGCGTCCTCAGGAGTGGACCAAAATGATCCACCCAATTCTTAGCCCCGAAGCCGGCCAGACGGCCAGCCGACGATGGCTTCTTTGTAACCGGCATGATTTTCTTGGCCCGGTTCATCGCCCTGTTAAAAGGGTTATCCCATCGGGTGGCCGCCGTCGACCCGTGTGATGAGGAACCATGGGATCCCTGACTAGCAATTTCCTCGTCCTGCAGAAGAAGTAACGTGAACCGTTTAGAAATTCGACTTGATCGATTATAATGTAATCGACTTGATCTGCGGTAATTAAATTACTTACCGCAAGAACCTCGAAGTCCTTCACCTTAGTTTCCGCGGTGAGTTCTTTGGTTTTGGGGTCCACATGGTAACGAGCCCTGATGAAGTTTCGAAGCTGCTTGTTTTCAAATTTCAAAAAGGGGTTAGGTATCCCCTTAGCTCTATACTCGTCGTCCTCCTTATCCCATTTGGGCTCCGCAGCTCTGTAACCACCAGATCCAAGATGGTGGTGACCTATATTCATCTCCTGCAATTCCTTTCCCCACTTACTCGAGGCCTTGGCTGCTTCGGAGGTGCACTTGGCCTTGAACTCCTGGAATTGATCTTCGGTGATCTGCGGGTCAATCTTCTGGATCTCCTCGAGACTTTTCTCTTCTTTAAATATCTTCTTCTTTATCCGGGTTCTCCAGCTGGCCAGGGCGGTGCTCATCCTCGTGAGGGCGGATTTATTTACTTCATTCCCATGATAATCTGTGTTCCGATACTGAAGGGGGAACTGGTATCTTGCGTGCAGCTTCTCGAAGAGGAGTGTGCGCAAATGGCCATTATCTTTATGCCGGAGATTCTCGGTGTTGATCGAGATGGTGGTCTGGGTGATAGCCGCCACTTGCCCACTGTAGCCTTTGACCACATGGTCGGGCGCCAAAGGAACCCCTTTTGGGCTCACTTCGGTAATTTCCTCTCTGACGGTGCCGACCGTGTTCGGGCGCCTTTCCTTCTTCTTCTTAGGCGGATTACTACCACTTGTTGTGCCCTCGCCACCATCAGTGGTTTCATCATCCGCCGTTCCTTCGGCCGCTTCTTCTTCCTCCGCGCCTTCCATCTCATCGGCGTAGCTCTCGGAAGGGTTGTATTCTTCATCACCCTCTGTCATTCTTTCTAGCCGCTCGACCTCCTCCCAGAATGACAAGGGTCTGTTTTGAGGTCTCACTTCTCCTTCAGCAATGATACGCTGAGAAGATCTAGCCTCGTCGTCGTCACACATGTTTGCACTAATAAAAGGCAAATAATGGTTAGTAAAGTGCGCGGAAAAATCCGGCATGACCATTGCTCATTTTTGTTAAACTAGGAGTGCCCGATTTCTCCCGAAACGGAAGTTAATCAACATTTCGGCGAAAATCGGGACTCATTTCCTACAAGCACCTGCATACGAATACAATTCGGCAACACTGTCATCTGAGGAATACAATTCAATTATTTAACAATATGAAGCTTGTCTTACAGCTAAAATTACGTTATCAGAGCATCTTTGGGAGTTGTGGTCAGACGCTCTTTGACTGTCCAAGTGTACAACATGAACTGTCGTGATAACATAACTACAGAATGGGTGTAAGAATGAGCGGAAATCAGCAATAGATAGTTAGATACACATATGTACTAGATAATACTCCATAGCAAGTTGATGTACTCTGCCATTTCTGCAATGAGTGTCCTATATACTTGTATGTAGGTTTCCATAATAGCAAGGGACTATTAAAATTGGAATATTTCAACTTTTTAAATGTGAGCTTGTGACCCTATGGGGATATGTTAAAAGATTTGCAAGGCCAAGCGTCTTAATCCCTTATACTGGTAGTATTATTTATGGAAGAGAAAAATCCTAACCGAGAAGCAGTCATCATTCTACACTTCTACATTGCATAATTTGATAACTAATCCATGGAAAATGTTATTTGAGGAATGCAATTCAATTATATAATTATTATATGATGCCTGGGTCAACTTCCCAATTGCATAGCATGAACTGTTGTGTGGCTATAATTACACTTAAGGCTACTGTTATATGCCTTTGAAACGTTGCATTTGCTCCCAGTTTTCCTTGCTGATATACAATTAGAAATCTCTTGTGCTGCCTTTGAACAAATAAATGGGATAGACAAAAACAGTACTTTTCAAATGCATATTAAAAATATCAATCCATCAGAGCTGCACTCCTATGCTTATACACAATTACTTTACAAATTTAACCAAACAAGAAACCTCCCAATAAGAAAACACACACCCTCGGCAGTGATAGTGTTGTTCTAGGTCAGCAAAAATTCGGCAACCTAAATTTGTTCTAGGTCAGCAACACTATCACTGAATCAAACCTATCACCAACAACACTATCACTGAAATTTTGTGTTCTAGGTCAGGAAACCCTCGGCAGGCTGCCCTATGTTCTAGGTCAGAGAGGGGAGAGGGGATGCTCACCTCAAAGACGACGACAACGAAGAGCACGCGGACGATGACGAAGAGCGCAGACGGAGCTCCTCCACGGACGCGCGGCGGCCTCCTCTCCTCCTTGGACGCGGCGGCCTCCTCTCCTCCTCCTCGGACGCGGCAGCCTCCTCTCCTCCTCCACAGACGCGGCTGTGGGCGAGCGAATGCGGCAGATCGAGCGGAGGCGGCGATAGAGATGGGAGACGATGGGAGATAGAGATGGGAGACGATGGGAGATGTGACCGTGAGCAACACATACTTGACACGACACTTAGCCGTAGCGCACGGCTAAGTATCGTGACAAGTCAAACAAACAGCTGCCGCCCCGTTAGTTGACACTAGCACTTGCATATCCCACTGGTTTCCATTGAACAGATCTCCATGTTTTCTCCATGCATCATTCTTTCCAAGCCATCTACGGTGCCCCATGAACACGGTTTTCGAAGACCCTGGATCTTTCTCTAGTTGGAGATAGGTCGTGTTATCCATGCACCTAACGCATGCGTAGAATCCTTGGATAACCTGCCCCATGAAATATCCGCAACCTGGATAGTCTTGCACCGTAGTGACCAACGCGACTTTCATAGTGAAATAATCTTGTGCGACAGCGTCATACGTATTGGCTCCGGATTCCCATAACATGGCTAGCTCCTCTTTCAACAGCCCGAGATATAGATTGATGTCAGTACCAGGTTGTTTTGGCCCTTGAATTAGCATACTCATTTGTATGTACTTCTTTTTCATGCACAGCCAGGGAGGGAGGTTGTACATCCATACAAACACGGGCCAAGTGCTGTGCGTACTGCTCTGGCTACCGAACGAATTGAGTCCATCGGTGCTTGCACCTAGCCTGATGTTTCTCGAATCTCCACCGAATTCGGGGAATTCGAGGTCTAATGCTTTCCACTGGCTACCATCTGAAGGGTGTGTCAGCAGCTCGTCCTTTTCAGGGTCATCGTCATCTGCTGGCTTCTTTCTTTCCGCATGCCAGCGCATGAGATTTGCTTCCTTAGGGTCTGCGAAATAGCGTTGCAGACGAGGAGTGATAGGAAAGTACCATACCACTTTTCGAGGAGCTTTCTTCCCTTTCTTGTATCGACTAATGCCGCACACCGGGCATGTGGTTTTCTCCGCGTCCTCGCCCTGATAAATGATGCAATCGTTGATGCAGACGTGGTATCTAATGTGCGGTAGATCAAGAGGACACACGATTTTCTTGGCGTCCTCGATACTAGTTGGACACGTGTTCCCCTCCGGGAGATGATCGTGCCAGAATGCCATCATATCGTCGAAGCTTGCGTCGGTCCATTTGTGTTTTGCCTTCATCTCCATAGCCTTGAGCATTACATTCAACCGGGTATCATCGGGCTTGCATCCTTCATATAATGGAGTAACCGCATCTTTCTCAAGTTGCGCAAGCTTGGCTTTCTCTCTAGCGGTAGCCCTGGCTTTACTCGTTTGCTTGATAAGTAGTTCTTGAACATAAGGGTCCCGCACCCAGCCTGACGTTGTTCCATCCTCTGCTCCGGCATCTAGATCATCATCATCCTGGTCTGCTTCCGCACCTTCACCATCTCCAGGAGACTCTTCTTCATCTCGCCCGTCCTTGCTGTGATCATGATCATGTTGCCCGCCTTCCTCATTTTCCGCTGCCCCATTTACGGCCTCATCGTCTTCGTCATCACTTATCCACCGAGTGTAGCCATCCATGAAACCATGGCAGAGTAGGTGCGCCTGCAGATTTCCGGAATCTGGGTCAATCAACCAATTGAGTTTGCATCTTCTGCACGGACATCTTATCTCCGTCATGTTATTTCGTATCATGTCGGTCGTCGCGCATTTCAAAAATCTAGCCACAATGCCTTCGCTCATTATGCGGACCATGGTTGCCTGCGTGGTGTACAAGGTAGAATTAGAAGTTTATTACAACCACAGAACCAATGCATGCATGCAATGGTCGATGGAAAATTTCGGCATGACCTATCCTAAAATTAGGACCTTTGCGAAATGCCAAAGTCTTGCCAAAATGGAAATGAATCAACATTTTGGAAAAACAATGCCAATATATGAGAGAGCATACAATGCATGCTCTCCAAACACATGAGAGCATCGATCCTCTCCATAGATATGTGACCATATATCATCCATACACATAAACACATCCTCTTACATAGACAACTTACCAAGATGAGAGACCGAGAAGATCTCGAAGGAGAGGTAACAGACCGAGAGATGGTGGCCGGAAGGAGAGCTTTCCTCTATTATGTATGTAGCATCCAAGGTAAGTTTTACATGCTACAAATGGTGAAAGAGTGGAGAAACTGAGGTGGAAGGAGGAGGGGGGCGAGATCCAAGGAGGAAGAAGGAGGGGAAAGTGAAGTGTGAGATCGTGAGATCTAGTCAAATGTGCAAAGGTGTGTCTGCCAAAAAGAAGTAGCAGAACGCACATCCGTGGCGCACATGGGGGGTGCACCACAGAAGTAAAGAACATCCGTGGCGCACATACCGGCAGTGCGCCACAGAGGCGTTTTCCCAGTTAACAGTACGGGTGGCCCGATCTTGCCTGTAGCGCACGGAGGCCGTGTGCGCCACGACTACCGGCCACACCTGTAGCGCACTTCACCGGGGTGCGCTACGGCTATGTGGTCTACGACCGATAGGGGGCTGGCCCACACACAGCCGTGGCGCACCATACGCATGTGCGCCACGATTATGGTAGATAGCCGTAGGGCACCTGTGGGCAGTGCGCCACGACTATTTTAGCCGTCGGGCACCACTAGCACGTGCGCCACAGATATGCGGATTACCTATAGCCATTTTCCTGGTAGTGTCCCTCCCCTCGCCATGATGTCACATGTCTGATGTGTAAAAAGTATGGCCATCCTACCAATGAGTGCTAGTGGCGTTTGTCAGATCGCGAGGATAATGATGGTGATAGCTACAATCATGAGCAAAAAGGTGCATATGGCGTAGACGCAAATTGGTACATGGACTCTAGCGCCACAAATCATATTACTGGAGAATTAAACAAACTTCACACTCGTGATGATTACAAGGGACATGATGAAGTTCATAACGCAAGTGGTCAAGGGATGGCAATTAAACATATTGGTCATTCGATTATACACACCCCTTTTTAGTTCTCTACAACTTCATAATATTTTACATATGTCTAATGCTTCCAAAAGTCTCCTATCTACTCGTAAACTTTCTCTACTCAATAATAGCTTTGTTAAATTTCACTCGTTTTTCTTTTTGATTAAGGATCGGGCCATAGAGAAAATCATGTATAAGGGTCCATGTCATGATGGTCTATATCCTCTAGTTCCTATCTTCACGAGATCTCACAAGCACGCCTTCATCACCATTATGCCTTCTTCATCCACATGGCATCATCTATGGCATCCGTCTTTGTTTATCGTTCAACAAGTACTTAAAAAAATAAACTCTCTTATTCGCATGAAATAAATCCTGATGTTTGTGATCCTTGTCAACGAGCAAAAAGTCATCAATTGCCATATGCTATCTCCACACTAGTATCTCCACTAATCCTTTGTAACAAGTGTTTTCTGATGTTTTTGCTCCTGTCTCTGTTGGCAAGCACTCATATTATGTAAGATTTACTAACGATAATAGTAAATTTACTTCGATATATTTGCTCAAGAAGCGTCCTGATGTCTATCAAGCGTTTCTAAATTTCCAACAACTTATTGAACGTAAATTTGGTCACAAAATTATTACCATGCAAACTGACTGGAGTGGCGAATGTGAAGAACTCCATGCTTTTTTTCAAAGAGTGGGCATTACACATCATGTCTCTTGTCCCCATGCTCATCAAAATGGTTCAGCTGAGCGTAAACACCGTCACATTGTTGAAGTTGGTCTTGCGTTACTTGCACATGCTTCCATGCCTTTAAAATATTGGGATAAAACTTTTCTCATTAATTTACTTCCTACGAAGGTGCTAAATCTTGTGTCTCATGTAGAAAACTTCATGTCTAACCAAACTATGATTCACTTCGTATTTTTGGATGCGCATATTGGCCCAACCTTCGTCCCTACAATAAACACAAACTTGCTTTTGTTCCAAACGGTGTGTCTTCTTGGGCTATAGTCCTCTTCATAAAGGGATTAAATGTCTTGATGTGTCCACTAGGCGAATCTACATATCTCGTTCCAAACAGTATGTCTTCTTGGGCTATAGTCCTCTTCATAAAGGGGTTAAATGTCTTGACATGTCCATTGGGTGAATCTACATATATCGTGATGTTATGTTTGATGAGAATATTTTTTCGTTTTCATTCACTTCATCATAATGTTGGCGCTCGTCTTCATGCTGAAATTCTTTTGTTGCCCACACATAAACTCCTACAGAATCTCACAAGGGTGTGCATGTCAATGATAATATGCCTATTGTTCCTATCACTTACCATCTATAGGTTACCGAGGAGGTTCATAATGATGCTAGCTTGCACCATAGAGCATATCACCTTGAAATATCATGTATTGATGAAGAAACAACAACAGATCAATAGTCTAGCTATGACGTAGATCCCTAGGGTGATTCTCCTGCTAATTCATTCACAAATCCAAAATCTTCCTCTGAACGGGCGGTCCAATCATTCATGGTATGTTCCCTAATTCCTGACCAGCAAGGCACTACCATGTCGACTGCAGGCCATGTCATGGCCGATAGCCCGCCCAATAGCACCGGGACCACTCACCTGCCAGCACCTAGGGTCCCTTGTCATTTTGTGATGAAAGCAACTCGCGCAATGATGCATGTGGGGACACGGACGGAGATGCTCCCGTGTCTCCCCTATTGCCCGACGCTGACACCGATGCGACAAGGGATTCTTTGCGGCTTCTAGCTCGCGACATAGTCCTTCTAGATCTAGTGTATCGTCTAACAATGCAGATCTTACTGGGTCTCCTATGGTACTAAACCATGTGCCTAAACAGCGTACTCGCTTGCAAAAAGGTATCCGAAACACAAAAATCCATACGGATGGTACTGTACGGTATGACTTTCTTACTTCTATCAAAGAACCACAATACGCAAGCTGAAGCCCTTGATGATAGCAAGCGGAGATCAGCAATGGAGGGAGAATATGATGCACTTATGAAAATAAGACTTGGCATCTTGTTTCCAATAGCTCAAATAAAAATTTATAATTGACCACAAATCGTTTTATCCTATCAAAAGGTGTTCTGATGGCACTATTGATATGTATAAAGCAATACTGTTTGCGAAAGGCTTCAAGCAATGGTATGTATTGATTATTAAGATACTTTTAGCCCCATTGTTAAAGCAGCTACTATCAGGCTTGTATTAGCTATCGCAGTTTCCAGAGGATGTAGTCTAAGACAGCTAGACGTCAAGAATGCGTTTTTACATGATGTTCTGGGAGAGGAGGTTTATATGAAACATCTATTTTATTTTGAAGATTCGTACTTTCCGCATCACATTTGCAAACTTGACAAGGCTCTCTACGGATTAAAATAAGCCCCTCGACATTGGTACTCTCCTTTGATCTCTATGTTGCATGAGCTTGGCTTCATAGCTTCGAAGCAGATACATCGTTTATTTATTTACAACAAATCAGGTATCGCAGTATTTGTATTGATCTATGTTGATGAAATCATTGTGACTAGTTCCTTAGATAGACTTGTCTTAACTCAGAAAAAATATGCTGCTGGTTTGCTTGCAAGAGTTGGCATCACCACGTTCACATCTTATCCTACACCTTCTCCATCCATGATAAATTATTATTGATAGAAGGATCTCCACTAGGACCTGAAGATAGTACTCATTATAGGAGTATTGTTGGTTCCCCGCAATACTTGACATTGACACGGCCTGACTTATCCTTTTTAGTAAATAAAGTATGTCAGTATCTTCATGCACCCTCTACAACGCATTGGACATTGCCGAAAAGAATTCTGAGATATGTTAAACGTACAATCAAAGTTGGACTCACTTTTCAGAGATCCTCTTCTACACTTCTTAGTGTTTTTTAGATGCAGGCTGGACAGGTTGTCTTGATGACAAACATTCTATAGGACGGTTTGCGATATTTTTTGGTCCTAATCTGATCTCATGGAGTGCAAGAAAACAAGCTAGTGTGTCACGTTCTAGCACTGAAGTTGAGTATAAGGCAGTAGCTAATGCTACAACAAAGTTGATTTGGGATGAAGCATTGCTTCATGAACTTGGTGTCTCACTTAAGGAACGACCATGTCTATGGTGTGATAATCTTGGTGCCAGCTACCTATCTGCAAATCTAGTTTTTCATGCCTGAGGAAAGCATGTTGGAATTGACTATGATTTTGTTAGAGAGAGAGAGAGTTGCAAGCAAATTGCTTGACATCAAATTCATCTCCAACAAGGATCAAGTTGTTGATGGTTTTACAAAAACATTATTCGTAAAGTGTGTAAATGAGTTTAAGTGTAATCTCAACCTTTCCAAGGGTTTAGATTAAGGGCGTTTGTTGAACATGTAATACCGATACGATATGGAGTAGTACTCCAATAGTATCTGGTACAAACTCTTGTACCTATACCAATCGGGGATCGTTCCCGATCTCCTATATTAACGCGTACACAAGCCCTGTCAAGGGTATCGATTCTAGTCTAAAATTGACACACATTGTGAGATAGGAAATAATAATGTTCTACAACCACCATAAATGTTATGCATGTGGAATATATTACTTTTTGTGAAGTTGTATTTTGCTATCATTGTGGTTTAATTATTTAGGTTTACACTTATGAAGATCTACTTGTTTTTACTTGTAATATAAATAATAGTGTACACTAGATTAACCATTGGATAATTTGTCTTTTCGTGAACTTATTCTAATTTATCTCTCTTTTAACACGGTACGGTTTTACTATATAATTGAAAGATTCAAGAATTTCTAGATTATATTTGATTAATGTGGTAACTTTGGCATGTTTTAGTCCTACGATGCAGTGTGTTGTTAGCCTTTAATAACAAACTTAATACCAAATGGCTATTTCTTAGGCTTTTGGATTTTGGCCTATATGTTGCTTATCTGGTAGATCAAGATAAGATCCACATGATTTGTAGGATTTTTTTCTACACGAATAAAGACTAAGGAGGTACTTGGCGTCGTCTCAGTCGCCACATTGACCACAAACGCGTGTTTTATCAATATTTTGACCTCGTCAGATTTCAAAGATGCATTTTTCTGTCTTATTATTAACATATATTAAGTCCACAGGACCTAATCTTTAGGCTTTCGGATTTGGCATATTTTTATTTGTGCTCACTAATTGTCATATAATTTTTTCTGTTAACTGATCAAGCTTTGTTAACATTTATATCAAGAGTTTCAAGCTTGGCGGCATTAGTATATTGATTAGTCTGATCCATTGTATTGGTTTGTTAACAATGTCATCTAATTAGTGTAATGACTAACCGAGTATTTTTCTTCTTGGGGATCTTAAGTTACATTTGTTTTGTCAACATTCATCATTTGAGATATATGTGTGTATTGTTCCTGGTGTGATCACTCCTTGTTTGTTTTTTCATGCATTAGCTTGTATGTAATTTTTATTTGTGTTGATTCAGAACTTGTTCTCTTTTGGTGTGACTCTTGTTCTGGTCAAATAAAATATAGAATCCATCAACATCATATGTATTAGTTTCTGCTAGATAAGAAGAAATCCATCCAACTTTATAGATATTTTCAAAAGGAAAGATAAAGAACATGGATGTAGGTTCATGCGTACCAACTCCGAAAGATCCAATTTCAGTTATTGTATGCTTTTTGGGGATGTAATTAGTCATATGTGCTCATACATCTTCGTATTGTTGGAACCCATACTATTTAAAATATATAAACGTATTGTTGGAAGAGACATGGAGGTCCGTCAGGACATGAATTCAAATCATACCCCTACATATGGAGATCGGTCAAGCCTCAACCTGCCGAATAAATCGTAGACATAAATTTTAATTCAACTGTTAAAGCTTGTTTAGATGACATGGCTTAGCGGGGTGCCTCTATTAAACACCTGTATATTGCTTTTATAGTATATAATATATTTAGACTTTGTGACAGTCTTAACTTCTTCCCTCCTTGATACTTCACCTATCAGATAAATCAAACATAACAGTATGACTTACCACATTCTGTCCCTTTTTCTTAATTAGGTAATACGCAAGGATTATGCACTCAAGTACTTTCCATGTGAAGATACAAATATCATACTCCAGGTGCCTAGGCGGAGCAAGCATTGGCAATGCAGTTTGTACATCCGGCCTGATGGTGGGTGCAACCTATATATGGGCAAATTTGTCGGTGAAAACAGAATTGAAGGAGATGTCTGCATGTTTCAACCAATGTCAAAGGTTAATGCAAGAGGATTGACAGTTATGGTCCATGTGCTCCAAAAACTGAGCATTGGTCACTCCCCTGGCGGAAGAACCGCTACTGTCTCAAACCACAGAAGAACAAGCACGAAGATAGGCTCAACTGCCCGTGTTAAGGAGGAACCAGCCACCAACGGTGTGCAGCACGACTCAAATAAGACATTATTGCCAACGATAAAATTTATGTGTTACATTTCTACTCACATCTTCTAATTCTATCTAATTTACTCCGAAAACCTGTTCAGGTGAAGAGATCCCGTCTTCTGGATATGAAGAGCATGGATCTTCCGACAATTCTGAGGGAGCTTCTGAGCCTCCTTTCATGCTAGCAGACACAACATGTCTAACACAAGCGCAGACTAAGAAAGTATTGGAGAAAGTTAGTGCCATTGAGTCAGAGCTACCCATTTTATGTCGCGGTTATGAACAAGAGCAGTGTTCATCGCCACAGTGGCCCCTACCTAGTAAGTTCAGAGAAAAAACGATTTCTGTAGCTGTCTCCATTTGCACCTTTATCCTTGGATTGCAAAGACACGCACAAATTTCTTTAGTACCTCGATCTGCCTCTGTATTTACTGAAATCCTAAATGTATGTGTATATAAACAGTCCTTTGGCACGCGGTATGTGTCAAGGTATCTCAAAAAGAAGCACACTGCTGGGCATCGCGAAAATAGGAGTGCGGTCAGTTTGGTGCTTCAGCGGGAGGGGAAGAGCAGGACGTGGGACACGGAGCTGCGACACTGGAGCGATCGCACGGCGATCAGTAAAGGATGGTCGTCTTTTGCCCGCATCAACAACCTGCGGGAAGATGATCTCTGCCTCTTCAAGGTGATGGAGAAGGAGGAGCCGCTGAAGATGATGGTCTACATCATTCGTCGTGAGAAGTGTTGAGCTTGAGGCATGGTTGATTATCTAGAATCTGGAAGTGAAAAACTAGCTAGGTTGCTTATAACAAGGAGTCGGAGAGGAAGAAACTTGCCCGTGGATTGTTATCTAGCGTAACTTTGGATTGTATAGTTTGAACAATTTCCGTTTCAAAATATAAAATATTTTAGCTTTGTGAAAGAAGTGTATATTTTAAAATGGAGGGAGTATTATTTTGGATGGCCAACTCGAACAACTTATCTCTAGAGTAGTACTACTAGTTATTTTGTCTGCCCTTGTACTTGGAACAGCTAGCCAGTGACTGTCATGTGGTGTTGATGATTGAGAGGCATATGTATTTTGCATGGGAATTTGCTTGAGCCGTGAAATGATCAGGGCCTCTTAATTTAGTCTAGTAGGATAGAACGAGGATTGACCTCCGGTTAGATTCTACTTCCTCCGTTCTAAAATATAAGATTTTTAAATTTTGTGAAACGAATGAATCCAGACATCTTTAAGTTTTTAGTGTATTGGTTTACTCTAAATCTACACACTAAAAGAAGTCTATATACATTCGTTTCACAAAAGTTAAAATATCTTATATTTTGAAACGGAAGGAGTAGTATAATTGAGGACGCACAAATGCATTTAGAAGAAATTTGGCAACGTTCCATGATTCAAATTTCACTTGTTGCAGTTAGCAAGATTTGCGGGCGGGGCGTACCGTCGAAGTCCGGCAAAGATTGAGTCAGCACTAAAGTACAAGCAGCGAACGATGAGATGACCACACCTTCTCTGAACGATAGTGCAAGCGGCTGGATAATCTGACGAAAGAATGAATTTGGCACATGTGGAAATTAGTCACTACGGTACAGTACAGGCCACCGCTCCAATCCGTTAGTACCACAGGCCAGAAATTCTAAGGTACGTACGTATTGCTCAAGATAGGCAGCATATTTTATTTTAGGAGGCGCCTAGCGCTCGATCGATCGGGATCTATGCTAGCGCTCGATCGACCTATCCACCGTCGATAGAATTCCTTCAGCATTTTCCTCTTTTGAGCCTTTTTTTCCCACGAGTAAGTAGAAGCCCAGTAAAGAAAATGAAAATCAAACAACTACAAGCCCAAATTACAAGTTGCCATGGAAAATGAGATCTAAGATAGAGATTGGATATAAATTTTAAAATCGAATTATTTGCAATTGTATACATATGTGCAATTGCACATCTACGTGCAAATTGCGTACATAATAAATTTTAAAATTAAATTATTTGCAATTGCATACATATGTGCAATTGCACATAAATGTGTAATTAGACATCTACGTGCAATTGCGTACATACATTGAATTGCACACATATGTGCAATATTGAGTCTACAAGGAAAAAACATATATTTTTCTAATGTATAAATATTCCCTTGTCTCAAAACAGAAGTCACGGATTTGTTTAAATTTGGATGTATCTATATACTAAATAGTGGCTAGATGTACCCAAATTTATACAAACTTTCAACATCAGACGGAGGAAGTACAAAAAATTGTAAGAGTTCCAATTGCACATATATACGCAGTAACCCCCCCCCCCCCCCCCCCAACCACCAAAGAAATTCAGCGCTACCAGGTCTTGGGTTCGTGCTCTGGGCGGAGACCGGGTGGAGATGGAGACCATACTAGCTACATAAACGACAACGACATACGTGAACAGGCCGAATTGTAATTGATCGGTTGCGACGAGGTCGCAATCACTTGCGAGGGTACGTGACCGCGCAGATCACGTCGTCCGCCATCGCTGGACAGAGAGCAGATGACCACCGCCCTCGCGCAGTTCCTCCACCTTCCCTCGCTCCTCCTCCACGACGGCCGTCCACACCTACATCCACGACAGTCGTTAATTAGTTGTCACATGCACCTCGCGGTGGCCTCTGGTTCGACCTCGCGGTGGCCTCTGGTTCGACCTCTCAGGGAAGGTGGAGGAACTGTGCGAGGGCGGCGAGCGAGAGCGCGGCGGCGGTCTGATCTCTGTCCAGCGATGGCGGCCGACGTGATCTGCGCGGTCACGTACGCTCACAACTGATCTCGACCTCCTCGCAACCGATCAATTACAATCCCGCCCGATCACGTATGTCGTTGTCGTATACGTAGCCCGTACGGTCTCCATATCCACCCGGTATCCACCCGGAGCAGGAACCCGAAACCCGGTAGCGCTGAATTTCTTTGTAGGTGTGTGTGTGTTGGGGGTACCGAAGCAAGAGTTTATACGCAATTGTGTATCTATATAAAATTGCAAGTGTAAAAAGTAGCATGGGATTCCAATTTCAGTCGTATATGCAATTTCAGGAAGAGAAAAAATTCAGAACATAGGATATGCCGCTAATTTTTTTTAAATAATACATCTTTTAATCATTTCCAAAAATAATACACGAAATTGATCATTTTCAATTCTAGCGGCCGGTCTTTAATTCAAAAGACGACCGGCACGCGTCTTTAATTCAAAAGACGACCGGCAGTATTCAAAAGACGACCGCACTAATCATCTTTTGAAAAACGACGACACTAATCATCTTTTCAAAAGACGACTAGCCCATGGCCAGTCTTTTGGATTAAAGACAGGTTGCATTGATCATGCATAGTGCGTGTTTACCACATCTAAAATCAGTTTTTGGTTGCCACCAACGTTTCGCACCGTTTTCTCCCGCCGCTATCTCTTCCTGCCGTTTTCTCCCGCCACCACTTCTCGCCGTTTCTTTTCGCCATCGTTTCCCGTCTTTTTTCCCGCCTATTCTTCTCGGTGTCTCTATAAATCCGGGAAACGAGATGTTATCTCTTCACCAAGTTCATTTGCTCCTCCTCTTGCTAGGCCTCCTCTTACTCTCGCATTTTCCTCTCTTCTCCATCATGAGTGCCCCATTCGAACGCAAAGTGTAGGGCTACCAAGCTTGCCACTATGACAGACGCGTTTCCTTGGCCACAGATGTCCATTGATCTTTTCCATTTAGCCAGACATGTTACGATAGACAATAAACCAGCCAAATGGGAGGACCTCCTCGCTTGTGATTTTGCTCTTGCTGAGCTTGGTAAGGCAGTTCATCGGAGAGGGTGGAAATTGACGACCCCAAAACATGTACGAGAGGAGCTTATCGGGATCTAGGCAAGGTGGGACACGCTAAAATTCAAGAGTGAAGCTGACATGTTGCAGAAGGCCGAGGATCCTTATTGGTGGATAGAAGAAAGCGAAGGTGAGGATGATATCTTCATGCCGCCATACATTGGAACCAGAGCTAGAGCTGAGTGGGAAAAGAGCCAGGAGAAGAAGAAAGCGCATGCCAAGAAGAGCAAGGGCGAGGCATCGTCGAAGGGAAAGGGCGAAGCATAGTCGAAGGGAAAGGGAAAGGCATCGTGCTAGGGATAGAGAGCGCTCTTATTTATGTACCGCAAGTTATGTTGAATAGTGTTGCAAGATATGTTGAAGTGTTTGTCGAATAAAATCGTGAAATAATAGAAAGGTGTCTCATACATAGATAGATATATGTCTCATACATAGATAGGTAAATGTCTAATACATAGATATATATCACTGGTGTCGACGGCGAGGTGGCAGAGGCCTAGGTGTACTCCATCCGTATCTGTGGGGTGGCATCACATCACGAGGAGGTGCAGTTGACCCTTCACCTTGATTCTGCGTATCCTGTGTGGGGAAAGGTGGTGGAGTACCTGGCTGATACTGGCCAAACCAGTCTACCTGCTCATGATGTGTCTGCTGATCCTCATCGTCATTAGTGTCCCAAGAACCGTATCCTCCTGCCTGTGTACAAGAAATTAAGTACTGAATGATGTCATGTTGCATCTAACAATAGTAGGAAGGGACAAGCTTACCCTGAGGATGAGATTGTGGTCGATAATCGAAGTCCATGAAGGGGATCTGCTGCTGCTGCTGCCACTGGTTGAAAGTAAGCTAGTTCTGTTGCCAGTGGTCAGAAGTAAACTACGACTGCTGCCACGGGTCAGAACAAAACTGCGACTGGTGCCACCCCAAGCCTCCAACCTGGTTTGGAGGTGGTGCTCTCGGCGGCGCCTGCTGTATGAGTCGTGGACGAGGCCCGTGGCGGAGTGGAGGAGCAATCTGCTCCTCCATGAGTCGTGCCACCCCGAGCCTCCAGCCTGGTCTGGAGAAGGTGGCTGCTGCAAGGGTGGACGCTGGGCACACTCCTCCATGGATCGGCGCGGTGGGCGCTGCTGCGTGGAGCGACGTTGGGCGCACTCCTCCATCGAGTGACGCGGTGGGCGCTGTGCTGCTCGGTGTTCAACGACGTCCGAGACACTAGTGCATGTGATGTCGCGTAGATACTCCGTAGCTTATCCTCTACCATAGCCATTAGTAGATAGCCACCAAATCCCTCCACAAAAACGACTCAAATCACTGTACCAGGCTATCCCATTAGTAGATCGGGACTCTACTAGCTTGCTAATATGACTCAGCACTGAGTTTGGAGGGAAATCTAGGCTGAAATCGGTGCACCAGCGAGTGGAAATGAGAGCAAGAACTAAACTAAGAGAAGAACACCAGCGAGGGAGGAGGACGACGAGCCGGCGGGGAGCTATTATACGTCGTCGTTGGAAGGACAACCAGGCCCGTCGTCTTTCGAAAAGACGACCAGGGGTGCGTCTCCCCTGTCAGATCTATAGAGACACCGTGAAGAATAGGCGGGAAAAAACAACGGGAAACGATGGCAGAAAGAAACGGCGAGAAGTGGTGGTGGGACAAAACGACGGGAAGAGATGGCGGCGGGAGAAAACGGCGTGAAACGTTGGTGGCAACCGAAAACTGATTTTAGATGTGGTAAACACGCACTATGCATGATAATGCAACATGTCTTTAATCCAAAAGATGACCATGGGCTAGTCGTCTTTTGAAAAGATGATTAGTGCCGTCGTCTTTTCAAAAGATGATTAGTACGGTCGTCTTTTCAATACTGCCGGTCGTCTTTTAAATTAAAGACATGTGCCGGTCGTCAAAGACCGGCCGCTAGAATTGAAAATGATCAATTTCGTGTATTATTTCTGAAAATGATTAAAAAAATGTATTATTTAAAAAAAATTAGCGGAGATGCCGCTTGCTCAGCCCAACACAAAAGTCGAAGACAAAAAGAAAGACCTACAACCTACACGGGCCTACCAAACAAGAAAAAAGAGACAAAATCTATACCCACGGGTAAACCAAACAGAATCCCATTGGTCGATCGTGTCGATCGAGCGCTTGGTTGATTCTCCGGCAGCTGATAGTTAGCAATTGGGTTATTTTTATTTTGGAAAGGAGCGATACCAATTACATTCAGTTTATGTAACAACGTATTACTAAATTAATATTACAGATGCACACAGCTAAAAAAAATTACAGAAAAAAGAAAAGTCTCGCTACAACGATCTATGCCTTACAACAGCAGACCAAACACCACCGAGACAGTAACAGAAATCCACCATCTCCAAAAGTGACGCCCCTAAGAAGAAAATAGTGCACAAGCGTCATTATCACCCGGATCATAGATCGTTGGTTTTTACCCCGGAGAAAGTCCGCGCTCACAAAACAATATCTTCACAAGGCTATTGCCAGATGCAACCAATTAAGGTCAGACCTTGGATTTTTACCTTGCAAGTTTGAACTCTGAAATCCTTCTGTATTGTCGCCCCCCCCCCCCACTTTCTGATGCCCCTGCTCCAAGATCTAGATCACCAAGCTAGAACCTCATCGCCACCAGGATTCAAACCACCATTACCAGTCTCCAGACCTCGGCTTCCATGTCATTCTCCATGACTGATTTCACCATGGGACTAAAGTCCTTGATGGCAATAGACTGCAAAGCTTCTCATCGTTCCCTCTTAACAAACGGTAAGATAAAAACATGGTTGCACACGACTGAAACCCATCCAATTCGGCGAACTCCGGCATGTCGTCCATTGGAGTTCACCAGCGGAGCCTTCCAGAACTCGACACCCCAGCCAGAGGAAGGAAGAACGGCATCAAGTAGATCCTTGTCTTGGCATGAGAGGGATCTTAGGACCAAACCAAACCGCATTTATTCGAAATGTCGGCACCACACCGCACACTCTCCAGATCCACCAGGGACGCCGCCCGAGGCTCAGCACCTGCCTAGTCCACCATTGGCAGCACCACCATGGTGCCACGTCGAGCACGCAGCCAGGCGCTGCCATGTCGCCCACCTTCGCCAACTTAGACCCACAGACTCACCCATGGAGCGAATCAGGATCCGAAGGCCACGGTCATGGGGGTACAACCTCTAGGATGGATCCCCACCTCCACCATCGAGACGGTGATATCATTGTAAGGAGAACCACGGCACCACACCGCCGCCTTCCCGGAAGTCATCGCCGCCACCATCGGGGATTGGTGACCCTGGCCGACGAGAAAATGCCCTACCGCCACCGTCAAAGGCACGGGCTTTGCCCTGCCATGACTCCAGGCGGCGGCGAGGAAAAGAGGAAGGCTGGGGAGGGGGCAATAGCCGGTGGCATGGTTGCCTCCGTGCCACCTAGGGTTAGGGTGACCCGGGGGTCGGGGTATACACCCAGGTATTGCCTCTCCAAAATTGGGAGAGAATTTCACTTCCTGGCCTCTACACCAACTAAGGATGCACTCAGTTTTTTAAGAATGAGTATCATGATTTTTAAACTTGGTAAATACCAAGCATGGTCATTAGGATAGATTGCATGAGTATCAAAAGAGAGCCTTGTCCTCAAGTATAAATAGGTACCTTACTTCGCGTCCGTGAGGATTTGAACTGAGGTGTTGAGATTGTAAATCAACTCTCCCAACCAGTTAAGTTATGCAGCATATATACTTGTGGGTGGGCCCCTACCTCGGCCCCCCTGCTGCGGCTCCTTCTGCGCTGAGGATTGGACTCAGGTGTTGAGATTGTACATCAACTGAGCCATGCGAAGGAAGGCTGAGAAGAATCTGGATTCTCATGGTATATTTAATTCGTCCCCATCTTTCCTTTCTTTTTCAACCCCTGTTATTGTTGATAAGCTTGCCAATGTTGGTATTAGCACGGGTATATTTGTAAAGGAAATTATTTTTTCTAGTTCTGTTCTGAGACATATGGAGGTTGACCGTCTAACGGTTACTCCTAAGGTCCCAGTTGTTCCTGATTCTTTATCAACATAGGAGGAGGAGTTGCATGCCACAGTAGATGGTCAACTCCTTTCTCACTTAGTTGGTGCAGTGTCAGATGTGGGTTATGATGAGACTGGGCTGGGCTCATTATATGAGCTTAAAGCTTCTGGTCGTAAATCTAAAAACCTGAAGTCTTGCAAATGGACTCGTGTATCCAAATCTACTATTATTTCTCAATGAATGGCATGTTCTCAAATAGCAAAGGTCTTCATGACTTGGCTAAACATTTGTTTTTTGCCGATTGTGTGAGAGATCATAAGTTGGACTTTTGGGTTTTTCTGAGACCGAGAGACGTGATTTCTCACAAGCCCAACTCAATCGCCTTTCTGGTAGAGTGGACTTTATGTGGGTATCACATCCACTGCGAGGTAGATCTGGGGGAATCTTATTGGGCGTCAGAGATGAGACTATGGAAGTCTTAGCTAGTTAGAATGGTGATTTTTTCATTAAGCTCCATATTCGTAATAAAGCTGATGATTTCATATGGTATCTAGTCGCTGTTTATGGGGCTGCCCATGATGTTTAAAAGGCTGATTTTTTGCGTGAGTTGGTTAATCTGGCTAAGGATAATCCGTACCCTATTCTTATAGGTGGGGATTTTAACTTGCTAAGATTCCCTCACGAGAAAAGTCGAGGTCGTTTTGACGAACATTGGCCTTTCATGTTTAATGCTGTCATTGACAGTTTAAACCTGAGAGAGGCTACGATGTTAGGAAGACAGTTCACCTGGGCTAATAGTCTTCTGGAGCCTACATATGAAAAACTGGATAGAGTGCTTATGGATACTGAATGGGAAGATAAATTTCCTATGGTAACTGTTCGCGCTCTAGAGCTTATTGAGGCTTTGTCAGATCATGCTCCTCTATTATTATCTGTTGGAACACCAACACGAAATACCAAACATAGTTTCAAATTTGAACTTGGATGGATGGATCGTGATGGCTTCTACGATTTTGTAAAGGCTATTTGGGAGAAACATGTTAGTGGTCATACGCTGATACAACGATGGAACACTAAAATGCGTGCCTTGCGCAAGTACCTTCATGGTTGGGCTAGACATACTGCTGGAATCATAAAAAAGGAGAAAATATGCTTTTCATCTATTATTAATGATTTAGAAGGTGCTGCGAAAGTTAGGCTGTTGACTACACAAGAGATTGCGATTAAAATTCAATCGAATGCAGACATTGCCAAACTACTCCGTGAGGAGGAACTTAAATGGTATCAACGCTCTAAAGCGAAGTTTATTCTTGAAGGAGATGCAAATACAAGATACTTTCATGCTGTTGCTAATGGCAAGCATAAAAATATACTTATTCACTCTCTAGTTCAGGATGAAGGTACGATTGAGGGTCAGGAGCAACTAAAATCTTATATTACTGCTTATTACAAATCCCTGTTTGGGGCAATGCCTGAGAATTCGTTCACATTGAATGAGTCCCAAACAGCTGATATTTCTCAAGTTCTGATGAGGAGAACAACTTTCTAACCGCTCCCTATACGGAGGAGGAGGTCAAGGAAGTGGTTTTTCAAATGGAACATAATAAGGCGTAAGGACTTGATGGCTTTCCAATGAAATTCTACCAAAAAATTTGGGAAGTCATTAAGGAGGACCTAATGCATCTTTTTGAGTTCTTACATGCTGGTCAGTTAGACATTTTTAGTCTTAATTTTGGCAACATAATTTTATTGCCTAAGGTTAATAATATAGAACGAATACAACAGTATCATCCAATTTGACTTCTTAACGTTAGCTTTAAAATCTTCACAAAAGTTGCTACGATTAGATTAAACTTGGTTGCTGATCATGTTGTACGGCCATCTTAAACCGCTTTTATGCAAGGAAGAAACATCCTAGACGGTGTATTAATCGTGCATGAAACAATCTATGAACTACACTCAAAGAAATTAAATGGTGTATTGTTCAAGATTGACATTGAGAAGGCTTATGACAAGGTTAATTGGTCTTTTCTCCAGCAAACACTCCGAGTGAAAGGTTTTTCGGAGGAGTGGTGTGCTCTCATACAGTCTTTTGTGTCTGGTGGTAGTGTTGCTATTAATGTTAATGACGACATTGGCAAATACTTCCAAACAAAAAAAGGACTAAGGCAGGGGGATCCACTATCGCCTATACTATTTAACATAGTTGCATATATGTTGGCAATCCTTATCGAGAGATCCAAGGATGATGGCCAAGTTGAAGGATTAGTTCCCCATATGGTTGATGGTGGTCTCTCTATTCTTCAATACACGGATGATACAATCCTATTTATGGAACATGATCTGGAGAAATCTAGGAATTTGAAGTTAATTCTATCAGTATTTGAGCAACTCTCCGGATTAAAAATTAATTTCCATAAAAGTGACTTGTATTGTTTTGGTGAGGCTATTAACGATGCCCAACTATATACTGATCTTTTCAGCTGTGGTCTAGAGCAATTTCCTATCAACTATCTAGGAATACCGATCCGTTATCGGTGTCTCGCGATTGCGGAATGGAAACTCGTCGAGGAAAGACTATAGAAACGTCTAAATAGTTGGAAAGGTAAGTTGATATCCCTTGGTGGAAGACTTGTTCTCATAAATTCAGTACTCACCAATATGGTACTGTATATGATCTCGTTTTCCATTTGCCGAAAGGTGTCTTGAAGAAAGTGGATTATTTCCGATCAAGATTCTTTTGGCAAGGGGATAGTGAAAAAAAGAATATCGAATGGCCAGATGGAATGTGGTTTTCTGACCTAAAGAGTATGCTGGACTGGGCATACATGATTTGCAAGTCAAAAATACCGCACTGTTGAGTAAATGGTTGTTTAAACTACTTACTGAAGATGGTGTCTGGCAAACCATTCTATGGAAGAAGTATGTTGGCTCCAAAGCTGTGTCTCAAGTGGTTTAGAAACCTGGAGATTCACATTTTTGGGCGGGACTAATGGCATCCAAAAAACACTTCTTCCGTTTTGCTACTTTTAATATTAGGGATGGTTCACATATTCGCTTCTAGGAAGATAAATGGCTTGGCCAATCTACTCTTCAGGAAAAATATCCAGCTCTTTATTCGATTGTTAGACACAAAGGGATACACTTTCCACTGTATTGGAAACTAATACTCCTAATGTGGCTTTCAGAAGAAGTCTCATAGGCCCTAGACTACTATCGTGGAACAATCTTTTATTACGATTAGCCACGATACAACTGTCGGAGGGTATGGACGAGTTCAAATGGAATTTACTTGAGAGTGGTAAATTTTCTGTGGATTCGCTGTATAGATCTTTGATACAACCTGATATTCCAGTCGATAATAATAGTAAAATTTGAAAGATGAAAATACCCCTTAAAATAAAAATATTTGCATGGTATCTTCGTAAAGGGGTAATTCTCACAAGAGACAATCTTGCTAAGAGGATTGTAATGGAAGTACATCAGAATGAGACAATTCAACACCTATTCTTCCAATACAAATTTGCTCGCTCTATATGGTCAATCAACCAAATGGCCTCGGGTTTATCACCCCCTCAATCGGTTGCCAATGTTTTTGGTAACTGGTTATACGGGATACATGATAAATATGGACTGTGTTTAGGGTGGGAGCGTTTGCCATTATTTGGTCGCTTTGGCTGTATAGAAATGACTAGATTCTTAATAACACTGTGTCTTTTTATTTGCGGGTTATCTATCGAGCTACGGCTATTCTCCGATCATGGACTACCCTCCAGCGTATGGAGCTTCGCCACTTAATTGTGGAGGGGTGTACGCGATTGGAGAACACGGCGAGGGATATTTTCTCCCGACATGGATGGTAGTGTGATCTCCGTATAGATCAACATTAGCTCGAGGCGCTTGTTGCTTTCATGATTTGTAACTTTCATATTTTAGCGTTGGACCTTTGGTGTGTGGTTGAACGGTTGTGTGCATCCTAGTTATGCAGAGGCCGGGTGTAAACATTGCTTTAAGTAATATATGCGCTCATTTCCACAATATATATATATATATATATATATATATGAAAAATCCTTCTTACTCCTGGGTGTAGTTACACCCACGTCTCATATACTCCTATGCGAAAGTATACGTGATACTTTTTTAGTTTGAGTATGTTCATATACTACATCTAAGATACTTCAAATCAAGTTACATGAAAAAAATACAAATGAAGCCATAGTTTGCACTATATTTCCAAAATACCCTTCATATTTGTATGTAAATAAGGGTATGTAAAAAAAATTATACATACTACCTCAAAAGTAGTATATATACTACCAAATAGTCTTATAATACTTCATACTACACGTACATACTCTTCGGTACGATAGATACTGCATACATGGTGTGAAACACATGTGGGTGTAGTTACACCGGGAGTATTCATATATATATATATATATATATATATATATATATATGGGGCATGCTACAATATATATACTTGTAACCGTACACATACGCATGCTACAAACCAACGTTAAGTGGACATATGGGGCTGAAAAAACAAACTAAGTGATGAAACACCAGAGCTTTGTATGAAAAGCGTACTGAGAAATATAAAATCTGTCTAGGTCTCGGTCTATTAAAATTCATGCAACCGGCCGGAAGATAAAAGCTACTCCCTTCTTCACTTTTTTTGGAAACGGAGGATGAGACACCCTGCCTCTGCATTGAAAAATGCATTTGGTTCTATTTATAATTTTATTCAACAAAGTCGTACAAAAAAAATACATCAAAATAACTTACTACCACCACGCAACACTTACAAACCAGACAACGGATAAGAAACATGACAGCAAGGCCTCATGCACAAGCTACAGAAGTCGTCACAACCATCGAACCACCGAGCAATCTTCAGGGCAAGGATCCACTTGGTCTTCGCCGGATCTACCATCAACGCCTCCATGATGCCAGACAGCGCCTCCGCGCTACACACGTCCATCATCTCGTCTCTACCACCGAGACCCCATGCGCCACGCCACCGAGACCCATCTTTGTTGACAAGTTAGAAAAACACGCTGCTCCACCTCCAGACCATTCTAGCAGACATCTTCTCCAAAAACTATGCCCTCAAGACAAGGAGAGATGCCATAGTCTGATCCGGGAGACCCATATCAAGGATTTCCCCGGAGAAACCCGAGTGTAGTGCCGAGACCAACGATCACGATGCCTTCGACAAGGTAGGATGCCAAGAGACACCTCCATCATCCGCCAAGACGAGGTCGAGGATCGTCTTTCACCGGCTGTCGTGTCTCCTCAAACTCGTCATTGTCCAGACCACTCTAACACTCAGTGTGGGATCCCTAAGATCCACCACAACCAGGCCAAAACCGGCAGAGTACCTTCGAGGGAGGAGGACAACACACCGTTGCTCAGGGCCACTGGCCCGACGTCCTTGATCAACAGCACAGTCGCACGGCCAGTCGTGGCACCACATGGAGCCACCATAGAAAGCGAGTCCCCTACAGTAGTAGCAACCCGTCGGGCCCAAAGAGCCTAGATTGGATCCGCTCAAGGAGCCGGCACTGCCAAATGCTTGAGCCACACCAAGTCCCATGCTCGTTCCCCGTTGTGCCGTCAAACCACTGGTGTAGAAGATGAAGAAGGCATCGCCTCACCGCCTCAGATCGGTGCTGTCGTGGGAATGACCACGACAGTCGCTACCAGGGGTAGCGATTGATAGTATTGGGGGCGAGAGCTGGCGGCCATCTGCGGTGCGAGATGGGGGTGGATGCACATGAGTTTACCCAGGTTCGGCCCCCCGGAGGGTAAAGACCTACTCCTGCTAGATTGTATTGGCAGAGAGGGAGTTACAGGGGCGGCGAGCTCGGCGTCTAAGCAGCGAGTCGCTTGAAGGGGTGTATGATGGAACATGAGTACAAACGGAACCCTAAGGAGGTTTATATAGGGGGTACCTCGCTAGGGTTTACAGTATTTACAACCGAACTAGTCAAGGATTCAGAGGATTTGACCTAATCTGACTGGGCTTCAACTATGCTTCTGGGCCTCCAGCTTCCAGTCGCCAGGCTAGATCCTTGGTCGCAATCCAGTCGCCGTCCCGCAGGCCCACTCGCAAGGTCCTTTAGCCAATCGGAACGTCCTGCTGGGCATACCCCATTCGGCATATCCTCATCAGTAGTCCCTGAGGCCATCGTCGATCCAGCGCAGGCGTTCATTTGGCAGTCGGAGTAAGCGAGTCCAATTTGGACACCCAGTCGAATCGGTGATGGACTCTGTTGACAAGGGAGGAAATTTTCCCACATGGTTTCCAGTCATAGCATTGGTGAATGTACTTATGCTCGAGTTCGCTGCACCCTGTCGATTGGACAGGGCGTGCCAGCAGGCGAGTCGAGTGGAGAAGTTGGACCGCCAGCTTAGTCAAAATATCCGTTGGGTAATCCAACGGTAACTTCGGCATAACTACCATGGATAATGGCTATCCCAAGATTGGCGGGCAGCGCGTCTTTATAAGGAGAGTGGCGAGAAAACCCTGTAGATCTTCCTCCACATTCCTTACTCCTGCGCGCCTCTAGTATCTCTGTCTCCACGATCCAGAATCTCTAGACCGAGCGACCTCGTCTTGTCCTTGATGGCGCCTCTGAAGGATCTGTGGGGGAAGTCCAAGTGCACCGCCACGCAACTCAGGTCGTTCGAGGACACGAGGGTTCTCTGCAAGGGGAATTGGCGGATTCATGCACCCTCCGAGACCGAGCAGAAACCTCGCGCCGGCAAATTCATCTATTTCCCAAACCACTTGGAGAGGGGCTTGGGATTCCCTACATCAATCTTCTTCCGGCAGTTCTGCACGTATTACGCGATCAAGCCGTTGGATCTTGGTCCACACAACATCGAGCATTTGGTGATATTCGTCACCTTCTACGAATGTGCTGACTCGTGTTTTAATGAGCTCGTTGGGGAACCCCAAGAGGAAGGTATGATGAGCACAGCAGTAAGTTTTCCCTCAGTTATGAAACCAAGGTTATCAATCCAGTAGGAGCAAGGAAACACCTCCAAGGTGTTGCTAGCTGGACTTTGGCAGGGCGCACTACCGGCGCCAGCAGCAACGTGGAAACCTGCACAACACAACCACAGCACTTTGCCCCCAACTTACAGTGAGGTTATCAATCTCACCAGTTTTGCTGAAAACAAAGGATTAAGCATATAGTGTGGAAGAAAGTAATAGTTTGCAGAAAGTAAACAGAAAGCAGTAAACAGTTGTAGATTGATGATAAAAGAAAGGACCGGGGTCCATAGTTCACTAGTGGTGGCTGTCCTTAAGATACATGACATGTTGGGTGAACAAATTACAGTGGGGCAATTGACAAACATCAAGAAAGCAATACATGCATATACTAATCATCTTGGCTCCTTTGAGATTCGATTGGGCATTAGAACATTATACATAGACCGTAATCCAACTGCATCTATGACTAATAATCCACCTTCAGGTTATCATCTGAACCCCCTCCAATATTAAGTTGCAAGCAACAGATAATTGCATTATGCATTGCGTGTAAAGTAAACAATACGATTGTTCTATGAAATACTCCCTCGGAGTTGCTAGCATCTACTTGGCCAAGATAGCTACTAATAACGGAAAGCATGCAAAATCACAAATAACAAAGACATGATAGAATCAATAATCAATCTGAAATAGCATCTCAATATCCATCGGATCCCCGCAAACACAACATGTAGAATTACAAATAGATGATCTTGATCATGAACGTAGCTCACAAGATCTAAACATGATAGCACAAAGGATAAGAACCAGCCATCTAGCTACTACATGGACCCGTAGTCCAAGCATGAAATACTCACGCATCACACCGGAGGCTTGCATGGTGATGAACAAGGCCTCCAGGGTGAATTCTCCGCTCTGGCAGGGTGCCCGGAAGAGCTTCAGATCCCTCCCGATCTAGGGATGGAGATGACGGTGGCTACAGAATGTTTCGTGGAATTTTGATTGGGTACTTAGGGTTTCTGTATCGGAAGCATCTTATAGGCAAAAGGGGAGGCCGAGGGGGTGCCCTAGGCGGCCAGACCACCCCCTGGCACGAGCCAGGCCTGGCCGTGCGGCCAGGTGGTGTGGCTAGCCACTGTCCCCTCTCCGTCTCGTATTCTGGCTCCATGTCCCCCTCGGTGAAAAACTAACTTTGGCTTTTGTCCGGTCCAATTCCGAGAATATTCATTTTCTGACTTTCCTAGAACCAAAAGCAGCAAAAAACAGGCAGCTGGAACTATGGCATCTTGTTAATAGGTTAGTCCAAGAAAGTGTATAAAAAATACTCCAAAGTGTGGACAAAACATAAGAAAGTAGATAAAACCAAGCATGGAACATCAAAAATTATGGATACGTTAGCAACATATCAGAATGCTACCTCGGATGCCAGCCATACTTCCCGCTATGGCTGGCCACGAAGGATCTGGCGGCCCTATCTTGGCGGCAGGCAGCGTCACCTTCCAACTGAAGCCGAAGGCAAACTTCTTCAAGCTCCTACTGCCGAAGAAGGTCGCGAGCGAGTGGAAGAAGAGCTGGTTCTACATAAAGGAATCCACTCCCTCCGGTAAAGTGGTGCTCACTATGTACGTTGTAGAGAGGAGCACGCCTCGTCGACTGATAGCGTCGAAGCTCCCCAAAGACCAGAAGATGGCCATCACGGAGATGATGGATCAGATCAAGGATTTGAAGGACAAGGGGCTTGAAACAATCAACCTCTACAACTGCTGGCTCGGCCAGCGCCTGGTCCCGCTGGTGACCCGGCCTCATTGGATGTACGAGTACACCGGGAAGAATGACTCTTCCAGGACAAGCAGGGAGTCTTGGGAGGTCGCGGATTACAATGCTTCCTTGAAGAAGATCACGGATGCGGAGTTTACTTATACGTTGGCTGGGCTCCCTCCGTATGTAACTGGGAAGAATGAAGCTCCCATGGTAAGCCTTTCTCTGTCGCTTCTTTGTCTTCAATTGTAACTCGCGCGGGTGCAATTTGCATCCGCGATTCATGATATTCACTCATGGTTTCTAACCTGGTCAACTTTCCTTGTCCACTCTCAGTTGTTTCAGGTCCTCGAAGGCTGGCTTCCCCCTCTCGACGAGGAGATTCCCAAAGAGCTCGAAGAGGGGACCGAAGGGGAGTCCTCTGAGAGCGAAGAGGAGGCAAAGGAGGTTCCCCCGCAAGCACCCATGACCCGCAAGACTTGCATGCAGAAGCAGCGCGAGATCGAGGCGAGTCACAGTCTTGAAGAACGCGATGATGACGATGAAATCCTGCAAGAGCACAGTTCACGGCGAATGGCCACGCCGGTGAAGCCTGCGCGAAAACCGAAATCGCCTACGAAGAAGCCGGCTCTGAAGCCGATGTCGCTGCCCAGATCTGTGGTGGCATTTGTGTCGGACGAAGAATCCGACGATGAGGCGTCTAAAGCCTCACTCGAGATCCCTCAGGACACAACTCAAATGACAGGATCAGGAGCTACAGACGTGGTGGTGGATACGGAGGTTCCGCTCGCCGCGATTGCACCGAGAGTCCCGGCTACCGCGAAACCAGAGGCTGCTGAGACCGCGGGGGCGAGGTCGCCGCCACCAGCAGGAACAATTGTGTCGCCCGGGCCGGAGGTCCCTGCAACCGCGACCTTGATGTCGAAGAAGCCCGTGGTGTCGTGGCCCACGAGTGTCTTCGAGAAGGGACTCTCACACAAGCTTGGCCCAAAGCTGGATAAGCCTGCCCATATTAGCACGGGGTTGCGTGTCCTTCCGGTCACCAAGTAAGTCTAACATTCTCTTTTATGTGCTTTAACGTTTTCTTGCATAATTTGCTTGCTGATCATGGTGATTTTGCGGGTCTGGTGCCAAGAAGATAGGTCGCCCTATGGTGGCCAAGATTTCGCTAGTCGATGCCAGAGGGGAAGCCGACCCCTCCAAGAAGAGGAAACCTATTACGCAAGACGCACCAGCCGAGGGCGCGAAGAACAAGAAGAAGAAAGGGGACGTCATTGACACCACGATAGGGGGAAACGCGGAGGAGGGTGACTCTGCTACCCATGCCGAAGAAGTGGCGCCCGCCCAATCAGAACCAGCCAAGGGGGCTCTGCTATCAGAACCACTGGCTCCGACGACTAGCGCCCCGACGAGGATGACCGCCTCGTTTCCGTGCTTTATGGCGAAAGCATTCTCTACCGCAGTGGGGAACCAGTCTCCGCAAATTACGGAGATCGTTGATGAAGACGTTGGGCCGCGTCACGGGCGCACATCTTTTGTGGTTCCTTCGACGGATGCCAGAGAAATTCATAGCATGCTTGGTGCCGCCATTTAGGTATGTCTATTCCCCGAGTGTCTAGTCGCTGAATTTCAGCGGCTAGTCACTTAGGTTTTTAGTTGTCCAGTCCCTGAGTGTCTAGTCGCTGAATTTTAGCAGCTGGCACTTAGGTTTTTTGTCGTCTAGTCCCCGAGTGTCTAGTCGCTGAATTTCAGTGGCTAGGCACTTAGGTTTTTGTCATCCAGTCCCCGAGTGTCTAGTCGCTGAATTTCAGCGGCTAGGCACTTAGTCGTCTAGTCACTTAGGTTTTTGTCGTCCAGTCCCCGAGTGTCTAGTCGCTGAATTGCAGCGGCTAGGCACTTAGTCGTCTAGTCACTTAGTGTTGTTCTATTGGCAGGGCCTGCAAAGGGAATCGTCGGATCGGCAAGACGCGAAGGAACGCCTAGAGCGTGACCTGCGCGTGGCATAGGAGGCCAACCGACGACTCCAAGATACTGCTGGTGAGTTGTTGCTTCCTTTGGCGAGCTCGAACCATTACCGCTTACGCGAGGCTGATGTGTGTTGCCTTTTGCTTTGTAGATGGACTTCCGACTGCGATTGCCAAGGCCCATGACGGGTATGTTTCGGCTGCTGAACTAGAGACCGCGAAGGAGCGGATCTACTCACTGGTGAGGGAGCTAGAGGAGGCGAAGGCGTCGATAATCTCTTCTGAAGAGAGGGCCAAGGCCCTAGTCGCTGCGGCGGAGGAGTAACGAAAGGCTTCCGACTCGGTCATCGTCGGGTTGCAGGGTGACCTTGGTGCCCTTGAGACGCATGTGACAGAGAACTGCCGAAAGCTTCTTGGTGAGTGTCTAATCTTTTATTTTTTGGTATGCAGCGAGTCCCCGAGCGGGGTAGTCCTTAGTGACATTGGGTTTCTGAATTTGCAGCCCTGTTAGGACAAAGCGACCCGGTGGTGCAGACCTTCAACGCCTCGCAATGCTTGACTATGGTGGTGAACGCGGCCACTGCCGCGGCGCTGTGCGTCTAAGCCGTGCTTCAAGGGATGTCCCCCACCGAGGTTATTCCTGGGGAGTTGACCAAGGTTTAGCGCTATCTGGAGGAGGCGCCCTCTATCGTCGAGTGGATGGCATGTTCGGCCTTCAGACGTGGGGCCACCATGGCATTGAGCCTTGGGCTTGCCCATTTCTCCGAGGACTTCGATCTTGACGATGTCACCAGTGGCTACCCTTCGGCGACTGGCTCGGTAGAGATGTCAGAGGTTCTGAGGTTGACCGCCAAGGTTGCTCTGTTTGCGGAGCGTGTATTGGCGATGGGAGATTTGTTGCCAGAGCACCCCGAATTGAAGTCGGATCAGCCCTTCCGGTCGGTGTTGTTGATGTCTACACACTTCTATTCTTGTAGACAGTTGTTGGGCCTCCAAGTGTAGAGGTTCGTAGAACAGCAGCAAGTTTTCCCTTAAGTGGATTACCCAAGGTTTATCGAACTCAGGGAGGAAGTGGTCAAAGGTATCCCCTCTCAAGCAACCCTGCAATCAAGATACAAGAAGTCTCTTGTGTCCCCAACACACACAATACACTTGTCAGGTGTATAGGTGCACTAGTTCAGCGAAGAGATAGTGAAATACAAGTGGTATGGATATAAGACAACGGCGCTAGAAAATACTTTGATGGCGTGGAACAGATGAAAGGAAAACTGAAATAAAGATGGAAGCAAGCAAACATGTAACAGATCTAGTTGCAAACGGTGTTTCAATGCTTAGAAACAAGGCCTAGGGATCATACTTTCACTAGTGAACACTCTCATATAAATATATTATCTTCATGATACTACTCTGAACTACTCTCCGGTTGGACACTCTAATCCATGGTAGGGCTATAATAGCACACCTCAAAGTAAGCCTTTCCCATCTAGATAACCCCACACTGTCACCTTGAGCACTAGATGGTTCCAACAAACACCACAATTTCATAAAGACATCCAACTCCAAATATAACTCATAACAAGTATTTGTAATCTCTAGCCTAAGTGCCACCATGGTGTGCACGCTGTCACTTTCACACACATGGGGAGAGCAGAGATCTATTAAAGCACTTGAGTAGCAAGGTAGATCACTTGATTACAAAGCTCATGATCACAATATGATCATGCATAGAGAGAGAGATGAACACATAGCTACCGGTAGAACCCTTAGCCTCGAGGAAGAACTACTCCCTCCTCATCATGGGAATCAGCAACGGTGATGGAGATGGTGGTGGAGATTGATGGAGATGGCTCCGGGGGCACTTCCTCGTCCCGGCAGGGTGCCGAAACAGAGACTTTCTGTCCCCCGAATCTCCCCTTCGGTGGCAGCGACGTTGCAGAACTTTTCGTGGCTGGAGGCTTGACGATTTAGGGTTTTTGCATCGGAGGCTTCTTATAGGCAAAGGGGCAAGGTCGGTGGCCGGCTAGGGGGCCCACACCATGCCCTAGCGCGGCCTAGGGCTGCCCGCGCCAAGGGGTGGTGTGGACACCCTGTGGCCCCTCTCTATCTCGTCTTCTGGCTCCGTGAGTCTTCCGGTAAAATATCGACTTTGGCTTTTGTCCGGTCCAATTCCGAGAATATTGATTTTCTAACTTTCCTGGAACCAAAAACAGCAGAAAACAGGCAACTGGCACTGTGGCATCTTGTTAATAGGTTAGTCCCAGAAAGTGTATAAAAATACTCCAACGTGTGGACAAAACATAAGAAAGTAGATAAAACCAAGCATGGAACATCAAAAATTATAGATACGTTTGCAATGTATCAACATCCCCAAGCTTAACTCCTGCTCGTCCTCGAGTAGGCAAGTGATAAAAAGAAAGAATAATTTTTGAGGTGACATGCACCATCATAAACTTGATTAAAGTATTTGTAAAACATTGATAGCTGGGATCATAGTACTTCAACATAGCATGAAAGATATAGTTCTAATAATACGACATAGCAACTATGTTGCAACATGAAAAGGCACAAACAAAAGATCATGAATAACAATGCATTGAAAGACATTTGTTTGTTTCACATATAGAAAACATAATAAGAGTGGTATTCAGCCTGTCCCTCATGGTATAGCAAAACATAAATGCATAGGACACCTTCAAAGTTCATAAGGGTCACTAGATATAAATAGTTCAAGAACAAGCAATATCAACATTATGAATCAATCAACAAGTTTGGGACAATGCACATTAAACTAAGAATGGCCACTATGCTCTCTCAATAGGTGCATAAAGATAGAAGATGGAGACTCAACATAAAAGTAAGAGAAAGGCCTTCATAGAAGGAAGCATGGATTCAAGTCTCATAAAGAGCTTCCAAAAAATATGGTACTTATTAGCTTTCAGCTCTCATTGCCCCTATCATAAGCATCTTGAAGTGATTAAGGTTAAAGTGAACAAACTATGGAGTATATGCTTGAGAAAAGTATAAGTTGGAAATCTCATGTCCCTTGAATACGAGGGCTGCTCCTCATGCTACTCAAGTTTAGTTCCCGGTAAGTTCTTGTCATGGTAAGTACATGTGTATCATAGAGAACCGCCAACGGGGTACCCCTTTCCCGATGATACGGAAGAATCCCCATATCAAAATGACAAGGCAAGCAGACAACGAGCATCTCAGCAATCTTCTTATTTACCATGGGAAAATGGTGCTTTTTTCTCTCTTTCCTCTTTTCTCATATCATTTTTTCTTTTTCTCTTTTTCTCAATATCTGACTCTTTTTTATAAGACGAATGCTTCATAGACAGCTCATTATGGTTACGCTGCAGGTTTCCACCATGATTAGGCATGGATTAGACCGGCGGTCCAAGCGTTTCTCTAACACACATACATAACTTCATGCACTTACAAGCTCCCCTTTCTTTTCACACCGACAACATCCATAGACAAAAGAGCATGATATCAACTAGCTACAAAGTACAAGTGCAATGTTGAAAGCGTTCCCCATGACAGCATGGTTCTGCTAATCCCCAACATATAAGTGCAAGCATATACAACATAGACGACACAATGGTTCAAGTTTATTAAGGGCAAGAAAAGTAAAGTGTGCCATCAAGTTCGTGAGAGCTTTAATCACTATTTTTCTCATAACAAGTTTAATTCAGAAGGTAGATAAAAACATGAGTATACTTGGAATAGCAAATGCTAATAGGTAGGTATGGTGGACTCTTTGGAATAACTTGGTTTTATTTGGAGTTGGATGCATGAGTGGAATTCATACTTGGTTATGGAGGCTAGCAAAGGGAGCGACCAACTAAGAGAGCAATAATGGCCATAATCATGCAAAGCGACAAAACATCATTAATTAAAGCATAAAGTGATATTACAAGTCGAAAACTAAAGGATCATAAAGGCTATGATGACTTGGGATAGTCTTAACATGGTGTGAGCATGCGCCAAGTCAACCCAAATAAAGCATCAAAGGAGAATACCACAATACTATGCTTTAATATGCTAAAACAACGCATGATTCTTTCAAGCCACATTAAGCAATCTCAATTGTTTATAACATGTCATGCTACAGCAAAAATCACTAAGCATAAAGCCAAAACAATATCAAGCATGACATGACAAAGCATAGGCCATAGTCAAAACAAGCTCCTTTTTACCACTTAAGCATGAACTTAGTCTTTTCCAATCCAAACCAACTTATTTGAAAGAACTCACAAAGGTAATAATAAATAAAGATTAGTGAGCTTGTCTCACAAATACAAAGGAAGAACTAAAAAATTCTAAGATGAAAGCACAAGAAAACTAAGGCTAAACCCAGTGCTAGCAAAACAGAACACTCACAAAACAATAAGAATGAAAACTAGAGTGTTCTAGGCAATGAAAACGGAGTGTGTCTCTCTCCAAAAGAAGTGTGTTGGGATCCAACCAACTTATTCAAGCAAACTAAGCAAACCAATCAAACTAAAACTAAAACGAAGATGCTCCAAGAACAACACAACTGTGCATGAAACAATAAAAATGAAGTGTTTGGAAGAAACCTGGGATTTTTATTGATGAAGAAGGGGATGCCCAAAGGCATCCCCAAGCTTTGACGCTTTTACTTCTTGGATATTTATTGGGGTGACACGCGTGGCATCCCCAAGCTTGAGCTTTAGTCCATTCTTTATCTCATTACATCATTCTCTCCATACACCTGAAATTTTTCCTTCATACAAAACTTCACACAATCTTTATTAGCAACATTAGTGCACTCAAGATAATAAGTCTTTGGGTTCAATTTCAACACCAATAAAACTTTCATTAAAACACAAGCTACTGTAGCACTTCCCTCAAAAAGCTCAATTCCCCAAAGAGAACCCAAAAAGGAACCAACAAGAAGCAAATGCAAATAATGGTAGAGATCTATCAAAATAGACCAGTAGGTAAAAACCAATTTTTTCGAAGAACTTATGTTACTCAAATCGAAAAGTATTAAACTAACGAACGTTAGATAACAACCTGGGGCAGAAGCAAAAAAGTTAACATGTCAAAACGACGTATAGAGATTTTACATGAATTTTTATAGTGAAGCACAAAAATCTATTTCGGGACAGCAACTTTCCCAAGCATTACTTCTCTCTCGTTAGAGGTTACTCTTGGCACAAAAAGAAAATAAAAAGGATAAGGAGAGGTTATTACTGAAGCAATAACTTCCAAGACTCAACTAAAACTTTTGGGTTATCTCCCAATACGTACTTTTCTTTAAGGCCTTTAAGTTAGGCTTGATAGTTTGAGAAGATGCTCACACAAGAAATATGAATTGAAGTAAAAGAGAGCATCAAGAAGCAAATTCAAAGCACATTTAAGTCTAACCCACTTCCTATGCATAGGAATCTTGTAAAGAAACAAGTCATGAAAGCACAAAGCAACAAGCATAGTAAAGCAAAACAAGTGCAACTTCAAGACTTTCAACATAAAGAGAGGAAACTTGATATTGTTGAGATACAGGAAACCATGTTTCCCTCTCTCATAATAACTTTCAGTAGCATCATGAATAAAATTAACAATATAACTATCACATAAAACATTCTTATCAGGATCCACATGCATATAATAATTATTACTCTCCACATAAGCATAGTCATTCTTATTAATTGTAGTGGGAGCAAATTCAACAAAATAGCTATCATTATTATTGTCATCACCATAATCATCAAATATAGGAGGCATATTGTAATCATAATTAATTTTCCCCTCAATAGTAGGTGGAATGAAAATATCATATTCATCATTGTAATCATTATATATTGGAGGTTTGGTATTATCATAAGCAATAGAATAGCTATCTTTAAGGATGGCAATTTTACCCATGGGTACGGGTACCCGAGGGTATCGTACCCGCATGGGTAGGGTATGGGCACACTTTTATACCCACACGTAATACCCATATCCTACCCGTTAAGTTACGGGTACGGGCACGGGTATAGACTTGTACCCATGGGATACCCATACCTGGCCGTTTAAATTGACATGTCAAACTTACGTGTGGAGTGACGACATATGCGGCCAAGAAGGCTAGGGACAAGTATGCGGTTGCGAATTCTAAACTTCGCTACTTTCATGTACTCATCTACCTATTATTTAGTAGAGATAATTGTATTTTTTCAAATATATATTATTGATGAACGTAAAATTGTGAATACCTTGTGTACTATTGGATCTACCCACCAGGTACCCAATGGGTATGGGTACCCGGCGGGTATGGTTATGGGTAAAGTTTTTTACCCGCGGGTATTGGTATCCCGCTAAAACTACTACTAGAAAATCGCTGTGTTTTTGTGTATTGCATCATCATGACCGCATGCTCATGTCATCATGCCACATTGCATTTGAGCATCGTCATGTCATCATGCATGGTTTTTTCTAAAACTATTTTCGGAAAGTCTAGTTTTTGTTTTCTAAATATCCCCCGTATTTATTCAAATACAAACACCGGTCTTCTGGATTATTTCGCTTTGTCTACAAACGGTTTGCAAAAGCCTTGTTTTTATAAAATAAAACGGTTTGCAAAAGCCTTGTTTTAATAAAATAAAATGTTGAATTATTTTTGCAGGAGGCAGCCAGCCAAGCCCAAAAGCCCGGTCGGCCACCTCCAAATAAAATCTAGTCCTAACCCTAAACCCTAGTCCTAGCTACCCTAACCACAACCCCCTCCTCTCTCCAACTCCCAGCCGCCACACCCTCCATCCCACCATAGCACACACACCGCACTTGCACGCACGCCACATCCCTCCCCACCAACCATCTGCCACGCCTGCCCCTGGGTCCCGCCTTCCACCGACCAACTCCCTCCCCTCTTGTGGTTTCCAGCCCAACACCACCTGCCACCCGACCAAAAGCCCCTGGGCGCGCAACCCCACCCCGCGCGCAGCTAGCTCTCCCCGCCCTGGAGCCTGGACCCGCTCCACCCCGACAACCGGGCCCCACTCCCACCAACAACAACCCTCTCCTCCTCGATCCCATCGCCACCTACCCCGACGCCCTCGCCTCGCTCGCCTCCCCCTCGAGCGCCGCCGCCGCCGCCAGGATCTCTCCCCGGCCGCTTGCCGCCCCGCCTCCTCGGATCCCCTCCGCCCCGCGTGTTCCAGGCGAGGATCCTCTCGTCCACCTCCAGCCACGACGGCCTCCACCACCACCGCGTGCCCCCATCCTCCGAGACCCCGCGCCGGCCCTGTACGCCACCCCGGATCTCGTGCAGGTCACCGCCGAGCCGCCCTTCCCTCCGGTGAGCCACCTCTCCGCCTTTCTCCGCGATCTCGCCGACCTCCTCTTCCCCGTTGCTGAGCTCCATCCCGCGAGCCTGCCGCGCCGCCCGAGCTTCCCTGGCTCCACCCTCTGCCCCTGGCCGCGCCTCCTTCCCCCTCAACCGCCACCTCGCAACATCACCGTCGCCGTCTGTCTTCACCTCGTCGGCCCGCTCGCCTCGACTCTAGGACCACGCGGCGCCCCGTTCTCTGGCGGCTGTCTGAGTCGTGCTCGCCACCGCCATGGCGCCGGCCCCGTCTGCGCAGGACCGCGCGTCCTCGGCTCTGTGTGACACCACCTCTGCCACATCTCCGTCAAGATCTTCGGCCGTCGTCCTCTGTCTGTCCACTTGTGTGAGTAAGCCAGGGGGCAACACGTCTGTGTCCGTGCGTGTATGTGTTGGTGCTTGTGTGTTGTATCAAGTTAGCGTCCTAACCCATGTTCACAGTACCTGGACCTCGTCTCGATCTCGTCGACGCTATCTACACCGTGGATGTGTGCATCCGAAAACCATAGTGCCAACCCAAGTCCGTCTTCAACCACCGGCGTCGAATTTCAAGAACTTCGTCCTGGAACTCCAAGATCTCCGTCACGGAACCCGAGGCCTTTGACACGGAGCGCCGAGACCCCGGACCCGGAGAAGCCCTGGACACCAAGATCTATGGGCGACCCGACCAAGATCCGAAGACCGAACCCTGGCGCGCCAAGTTCTTCGACCCCAAGGACCGATCCATCGGATGCGACAAGGCCTCCTTCTCGAAACCACCAAGTACTTCCTCTCAGACGCCAAGACCTGAACCTGAAGAACACCAAGATCGCCACGGGAACGACAAGTACTTCACCTCGGATGCCAAGACCGACCCGATACGCGGACCCGACAAGATCTTCGCGACGACAAGATCGCCACCGACTTGTGCGAATCCGATGAGCCGCCGATGCTGAACCAAGACCTGCGACGACCTCCGCAGACCGATCCCATCGAACCCCGAACCCTGAGACCGGACCCCGGAACCCAAGATCTCCCGAACCTAGATGTGTGATCCTTTTCCCAAGCCCTATTTTATAAATGCTATATAAAAAATCCGTTGCATATAAATTGCTTGCATACATGTTTGTGGATATGGGGGCATTATGCCGATTCACCGCATGATTAAATATGGAGTCTATATGCGGGATATTGTTGTCTTATTCCAGACTCCATTTAATTTGTGTAGCGAACCGATACCATGTTTTGCCTTGTTAAGACAACATTTAATTTGCAGGGTAGATAAGTAACTTGAACCATATAATTAATTGTCGGGGCCGTGGTTCCGCTTAATATGCCCTAATTGCACCGCATCTGTGCCATGCCATGCATCATATAATAAGCATGCCGGATCTTCTGCCGTAGTATTAAATATTGCATCTGGTGTTTCTTCTAGTGTTTGCTACTTCGTGGACTAGGCTGATGAGTGGATGCGAGTATCGACAAGTTCTCCGGATATGAACCTCTGGCAGTGTTTCCCAGGCAAGCATTCTCCCCCTTTCTACCTATTTTGCTTTTATAGTCTTTATTTCCTCCTATTGATCTATTGCTATCCGTGTTGCGATGCTTTAGTTTCCGTGCACCATTTATACTCCTTGCAGCCTCTATATTGCCTTGGACACATCCTATTGCCTGTTGTTGATAGGTAGTCGGCCTTGCAAGTCTTAGTTGCTTGCTCAGGTGCTACTTCACGTCGTTGTCGTTCCACCATTGATGGTAAGTTGGCACATGATTAATGGTGGTGATGTTTAACGGTGGCGAGGATCATGACTTTAAATACAACTATTAAATTGCTGGGATAAGTAATGAAAGAGGCACCGGTGGGCAATATATGTTATTTGGTTTTTATGTCCACTTGTGTCCCGTAGGCCCCGAGTACTTGATACATGTTCCTTGACTATTCGCACTATCCACATCCGGGAGAGTCTATGAATCTCCCTTAGCCAGAGCTTGATTCATTTCTTATTTCTTGGGGCCACAAACTAGTTTGGGGCTTTATTACTATCCTGTACTTATGCCATGTTACTGCTTTATTTAAGATTGTGCGTGGAGCACATGTACTGTTTAGGATTGCGGAATGTTTTCGCGGTATCGACAAGCTCAGTCACACTTTTGGGTTCCCAGTCGATTACAACCATTGGCGCAAACCTTGGGTCCGTCTCAGAGCCGGCCAACTTCGTTGCGGGTAGCTTAATGGGGTGGCCCCCTGAAATATTTTATGAATCATGTGATTGCTTTGTCGTGAAAGCCTCGTTGGGTTTTGAGTTGGTTTTTCCGAGGTTGATCGTGTGTGTGTTGCTATTTGTGCACCCCTGCATGGTAAATCTTTATGTAAGCCATGTCCATGGTTATGGACAACTTGGAGCACAGTATCTCGATCATAGACAAGCATAACTAAAGTAGTGCTATAAATTTGACTTAATATGTGAGTAGTAATCAGCTTCACTATAACGGAATGGATATTAAAAATGCCAACAACTGGTGGATCTGGGTTGTATCATGTCCTGCTATACCTGCCTAGTAAGTATTGCAACTCCAATGGAATATGATAAAAGTGCCAACAACTGCTGGGTTTTGGGATTCCTCAGGACAATTATATCTGAATAGTAAATGTTCCAACTATAACAGAATGGTTAATTAAAACTGCCCACTACTTATGCTATCAGGATGACTCATGCTATCTATATCTGACTAGTAAGTGCTTCAACTATAATGGAATGAATAGAACTGCCAATTGTGTGAGTTCCTCGGTTTAAGTTCCTCGTTTGGTCTCGAGGGGGAAATACCAGGATGGGTATGATTGGTGTTAGAATCAGGTGGGTCCCGAATAGGTCTCTCTTATCCCTCTCTAATAGCCGACAGTTGCATCGAGTCTCTATAGGTTGTTTAGTTCATGTTGCACTGCCGCTTCAGTCCACCATACCTATGTAGGCGAGAGCCGCCGAATTCTAGCCTCGCCGTGTACTGGCCTCAGTACTGACGCTCCTCTTTTTCCTTTTCCCTTTGTCGATACCCCCTTTGTTTTAGCAGGTTTGAGATCGACGTCGTTAGCAGGGTTACCCTTCCGGCTTGGCCTGGGCAGGGTTATGAACGCCATTGGTTATTCTTTAGGGCTCTTAGCCCCATTTGCATCTTGTCCGTAGTTGGACGCTCTATCCTTTTCAAGGTGATTTGAATCTTTGTATAGTATATTTGTATTCTTGACTCATGGAGTCGTTGTTGTATATATATGTTCTGTGGGTTCCATCGTGGAATAATGTGTAATGGTATTACTTCGTTTTCCACCCGCACGAAAGTGCCTAGTGGGCGTCCTTGAATCGTTTCTATGAGGGTTTGGCGGGAAGCGCTGAAACTTGCATAGGGCCGATTCGAGGGTGTTACAGGTATGGGTATGGGTAAACTTGTGTACCCATTGACTACACGGGTACGGGTATGGTATTGCTCTACCCTGCCCATACCCTGCCCATAGCTATCCTTTGCTATCTTCCAAAGCTGGGGCACTAAAAAAATCATTTTCATAAAAACTAGTTTCCCCAAGCTTAGACTTTTCCATAGCATTAGCAATAATGGTGTCCAAAGAATTCATACTAACAACATTGTTATTAGCATGCAAATAAAGTTCCGTAGGTTTTTTAATTTTCTCTTCAAACACTTCATGTCCTAACTCAAGATAAAAACTATAAAGCTCTCTAATTTTGTTGTTGTTTTCCATTAAGCCTAACTAGTGAAAACAAGAAACAAAAATACAAAATTGCAGAATCTAAAGGAAATAACTTCAAGCACTCACACCGGAGGATGTGAGTACCTTTTACCTTACCTCCCTGGCAATGGCGCCAGAAAATAGCTTCATGTCTACGCACTTCTATTCTTGTAGACAGTTGTTGGGCCTCCAAGTGCAGAGGTTTGTAGAACAACAGCAAGTTTTCCCTTAAGTGGATTACCCAAGGTTTATCGAACTCAGGGAGGAAGTGGTCAAAGGTATCCCCTCTCAAGCAACCCTGAAATCAAGATACAAGAAGTCTCTTGTGTCCCCAACACACCCAATACACTTGTCAGGTGTATAGGTGCACTAGTTGGGCGAAGAGATAGTGAAATACAAGTGGTATGGATATAAGACAATGGTGCTAGAAAATACTTTGATGGTGTGGAATAGACTAAAGGCAAAATGAAATAAAGATGGAAGCAAGAAAATATGTAACAGAGCTAGTTGCAAATGGTGTTTCGGTGCTGCGAAACAAGGCCTAGGGATCATACTTTCACTAGTGAGCACTCTCATATAAATATATTATCTTCATGATACTACTCTGAACTACTCTTCGGTTCGACACTCTAATCCATGGTAGGGCTATAACATCACACCTCAAAGTAAGCCTTTCCCATCTAGATAACCCCACACTGTCACCTTGAGCACTAGATGGTTCCAACAAACACCACAATTTCATAAAGACATCCAACTCCAAATATAACTCATAACAAGTATTTGTAATCTCTAGCCTAAGTGCCACCATGGTGTGCACGCTGTCACTTTCACACACATGGGGAGAGCAGAGATCTATTAAAGCACTTGAGTATCAAGGTATATCTACTTGATTACAAAGCTCATGATCACAATATGATCATGCATAGAGAGAGAGAGAGATGAACTAATAGCTACCGGTAGAACCATTAGCCTAGAGGAAGAACTACTCCCTCCTCATCATGGGAATCAGTAACGGTGATGGAGATGGTGGTGGAGATTGATGGAGATGGCTCTGGGGGCACTTCCCCGTCCCGGCAGGGTGCCGGAACAGAGACTTTCTGTCCCTCGAAACTCCCCTTCGGTGGCATGGTACTGCGGAACTTTTCGTGGCTGGAGGCTTGACGATTTAGGGTTTTTGCATCAGAGGGTTCTTATAGGCGAAGGGGCAAGGTCGGTGGCCGGCCAGGGGCCCACACCATGCCCTAGCGCGGCCTAGGGCTGCCCGCGCCAAGGGATGGTGTGGCCACCCTATGGCGCCTCTCCGTCTCGTCTTCTGGCTTCGTGAGTCTTCCGGTAAAATATCGACTTTGGCTTTTGTCTGGTCTAATTCCGAGAATATTGATTTTCTGACTTTCTTGGAACCAAAAACAGCAGAAAACAGACAACTGGAACTGTGTCATCTTGTTAATAGGTTAGTCCCAGAAAGTGTATAAAAATACGCCAAAGTGTGGACAAAACATAAGAAAGTAGATAAAAACCAAGCATGGAACATCAAAAATCATAGATACGTTTGCAACGTATCAGTTGTTGAAGTGGCTGACGATGTACCCAACAAACCCATGGGAGCCGTTCATCCGAGTCAAGGGTGATGGTGGCGCTTCTTATTCAGAGCCTGCAAAATGAGTCGCTGCCCTAAGGAGATTTTGTACGTTATGGCGATTTTCCACTTTTGTAATGTAAACAATACATATGTATGGAAGTAAGGGGAATCACTCGACTCGCAACATGTTTAAATTGTGTTCATTGTTGATTTTTAGGTGAGCGAGTCCCCGAGCGCTTCCGCCCTTTAGTGGGGTTTACCTCGTTTGTATGTAAATTTAATTGTGTTAGTTTGTTGTGTTAGTTGGGGTGGTTATAGGTGAGTCCCATGTAACGCGTCTCTCCCCCTGGCTCGGAAAGTCAGTCGCGTGGCGAGTCCAGGTGAAGCTATCTTACTTGGTGTGTTCCCGAGCCGCGTGGGGGTTATTGTAGACAAGTACCCATGCATGGTACTTAACCATTCGAGTCGCTGTGCGCGAGGATGGGGAGGACATGTCGCTCTGAGAAGCATTTTTCGGTTGTCTTGGCCCGGCGGGCTAGTCGAGCGAGGCGACTCTAATGGGGGATCCGGGGTGGCGTGTTCGTGGACGACACAAGGCCCGATTGTGTTCGGTGCCCTTGGGCCACACTACTTAGCCGTGCCAGTCGCTCTACCAAAGGTTGACTTACATAGGTAGCATATTGCGAAGCATACGAGTGTGATTGGCAAAATAATAGAGTGAGTAGGTACAATTTGTGCGATCCGAATTTTATTATGTAGCAGTAGGGTACAAGTTTAAGTTCTATGTGTAGAACTTGCGGAGGAGGTTTACATTCCATGGCCTCCCAACTTAGAGCTGGCCATCACCTCGTACATCGATCGGGTAGTAGGCATCATTGCCGAGGACTCTCCCTATGGCGAATGGCCCCTCCCATGGGGGGGGAAGCTTGTGCATGCCCTTCTTGTATTGGACCAGTCGTAGGACCAGGTCGCCTTCCTGGAAGGTGCGAGTCCAGACTCGACGGCCGTGGTATCGGCGGAGTCCTTGCTGGTAGATGGCGGTGCAGGAGCAAGCTCGGTCACGTGCTTTATCGAGCTGGTCGACTCCGTCTTGGCGGGCGATCTCGTTTGCCACCTCCACATAGTTGATGACCCGAGGCGAGTCGTGTTCTAGGTCGGTTGGCATTACGGCCTCAATGCCGTACACCATGAAGAAGGGTGTGAACCTCGTGGACCGGTTGATGGAGGTGCGAATGCCCCATATCACAGAGGTGAGCTCTTCGACATAGCATCCAGGGTGCGCTCGAGGGCACCTAAAGTCGCGGCTTGAGGCCATGGAGGACGCTTTGGTTGGCGCGCTCTGCTTGGCCATTCGACTCTGGGTGGGCGACTGAGGCGAGGTCCAGCCATATGTTGTGCTCCTCGCAGAATTCTGCCATGGCACCTTTGGTGAAGTTAGTGCCGTTGTCCGTTATGATTTTGTGCAGGTAGCCATACCGGTAGATGAGCTCGCGGAGGAACTTGGTGGCTGTCTTGCTGTTGCACTTCTTGATCGGCTTGGCTTCGACCCACTTGGTGAACTTGTCGACTGCGACCAAGAGGTGGGTGGAGCCAGATGGGGCCTTCTTGAATGGGCCGACCATGTCCATGCCCCACGCGGTGAATGGCCAGGTGATGGGGGTGGTCTTGAGTGCCGAACCAGGGATGTGCGTCTGGTTGGTGTACTTCTGACACCCAACGCACGATTGGATGATGTCGATGGCGTCAGTGTGCGCGGTGAGCCAGTAGAAGCCGTGTCGCATGGATTTGGCGAGCAGCGACCTGGCGCCGGCATCATGGCCGCAGTCACCAGCGTGGATGTCTTGGAGGATCTTGTGTCATTCTTCTAGTTGTACGCAGCGCTGGAACATGCCTGTCACGCTGTGTTTGTGGAGCTCGCCGTTGATGATGACGAAGGATTTGCACCGGCGCATGATCATTAGTGCTTCTGTCTCGTTGCTTGGAAGGACCTTGTGCTCCAGGAAGGCAACGTATGGTGCGGTCCAGTCGTTGGTTTCCGTGACCATGGCAACTAGAGCGGACTCGAGCTGCAGGGGTATCCCGACGTCAATCTCCTTTGGCGGGGAGACCGAGGGCTTGTGTATGATGTCGAGAAAGACGCCTAAGGGTGGAGTTTGGCGGGTCGATCCGATGTGGGAGAGGGCGTCGGTCTCCTCGTTCTTGCGCCTGTCTATCCACTCAACGGAGTAGCCAGTGAAGTGGCCCCCAGCTGGTCCACCGCTTGGTGGTACGCTATCATTGTGGGGGAGACGGCATCACAGATCCCAGCAACTTGGTCGTCGACTAGGTCAGATTCGCCATAGCACTGTAGGCGATTGACATTCATCTCCTTCGCGGCCCGCATGCCATGGAGGAGGGCCTCGTATTCGGCCATGTTGTTGGTGTAGGGCGTGAAGTCGAGTTGGAGCATGTAGTGGAGCTTGTCACCTTTGGGGGAGGTGAGGACGACCCCGGCCCCTGCGCCATCCGTGTTTTGGAGCTGTCGAAGTGGAGTGACCAGTAATGGAGGTAAGGTAGCTTCTCCGGCTGCTGCGCCTCTTCACAATCAACGAGGAAATTAGCCAGGGCCTATGATTTGATCGCCTTGCGTGGCTCGTACTTGATGTTGTGGATGCTGATTTCGACGGCCCACTTAGCGACTCGCCCATTCGCCTCGCGGTTGTGGATGATGTCCTGCAGCGGTGCGGAGGAGACGACCATGATGGGGTGCTCCTGAAAGTAATGTGGGAAGTCGCCGCTGGGCTCGGAAGACCGCATGCACCAATTTTTGGTACTGCGGGTAGCGTTGCCTTGAGTCCGTGAGGACCTCGCTGATGTAGTAGACGGGGCATTGTCCGGGGCGTTCTTTGCGCTCTTCCGGTCGCTCGACGACCATCACGGTGCTGACGAATCGAGTGGAGGCCATGACGTAGACGAGCATTGGCTCTTTGTCGATTGGGGTGGCGAGCAGCGGTGCCGCGAGCAGTATTTCCTTGAGCGCCTTGAGCGCGTTCTCTGCTTCTTCGTCCCATTGGAACATGGGGTTCTTGCGCATCAGGAGGTAGAGAGTTATTTCCTTCTCACGGAGCCGGGGGATGAAGCGACTGAGGGACACGACTCGCTCGGCCAGCTTCTGGACATCGCGCAAGCACTCGGGTTTCCCGACTCTCGCGATGGTGCCGATCTTGGTGGGGTTAGCTTTGATGCCTCGTTTGGAGACCACATATCCCAGGAGGTGTCTGGTGGGCATGCCGAAGGTGCACTTCCCTGGATTGAGCTTGATCTTGTACCTCCACAGATTTGCAAAGGTTTCGGCCAGGTCGGCGAGCAGGTCGCTCTGGCGGTTGGATCTTACCACCACGTTGTCAATGTAGACATCGATTTTGCGGCCAATTTAACTCGCAAGGCACTCTTGCATGCACCGTTGGTTGGTCACGCCAGCGTTCTTTAGGCCGAACATCATGGCGGTGTAGTAGAAGGCGCCGAATGGCATGATGAACACCATCTTCTCTTCGTCCTCGACCGCCATTTTGATCTGGTTATAACCAGAGTATGCATTGAGGAAGCACAGCAACTCTGATCCCACGGTCGAGTCGATAATCTGATCGATGCGTGGTAGGATGAACTCCTCCTTCGGGCAGGCGCTATTGAGGCTAGTGTAGTCGATACACATTCTCTAGGTGTTGTTATTTTTTAGAACAAGGACCGGGTTTGCCAGCCACTTGGAGTACTTGATGGGCCGAATGAATCCTACGGCGAGTAGATGCTGCACTTCTTCGGTGACTGCTCGGCGGCGCTCTTCAGTGAAAGGCCACAGTGACTGCTTCACTGGTCGCACTTTGGGGTCGGCGTTGAGTTTGTGCTCAGCGAGTTCCCTCGGTACACCAGGCATGTCGGATGGCTTCCATGCGAACATGTCACGATTCTCACGTAGGAACCCGATGAGCACGCTTTCCTATGCGGGACTCATGTTTGTCCCGATGGGGACCGTCTGGCTGGAGTCGCCTGGGACGAGCCCGACGGTGCGGGTGTGCATGGTTGCCTCGAAGGTGGAGCTTGAGGCGGTTGGCTTCTTCAGGATGGTGGGCTCGTCTTCGTCGACGTTGCTGCGTATTTCGCGAGCTCGTCCGTGTGATTTGGTTCCACGGCGATGACGGTGTCGGCGAGCTCAGTGCCTTTGTCTTCGCACTCCACGACCATGTCGGGGTCACCGTGGAGTGATAATGCCGCTTGGCCTCAGGAGCTTCATCATGTTGTAGGAGTAGTGCGGGGTCGCCATGAACTTGGCGAACACCTGGCGCCCCAGGACACAGTGTGTAGCATCCCAATTGTCTAACAATTGTAATGCTACTTGGTCTAGTAATATAATGGCTACTTCCTACATATAATTGTTGCATCATAATTATTCCATGCTCATGTCATCATGCCACCTTGCATTTGAGCATCATATAAAACCTTTTCCAATTGGTTCTTCTCTCATATGCATTATTAATTGTATTTGGCTCTTGTTAATTGTATTTGATTCTTGATAAATGCTTGGTGCCGAAATTGAGTTGGGGGCATACCTTTTATTCCAATCCACCATTTTCTTTGGTCACCACCTCATAATTCCACCACCTTTCTTTTGTTTCCATCCATCATCTCCACCATCTTAATGATATATGAACCCATGTCCTTCTTGGGTATTAATATCTAGCTCATAAATAAGTTGAGGATGGTTCCCTCTACTCTCTACCTACTTCCATACCAAGGCTATAATTGTTTTCACAATATTGTGTATGGGAGCATGCTTGCCACCTTTTATACATATGTGTGGGAAGGCTTCCATAACCACATTTGGGGAAATAATCTAAACTTGAATTTTTATTAAAACTAGTTGTTATCACAACTAGCAACAATGCATTTAATGCATGCATCCCATGCAAGAATTGCACTCCTTTTATCCCTGTCATTTCTCTTTTTTCTTCTAGTTGATTTGAAGGGTTTTTGGATGGATCAAAATCATAAAAAGCATATGAAAAGAAAGAAAACAAACCTACACCTATCCAACCTCTCCAATCTACCCTACCTACCCTCTCTCTCTATTTTACCTCAAACCCTAAACCTCTCTCTCTTCTTCTTAAAAATCCTAAACCTAGCCGCCTACTCCACCTTAGCTCCTCCTTGTCGAGACCCCCCTCTTCCTCTAATCCTCTCTCTAACCTAATCATCTACCACCACCCAGCTACCCTCTCTACCTAACCAAAACCCTAAACTGAACCACCCTTTCTAATCTACCCTAGCTACCCGAGCCTCCCTCTCTCCATTTCTTTCTCTCTCCCTTCCGTGATGGCCCCAGCCCGAGCCTGCCCCGCCTTGCTCTCTTCCTAGCCCACCTGCCATGCCCTACCCTGCCCTGGCCTCCCACGCCGAGCCCCTGCTCGAGAAGGACAAGGAGGAAAGGTGGCACCCGAGCCACCTTTTTCTTTCTCCTCTCTACTGATTCCCCACGGCGCCTCCCCCTCCTCTTCTACTTTTCCTCTTTCCCCACGTTCCCTCTGCCTCGCCCAGATCCACCCCCGAGCCGCTGCGCCGATCCCTTCCTCCCCCTGCTTCTCTTCTCCAAATCCGGCAATCACCTTCGGCTTCACCTCCACCTCCTCGTTACAAGCCGGTGGCGTGGAGCTGTGGTTGTCGGGGAAGCCCAGCGTGCACCCCTGCATCGCCCAGTACACGGAACCGAGGAGGAGACGGTCCCCAGCAGCCGCGGCATGCCGACGTCCTGACGAAACCCTAGGTTGCCGGCCGCCAGCCTCGTCGTCGAACTGCTGCTTCCCACTCCGATCCGAGCCCTCCGTCGAGCCCGCGGTGAGCCCCTGTACCTCCCAGACACCTTCTATCTCGCCGTCGCTTCCTAGTCTCGCCGGACGTCGTGCCGAACGCCCTCTGTGCACGGCGGGTTCGTCGTCGCCTTCTCGCTATGCATCACAAAACATTTACCTAGCCACCCTAACCCTCCCTGTCAGCAACCCCCACCCATCGTAGCGGTCGCCGCCGCCTGCGTGCAAGCGGCTGGTCGCTGGTTCGAATCCCCACCGCGCCACGCGCGCTGTCGCCGTGCGTGCCTTCAGTTTTGTCAGAAACGCGTAGAAGAAAAATAGTACAGCACCCCTTTTTGCACATAACCCCCTGCGTCTTTCGCCGGCTCAACCCGCGGTATGCGCGAGCCCACCTGCCAGCCGCCGTGTACATTTTACAAAAAGGGACTCCGGTTTTCGTAACCTTAACCCGCGCTCTAGTACGCCCCCACCTGTGAGCCTCTACGGGCTCAGCCGCTGGCACGTGGGCCCAAACCCGTTGGTCCCACCTGGCAGTCACAGCGGCTAGGCAAGCCTGAGGAGTAAAAAAAATTCTCTGCGCGCTGCGCCGCCCAGTAAGGCCGGTCCCACCCGTCAGCGACTGTGGCTGGGACTGACTGAGTATAAAAGGGTTTTCTGCTTTTCTGTTTTTAATTAAACTTTTCCAGAAATTGTTTAAATTCAAATTCAAATCTGTTTTTAAATAACTTTTAAATTATAAATCCATATAATACAAATGATATATGTTTTTGAATCAGAAAAATGTGAGGAATTGAAATATGCTATTCAAAATAATGTTTAAGCACTTAAAATTCCGAGATGATTAAAATTACAATAAAATGCCCTTTTCTTAATAAATTAATAACTTTAATTCTATAACTCCAAATTTGACAAATAATATGTCTAAATCGATCAGCACGACGAGCCCGTTCTATCTATGCATTCCTTGTTCTGAATTGAAGCATGCATCGTGTCATTATTAAAAATCAGAACTGTTTATGGCAATAAAACTTGACTAAACAAATAATAAAATGCTTTATTCTGGTACCACACCTCACTCTTGCCATGCTACTTTAATGTCATGTAAATTGTGCATCATTCATCATGGCATGCTTGTTTGCTTGTCGCATTTCAATTCCTATGCTTGTGCACTTTATTTATGTTGGCCATTGTTTGTTTGGTTCTTCTTCGAATAGACGCCCAGCAGGAGAATTACCAGGAATCACAGGAGTTCTACCCATATCCATCTCTCGCTTCAACTGAGCTGCCAGGCAAGCACTACCACATGCTTGCATACATATAGTGCCTATTGCCTCTATCTTATTCTTGCATCATTGAGTCGCGATTGCATTAAATTGAATCCCAAGTACTGCATAGCCTTTACTTTTAAACCCCACTGAAGCTTGTTCCTCCATCCCATGAGCCATTACTACAGGAGTTGCTTGAGCCATGCGAGTCGTAGAAAAGCATGTGTAGGGTATGTGAGTGTCTGATGGATAACGAGGTACCTAAACAACATAACCTGAGTAGTAATGGGATAACTAATGAAAGAGGCACCGGTGAGCAATATCTGCTATTTGGTTTTTCATGCGCACTTGTGTCCCATAGGACCCCGAGTACTTGATACCTGTTCCTTGATTATTCGCACTATCCACATCCGAGAGGCCTTATGGACCCCCCTGAGCCAGAGCTTGATTCCTTTCTATTTCTTGGGGCCACAATTAGTTTGGGGCTTTATTATTATTCTGTACTTATGCCATGTTACTGTTTATTTAAGATTGTGCATGGAGCACTTGTACTGTTTTGGATCGTGACACGTTTTCGCTGTATCGACAAGCCCAGTCATATTTTCGGGTTCCTAGTCGTTTACCGCCGTCCACACAAACCTTGAGTCCGTCTCGGAGTCAGCTAGCTTCATTGCGAGTAGCTTAATGGGGTGGCCCCCTGAAATATCACTGAATCCTATGATCGCTTTGTCGTGAATGCCTCGTTGGGTTTTGAGTTGGTTTTTCCGAGGTTGATCGAGTGTGTGTTGCTATTCATGCACCCCTGCAGGGTAAATCTTTCTGAAAGCCGTGTCCGCGGTTATGGACGACTTGGAGCACAGTTTCTCGATCATAGACAAGTATAATTAAAGTGCCACTTTAATCTGACTAAGTACCTGATTAGTAAATAGTGCAATACTCATGGAATGGTCAATAAAACTGCCTACGGATGGGTGGTTGTTCATCCGCTTCCTCGTTGGTAAGCGAGGAGGAGGATGGATCTGTTAATTATACTGTTACAACTGTTGTTCTTAATTCACGGACATCCGTCTATCATTGGTTAGGCGGATGGTAAGCGAGTATCTTTAGACTTGTTAGTTATTATCTTTTGCTACAATTGCGTCACCCCACGTTGTGTCCCCTTTAGCGGCATAAAGACTTGCTGAGTACCCCTAGGGTCTCACACGATAAATTGTTTGATTCAGATGAACAGGTGTATTCGCAAGAAGGATACTGGGTGGAGGAGACAGATGATGTTGGCAACGATCACTCGGTGTAGAGATTCCGGGAACGGGGATCCGTGAGATCTGTGGGCGGGATGTGTTTATTTATGTGGCATCTTATGCCGATTTGCTTCTTATCCGTACTCGGATCTTGTTTTCCGCTTCCGCCTGATACTCTGATGTTTGATGTATGAGGAGCTATCCTAAAATATTATCTCTATTCAGGATATTTGAATCTTGCCGTATGGCGTTGCAATATTTCTATTTCTTTTAGATGGAGTGGCTCTGAGAACTGTTGTATGTGGCTTGCATACATACTCACTTGTGTATGTAGTTGATCCCTTCGCCTGCCGATTACGCCACTCGTTCTTGTCTCGATGTTCTGAAAGTGGTTAGGACGGCCGAAAGGTCTAGCGTGAGTGGCCCTGGGCCCTACCGTACTATTTTAACCACTTTCGCTCATCCAGGCATGTAACTAAGAGCGTAATTCACCGAGGTAGTTACACAGTGATAGGGGCTATGAAAGTTCACCAGCTCGAAGACGATCCGCTCGGTGCCGAAGTTTGCTGGTGTGTCGAAGGTGACTGGCAGCGTCACCTTGCCGATCGGGTACGCCTTCCGACTGGGGACGATGCCGTGGAAAGTGGTGAGTGTCGACTCGATCGCCAACTCTGGGAGGTGGAGACGCTTGAACATGTCCAGGTACATGATGTTGATGGAGCTTCTATCGTCCATCAGCATCTTGGGTAGCCAGTAGTCAGCCACTTTGGGCCTGACTACCAAGATGACTCGCCCTGGGTACTCGATCCTACGCGCGTGATCTTGGCATCTCCAGGTGATGCTTTGCTCGGACCAGTTGAGGAAGCGGGGGATGTCGACTTGGGTCACCGCATTAACACCGACTGCACGGGCGAGCACCTTCTTCTCGCGCTTGGTGCCGAGCCTAGTGAAGGTGTGTAGCGAGCCAACGGCGTTGCTGAACCTGTCGACGTTGTCGTTGTCCCGTGGTGGGTTGTTGTTGGGGTCCTCCCTTGCTCGCCTTGCCTTTTCAATCTCCTTCGGAGAATGGCAGTCCGCGTTGGTGTGGGTGACGGGTTTCCCCTCCCTTCTATGGTAGACGCGGGGTTGGTTGAGCAGGGCAGCAGGGTCGAATTTCGGCCTCGTCGCGTTGTTAGCGCGGTAGTTACCTTTGTCGCGGCAGAAGTTCTTTGGGTTGCGTTGGCCGTAGCTGGCGTTAGTGACGAAGTCGACTCGCCCATCACCGCAGTGTTTGCCGGTGAGGCGAGTGTTGCTGTAGCGCATGTCGTGTTGTCGCCCGTTGTCGTGGCCGCTGGTCCGGCGTCTTCCTCCCGACTCGTCATCGGAGTTCTGGTTGGGTTCGTCCTCCGCATATCGCTTGGCGATCTTGAGGAGGTCGGGGATGTTGTCGAGCGTCTGGTAGACCCTCTTGATCTTAGCAACCAGGGGCTCGTACCGGCATGCGTTCTTGAAGTAGTGGATCACAGTGTCTGGGTGGATGCCAGAGGCGTTGATCCACAGTTGTTCCTGCCACCTCTGGATCCAATGGCGGGTTGACTCGCGCTGCCCCTGGATGCATCGCTCCAGGTCCTCGATGGTGGTGGCGCGGGTGTAGGAGCCCTCGAAGTGCCTGACGAAGGCGTCGCGCATCTCCTCCCACGAGTTGATGTTGTCGGCAGGGAGGGTGTTGATCCATTGCTTGGTCGCTCCCTCCAACATTAGGGGGAGGTAACGAGCGGCGAGTAGGTTGGTGTGGCTGGGGATTCCCATCGCCATAAGGTACGTGTCTAGCCACACTGCTGGGTCGTACGTAGGATCGTACTTTTCGGTCTCCTTGGGCGCCTTGAAGTTGGCGGGGGTACTTTTCGCCTCGGATCATTGGTCTGAAGCACTGGGGGCCGACTCGGCTAAGCGAGCCCCTTGGCTTGGGGTCGCTGTGGTTGTTGAGGGTGTGCCTTCAAGTCGTTGGGCTGGCGCGCCCGCCAAGCCTGGCTGTTGACGATAAGCGTGCGTGCTTCGATGGGCTGACCATTGGCAGCGACCATGTTGTTCGCCAGCCGCGGCTCGTTGGTTGAGAGCGCGGGGTTGGCGGCCCGTGGCTAGAGCGGCAGCGGCTCGAGTGGTGGGCAGTTGAGGGCGTTGGCGACGGTTGGGTGGCCACTCGAGGTTGCCCTTCTTACCGATGAGCGGGAATACATCCGCCCTCGCGGGTTGACTCCCGCGGCCTGCTGCTCGACAGCCCTGGCAAGTTGGGATTTGGAGTACTGGATCTGCAGTGCACCTTCTCCTTGGATGTCGAGGTGGGCGACCGTGGCGTCTGCCGCGATGATGTTGTCCATGGGGGTGGAGTACAGCGGGAGCCCGTTGGCGTCGCGGGCCTGCGGCGAGATGATGATTCGCAGCTAGTCCGGTGGAGGTGCGCGACCTATGGGTGGTGGTGGGGCTCTGGTCGTCGGTGCGCCGGTGCGCCGGGTGGTGGGCGATTGCTGCCGCCGGGCGGCGCATTCTCGCAATACTCGTGCTCGGCCAAGCGTGTGGGGTTGCCCTCGTCGTTGAAGTTCAGGACGCAGCCCTGGATGTTGGAGTGAAGCGGGTCCTGATGCGGCGTTGATGGTTGAGAGATAGCTCCTGCGATGTTTCCCGCTCGAGGCGGAATTTCTCGCGCTCGGCGAGCTCCTTACGTATCGCCTCTTCGAGGCGTAGGCAGGCTTCCTCCACCTTCGTCGCCGTGGCGGTTGGTGGGATCGGCGTGGAGAATGGATCTGGCAGGGCGGTCGCGCTGCCCGCCATGTAGATCGTGTTGAAGCGATTGGATCTGGCGCCGAAGTCCTCGGGGGACTCCGAGCCGGAATCGGAATCGAAGATTCCAAGGATGGAGGAGTCGTCGAAGTCCTCAAGGTTGGATACCTGCGTGATGGAGTCTTCCCATGACGTGGCGGTGATGGATCCGGCGACCGAGGCAGGCGTCACGGAGTCGGCGTCATCGTGGAGAGCCGCGTCATCTACGGTGGCGTCAGTCCCGACCGCGTTGCTGGCAGCCGAGTCGTACTCGGTGGTGAGGCGGCTGATCGAGCGAATCTTCTCCTCTGAGAGTAGATCGCGGCGTGGTGGCGACCCGCCGACGATCGTCGTTCCTGTCGGGTCGACTGCGTTGGTGAAGCCGACGAACAGGTTGATGGTGCCGACTGGCATCACCGTGTTGTGGGTGATCGGGCGTGACGCCGGGATGTAGCCGCTGGGCGGGATCTGGAGGATCCCGCCAGTGGCGATCATGCGGCCAGTGGCGATCAGCCAATCGATTGGCGAGTAGGCGCCGCAGGACTCAGGCCAGTCCGGCTATTCCCCACAGTGCGTGCCACTGTCGTGGGAATGACCACGGCAGTTGCTACCATGGGTAGCGATTGAGCTGGCAGCCATCTGTGGTGCGAGATGGAGGCGGATGCACATGAGTTTACTCAGGTTCGGCCCCCGGAGGGTAAACACCTACTCCTGCTAGATTGTATTGGCAGAGAGCGAGTTACAGGGGCGGCGAGCTCGGCATCTAAGCAGCGAGTCGCTTGAATGGGTGTATGATGGAACGTGAGTACAAAGAGAACCCTAGGGAGGTTTATATAGGGGTACCTCGGTAGGGTTTATAGTATTTACAACCGAACTAGTCAAGGATTCAGAGGATTTGACCTAATCCGACTAGGCTTCAGCTATGCTTCCGGGCCTTCAGCTTCCAGTCGCCAGGCTTGCTCCTTGGTCGCAATACAGTCGTCGCCCTGCAGGCCCACTCGCAAGATCCTTCGGCCAATCGGAAAGTCCTGCTGGGCATACCCCATTCGGCATATCCCAATCAGGTGCCAAAGAGATTCTGTTGCCGTCGCGCCTCTCGGGCTTTTCAGGCGGATACGTTTGGCGGCGGCGAGAGTAGGAGGGGTTGCGGTGTCCTCGCATGCGGGGCGGTGGAGGGTGCTTTTCAAAAAAAAAGTAAGCTACTCCTAGTACTACTAGAAATAGCAGGAGAGCGCGCGTATACATGAGTACTCGAGGAAAACCGAGAGGCCGGTTTTCCACAATACATGGACTTTTTTTGGGCTGCGGTGGCGGCACATTCAGTGGTTTCCGTGGAAGAAAGACGGAATAAAACGACGATCGAGTTAGGCGGGGCCGCACCGGAGAGTGACGCACGTTCATGAGCATACACGTATGTGCGCCAGCCTGCCATGGCGTGCATCTCCAGTTACGTGTCTGTTACGAGTCAAATAAGTTGACCACACGCCATGGCAGGCGCCAGAGCTTGTATATAAGGGGGGCCTAGCGCAGCTGCATCGGCAAACCAAGCGCGTTGCACATATACATTTGGATCGAGCTAGCGCGCGGCGATGATGGCGAGGCAAGATCTTGCTTCCATGCTTGTGGTTGCCCTCGTCGTTGGAGCTTTTGCTTCTGTCCCTACATGTATGTATACCTCTGCCTGTTCTTTTTTTTTCGATCTGCTTTATTTTCATGCATGTACATATATACTCGTATGATACGGCAGTCAATTTCCACATATTGAGTAGATTCCATTATATATGACATATGCAGACGTACATTCCATCGGTGTGTGCTACGGCGTGATCGGCAACAACCTCCCGTCCCGGAGCGACGTGGTGCAGCTGTACCGGTCCAAGGGCATCACCGACATGCGCATCTACTTCGCCGACGGGCAGGCGCTCTCCGCCCTGCGAAACTCGGGTATCGGCCTCGTCATGGACGTCGGCAACGACCAGCTCGGCAAGATCGCCGGCAGCGCGTCCAACGCGGCCGCCTGGGTCCGGGACAACGTGCAGCGCTACCAGGGCCTAAAGATCAAGTACATAGTGGCGGGCAACGAGATCCAGGGCGGCGACACTGGGCGCATCGTCCCGGCCATCCGGAACCTGAACGCGGCCTTGTCCGCGGCAGGCCTCGGGGGCATCAAGGTGTCCACGGCGATCCGGTTCGACGCGGTGGGCAGCTCCTTCCCGCCCTCCGCCGGCGTGTTCACGCAGTCCTACATGACGGACGTGGCCCGGCTCCTGGCCAGCACCGGCGCGCCGCTGCTGGCCAACATCTACCCCTACTTCTCTTACCGCGACAACCCGCGGGACATCCAGCTCAACTACGCGACGTTCCGGCCGGGCACCACGGTGCGGGACAGCAAGAACGGGCTGACCTACACGAACCTGTTCGACGCCATGGTGGACGCGGTGCACGCGGCGCTGGAGAAGGCGGGGGCGCCCAATGTGAAGGTGGTGGTGTCGGAGAGCGGGTGGCCCAAGGCGGGCGGGACGGGCGCGAGCGTGGACAACGCGAGGGCGTACAACCAGGGGCTGATCGACCACGTCGGCGGGGGCACCCCGAAGAGGCGTGGCGCGTTGGAGACGTACGTCTTCTCCATGTTTGATGAGAACCAGAAGACGGGGATCGAGACGGAGAAGCACTTCGGGCTGTTCAACCCGGACAAGTCGCCGGCGTACGCCATCCGCTTCTGATAACTTCATCGACTACGTACTACGTGTGTGCACACGTACGTATATTTTCAAAATAAGCTGCACGTGATAATGCGGCGGTGTATTGAAGTGTAGTGAGCCAGGCTGGATATACACCTACATCGTCATGAATAAAGACAAGTCACTAAAGCGGCAATGAATTTGTGATTCAGATGCGTATGCCAACTGACGTATATGTCATCATCATCCAATTTTATGCCTTTCTCCACGGCGCACGGCTCGGTCTTGACTGTAACTGTTAGCTTTGCGATAAGTAAATAACGAAGAACGGAAATAAAATCGTAGCAAGGGGAACACAGATTTAACGTAAAAATCCCTCTCCAACAAAGAGAGGGGAAAAATCACGGGCGTCAGCTAGCAAAACTTCACTATAACGGGGAGTGTTTACACAACGCCGGGATTTCACAAATGCAACTTATCCCAGCCGGCGGCTTACAAGAGGTATATATATCGGCTCAAATCTCCGGCGACGGACCTCGCTTCGCTCCGTCAGAAGTTGGCCTTTACTTTGTAGAATTTGGATCAACATATAACAAACTCCACCTTGAGACAAATTCCTTTTTGTAGCATCAACAGTAATCATCTCCCTGAACAAATAAAGAAAACACTTTTGGCGCCAACAGCCACTTGGGCTAAATAGTTATACCAACTAACCTTGAGCATAGCTCAAACTTAGCAACACGAACAGGCTTTGTCATCATATCAGCAGGATTATCATGAGTGTTTATCTTGCATACCTTCAGCGTACCTTGTGCAACAACATCACGAACATAATGGTACTTGATATCAATGTGCTTTGTTCTCTCATGGAACATATGATCCTTAGTAAGGTAAATAGCACTTCGACTGTCACAGAACAGGTTAATGCAAGAATCATCCTGACAAAGCTCATACAAACCTTTCAACCAAACAGACTCTTTGCAAGCTTCAGTAATAGCCATATATTCTGCTTCGGTTGTAGATAAAGCAACAACTGGTTGCAGCGTTACCTTCCAACTCACGGCACATCCACCTACCGTGAACACATACCCTGTGAGGGACCTCCTCTTATCCAAGTCGGCAGCAAAATCTGAATCCACATAGCCTGCAAGTCCCTCACCAGTCTTGCCAAACTTCAAGCAAGCGTTGGATGTGCCACGGAGGTACCTGAAAATCCACTGAACAACTTTCCAATATTTTTTACCAGGATTAGCCATGTAACGACTCACCAAACTCATAGCATATGATAAATCAGGACGAGAGCAAACCATGGCATACATCAAGGAACCAACAGTACTAGAATAAGGAACTCGAGACATGTACTCAATATCTTCATCAGAATTAGGACATTGCAATGCTGACAATTTAAAGTGAGGAGCAACAGGAGTACTAACTGACTTTGCATCATGCATATTAAAACGTTGAAGAACTTTCTCAATGTAACTTTACTGACTAAGAAACAACAACCTAAATTTTCTGTCCCGTTTAATTTCTATACCTAGGATTTTCTTAGCAGCACCAAGATCTTTGATCTCAAATTCACTACTTAGGTGTGCCTTCAAAGTAGTGAGTTCTTTCATGCTCTTGGCAGCAATTAACATATCATCAACATATAACAACAAGTAGATAGGTGATCCATTAACAAACTTTATGTAAACACAGCTATCAAACTGAGATCTTTTAAAGCCTTGTGAGATCATAAATGAATCAAACCTTTTGTACCACTGTCTTGGAGATTGCTTCAAACCATAAAGCGACCTCTTCAATTTGCACACAAAATCCTCTTTTTCAGGAACTATGAACCCTTCAGGTTGGTCCATGTAAATCTCCTCCTCCAGCTCACCATGCAGAAAAGAAGTCTTTACATCTAGCTGCTCAAGCTCAATATCATGCATAGCAACAACACCAAAGAAAGTACGAATAGAGCTATGCTTCACAACCGGAGAGAAAACATCATTATAGTCAATACCTGGAATCTGGCTAAAACCTTTTGCTACTAACCTTGCCTTAAACCTTGGAGGCTCATTAGGAGACAAACCTTCATTTCTCTTGTATATCCACTTACAGCGGACAACCTTCTTCTGTTTAGGCAAACGCACAACTTCCCATGTGCCATTCTTATCAAGCGATTGCATCTCTTCTTGCATAACAGAAACCCACTTCTCGCTGTCAACGGATGCAACGGCCTCGTTGTATGTAGCAGGTTCAGTATCATGCTCCACCTGTTCAGCACAACTCAAAGCATAATGAGTAAGATTACACTGTTCAATTAAACGACGAGGTGGAACTATGTTACGCACCGGTCTATCGGCAGCAATAGATTCTTGTGGCTACTGCAAAACAGCAGATGAGTGATGAACAACATCATCATCAATATTTTCCTCATGGGTATCATCAACGCCAACATTATTATCAACAGATTTCTGCAGGTGCTCCACCTGCACACGAACTCCCTCCTCTCCAATAGCAATAGGAGAGGGATCTAATGGCAAGCTATCATGATACATAACGGATTCATTGAAAACAACATTCCTACTCAACAAAATCCTTTTAGTTTTAGGATTCCATAGTTCATATGCCTTAACTCCTGAACCATAACCAAGGAACATGCACTTAACAGCTCTAGCCTCTAACTTTCCATTGTCAACGTGAGCATAAGCAGTGCAACCAAAAACTCTCAACTGTGAATAATTAGTAGGCGAACCTGACCATACCTCAATAGGAGTTTTCTTTTCAAGTGGTATAGAAGGTGACTTGTTGATGAGGTAGCACGCTGTGTTGGCTGCTTCAGCCCAGAAACGTCTATGCATACCTGCATTGGACAACATACAGCGAGCCCTCGAGATGATGGTTCTGTTCATGCGCTCAGCCACGCCATTCTGCTGAGGAGTATAAGGGATGGTGTGGTGCCTGATCATACCATCATTACTGCAAAACTCCTGAAACTCATTAGAACAGAATTGCATACCATTGTCAGTATGTAGTACCTTTACCTTCTTTTCAGTTTGCTTTTCTACCATAACTTTCCACTTCTTAAAAGCATCAAAAACATCAGATTTATGTTTCATAAAATATGGCCAAACTTTTCTTGAGTAGTCATAATAGTAAGCATATAATTAGCACCACCAATAGATGTCTTATGGGAAGGTCCCCATACATCAGCATGCACATAATCTAAAATGCCTTTGGTGGTATGAATGGAAGCATTGAATTTAACTCTTTTGTGCTTACCAAAAATGTAGTGCTCACAGAACTCAAACTTACCCAAGTTGCAACCATCAATCAGCTCTCTCTTAACTAGTTCTGCCATGCCATGTTCGCTCATATGCCCAAGACGCATATGCCACAGATTTGTTTTACCACAATCATCAGAATCATTAGAAGTAACAGCAGCAGCAATACCAGACAAAGTGCTACCTCTAAGAACAAATAACTTAGCAGAATTCATATCACCTATCATGTGAATAAGAGAACCTTTTGATACCTTTAACAATCTACGTTCACCGGCGTACTTGTATCCATCAATGTCCATGGTACTCAGGGAGATCAAATTTCTGGCCATGCTTGGTATGTGCTTCACCTCATTCAACGTACGCGTCACGCCATCATGTGTCTTGATCTTAACAGATCCAACCCCGACAATATAGCATGGGTTTTCATTCCCCACACGTACAAAATCTCCAGTCTGCACAGACTCATATGAACTGAACCAATCTTTGTTACAGCAAATATGAAACGAACATGCAGTATCAAGTATCCATTCATCATCACGAGAAGCACAAGCAGCAAAAAAGGCTAAACATTCACCGTCAGAACTATCACCAGAAACAACAGCAGCCTTACCATTACCTTGATCCTTATCTTTCGGTTGGTAAGTACCGTTCCTTTTCTCCTTATTCTGCAGCTTTTAACAATCATCAATAACATGATTAGATTTCTTACAATACCTGCAGAACTTGTCCTTTCCCTTGGACTTCGAACAACTTCTACCATCTTTGCTCTTATCTCGGTTGCCATAGTTGTTAGATCTCTGCTCGGTCCTGCCACGAACCTGCAAAGCTTTAGCCTTGGAAGACGCCCCATCTGCCTACACCATAGATTTCATCTTTTCCCTCTGTTTGAGGGCATCTTGTACTTCATCAAGGGTTATCTTATCACGGCTCAACAACATAGTATCAAGAAAGTGTGTATAAGAACTAGGCAGTGAGCATAAGAGTAATAGAGCTAGATCATCATCATCATATTTTACTTCCATAGATTGCAAATCAGAAATAATCTCTCTGAAAAGAGATAAGTGATTCATTACCGATCCACCTTCCTGCAATCTATGCGAGAACAACTTCATCTTCACATGCATCTTACTGGTTAGATCCTTTGACATACAGATCGATTCCAGTTTCCCCCAAAGGGCAGCACCAGATTTCTCTGTCAAGACTTCCTGCAAAATATTATTGGATAGATGAAGTTGAATCATAGACAAAGCCTTACGGTCCTTCCGCTTCTCTTCGTCAGACCAGCTCTTAGCATCCTTTTCCCCGAATCCATCTAGCGCTTCATCCAGATCTGAAGTTTGGGCGAGAATCGCCCGTATCTTCACCTCCCACAAGCAGAATCTTGTGGAGTAGTCCAGCTGCGGTAGATCGAACTTCAATGACGACATGTCGCAAACCCTAGATTAGAACCTGGGGCTCGGATACCACTTGTTAGCTTTGCGACAAGTAAATAACGAAGAACAAAAGTAAAATCGCAGCAAGGGGGACACAGATTTAACGTGGAAAACCCTCTCCAACAAAGAGAGGGGAAAAACCACGGGTGCCAGCCAGCGAAACTTCACTATAACGGGGAGTGTTTACGCAACACCGGGGATTTCACAGATGCAACTTATCCCAGCCGGCGGCTTACAAGAGGTATATATCAGCCCAAGCCTCCGGCGACGGGCCTCGCTCCGCTCCGTCGGAAGTTGGCCTTTACTTTGTAGAATTTGGATCAACATATAACAGTAACCAATTTCAAAAACGAAATCATGGTAGAGGACACATGAGTTAATGTAGAAAATCTCACCAGCAAATACAGGGGAAAACCACGGAGCTGGGAAGCGAAACTTCACAGTGTTTACACAACACCGGAATTATATCATATGCGAATTATCTCAGTCGGCTGCTTACAAGTGGTTTATATAACGGTGGAATTCATGTCGGTCCACTCGTTAAAAGTTAGCCTCCTTAATAAATTTAGATCATTAACATTGACGATGAGTCAACTACGTTGTCTAGACCACTCGATAATCGTTCGTTTCGGTACACGACTGTGTCCTTGATTTCTTTTTTTAAACAAAGTTAGTGGCTCATACTAATCAAATGTACAAGTAACTAGCTCTTATCAAGCTTTCCACTAGTAGACCCTCCCTTGCCTGTGTGGCAAGTGTCTATTATCATAGTTACTATATCAACCAGGTTAGCTATAAAAATCCTTGGATATGAGCTACTACTCAATGGATTTCCCACTGGCATTTTATTGACCAGCTTTCCAATCAACTAAAGGAGAGGGAGGTCCTATTAGAACCTGATGCTCAACGGAACTTGGTCTTTGCTTGAGTACGGCCTAGAATTTGGAATCTGTATCTATTTTCTTCTTTAGATTTCTCTTATTTCACTTCCAAAATAGATGGTCTTAACTCCTCTAACCGTCGATCTGCTCCGAATAATGAGTAGGTAGTTCGATCCTTTTGATTCTTATCTTCCTAGTAAAAGGGGATCCAGAGCAATAGGTCAAATTACTATATAAAGAAGACTTGTAAACAAAAGGACTTATTGTTCGAGTAGGAAGATTTTGGTTTTTTCCTTCCCTCTTTTCAATAAGTAGTAGTATCTGAAATGAACAAATTCCTCTCATTCTGTTGTGCTCAGCGAAGGAACTGCCTAAGCATACTTTTGTGGATCCAAACTTCTTGATTCTTTCCAAGTTTTCTTCTTGCATATAAGAACGCAACTCTTGCAAAAAACAAGGATTACAGTAGTAAGCGGCATCCCCTCTGAGTTGTGATGAGTAAGCGGAAACATTCCGTTTTTGTTCTTCTCTAGATTTTGGCCAGAGGAATTTGCCTAGTGAAGGAAGAGAGGCTATATCTAGCTTTCCCTGCCTGGTGAGCCTAGTCTTTCCATGCTTTCAGTGGCATATGACTATCTGAATGCCATATACCAATCTCAATCCTAAAACTAATAACCTATCACACACAATGTGATATCTCCCTTTTCTCCATCTTCCGAAACTCCCTTCCCTATGTGACTTCATCTTTCACTGGATGCATAATTCTAATTTTGTAAATATCTCTTTGGCTTATTGTTAGGGTTTAGCGCCTGAAAACAATAATTTTTCCTACACAAACAACCCTAATGCTAGGATCTATCTATTAGTATGCAGTAACGGGAGGATCTTTTAGAAAACTTACCAAGTTGTTGACCGAAAATCTTTGTCAACGTCCGGGAGAACGTGGATAATGTAGTTGTATCAACGCTGACCTCAAGGTCATTCTGAACTAGGATGGATCCACAAGCTCCAGCTCCACCGACTCCAATCACTCTGATGGCTCGAACGACTCGAGCGCCACAAGTGCAGCACCTTGTAGGGGGTTACACACATACGGTGTTTGACGATGACTCTTGTACCCTGATCCAGCAGAGGTTGTGGAAGTAGATCTCTTGGATCCGGAATCCTCGCAGCGTGACGGTGCTCTGCGGTGAAGGACACTCTCGTTCGCACATCCCTTACAGTGGGGCCACCCTCACAAAAGAGAGAGGGAGAGAGGAGGGCACTTGGAGGGGGAAGCCTCAAAGCTTGGGATTTATTGGTGTATTAAATCCCTCTGTATGCCCTCTTTTATATAGGGGGGATCCCCAAGTCCCTTGCCTTAGCAATATGGGACTAAACCAAGGGAAGGAGAGGAGGGGGCTTGGTTGGCCACCTGGTGGGCTTGGCCGGCCACCATGTGTCCAAGCCGGCCACTCCCTCCTTTTCCCTTAGGGAGTTTTCCCTCATGGGCCCTTTTCCCTTTAGGGAGTTGGCCATTATTAGCCATGGGCTGTCCATTAAATCAAATTTAAATCATTAAATAAATGTATAATTCAATAGTTAATATATATTTACATATTATTTAATTCCCGTTGCATCGGAACTCCTTCCGGACAATTCTGGACACCCGCCGGACTTTCCCGGAACCGCTCTGGTTTTCCCTTCTCTTTTCTTCGGTGATTTTATGATACCAAAACGATCTCCGAGCGTTGTCAAACCCTTAAGTGTGCTACCCTAATGGCTCAGGAACACTCCAGACATGGTCGAGACCCCTCTCGGACCAATGATCATCAGCCGGACCTGTATGCCCTTAATGACCCATGTGCATTCCACGAGAATCTTCGCCATTGAACCATTAAACATAGAGTCATTTTCCCTTTGTTACTTTGATACTTAAATTGTCTGAGACTTGATCAAAGACATTGCCATACCTGGTTCAATCTTGTTACCAACAAGTAAAACTTTACTCGTTCTGAGCTATGCCATCCCCATGACCTAGACACACGCTATAGCTTTATGGATGGCATGTCTCTGAGTGGGCCCAGAGTATCTCTCCGTCACGCGGAAGAACAAATCCCGCTCTTGACACATACGCCTCTAGATGCCCCTCTGAATACCTTAAGGCACCTTTATGATCACCATTTTACTGAGTGACGTTTGATGTAAACATGGCACTCTCGGGTGAGAGTGATTAAATATGGTCTCACGGTCTAAGAAATTGGTTACTACATTTCCTAGTCATTCTAACGGTGAAATTCATGACTTGATCGTGTTACAATTCCTGTGTTGGGTATGTCCATCATTTTCATTCACCTAATGAAATGACCCCATAGTCAATTGACATAAATTTCCATGATTGGGAAACGTCGATTATCGATTGACGAATGAACTAGTGTCTAGAGGACCACTAGGGACTCTGGTGGTTTACATATCACACGTTTATTGACGTTCCTATCAATACAGTTATAGCATGATATAAAACCTATAATGAACTTAATGAAATATGTCAATAATCTATATTATTATTTGCCTCTAGGGCATATTTCCAACAGTCTCCCACTTGCACTAGAGTACAAATAAAGTAGATGCATTTGATACAAATCATTACACCATAACACTTTTGGTGTTTTGATCATGCTTGCTCATGGACGAGGTTTTGTCTATGGACTGTACTATACAGATCCTTATGTCTTTGTGAATTGTTAATATCACCTAAGTTGAGATTCTTCTTATCATAACATGATACCCTTGTGGTCTAAATATTTATGCTTTGGCGACATATTGTTGTTTTTGTTCCTTTTTTCATGACATGCGATTAATCAATAAAAATATGATGTTTTCATTGTCATGAGCATTAGAAACACACTCTGTCAAAAGATGACTTCCCCATTCGTAACATTGCATATTTTACCTTTGATGTAATCATATACTTCTTATGTCAATGTAAATCTCATCGACAGTGCAATAAATGCCACTTCGATGTCTAACCATGCTTCTGTTATTCTAAGGCACTCAATATTGTGAGAATTCCAATCATCTAGGTTGGGTGGAACTTCCTAGCGTAACCCTTTTACGATCAAGTTCACCATCCTTTATAGATCAGATGTACACCTTAAGTTCTCTCTATACACTGAAGACTATACTTACCTTTTTGTTCAGCGATTTACTTAGATATCACTTCAGAACCTGCTCTTTTGATTAAGAACTTGGGTCATATTATGTCGAGTATACAACATGGTTTTATAAGATAGAACCTATGACCGAGGCATAGTAGATGTTACACATATTTTCCTTATTTTAACCATAATCGTACCAAGACAATCTCAATGCTTCACTTAGTTAGACAAGTAAGAACTTCCTTCTTAACTTGTTCCATTTTGAACTTCTTCAGAATCCAATCTAGGAAAGCATTCCGAATTAATGTTATTAAACATATCAATCTATCTTGATAGATTTCAATGTTCAATATTCGTTCAACTTCATCTACTTAATATTCTCTAATAATTACTAATACCAACTATATCATTCACTATATTTGAATCACATATATGAATGCTTTATCAAGATCCCACTCAAATATGTCAATTACATATAAGAGTATGGAACTCTCTTAGCTGCCACTCAATTTATTGTAAATGTAGGTCTTCTCAATATCCTAGCCACAATCCCAAAAATCTTTGATCATTCATCAAATTGATAATTCCATTTGCGAGATTCCATTTGTCCAACTTAAGCATTGCTACACATTGTAGTCAACCATTTGAATTTGTTCAAGACATTTCTTAACACAAATCAAGCTTTATGTCTTACTTTAAGTTTCTTCCTTGTGACTCATACAGAGAGACTATGAACTTGGGCATGATGGCACGAATACTTTCGACCTTGCCCCATGATCATTTACTCTTGTAGTCCCTTTGGGAAGATCAAATAACATCTTTACTTTGATAAGATCAAGTACTCCCTCCACTCCATAATAAGTGTCGCTCATCGAGTATACAGTTTGTACTAGCTTAGTACAAAATGAGTGACACTTATTGTGGATCAGAGGGTGTAACATTTTGCTTTACCATCTTAAATGTAACTTAATGTACAAGATTTTATGACTCTAAGTCATTTCTCGTACTTGGGTTCACCATTGCTTTGTTTGTAGTTAGTAGGTATGTCATTGTTCCATTAACATGACAAGTGAATCCTGAATTCAATTCTGCAATGACGCAGAACTTATCATGAATCCTACTTTCTTTTAGTAAAATCTCCCACTAAAACTTTTGATCATTATCATTAGTTTCTCCTTTATGTGTAGAATTCTGTTTTGAAATCATTCCGTTGCGCTACTCTGACATTTGGATGCAAGGTTCTCAATCTTGTTTGAGCTTTCACCTTTATCCAACTGCTCTTTTATTGAGAAACTCTTCTTGATAAATCACCACTTTGAGCAATACTAATTTGCCCCTTTCGTTGTAGTTGTGGAATACTTATTCTTAGTTTCCTAGGACAAAACTACAAAGTTTTATTCGTTCTAATTCTGAGTTATCACATAACCCTAGAATTTCTAGAAACCACATTGTGTCATACACTTATGGTGTCGTTTCCATGAGTCCTTGATGATAAGATATTACTTTAGACCCTACGATATCTAATATGGTATAATTACAATTGTTTATACATGTCAACACATTGACATATTCTTAGCATTGTAATTTATGGAACACTTTTCACAAGTCTTATATGCTTGAATAACAACTCGAATACTTGTCGTTTTGATCAAATCATAAAGACTCATATTCTTGTTAATTCAATATCTTCTTCACTATGAAATTCTTTGTTCATGACAAACAGTTTCAGACTTGTGTCTCATTCAGTGAATACATTTATTTGCTTAGATTCACAATGAATTTTTATGAAATAATGATATCTACCATTTGTTGAACAATACAACATATCATCATGTATGATATCCAATTATTCAACACACACTCTGCCTTACCAGAAAATGGAGTTTTAGCCATTTTACCTAATAGGGGCATGGTTTTTATGTGTCAAAAGATCAAATATTTTTAAGACCTAGTGTCATTCAAAATGATGTCATTATTAAGTTTGAACATATTTTTGCATTTTCACAATCTTATAAACATTTAAATTTATATCATGAAGATCAAAATATGAATAACCCATTCATAATCAAAAGCGTGAACATAAAAGATATTACTCATAGGAATAAAACAACTAATTTGTCTCAAATTCATATGAATAACTGTCTTACAAATGCAAGACACACACTAATGTTGTTCACTCGCATCGATTACAAATTTATTCAAATATTCTAATCCAAATGATAACTTCAGAAGGAGAGCGTCGTTGGCATCTTGTTTGCCATCAACAAGCATCGTTGTGCCCACTCCTTCAAACACCTCAAGCAGCGGGTCCTATTTTCACAAAATAGTACAAGTATCAAATACTTCATAAACTGCTATAAGTGTTTAAAACTAAACATTTATAACTTTCTATATCAAATATATTCCTTTCCTATTGATGACAGCTTCTGGAGCAGGCACTACTTTCTGGGTTCTCATATGAGCCATGAACTGAAGGAAGGTAAACTCTTTCCCTTTATTGAGGAAGTTCAAGACGACATCTTTGTAGATGTGGGGCAGCGGGCGCAACACCACATCTATCGCAAATTTGTTCACCCAGTAGTCCATGATGTCCATAAGGCGCTCATGAATCCTCTCCATGATGTCCAGGTGGTCCTCTAGGCTAGTGTCTTCCCTCATCTTGGTTGAGAGGAATTCATCCATGTATTCAAACGCCATGATTCTGACTTGAGATGGAAAGAGCATATTAAGTCCTTCGACCAGGATGAAGGCATCAATCTCATGGAACGGTGCTCCCAGAGCAGGCTCCATGAAATGAACCATAGTGTATTTGGCTGTCATGAAGGTGTCACGTCGGGCACGATAATCATGATCACCGGGCAATCCGGTGAAGCCCACAGGAAAATCTCCTAGCGGTTCTCTCAGCACATAGAACAGATCATGTAAGATGAGGAGGTTCCTCAAGCGTTGGTACCAGTCTATGAAGTTGGACCCATCTACTTTGAGTTTCTCACTCTCCATGAATCCCTCAAAACTAAATAGAGACTTAGGTTTTGACATGATCTACAAAAGTATTTGGAGAGACATTTTAGACTAAGTTCATTATATGAGTTCAAATTATGATCACATTATATTAGATGATCTCCCACTGAAACAAACATCCCTAAAGATGTTTTAGTGATTACATGAACCCCATTCACTATGTCACCCCTGATCGTCACGGCTGGTAACATAGCTGCAAAGGTAGACATTATCCAACGTCAATCACATAATTCATGTGACTCATGCTCGATCTATTGATCATCCATGTTCCGAGGCCATATTTGTACATGCTAGGCTCGCCAATTCAACCTTACGTGTCTCTATTGTGCAACATGTCTTACACCCACTGTATGCGAACACAGATATGTCTGACACCTAATCTTCACGACGTGCCTCATAACGGAGAACTTTCTTGGTGGTGCACACTAAGAGAGAACACAATATTGGTATTATTTTAAGGGATCATCCTATTAATGCTACCGTCAAGTATCTAATACTAGCACAAACAAGATGCACACAATTAAACATCAAATAGACATGACATGGTCGTAGATCGTCGTGCCATGAGCTTCATCGTGCGCTTCAGTGTGTGGTGCCAAGCCTTTATGCCACCATCCTATTACTAAAACTTAGCAACAGGAAAGTAAACTACTTTACCTTTTAGTTTGACCATATCATATCATAAGCCCTGCAAACTAAAGTTAGACGCCTCTACTTTATCTTTTTCATATTTTACGTGGCTTCTAGGGCTTTTGCACAAGAACCATTTCTTACCTACGAACATGAACCACAACGCTGGTTAAATAACTATCACTATTACACCCCCTTTCTGGGCCCTCCGTTGTAAATGGATTACCAACTACTGTGAGAGAAACTGACACCCCCAAGCCACGTATATGGTGCAAGCCATATGTCAAGCTTGAACCAGTCTCGCGAATGAACGCATGGCGCCGGTTGGGGGCCGCTTCGATCAAGAAGTGATGCGGTATACGCAAGCACACGTGAGAGGGTAAAAATTATATGATCAATTCCCACACAATCAACATGTGTTCTACCCGTACCAGCATAACTATGCATAGATCATCTCTGATACCACTGTTGGGGTTTAGCACCTGAAAACAATAATATTTTCCTACGCAAACAACCCTAATACCAATATCTATCTATTAGTGATGCAGTAACGGGAGGATCTTTTCGAAAACTTACCAAGTTGTAGACCGAAAATCTTTGTCAATGTTTGGGAGAACGTGGATGATGCAATCGTACTGACGCCGACCTCAAGGTTGTCCTAAACTCGGAAAGCTCCACCAGTTCCAGCTCCATCGACTCCAATGACTTCGATGGCTCGAACGACTCGAGCGCCACAAGTGTAGTGCCTCGTAGGGGGTCACACACATACGGTGTTTGACAATGACTCCCAGAACCTGATCCAGCAGAGGTTGCGGAAGTAGATCTCCTGGATCCTGAATCCTCGTAGCACGACGGCGCTCTGCGGTGAAGGATACTCTTGTTCACAGAGCCCTTACAGTAGGGCCGCACTCACAAGAGAGAGAGAGGAAGAGAGGAGGGAACTTGGAGGGGGAAGCCTCAAAGCTTGGGATTTATTGGTGTATTAAATCCCTCCCTATGCCCTCCTTTATATAGGGGGAGGGGAGCCCCCAAGTCCCTTGCCTTAGAAATCTAGGACTAAACTAAGGGGAGGAGACAAGGGGGCTTGGCCGGACACCTTGGTCGGCTTGGTCAGCTAGCATGTGGCCCATCCGGCCACTCCCTCCTTTTCCCTTTGGGGTTTTCCATCATGGGCTCTTTTCCCGTGGAGTTGGCCCATTAGCAATGGGTTGTCCGTTAAATCATATTTAAATCATTAAATAAATATAAATAAATGTATAATTCAATAATTAACATATACTTACATTTTATATAATTTTTGTTGCACCGAAACTTCTTGTGGACACCAACCGGACTTTCCCGGAACCCTTCCGATTTTCCCTTCTCTTTTCTTCGGTGATTTCTATGCTATCAAAATGATCTCCGAGCATTGTTAAACCCTTAAGTGTGCTACCCTAACGGCTCGGGAACACTCAAGATATGGTCGAGACCCCTCTCGGACCAATGATCATCAGCGGGACTTGCATATCCGTAATGACCCCTGTGCATTCCATGAGAATCTTTGTCGTTGAACCATTAAACATAGAGTCATTTTTCCTTTGTTACTTTGATACTTGAATTTCTTGAGACTTGATCAAATATATCACCATGCCTGGTTCAATCTCGTTACTGACAAGTACAACTTTACTTGTTCCGAGCTATGCCATCCCGTGACCTAGTCACACGATGTAGCTTTATGGATGTCATGTCTCCGAGTGGGCCCAGAGTATCTCTCTATCACACAAAATAAAAAATCCCTCTCTTGACACATACGCCTCTACATGCCCCTCTAAATACCTAAAGACACCTTTATGATCACCGTTTTACCGAGTGACATTTGATATAAACTCTCGGGTGACAGTGATTAAATATGGTCTCACGGTCTAAGGAATTGGTTACTACGTTTCCCAATAATTATAGTGGTGAACTTCGTGACTTGATCGTGTTACAATTCATGTGTTGGGTATGTCCATCATTTTCATTTACCTAATGAAATGACCCCATTATCAATTGACATAAATATCCATGATCGAGAAACGTCAATCATCGATTGACCAATGAACTCATGTCTAGAGAATCACTAGGGACTCTGGTGGTTTACATATCACACATGTATTGATGTTTCTATCAATACAGTTATAGCATGATATAAAACCTATTACGAACTTAATGAAATATGTCAATAATCTCTAGTGGTTTAAATATACCGGTGAAGGGTTTGTAGTATCCACAGGGGACTCATTTATGTGGATACTACGTTTGCGGTCGCGAGTTTACTAGTGAGCGTCGAGTTCCTTCAACTTATATAGACCATTTGCAGGAGAATCTCCCGCCAGAAAAGCGCATATGAGCAATTCAAGAGGAGTTGGCGGGATTTGTGATGAGGGGGATCATTGATCCAAGGGGAGAACATTATGTGTAGGATGATGAACTCTATATGTGATCTCCATGTAATATGTGATCTCAATATGTGAACTCAATATGATCTCCATGTAATATGTGAACGCAGTATGTTATCTCTCCATGTAATTAAATAGTTGTATATGTATGCTCGCAAGAGATCGAATATTAATAATATATGCATCAACATGTAATGTGTATGTAGTAGTATAGAATATGTGTACGGAAATATGTTTGAAATTATAATCAAACACAAATTGAAAAAAGAATGAAATAGAAAAAACAATACGAAAAAGAAAACACAAAATCATGCCGCGGTAGAGAAAACACACTATTTTGTGCCACGGCAGGAACTTTTTAGTCCCGGGTCATGTTATGGTCCGTGAGTAGAGGTCCTCTAGCCCCCAGTGCATTGCTGCTGCCATGTGGTAGCCCCGAATGTCCTCTAGTCCTGGTTCGTAGCAAACCGGGACTAGAGACAAGGGTCTCTAGTCCCGATTTAGCAGTCACGGGTCCACAACCGAGACTAGAGCCAGTTCCAGACCGGGACTAGAGGCCCGTTTTCCACCAGTGATTGGAATTAAAAAAGTAAAACTTACATCAACAAGATTATTCTTGCCGAAAGGTTTGACCTGACACTCTAAGGGTACAACATCTTTCTTTGTGAGCTTGGTACAATATCTCACCTTTTTCTCGAGATCGGTAGTAGGCAAATCATCATGGGAGATCCTCATTGAATCTTTCTTCCCAGAGTATGTCCACATACCCGGTAATCTGGCCTGGAGAGGTTGGATGTGGATCCGAAGAAAATAATTCATTATTTGCAAACCTGAAAGTTACTGCCCAGCATGGCTGCACAGCTGGTCAATCTAGTCCAATAGTAGCTTGATCTCCTTCAATTCTTCGCCACTTCCGCATTGTTCCTAGGAACCAAGCCTCTGGCAGGTCTTCTCAGAGTCAAAAGGTGCTAAACTAAAGGACTGACCCTCAACCTGTTGGTCCTTGATGTAAAACCACTTCAACTTCTAGCCTTGAATAGAATCCGCAAATTTGAGGTTGAAATAATCAACATCCGAGCGGATAGAGATTATGGCGCCACCAACCTCAAAGACAATAGTATTGGAGGCATTCCTTCATACACAAAAAGATGTTTCTACAAACCAAGTGGGGATGGATCTTGAGGAAACTCTCGCAAAGAGATGAAAACAATGATGTGGAGGATGGAGTTGGGCGTGAGATGATAAAGCTGCACGCCATAAACAAAGAGAAGCCCACGAAGAAACTCGTGGGCAGGAAGAGAAAGACCACTATAGAGAAAATATAGAAACATTATCTGCCATCCCTGTTCCGGTGCAGGAATAGCTTCGTCTCTGGGCACCTTGAAAGAACCTTCAACAAGAAGGCCGTACTTGTGGGAATCGTGCATCTCTCGCGCCGAGCACCTAGAGGGTCCCACCCAATCGACCGCACCTTAGCGTCCATAGCATCAACAATAGAGGAAGCGCATTTGCTCCTACCCATGGAGATAACGTTGCAAGGGACTATGCGTAAAGAAGCAAGGGAAGCAACGATGTAGGAAGACGTGGAGGGCAAGGAGGAAGAAGAATAGCGGCGGAGGAAGGGGATGAGCAATAAAAATCCACCCTTTAGTGCGTTATAATGTAAACTCCACAGTTCTAGGACCATTGAATTCAGAAGGCGTGGTGTCGCGATAAAACCATAATGGGGCTGCGGTAATTTTGGAGAAAACCGCGCGGTGGCTCAATTCCTGTGCAAATGTGGGGTCGTGCAGTCCAACTCACTGCTGACATGGCCCACACGCGTCACTAGCCCGCGTCATGGGCCAACCACCGAAACGTCCCATCGGGAGAACTGAAGCGTGACTAAGGCACGCCATCATCATCAACAATGACGTCATGAAAAGCATTGGAAAAACTTCGGATGCCTTTAGAAAAAGAATCCGAGAAAACAAACTTCAAAACCTGAGTCGAATTTTTTCTCAAATAAATACTTGAGCCTATGCTCGAACGTAAGCATTCGAACATAGCCTCGGGGGCTACTCCCATCGAGAGCGTTGACCGCGCACCCGATGACAAAATATGGATGGAAACGATAAAACACACACTCATGTCAATACAAACAAGACCCAAGTAGAGTACCTCCTCGGATGAAGATGCTTTGAGCCTACACTTGAATACAAATATTCGACTATAGGCTCAGGGGCTACTCACATCGGGAGCGCTGGCCACGCACCCGATAGAATACAAAAAAATCCTCCAAAGAAGACGACACCTATGAGCATTACACAAATGTATCATTAGACGGTTACTCCCACCGGAAGTGTGAAACAAAAATAAACAAACAAGCTAACCACTTCAGCAAATCCAATAGCCAAATAAGGCAGTCGATAAAATTTCAAAAAATTCTCAGCCACTGTGTCTCTCGACATGAAGGTAACTCCCCAAGATCCGTCGTATGAGGCCTAATAACCGCACCAGAATGCGCTCTCCTAGTTATTATACGTATCCACGATATGATGAAAAATCCCGACAGATGCATTGGGTACCCATAAAATATGAGCCTAGAATTTAGTACTCGATAAGACCTCCATGGCCCGAGCTGAATTACGCCAGTATATATCGAATCGAGTCTAGACACTTGAGTTTGAAGTAGGTTCATGGTGTTTTGTCTAAGAGAAATTAACTTGTTCCCGATCCGTAGGATGCACCAGAATTGTGTTACCAAAATCCCCATGACATGAATATCTATAAATAAAAAGTTTTACTCCAATAAATCTTCGGGTCCATGCATCAAAATTTTCTTTGAGACTCAACCTGAATTTACAATTCGGATAGAGTCTCGTGGGGGCTACTAACATGGGTATAACTTATCGGATTCTCATAATTGGTATATCTGGTAAACACTTAGACTACGACCCAAGGACAACAATAAAATAAAGAATCATGGAAGCATCCGAAAGCCTAGGAAATAGACGTGTTAATCAAGATAGATATAAACCGACATAGTCGAGTAGCTGTAGTTAAACTTGTAACCAATCCGTATAGGAATCTGAGACCCAACCTCTCATATACGGGCTGGGAGGTGCCAATGGAGAGGGTGACATAGCTTGGAGTGGACACAACCTGCGATGAGTTAGATCGCATGTAGCGAATTAACGACTTTATAATAATCTCTTTGCAATAAAGCTCAAATAGGATTCGACTCTCTTGTTTGTCTGACAGGCCGAAAAATCACTAGCGCTCTCGTTTCCATCAAGCCCAAGTCTATAACTATGGACATTGTCGAGCCTACCCATCATCAGGGTCCTCTCTAGAAGAAAAAGTAAAAATACTATCCATATGCATCACTAACTATGACAACCAAACGAATGAAATAAAAATTTGCCTAAACAGTTGCTCCCTTGAGTTACTTTCCTTCACTTTACTTGTTACTTTTAATTGTTTTTACTTTACTTGCAATTATTTACTTTAAACACTTTACCATTTTCTAATTAGTAATAAAAACAATGTTACACACTATAGTTCATTGCTTTGCACAAAGGACCATATTAGTGGGATTTAGGGCTTTAGAGAATATATAGTTTACCTTTAGATCCTCGTGGGTTAGACACTCAAAACTTATCGAATTGTACTATAGTGATTCCCTGCTCTTGGGGATTATCAGTAATATAAAAGATAAAGCACTTGATAGAATCTATGGAGTAGTATATCATATATACTCTTATTGTTATGAAAACTTCAGTGGTAATGCATTAGTGAGTAATTCTCATGACAGCATCTCAACCATAGTGGAAGGGCCTAACCTTTTGTAGGACTCACGGAAGAAAGAAGAAGAGGATTTGCACCGCAACAAACATACTACGGCCATTGGTATGGATTTGTTTAACTTGTATGATCTGTTAGATGGTTGTGCAAAATCATTTTGTAATTCATATCAAGAAACTTGTGATAAATGTACGATAGTTGAGCACTTCAGTTTTCAATGCTCTGTTACTCTTGAAGAATTCCTGGTATCTTACACTAGAGTTGAAGTCTTAGAGTATTTGGTTTATAAAGGTGTCCATGATCTAATCTTAAAAAGATCCATTGTGATTTAAAGTGATAGTATGCTTCATATGAAACTTACCAAATCATTACCAGTGTTATAATCTTATTTCCAAGAACGTCTTAGTGGGAATCCAATTGTAGTAGAGAGCAAGGCACGGTGTAAAGCCGAAGTGTCCAAAGATAACCATTTGCAGGAACCACAAGTTAAAGAGGAGGAGCACCAAGAAGGTGAGGTTGACAAAGAGTAGGACACTACAAATACTATGTTTATTTATGATGCCTCTCTCTAGTAATGATTCTTATAGTTTTAAAATTGATGATAATTTATATGCAGAGGCCCTGTGCCTAGACACTCATATGGAGATCACTAATAATGATGAACTAGAGATAAAACCTTGCTATGAATCTCTCGATGCTAATATGCAGAGACCTAAGTTACTCCATGTTGCAAAGGAAGAATACTATATATAAAGTGTTCCCCTACAATGGTTACTAAGGTAAAAATTTTAATATTATATATGAATCTCTAATCCTCTCATTACAGCTACATAAAGAGGCATGTTCACCACGCTTCGTGCATCAACACTCGCTTGAAAGCAAGAACCTATACATCTGCATGATGCAGATGCACAACAAGAGGGTACGACTTCAACTGTACTTTGATATGATACGCTCCAACCCTCAGCTGTAGGTAAGTACCATTATACCTCCGGTTGATATCTGTTGAGATCTAAGGTGGATAAAATTATGGAGCATCGAAGCCTAACTATATGGCTTTAAATAAAATGCTTCCCGGGAGGAAACTCGGAAGTTTGTTGATGTCTTTCTTAATTTTGTGTCTTGAGTTTAGTTACATTAATGTTGCATTGGTACTTTTATGTTTGCATGATTTACTATTAGAATTGGCTTTGGACTAACTTTTAAAAAGCAGAATTGTTCGTTGCTCTAATCATGTGTTGTATATCTTGGTTAAAACTTCTCTACAAAACTATATGTATGATTTATTTGGATATTGGACTAACGTTTCGGATCCTTGGGAAAATTTTCGGAAAAAAGCTCTTTTAGAGCTTCAATAGGTTTTAACGAGCCACCATGCATGCACAACAGCCCATTCCGTGCAACTGTACTGACCCTTCTCCACGACGGAAGAAAATAGAAAAGTTTGCCAGAAAGTTACTGCGAGTTTAACGAGCACTCGTATGAGCGCACACGCGTGTACCACCTGCCTGTATCAATTTCTTCGGGAGAGAGAGATAGAGAGAGAAGGTGAAGTACGGGCACAACTCGTACCTCGTGACCATACCAACGGTCGACACAACGCAGCGAGGACAAAGGACATGTACCCAAGACCATAACCCCTCAATCATTTTATTTCAGCAATCTGAGGTCAATGGTTACCTTCTTACTTGTTCTATTGTATTTCATATTCCTTTATCTATCTTCAAAACTGCCTAGCCTATAATTCTTTGAAGTGTTTTGTGTATTCTTGTGCAACAAGGTTAAAACCGTTTGTGAAAACCAATTTCTGATGATAAAAAACCATACCATTAGATCGTTGCTGAGTAAGCAATCACTAGCCACTGGATATAGAGATTGCATTAGTGAAGACAAGTCTACAATTCATTCTCAATGGATTTTGGATTGATTAAAAACTTACCTGACGAGTCATAGTGTTTAAATAATATAGTTATACTTTACACCTACGATATTTGTTGTACTACTATGTTAAGTGACCTATGATATTTGTTGTACTACTTTGTGAAGTGTAATATTCGTGAAACGGTGTTTCGTGAGTATTATGACAACAACTCGCGCATTACACGCCTGACGGGGTCAACCTGAGAGCCCCCCAGAGAGGGCCGTGTGTACATAAGAGTTACTGATAGAATAGAGCTAACAAACCACTGAGATAACCACTTGAGGACAGAGAGATTAAGTTGTTCAAACTTGACCATCCAAAACTAATCTAGATAGCAAAGCTCCGATACGGTTAACAAACCACCGAAATAACCACCAAGGACAAAAAGCAGGTAAGTTTCTTCCTCTCTGACTCCTTTGGACCCACATAGCTTTGCACGTCCAGAGTTCCAGATCATCTGAGCAGCATGCAAGAGCCTATCACTGCTTCAGGGCTAACATTTCTCACCGGCGAATGATGTAGACCATCATCTCCAGTGGCTCCTCGTTCTTCATCAGCTTGAAGAGGCAGAGGTCCCCCTCCTGCAGGCGGTTGGCGCGGGAGAAAGACGACCATCCTTTGAGAACCCTCAGCTGATGACTTGTGCGGTGCGTCGCCCATCGCATCTCGGTGGCCCACGTCCTGCTCCTCCCCTCCCGCTGAAGCACCAAACTGATGACACTCTTCTTTCCATGATGCCTGGTAGCGTGCTTCTTTTCAAGATACTTGGTAGCGTATTGTAAGCCAAAGATCTGTTTATTATACATACACAGGGAAATGTTAGAATGATACAAATGTAGAGATAGTTGATTTTTTTTTTGTCCATCTGATCAAAGGATACGCTATGCAATTGAGAACTGATAGGCAGCAACAGTAAATGCTTCTTGTTTCTGAACTTACTAAGATGGGATAAGTCTTGCTGCGACAGACATTCATATTTTTTATGATTGAAACATAAATGGGCCGATCTGAATCAATGTCTTCAACTTTCTCCAACACTTTCTTCTTCTGTGCTTGCGTCAGATCAATTCTGTCTGGCAGACTGAAAGGAGGCTCAGAAGCTCCCTCAGAACTCTCAGAGGCTCCATGCTCTTCGTGATCTGAAGACGAGATATCTTCACCTGGAAGAGTTTTCACAAGAATCAGACAGATATAATGCAAACTGAAATGTCACACATGTATCCTAGCTGTGCCAACATCTTAGTGTCCTGCTGCCATACCATCGTTCGGTGGTTGCTCCTCAACAACAGTGATATTTGTGTTTGCCCTTCCATGATTTGAGCCAACGCCAGTTCTTTTACGAGGAGAATGATCAATGCTCGGTTTGTGAAGGATATGAGCTGTCATTGTGAACCTTCTCTGCTTAACATTTGTCATTGGTTGAAAAAGGCAGATATCACCCTCTCTAACATGATTGCCATGGGCAAAGTTGCCCAAATAAAGGTTGCGCCGACCTGCATCAGACACGCCAGATGGCCTGATGTGGAATTTGCACTTCCAAGTATTGTTCTTCATAGGCACCTGGAGTATGATATTTGTATCTTCACATGGAAAGTACTTGCAGGCATAATCCTTGCGTATTACCTAATTAAAAAGAGACAAAATGTGATACTGTTAAGCTTGTTTTATCTAATAGCTGAAGTATTATGGAGGGAAGAAGTTTTTTAAGGAGGGAAACAGTTAAGACTATCACAAAGTCTAAATTATTCCAATTGCAAAAAAGGCAAGGATTCCATTTTTTTTTTGCAAACTATCTTTCAGAGGCTTCTTGTAGATAGAAGCAGAATACATACTTTCCTAAATAATATCCTAACGGGAAATGTTCATAGTTATGTAAAATGAGCAGTTCATACAAAGTTCGGATATTAGAACTAACGTACCAGACTACCATACTGGTTTACATTGGTTTTCTTCATCACTACAACAAGCACAGGGATTTCAGGTCGCATTTTGCATACAAGTGCTTGTATTTTCACCTCCTGTTCTTCTGTAAGATAGCAACGCCCTGATAAGACAATATCGTCTGGAAGCCCAGACTCCACAGCATTTCCTTCAGAACTCTCAGAGACTCCATGCTCGTCGTGATCCGCAAAGGAGATCTCTTGTCCTGGAAAAGCGTTCACATGAATCATACATATATAGTGCAAACTGATATGTGACACATGCATCCTAGCAGTAGTAACATATTAGTGTCTTGCTGCCATACCATCAGTAGGAGGTTCCTCCTTAACACAAGCCATCTTTGTGCCTGTGCTTCCATGATTTAAGCCAATGTCAGTTCTTCCACCAGGAAAATGACCAATGCTAGCTTCGTGAAGGAGATGGACTGTCATTGTGAATATTCTCTGCTTAACATTTGTCATTGGTTGAAAGAGGCAGATATCACCCTCTTTAACACTATTGTCATGGACAAAGTTGCCTAACCGTAAGTTGCACCGACCATCAGGGTGGACGCGCAAATTGCACTGCCAATCATTGCTCTTCATAGGCACCTGGAGTGTGATAGTTTGGCTCTCGGCTGGAAAGTACATGGGTGCATAGTCCTTGCGTATTACCTGAAATAGGGCAGGATGATAATGTGGACCCATTTTCTCTGACACGGAAAGTACATAAGACTGTCACAGCTCAACAAAGGCTAATTTATTTCAATGCACATGATAGAACTGTAAAATAAGGAATTGTGATTGCTGATTCAACTATGAATATGTGTTAATGTTGCAAAAGTACATTTCAGAGACGTGACACAGTTCGAATCACAAGACTGGCGTCCCAGATACTGTAAAATTAGAAAATGTATCTAGCTACAAGCAATTAGCAGTTCATACAAATTTAGGTTTTAAAGTCAACATACCAGATCAGTCTTCGGTTCGACATTTGTCTTCTTCATCAGTGCAACAAGCACTGGGATTTTAGGTTGAATTTCAGCAACAAGTGCTTGTATTTTTGCTTCCTGTGCTACCGTAAGACCGCATCGCCCTGATAAGATATAATCCTTTGAGAGCATCTGATCATCCATTTCCATAGACTCATCTGTAGACGGATTGTCTTCTGCAGTAAAAAAAGATTCAACGGTTAGAGAACAAAGAGCAAGTGTGTTACTGATTTAATTTCAGAACAGAACTTAACCCGAACAATGCTCAGAAGTATAAGATACTGCAGCTGTATTTGCCGATTTACAATAACAACTTGAGCTTTCATTTGGACATCCATCTGAATCTGATGCTTCGCTTGCTGACGACTTAGTAGTACCATCATGAGAACTGCTCGAATTAGCAACATTGTGGTAGTCCAGAGTTTTAACATCAGAGGCAGTTTTCATCCCAACACAGCATAAGGCTATCTCCTTATCATTGGAATCAAATATTGTAACCTTAAAGCGGGTGTTTCCGAGGTATCGAAACATAAGGGAATAATTATCTTCTATTTTATTGGCATCAACAAATGCCGCCCATCCAGACTTGAGGATTGTTCTGTTCATACTCTCAGTAACTCCCACATCATATATGTTACCGTTAGCGACTTCTAGCTTGACGGTTTTTGGGATCTTTCCACCAAAATACTTCACAAACCACTCTGGTATGACCTGAAGCAAGCAGGAATGAGTGAAAAAAAAACGAGGCAGCAGAAAAACTCAAGCCAGATTTCAGGCAACCCACTGAACTAGGAAAGACAGAAGTAGCTCACCATGCTATGCATGAAGTTTCCATTAATCTGTCTAATGAACCTGAGCTTGCTCTTGCAGCATTGGCATGGATTTCTCATCTAGAATGCGTCCTTTAAAACAAATCTTATATCATTTTAGGTGACATTATTCATTTCACAACATATTATACCTCAAAACCACTCAAGATTTGTAACGATGCACTAAATCTTAAGATATTTATTTGTATAAATAACAACAGCAGTAATGTACTGTGAACACCTCAAAACTAATGCTGCTGAAAAACCGGTTACGATTATCATGTAAAAATAAAGCAAATCAACACTATAACAATGCTGCTGCTATGAAGGTGTAGAAGAAGAAACAACTCATGACTAGATTGCAATACCAAAAGAGCAACTTGGCAGAAGAAGCTCACAGCGGTGTTGAAGGTTACTACAGTGCAGAAGAATGCATTAGGAAGTGCATACTAAGGGATCGTCAAAGGACTGAAAGAGCACACACATGGAAAAAGTAATAGTCCTTTATGAAGGGAGCTGCATTGTAAGCGTTATTGAGGCGTGCATTGCATACACAATTCTCATATTCGCAAGACATATTGTGTTGATGTTTTCCAACACCTATATGTTTCTGATACTTCTTATAGCAAGATTTTAACACCATGTGTAGTATGCTCTCTCTTATTCTGAAGATATTAACAACATTCCCATAATTTGTCAAAATAAATAGAAAGAACAATTCCTAAAAACATCTCCAACAAAGGCCTCTACTCACGCCCCAAAACCAGTTTTTTAAGGCCAAAGGTTCGAACCAAACAAAATGCAGTCTACAACAATAGCCGTCCGCTGCATTCAATCTAGAAAAATAAGCTAACAGAATGAGATGAGAGTATCCACTTAGATAAGCGGTATTTTAGCACCCAATCTAATTGTAGCATGGGTTCAACCCAAACTCCACCTATTACTCAGTATTCTTCTGTCTGACTGAAGCTCGGTTTTAATGGCAGTGAGCCAATAAGGAAAATAGTTGTTACTTGGGGCATCCCAAAATAGCAGTAATAAATGGTCCAACATGCAGGACCAAATTAACATACACAAAAAAAAATTGTGCGACTGCCCACCACAAACAAAACCTCCTTTCGTGTTAGGCAAGAAAAGAACAAAATATGGAAAGAGAAAATAATTGTCAATCATACATGAAAAAATGGAAATAGAACTGAAACACAATGCACTAAGGTTTGCATGTGATGTGACTGAAATTGTAGGCCATGCATAGTCATAAAAACATATGTGCTCTCGGAAAGAAAAGAATCTCCTCGTTTCCCCCCAAAAGCATTTGGCACAAAAGAAGAGAACAAAAACTATCATGTTGAACAAGTAGCAAGGTCAGGATTGAGAATTCGTTCATGTAACTTGGAATTCGAAAAATGCAAATAACTGAACCAACAAACAGAAGGCAGGAAAAATGGCTGGATCAAAATTTATCTTGGATAGATAGAATTTTTGGCGCAACATGCATACCAAAATAAATAACTGTCACGAACATGATGATATACATATACCAAACTAAAAAACTCAACTAGCTGTATATAAATTTCCTTTATCCTTATCCTTTTAGATGATGTAACATAATAATAAAAAATTGTACATAACATGAATGAACATGAGAGGAAAACACTGATATGGCAGACTAATCATGAACAGAATTAGCACTCCCCATCAACGAACACTGGGGATACCTACTTGGGTACACTGCCCGTGTAGAATACATATGAGAATCGTAAGATGGAAACCCAGTGACTCTAACGGGGTCATAAAAACACAATACAAATAGCTAATAACTGCTATGAACTAACAAGTTCTTCTGAATCTGATAAAAGAACAGCAAGGGTGCGCCCCAGCTTTATCAAAACCAGCACACTCCCAGCATCCAAAGCATTGTCCCACTAAAAACACTGAAGAAACTCAGTAACTCATGGCTGCGGCCATACAGGCAAGCAGGCCAAAAATGTGCAGATCAAGTGATACAGGCAAGCAGGCCAAAAAATGAAAAATATGCAGATCGATTGAGAGATTGCCGCCACTAACGCAGGTCATTTCGACCACAGAGAAATCTAATCGAACAATTCCTACATCAAATCGGTGACCTGCAGTCGAATCTCCTTATGAAACCCAAATCGGGTGATCGTAGGCCAACAAGATAAGGATTCACTTGCCTGCAGCGCCGGCGACGAGGCGTAGAGCGGAGAGGGTTCGGCACGGACGAACGAGGCCGCCTCTGCCGCACCGGCAACGAGACGGAGAACGGCGAGGGGTTTCGGGTCTAGACAGAGCACGTACTCCTGCAGAAAGTGCTGTGGCGTTGCCTCCAGCTCTCCGCCCCTCTCTCTCTCTACATGTTAGAGTGAGAAAGGCGCGAGAACCCAGGAGTCGGGATAAGTATCAAAAATTATAGTCCACAAGTCGGCGGTAGGTTTCACTTTTGCGCTTCCTTTTTACAATCCACGATATATTCATATAACTATATATTTATATAGTAATACATAGGCTGATAGGCCGATTATAAAATAAAATTTTAAAAAAAACTAGTAATACACTAAGACGTTCGAACTATTTCATCTTTTAAGACACCATTTTGAACTTTTCTAAAGACAGCCAAGAAAACAGCCAAGAACTAACAGATACAAAACCATAATCTCTAAATACCAATGAGGGTTGTCCGATAATTTTAATTTGAGCCGTAGTATCAAGGTTGTGTGCACGTGCACAACTATTAGAGTAATCAATCAACATGACAAGAGTACCAACACCAGTATTTCAGTCAAAAGTAACCGACAACCTAGTCGATGTCGCTGGCGAACCGATAATACGAACTACCATCGTCAAGGGCGTAGCAGTCAGGATAAATATTGCGAGGATAATCTTCGCGCCAACCATGAAAAAAACTCTAATAAAAAAAATAAAGGTCAAAAGAGATAGACGAGTTGTTTCCTGCAAGACACCATAGTTTTTCTTTCTAGAAGAGATTGGTTTTCTCCTATTTCAGATCATTTTTCTTCAAAAAATCCTTTTCAAAAGGGTTGTGTTCCATATCAAAAGAAATCTCATCGCGGAAAAGCTAACTCTGAAAACGGATCTGAATTTCAAATTACGGTTGAAGAGATAAAATATTTTGATGTTTGGAAACGAAAATGAATCCCAGGCGGGTCACGTGCGTGCATGCATGCTTGACTGAGTTAGCATACTCCCTTCGATCCAAAATAATGTTCTCCTATTTGACTAGATTCGGGTGTATCTAGTCATGTTTTAGTGCTAGATACATCTGAATATGGACAAAATTGAGAATATTAATTAGGATCATGGAGTATTAAATATGTGTCCACGGAATGCTAATCATTTATTTCGACATCGAGCACATAGCGTTACACGCTACCAATACCATCGTTCCCGCAACAATGCCAATGCGCATGTAAATTGGTTGTCGTGGTTGTTGATCTCCTTCTAGAGGCAATAATATAGATCATGAAAAAGCGACATGAGAATCCAGAAGCTGTGGATGAAGAGCTTTTTGCATTGGCGTGTGGTCCAAACTTTCGAGTAAGAACATATTTAGCTTGTATTGTGGATGGTGTTCGGTTCCTCACCGATGATCGTGAGAAGGGCAAAAAAACACAAAACAGTGGAGTAATGACTAAAGGTTGTCACTTGGAGAAGGATATCTATTTTTATGGTGTCCTCAAGGATATCAAGGTGCTGTATTTTAACTCTGATTTGGAACACCAACAATCAGTTGTGTTATTCCACTGCGATTGATCAGTTTTAGGGCCGCAAGGATACAGAGATGGTGTATGATAAACTCTTATGGAGTGTCAACATTACCAATTTTTTGTAGAAAGATGACAATTACATTTTTGGCAACCCAGGCTACAAAAGTGTTCTACGTGCCAGACACAGCCAAGGAAAAAAACTGACAGGTGGTTCAATAAATAGTTCAAAACATGATGTTGCCGAAAGAGAGGAGGAGCAGGAGGAGGAGATGGTGCATACTAATGTAGAATATCAACAGCTTGTAGGCTCTAACAATAAGAATGTATCTGGGGCGCTGCCTTTCAGGAAACGTCGACCCTCTGTCAACGGAGCCTGCATCATAGATGCATCATTGTTCGATCGTATCAGACGTAAAAGAAAAGTTGTTGAAGAGGAGGAAGTTAACAGTGAGCCTGAAGTAGACGACACCATTAAGGAGTACTGCAGTGATAAACAAGATGAAGTATAAGATGATACAGACGAAGAGTAGTTCTAGCTTATGATGGAGTGTTGGATGCTTTGTGTTACATGCTTGAACTGATGGATGTGTGCATACTTGTGTTGAACTGATGATCGTGTGTGCATGCTTTGTGGTGCATGCTTGAGCTAATGGTTGTGTGCATTCCTGTGTTGCATGCTTTATGTTGAACTAATGGTTGTGTGCATGCCTTTGAACTGATAAATATGATTGTCCTTTAGTTCATGGAATTAATAGTTATTGATTAGGAAAATTAGCCAAAACATTATGATGTTATTCTGTCTGTCAAATTTGGCTGAACAAAAGCTCTTTTTGTGGTAGAAAAATTGTGCTCTTATTCAGTCCGTGTGGGACCCATTTATCAGCCCACCAGACGATGCCAGTGTGAATCAAAACCACCCACGCATGGGACCCACCTGTCATAGCAGCTAGAAAAAACCCTCTCCCCGCCATGCCACTCCCAAATATCACACCACTTCCCCCAAATTTGTGCTAGAGAAAACCCTATCCCCTCCAGCCGATGACCAAATCCCGGCGATGACGATGGCAGCGGAGGCTGCAAACTGACGTGTAAGTGATCCTCAACCTAGCTCCCTTTCACCGTATCAACTCTTCGTTAACCGGCCGGCGATGTGGTCACCTCCTCGTTCTAGTTCGACGCATCACCTCCTTGTTCTATGGCACCACGTCGATGTTGCTATTTGATTAGTTCTAGTTAGATGTGTTTCCTCCTTATTCTATGGCAGCATGTATGTACTCACAATCTAGTGCTCCGCGCGTCGACGTTGCTGCTTACAGCAAAGGCTCAATCTAATTCACTGGAAGTGCCCTTTAGTTTACTCACTGAATTTGATTCTCATAATATTTTACTAATTAGAATTGTATTCTAATTTAATTCTTGTATTTACTCTTTGGGGCAGGTACGATGAAGGCTGGGAAGATACATGAGTAGGTTCTAAAATTGATGCTACTGGCACTACTACTGTATATGGCATAAAAACTAAACATTCTAATTAGTGCAATGTCTAATTTAGGCTACAAAGGATCATATCGTCATCGATGTCTCATCTGATGATGATGTGAAAAAACCTGCTGCTGTAGTTTTTCGCAAGATGAAACCTAAGATAGCAAGACGAAGAGCTAAAGCTTATATGAAATATTTAGAGTAGTCGAGAAACTGAGGATCCTTATTCGTAGAGGTGTGGCATTATATTGGCTAAGTACATGTTTTTCTACATTTATATGCATATACACATTATTACTTTCTAATATTTTCTTTCTAGGTCCAAGTATGATGGGGGTTAAGGAATTCGATGAGTCTTGCGTGTTTGGAAATAATTTGAAATTGACTTCTGACCAAGTTGCTTCCCTCAAAGTGATAGTTAAACGACATAAGCCATCTATATCATACTATGTGTGCAAGATGAACAAGTCAAATACCATCCGTGAGAAGACCAAGATAGTTAAAATTTGATATTTTAATATTTAAATTTTATTATGCATAGTGAACGCTAGCCAGCAACTAATATTATTATTCTTCTATAGTACTTTTCAGCTAGTTATAGCCGTGCCCACCTCAACCTCTATCTCCCAAAGGTTTTACCACTCGCATGCTCCTACAAGACCACTTTTGAGCATGTTAACCTCTTCCAAGGCATGCATAATACTGCCCAGATGATAAGAGGCTGATCTAATGTTAACCTCTTCCAAGGCATCTTCACCTTTTTAAATGAGGGGGTATATGGCTTCATGAGTTGTGTTAATGTTCTATAGTGATGCCAAAAAGTATCTTGTTTATGCTGGTGTTGGATGAACCATTAATGTAATATGTTGTCAGTGAACTTGTAGTGGTAAGGAACTTGTTGTCAACCTAGTGCTCTACATGCTAAGTAATATTATCTCCATATGCTATGTATATATTTGGTTGATTGTGTTCATGTTGTTGCTTTTCTACGTACTCGTAAATGATGATATAAAAATATGCTTTGTTCTTTTTTTTATAGTTGTGTGAAATGTACAATATATATCAACCGCGTCGATACATATATATACTTTGCCGATTGTCTATTTTCGAATAACTTCATTTCCTGTGATTGAGAGCTGATATGTAATATACAGAAAAAAGTTGTAGATTAGCACAAAGCCAATGGAAAAGTGCATCGGTTGCAAGCTAGTTCTACAAAATATTGGTTGACGGTTCGATTCCGTCTACTTGCACGAAATGTTTTTCTGTTATTTGATTTTTCTATCAAACACACTGACAGTTGGGGCTGACGGAAAATGTCACGAAGCAGCGTCAAACCCAACACTACCGTGAGAAAATCTACGTACGTACTGTCGACACCGAGCTAACATGTGGGGTTGAAGTACGGAGGAGACGTAGATGAAAAAAAGAGTCGAACATGTGATGTGACGAAATCCACGACAAATTTGGCACCAAACGAAATGGCAAACTGGTCTTCAAGGCATGAGACGAAATCTGCGACGAATTTGTCACGACGAAAACAAGGAACTTCATGGATAACCGGGTTGAAGGGGCTTGGAACTTGTTATGACGAAATGTTCTAGAACGTCAGGAATCCGCGACGTATTTAGATCACGTCATAAAAATGTCATGGATCGTCCAGATTCTTGTAGTGATTGCTCATTGTCAGTCCACCATCTTTTTACGAGGTTGTCCTTGGTTATTCACAGAAATTATAAAGCACAGTGTTTAATACAGATGTACTAGACACACATACTTCAAATTTATTACCCACACATACTACATCGATTCAAACTATTACATATTTTTAGTCCATGCTAACTTCCTGCTACGCTCTCCATACTACAAATTAATTAGCCATACATACTACAACAATTCACTCGAGCGTTGTCTTCACTCGAGGGAAATCAGAACCACCAGCTTGTCCACTTCGCAGTTTCCCCACCAAAACTGTGTGCGCCGTCGCGGAACAGTGGTGGTCATGTGCCATCGATCCTTCTAGGCCAACACTGCAGGCGACAAGGACGCTTTCTGGCCGCCTCTTTGGGGTCCTAAATGCCATGTACCAATTCTAGGACCTCCTCCAGGTGGATGTTGACCGAGTGCTTCCAACAAAGTTGTTGCCCTGGCCTGCTTGGAATCTGCACCTCGTACATCTTAGAAATGGCGCCAGGATCTTTCAGCCACGCCTTTACCACGATGACCCATATGTCGTTCGGTGGCACGATCTCCACCAGCTCGCCGCCAAGGCTACTGACGACCCGCTTGAGGGCCTCCGACTCCCAAGCATCCAATGAGAAGCCATCAAAGTCGAGTTTGGGGAAGTAACAAAGCTGCCCCAAGTGATCGTCCCACCCACAGGCGCGATGTCAACGCATGAAGCTCATTTTCTCCCCGCAACACTCGAAAGAATGGGAAGAATACAGAATGCACTAGGTGTCTGAGCTATGCTCGAACCGGACAAAAAAATCGAATGGCAGCGACACGGATGCCCAGCATGGTGGCCATGAGAGTGTGGTCGTCGAACTGATGTGCCAAGGCTACCATGCCTGGGGTGCACGACAGCACGCAACCTCCCGAGGTCGGTCGCTCGCCAGGATCGCCCGACTGGACGCGCTCCGCCGTGCGAGAAGGACTAGCCAGAGGCAAGATACTAGTCTGGGGACGCAAAGCTCCGATACAGCGGACGATGCGACGGCTGCGAGCTTCTTAGGGGCATGGGAGGTTGACCGGACATGGCGGTGATGCAAGGAGAGCAAGTACAAGCTCCGATCTGAGACAAGCAGCCAGAGCTAAGCAAAGGTTATGGGGAGGGGAGCAGGGAGAAGAAAAGAGTGACACAAAGATATATATCTAGTCCACGCAAGGGTAAACTAGTCCACAACCGCAAAGGATAACAAGGAATACTAATAGGGCGGGCCAAGAAGAGTTGACCTAACGGCGGTATTTGAGTTCAACCGTTTTTTGTCTGGTTCAAACGATTGTTTGGCTGTTAGATTTGTATTCACCCCCATTTGTCCCCTCTGGACAATTGGTGATTCTACTACGGCCCCTCCGCGAGATTACAAGAAACTTGGGTACCGGGATGCACTCGCCTAGGAACTTTCAGGCCGCAAACCAACAAGCCCCTTGTGGTGAGGTAAAACCCATACTCCTACAAGATCTCACTATCGAGAGTCACAAACACAGTACAAGGACTCCTTGAGCTGTATCGAGGATGAACTATGGGAAAATGGGAGAGATGAGTGATCAACCTCGCTCTAGAGGCCCTCGCACCCCTTATATACAGGCTGGGGTGCGAAATACAAGATATTAACCAGCTGGTGGGGACCAGCTAGTGGCACACATACACAAATTCAGTACACTGGCATGCCATATTGTTCGTATGTGCACAGTCTCGCGCTGGATGGAACTCATGTTAAACAATGCGAATCCATTGGCACTATAGCGGATAGAGCACCAAAGTCTCCGGTATGGGCTTTTATCTTCTCTCTTGTTAATACAGCCGAGGGCGTGGCACTGTAGCCATCATCATGATCCCTGGATATCCGCTACTAACTTTGAGGTGACTGACAGATCAGGGCAGTCAACATAGTCTTGATGATACCAGCTGGGCGGGCCAGCTAGCCTGGTTTTCTTGCTACCGGTGGGCTGTCCAACCGACCTGGTCTTGATGTTTAAGCTTGGTGCTTGGTGTCCATTCAGAATGACATAGCCGGCTGGGGCTTAGGAGGGCTAGCCGACCCCTGGCACCTCCAGGGAATCACAAGACTAAACCAGCTGAGCCTAACTGGGTCTAATCCCCCAACACTAGCCCCCGAGCACGTGGAGACTTAACATTTTTGGAGAAGTTTCCGTGAGCTTCTGAATATGTCAATGTAGATTATCGACTAGAGTATCTAGAGGCAAAGCCGATCGACACCCACTGGGTGTGCACTTAACATGGCCGGCTAGAGGAGCCGGAGCATGGAGACAAATTGTCTCGCCACTGAGGCCAGTGTTGACAATAGCCACGATCAACGGGTCTAAGCCACTTCTTGTTACGACAGTTTTTTTGTAACTGCAATGACTCTTCGATAACTGCACTGAGGATTTATTGCGGAGGGAACTACCGGCACACGGGGATCTACAGAGGGAGCTAATGTGGCGCATCAGGTGGTTACTCGACACATGCTTGTCTGGAGGTGAACCGTCAACCGTCCACCGCCAAAAAGTAGGGGGCCGGGCACAGGGTGGTTCCCCTTCACTCTTTCCCCACTTCTGTGCATTTTTCCTCTTCTTCTTCCTTACATCACCACGGAATGAAGGTCATCGACGAGCCCACGACACACTCCGATGATGGTACCCCGGTTCTCCACGACGGCGCCTGAGGAGATGGCCTCCGAGTGTGGAAGGTGTTGTGGCTCGGTCGTCATTGAGGAAAAGATAGCCAAGTACCAACAGGGGGAGTTCTCCCTCCTGGAGTCGAAGGTGGTGGCACGCCTCATGTCGGAGGGAGTGCGCGTGTCGAACCCGGAGAAGGGCAGGTGGGTGGTCTTCCTCCTGCAATTTGCAAGTGGATTCGGGCTCCCCGCTAGTGAGTTCCTTGTCGATTTTTTTGATTTCTTTGATCTCCGGCTCCATCATCTTAGCACAAATGCTATGGCGACCCTTACCTACTACACGACCTTCTGTGATAGCTATCTCGACATCCAGCCAGATATCGGGATCTTCATCTGTCTCTTCTATCTGAAGGCCCAACAGAAGCTCAAGGATGGTCTATTGGTGGATGCAAAATGTGCTTCATGTCCGTCTTGATGTATCTCACCCTAACCTCAAGGTTGGAGCCTCCGCTAGCCGGCCTTCGAGATTGGATCTCCAAGATCTCGAAGGATGAGATCATAGATGGGTGGTCATGTGGCTACCAGTCGTACAAGAGGAACCAACGCACCCCGATGGTAAGGCTTCTTTCTTGTCTGGCTAGATGTGCTCATTTGCTTGATTGTACTATCATATCCCATCCGGTTGAAAAACTCTTCAACGCGCAACATGCCTGGGACGGGATGGACCCGCCGATGATCCAGAGCTGGAGGAGTAAGCCAGTCGGGACGACGACCCCACGCCAGACCTACACGCTAAGTTTCTTGAGTACGGGGATTCAGAGGACCTAGTTAGTGATGGCGAGACAGATCCAGACTCCGGTGCGGTCGATGCATCCGCTTACGGTTACAATGGCCCATGTGCCTGATGTTGTTCCTAAGTTGCGCTAGCGCCAGATGGCCAGCTCTAGCCAACATGTTAGTGGCTCATAGCCAGGCGCGAAGAAACCGCACGGAGACTGATAGTCCATTTTGCATCACTATTCTATATCATAATTCATTGATATATTTCATATTAAGATATGATACTTATGTTATTTTGTCTCTTTTTGCATGGTTGATGACTTTTGGAGCATGGACCGCTGTAGTCAAGATTCTGATGGAAAAGGTGCTGTTTGGAGGAAAAATTCGCAAAGATCAGAAAATCCACGAAAATATACAAAAAAATCCTATTTTTCCAGAAGACGAAGGAAGCCAGAAGGAGGAGTGGAGATAGGCCACAGGGGGCCCACACCACCCCCCTGGCGCGGGCCAGTCTAGGCCGTGCCACCAGGTGGTGTGGCCGCCCTGGCCCACCTCCAGCTCTCCCCTCTGACGTATATAATCCTCTCGAAACCCTAATACTCGGGGAGCGACCACAGAAAGATTCCGTCACCTCTGCGAGGCGGAAAACACCGAGAGAGAAAGATCTCTCCGGCAGACAGATTTCTGCCGGGGGAATTCCTTCCTGGGGAGGAGAGAGCATCGCCATCAAGACCACCATCAAGCTGGACTTCATCGGGATCATCATCATCATCACCACCATCATCACCATCAGCACCCTCATCACCATCTCCATATTGTTGTAACAATTGGGTTGAATCTTGCATAGTTCTTAGGGGAAACTTTCCCGGTGTTGATTACTCTTTGTAGTTGATGCTATTGAGTGAACCATTGAATTATTGTTTATGTTCAGATTGTTACACATCATTATTCCATCTCTGATCATGATCCACATGATGTCTTGTGAGTAGTTCATTTTGTTCTTGAGGACATGGGAGAAGTCATGTTGTTAGTAGTGGAGTTATGTTGAGAAAGATTCAATAGTTTGATATTTAAGTTATGGTGTACTTCTTCTAGTGGTGTCATGTGAACGTCGACTACATGACACTTCACCTATATGGGCCTAGGGGAATGCATTGTGTATTTGCCTACTAATCATAGGGGTTGTCGGAGTGACAGAAACCTAAACCCCCATTAGGAAACCATTGCACAAGGGACGTTAGGGTCTTAGAGTTTAAAGTTGTGGTTAGGTTTCTACCTTAATTACTTTCTTGTACTTACGGATGTTTGCAAGGGGTATAATCACAAGTATGTATTAGTCCTAGGAAGGTCGGTACATTAGCACAGGTTCACCCACACAACACTTAGCAAGCTAAAGAAGATTAATCAACTATATGAAGCGAAAGCACTTGACAGTCTTCCCGTGTGTCCTCAAGAACGTTTGGTCATCTTAAGTAATACAACCGGCTTATCCTTTGCTGAATAAAGGATTGGGTACTTGCTGCATTTATTCTTATTGTCTTTTATTTACTCGTATTTTATTTACTTGCTTTATCAAAAACCCCTAAAAATCCGTTTGCTAAGTATTTGCAGAGAATTCCTGATCCATACCACTGGCCAGCACCTTCTGCTCCTCGTTGGGTTCGACACTCTTACTTATCGAAAATACTACAATACACCCCCTATACTTGTGGGTCATCAAGACTATTTTTCGGCGCCGCTGCCGGGGAGTGAAGCGCTATTGGAGAGTGGAACTGGTAAAGGAAACTTCTACTGTGAGTATTGTTTACTTTTGTTAGTTGCTTTATTTTCGTTATGGATAATTCGCTGAGTTTCTTATTTGGTAAAGCTACTACCACTGCTAAGGTAGTAGATGAACCACCACATGCTAAGAATGATGCTTTTAAAATACCTACAAGAATTATTGATCGTGTTATGGATAACTACTATGTTGGGGATGGAACTGTCTATCCCGGTGATCATTTGCTCTTTATACACGAATTATGCGAGTTGTTCAAATGTGCAGGTATTACTACAGATCAAGTTAAGAAGAAGTTATTCTCATTATCACTGAAAGGAAGAGCTGAGGAATGGTATAAGCTGCTGAAGAATGGTCAAGCTCTTGAATGGGAGGAAATAGTACCTCTCTTTTATTCAAAGTTTTATCCTCCTAGTGAGATTCATAAAGATCAGAATCAAATATACAACTTTTTGCCTCTTGATGGAGAGAGTACAACTCAAGCTTGGGGGAGATTGAAGTTACGAATGCTCAAATGTCCCATTCATGAGCTCCCCAACAATATTATTATCAGTAACTTTTATGCAAGGCTTCCTCTACATGATAAGGATTTATTGGATGCTTCTTGTGCTAGATCATTCACTCGCATGGAAGAAGAAGCTAAATGGGATCTTCTGGACCGTATTCAAGACAATGCTGAAGCTTGAGAGAATGAAAAAGGTAGAAAGTCAGGTATAAATTATGATTATGAATGCATTGAATCTTTTATGGGAACTGATGAATTTCAAAACATTAATAATACTTATGGTCTTGATTTACAAGTTATTACAAATTGCTTTAAGGCTTTTGCTTCTTATATTGAAATCCCAAAAATGGGATGGAGCAAGTACCATGCGCCTTATAAAGATATTGTTGACTATGTTCCTGTTGGGAGTACTGAGTTAACTATGTTCCTGTTGGGAGTACTGAGTTTTACACTATTGATCACATCTTACCTGAACATTATATCGAGAAACCCTTCCTGGATAAGGTAAAGGACCATCCTATGATAACTAGTGTAATCACTAAAAGTGCAAAGAGAACTGTAAAACCTGATGAACAAATAAACATTGAACCTGTTGTAGAAATTGTGAAAGACCTTGTCACTAAAAGCGTAGAAGATGGACACATAGTCTTTTGCGAGGATGCTTCTAATATTGTTTCGCGTCCTAATAGAACTAAAAAAGCTAGTGTCCATGTGCTTTCTGTTAGAATTGGTGATCATTGCTATTATGGTTTATGTGATATCGGTGCAAGTTCTAGTGCTATTCCTTATGAGCTTTACAGAGAAATTATGCATGAAATCATTCCCTGCGAATTGGAAGAGATTGATGTGGTTATTCACCTTGCTAATAGAGAGACCGTCTCTCCAATTGGTATTGTACGGGATGTGGAAGTTCTTTGTGGTAAGATTAAGTATCCTGCTGATTTTCTAGTACTTGGTTCAGCTGCTAGTAAAACTTATTCTATCATTTTTGGTAGACCTTTCTTGAGTACTTGTGGAGCTATTATAGATTGCAAAAGGGAGAAAATCTTGACTAAGTTTGATGGGAAATCTTATGAGTTTAATTTTTTGAAATTTACTAAAGAACCTTGTGAAGAGGAAACCCATAATGAGGATTTTAGAGTTGAACAACTTGCTTCTATTTCTCTTGCTCCTAACAATGCTTTGCAGCAATTTATGGAAGATCATGAAAGTGAAATCTTCATGGAAGAAAGGAATGAGATTGACGAGATTCTCCATAATCAGCCTAAGATGCTTAAGCATAACTTGCGTGTAGAAGATTTGGGTACCACATTGCCACCTAAAAAGGATCCAGTCTTCGATCTAAAACCCTTACCCGATGATCTTAAATATGCTTACATTGATGATAATAAGATATATCCTGTTATTATTAGCTCTAAAATTTCAGGGAAGGAAGAAGAAAGGTTATTGGAGGTACTGAAAAAACACTGAGGGGCTACGGGCTATACCCTGGATGATTTAAAGGGGATTTCTCCTACGATATGTCAGCATGCTATCAATATAGAACCAGATGCAAAGCTAGTGGTAGAGCACCAACGACGTTTAAATCCTAAGATGAAGGAAGTGGTAAGAAATGAGGTATTGAAACTCCTTGATGCTGGTATTATTTACCCTGTTGCTGATAGTGAATGAGTTAGTCATGTTCATTGTGTCCCTAAAAAGGGAGGTATTACTGTTGTGCCTAATGATAATGATGAGCTTATTCTCCAAAGAATAGTAGTAGGCTATAATATGTGTATCGATTTCAGAAAGTTTAACAAAGTTACTAAGAAAGATCATTACCCACTTCCTTTTATTGATCAAATGTTAGAAAGATTGTCTAAAAAGACTCATTTTTGTTTCCTTGATGGATACTCTGGGTTTTCTCAAATCGCTATTAAACAACAAGATCAAGAAAAAACTACCTTTACATTCCCTTACCGAACCTATGCTTATAGACGTATGCCTTTTGGTTTATGTAATGCTCCTGCTACTTTTCAAAGATGCATGTCTGCTATCTTTCATGGTTTTTGTGAGGAAATTGTGGAAGTGTTCATGGATGATTTCTCTGTCTATGGAACTTCTTTTGATAATTGTATGCACAACCTTGATAAAGTTTTGGAGACGTGTGAAGAAACTAATCTTGTTCTTAATTGGGAGAAATGCCACTTCATGGTTAATGAAGGGATTGTCCTTGGGCATAAGGTTTCCGAAAGAGGCATAGAAGTGGATAGGGCTAAAGTCGAGGCAATTGAGAAAATGCCCTGCCCAAGAGACATAAAGGTATTCGTAGTATCCTTGGTCATGCTGGTTTCTATAGAAGGTTTATCAAAGATTTCTCTAAGATATCGAAACCCCTCACTAATCTTCTTCAAAAAGATGTACCCTTTGTTTTTGATGATGATTGTAAGGAATCTTTTGAAACTCTTAAGAAGGCTTTAACTATAGCTCCTATCGTTCAACCTCCTGATTGGAGCTTACCCTTTGAAATAATGTGTGATGCTAGTGATTTTGCTATAGGTGCTATCCTTGGGCAACGTATTGATAAAAAGTTGAACGTTATTCATTATGCTAGTAAGACTCTTGATGCTGCTCAAAGGAATTATGCAACTACTGAAAAAGAATTCCTAGCTGTCGTTTTTGCTTGTGATAAGTTTAGACCTTATATTGTGGACTCAAAAGTCACCATTCATACTGATCATGCTGCTATTAAGTACCTTATGACGAAGAAGGATGTTAAGCCTAGGCTTATTAGATGGGTGCTGCTTTTACAAGAGTTTGATCTACATATTATAGATAGGAAAGGTGCTGAAAACCCTGTAGCTAATAATTTATCTCGATTGGAAAATATCTCCTTTGACCCTATGCATGTTAATGATAGTTTCCCAAATGAACAGTTGACTGCGGTAGGGGTAAGCTTGCGAGGGAGCCCTTGGTACGCTGATTATGCTAACTTTATTGTCTCAAAGTATTTGCCTCCAACTTTTACAGCTCAACAAAGAAGAAAGTTCTTTTATGATTTGAGGCATTATTTTTGGGATGACCCACACATATATAAAGAAGGAGTGGATGGTATTATGCGAAGATGTGTTCCAGAATATGAACAAAAGGAGATATTGCGTAAATGTCATGGTAGTGCTTATGGAGGACATCATGCAGGAGATAGAACTGCGCAAAAGGTGCTACAATCAAGTTTCTACTGGCCTACCCTTTTTAAAGATGCAAGAAAATTTGTTTTATCTTGTGATAAATGTCAGCATGTTGGTAATATTTCTAGACGCAATGAAATGCCTATGAACTACTCTCTAGTTATTGAACCCTTTGATTGCTGGGGATTTGACTTTATGGGTCCTTTTCCTCCCTCGAAAGGTTATACTCATATTCTTGTTGCCGTTGATTATGTTACTAAGCGGGTAGAAGCCATTCCTACAAAGAGTGCTGACGGGGAGACTTCTCTAAAAATGCTTAAGGATGTTATCTTTTCTAGGTTTGGAGTGCCTAGGTATCTCATGACTGATGGAGGTTCTCATTTCATTCATGGTGGTTTTAGAAAGATCCTTGCTAAATATGATGTTAATCATAGAATTGCTTCAGCTTATCACCCCCAAACTAGTGGGTAGGTAGAATTGTCAAATAGAGAAATTAAATCCATCTTGCAAAAGACTGTTAATAGATCTAGAAAAAACTGGGCTAAAAAGTTGAATGACGCTTTATGGGCTTATAGGACTGCCTACAAAAACCCTATGGGAATGTCTCCATATAAAATGATTTATGGGAAAGCTTGTCACCTACCTTTAGAATTAGAACACAAAGCTTACTGGGCAGTTAAAGAACTCAATAGAGATTGTAAGCTTGATGGTGAAAAGAGATTATTTGCCTTAAGTTCTTTAGATGAATGGAGGAGTGAAGCATATGAGAATGCTAGGCTCTTTAAGGAAAAAGTTAAAAGATGGCATGACAAGCGAATACTTAAGAGAGAATTCCATGTTGGTGAGAAGGTTCTATTGTATAGGTCTCGTCTCAGATTTTTTGCAGGGAAACTACTGTCAAAATGGGAAGGACCTTTCATTATTGAAGAAGTGTACCGCTCAGGAGCAATAAAGATTTCTTCTTTAAAAGATAACACTACACGAGTAGTGAATGGGTAGCGACTTAAGCACTATATTGTTGGAGATTTTTACAATGAAGATATTGATGCCTTTCAAGTTATAACTCCGGAAAAAATTATCAAGGACCAAATTCAGAGACCTGGAGAGTCCGTTTTCAAATAGGTAACAGTTCTGGTAAGAAAAGTTCCGCGAAAATACTATCCAATTATATATTTGTAGTTTTTAGTCAATAAGGGAAGCTAGGAAGCGAAAGAGGGATGGAAACAGAGCCAGGGTGGCTCACACCACCCTTTGGCACGGGCCCACCCCTGGTCGCGCCACCAGGTGGTGTGGCCATTCCGGACTCCGTCTCCGACCCGTTTTCTCCTAGTACCTTCCTTTTGTTGTGGAACTTCGTAATATATAATCCCCCGGATCCCCCAAGGTTCGTATATCGTGTTCTCGTCGTGTTTTCTTTTCGATCTGTTTCTGACAGGTAGAGTCCCAGATTTGGAGCCACAATGTCTTCCTCTACATCAGCCAAGGAAGATTCTTTAGAGGATATCATCAACCCATACATGAGAGAGTTGAAGATTCATCCCAAGGAGTTGTTGGTTGGAGATGGGGAGGTCCAGATAAAAGAGGTTCAAGGCCCTAAGGATGAAGGAAGTCTGGAGGACAGGATGGAAGCACTAGAGCAAGAAGTCTTTAGGTACAAGAAGATGGCGGAACCCGAAGTGGATATCATCCATAAGATTTGTTCCGAACTCATCGCCGAGCACCAAGAGGATACTGCTGAGCTCAAGGATGAAGTCCTCTCACTCCGCCAAACAACCAACGAACTGCAAGCACAGCTCTACGGTGTTCAAAATCAAAACTGTGAGTATGAGGTTAGGTTTAAACGCATAAGTGCTGCTGCAAGTTTTAGGATGCTGGAGACCTCGATGTCCTTTGTTGATGGGAAGCCCTTACCCTGGAAGTCGGACGATGATGAGAGGATACCACCACCACCGAAGGAGTAATTCGTCATCAGGTTTGGCATCGCCTTGGTTTGTTCCAATCTTGGGGGAGTGTCGCGGTATCATATCACTATCTTCTATCTTTTTTACCTTTTTAGTAGAGTCATATCATGAATAGAGAAGTTATCATGTAGGATGGTTTGCATTATGGAAGTGTCCCCTCTCTCATTAGATATGTATCCCTTGGTGTGAGTTGCCGTTATAGAATATTAATGAGAAGTTCTATCATTTACACTTTTGCATATCTTATATTAGTTTTCAATTCGTGGTTATATGATTGATCTTGTTGTTAGTATTGGTATCACTTTGGGATCATGGAGTTAATTTAGTTGGTTTTGGCAAACCTGGCTTGGTCAGTAGAAACACTATTTTTGAGAGTTGAATGAAAAAGATAAAAGTACTCTAAAGAAATATAATTTCATCATCTTTCCTTCTTGATTTGCTCATAAGTCTAGTATTCTCTAGTTAAGATCTTTTGTGCTTCCAAGGAAGATTGCATGTTTGTTTTTATCACTTGTATGTTTGTTTGTTTCCTTCAACTCTTATACTTGCTACCCAGCCTTGCTAGCCAAAAACCTGTACTGAGAGGGAATTCTTCTCGTGCATCCAATCCTCAAAACCAAAACCTTTGCCATTTGTGTCCACCATACCTACCTATTAGCATTATTGCTATTCCAAGTAAATTCTTATCTACCTTCCAAATTAAACTTATTATGTGAAAATTAGTGATTAAAGCTCTCACGAACTTGATGGCACACTTTACTTTCTTGCATTTAATAAACTTGAACCATTGTGCCCATCTATGTTGCGTATATGCTTGCACTTTGTAAGTTGTGAATTAGCAGAACCATGTTGTCATGGGGAACGCTTTCAACATTGCACAGGTACTTTGTACCTAGTTGATATCATGTTCTTTTGTCTATGGATGTCGTCGGTGTGAAATGAAAGGGGAGCTTGTAAGTCCATGTAGTTATGCATGTGTGTTAGAGAAACGCCTGGGCCGCTGGTCTAATCCATGCTGACATGGTGGAAACCTGCAGCATAACCATAACGAGCATCTATGAAGCATTCTTCTTATAAAAAAGAGATAGAGATTGAGAAAAAGAGAAAAAGAAAAAAAGAGATATTATGAAAAGAGGGAAGAGAGAAAAAAGCACCATATTCCCATGGTAAATAAGAAGATTGCTGAGATGCTTGTTGTCTGCTTGCCTTGTCATTTTGATATGGGGATTCTTCCGTATCATCGGGCAAGGGGTACCCCGTTGGCGGTTCTCTATGATACACATGTGCTTACGATAACAAGAACTTACTGGTGACTAAACTTGAGTAGCATGAGGAGCGTCCCTCGTATTCAAGGGACATGAGATTTGCAATTTACAACTTGTCAAGCATATCCTCATATTTGATCACTTTAACCTTAATCACCTAAAGATGCCTATGATAGGGGCAATGAGAGCTGAAAGGTAATAAGTATCATAATTTTTTGGAGCTCTTTATGAAACTTGCAATCCCTGCTTCCCTCAGCGAAGGGCCTTTCTTTTACTTTTTAGTTGAGTTAGTAAACCTATTCCCTTCTATCTCAGCAAGTATTTTGAGTTGTTGTGTTTCATTCATTCATATGATGATTTATTCAATCATGTTTATTATGTTCCTTGTTTTGCACTTTGCTCTTATCTTGGTGTCTACTACTTTGAAAGATATCATTGAAAATCAGTTATTTGTGAACTCCAGCAAATTATCAACTATTCTTTGACCAAGAGCTAAGTTTGCCATTACCAGTTATGATTTACTTTATGTATCTTTATTGTGTTTCCTTTACTCATTGCAAGTTGAGTTATATAATAGTGAGTTGTCTTCTATTATGATCTATGTATTGATGAATGTGATGCTTCTTGTCCGTATTATTTTATCGACTCTTCACTCCATAAACCTGAGGTCATGTTTATTGAGCTCAGTTTCGCTTGGGGACAAGCGAAGTCTAAGCTTGGGGGAGTTGATACGTCCATTTTGCATCACTATTCTATATCATAATTCACTGTTATTCATTGATATGTTTCATATTAAGAGATGATACTTATGTTATTTCGTCTGTTTTTGCATGGTTGATGACTTTTGGAGCATGGACCGCTGCAGTAAGGATTCTGATGGAAAAGGTGTTGTTTGGAGGCAAAATTCGCGAAGATCAAAAAATCCGGGCAAATATACGGAAAATCCTATTTTTCCAAAAGATGAAGGAAGCCAAAAGGAGGAGTGGAGATGGGCCACAGGGGGCCCACACCACCCCCTGGCGCAGGCCAGCCTAGGCCGCGCCACCAGGTGGTGTGGCCGGCCTGGCCCACCTCCAGCTCTCCCCTCTGACGTATATAATCCTTCTGAAACCCTAATACTCGGGGAGCGACCACAGAAAGATTCCGCCGCCTCTACGGGGCGGAAAACACTGAGAGAGAAAGATCTCTCTGGCAGATAGATTTATGTCGAGGGAATTCCTTCCCGGAGAGGGGAGATCATCGCCATCAACACCACCATCAAGCTGGACTTCATCGGGATCATCATCATCATCATCACCACCATCATCACCATCAGCACCCTCATCACCATCTCCATATTGCTGTAACAATTGGGTTGAATATCGCATAGTTCTTAGGGGAAACTTTCCCGGTGTTGATTACTCTTTGTAGTTGATGCTATTGAGTGAACCATTGAATTATTGTTTATGTTTATATTTTTATACATCATTATTCCATCTCTGATCATGATCCATATGATGTCTTGTGAGTAGTTCGTTTTGTTCTTGAGGACATGGGAGAAGTCATGTTGTTAGTAGTGGAGTTGTGTTGAGAAAGATTCAATAGTTTGATATTTAAGTTGTGGTGTACTTCTTCTAGTGGTGTCATGTGAACATCGACTACATGATACTTCACCTATATGGGCCTAGGGGAATGCATTGTGTATTTGGCTACTAATCATAGGGGTTGCCGGAGTGATAGAAACTTAAACCCCCGTTAGGAAACCATTGCACAAGGGACGTCAGGGTCTTAGAGTTTAAAGCTGTGGTTAGGTTTCTACCTTAATTACTTTCTTGTACTTACGGATGTTTGTAAGGGGTATAATCACAAGTATGTATTAGTCCTAGGAAGGTCGGTACATTAGCACAGGTTCATCCACACAACACTTAGCAAGCTAAAGAAGATTAATCAACTATATGAAGCGAAAGCACTTGACAGTCTTTCCATGTGTCCTCAAGAACGTTTGGTCATCTTAAGTAATACAACCGGCTTGTCCTTTGCTGAATAAAGGATTGGGCCACTTGCTGCTTTATTCTTATTGTCTTTTATTTACTCGTACTTTATTTACTTGCTTTATCAAAAAACCCTAAAAATCTGTTTGCTAAGTATTTGCAGAGAATTCCTGATCCATACCACTGGCCAGCACCTTCTGTTCCTCGTTGGGTTCGACACTCTTACTTATTGAAAATACTGCGATACACCCCCTATACTTGTGGGTCATTAGAGACGCGCCAAAACTGCCTCTGCGGTGGAGGAAGAAGGAGGAGATGCCGATGGTCATGGAGTGAGCTCCTATTGTATCCTTAACTCCAACGTCTGATGCAAGCCTTCCTTACTTTCATTTCCTTTGCAACAACCCGTTCTTGCTGGGCGCCGAGAGCCCGGCTCCCGCAGGGACTCCCCGACTGGCTCCTTTTGGTGTTAGCATATGAATCTTTTTCTTTTGAGAAACTTTGTTTCTTATGACTCAGAGAAAAGCACAAAGTCCCTTCACAAAGGGAATACCAGATTAAACATGTTCTGGATATCTATATTCCAAATCTCATTACATAAGGGCATGCTTAAGATCATAGTTCATTATTAATGGTGTGTTCTGTTGCACCTATCATGAGCATTTTAATGGCTACTATAGCAATTTTATGTCGCAAATTGTTGTGGATATACCAAATAGGCATACATATGGCATAGTCTCGTACCGGGAAGCCCCGGTGGCCCACAGTTGGTGGTTAGGACTATGGCCAAACCGGGCGGCCCAGTTGCTGATAGACAAGACGGAGGTCTAGCCTGGAGATGGAAGGCGATGTTTCACCGCCTAAGATGGAAGCCGGTGCCTTGCAGGACAAGACAATAGTTTATGTATTAGTCTAGGACTCTGTAACAGTATCCGGCTAGGACTCTCCTTGTAACCCTTGGCCCTGGCGTCCTTATAAGCCGGTCTACGGGAGCCTTTAGGGAAGACACAATCTCATAGACAATTGCATAGCACAACCCCCATACAGCGACCCCCACAATCTCTGTAACTCAGCGTATTGCCATTATAGTGATTTATAGCAGGAGTAGGATCTCACCACCGTCCTGAGATCTGAACCTGGGTAAACTGTGTCAGGCCGTCCCGGATGCTCTCCGCCTTACCCCACGTCTCCAAACTCGCTATTGGGATACCCCTCTGATGTACATGTCGACAAAACCACAACATAATAGTAATTGAGTTTGAAATAAATCCTTACAGTATCTATTGCCCCCTTTGCGCGAGTAGTCACACCTCGCCTACACTATCATGTTTATATAGATGACTATTAGTACTCCAATGATAATAAGATCAACTGATTTTGTTCTTCGCTGAAAATGTCCACCACGTGGCTTAAGTTAACGGTCCAAAACCAACTCAAAATCAACTAAACAAATGGCATACAACGCATACACCACAAAACATTTTCATTATATTTTGGTTTCTTTTTCTCTATATATTGGCACTCTTTATTTTTCTATGGCCACCCTTGGTTGAAGGGTCTTTTCTCATTATCACAAAGGTGGTTGTGCTTATCAAGTTTGTGGATCACTCCAAAACCAACTTATCCATGCTAAGCATAGACAAAAGTAACATGACTTGGAATCTAGATAAAATAGCTAATGAGAAATTTAATTTGAATAACATTGAAATCTATATATAGGTGCATATGGTGGACACACTAGAATAACTTAGTTTAAAATTATTGGATGCACCAGCACTATATCATGCTTACTGCGTGAAAGGCTAGAAGTAGGAAGAATTTTGACCACTAGAAATAAGAATGCAAAAGTGTCCATAGTGCTACTCATTTCCTAACAGTATTGGAATAAGTATGCTTAGAAATAGTATTACCACTAATATATTTGTTAGAAACAAATAGGATCCTTGTATATAGTTGACATCTAAATTTTCATAGTTTTCCACTAGTTGGTGCAAGTTGTCTACATTTGTTTTATTCAATTAGAGCAATCAAAGTATCAATTAGCACTCAAGGATTCACTTTCTCAATTGAGTTGACCTTCCTAGATGATGTAGTGGATTATCTTTAATCATGTCATTGACCAGTCTTGTAGCATGTTTTCTAATACTCCCACTGTTCCGGTTTAAAAGGCCTACGCGTATACCTATGTCATTAATTTGATCAATAAAATATTAATTATTTAACACAAAAATTATATCATTAGAAAATTTAGATGTTATACTTTCTACTATATAACATTTGTTTTAAATAATTTATATTTTATTGGCCAAATAAACGATCTAGGTATACGTGTAGGCCCAAACCGGGACGGAGGGAGTAGTATGCCTTTAGCTTCAGTAACAGTCTTATTAGAGCAATCAAAGCACCATTTCTAGTAGAGTCTAGCCTCCTTGAAAACGTGTAATTATTTGACCGCAGCCTACCTCACTGTCATTTCTATAGGAAGGGTGTTCTTAGTGTTGCTATGTACTAGTGTCTAACCATCCCCTCTTGTGTCATTAGGTAGTGGCGCCACCGCTCGATGCTAGATCTAATGCGGGGAGTGAAAGAACATTTCATGTTTTTCTACATTTTGCATGTTAGATAATAATACTGTGGAGATTATTCATGTGCGCTAAGTGTGCAGGAAGCTTTGAGGGGGGCCGGATTATCCGCCCCACTAAGGGCCGGATAATCCGGCGTACCTCATTGCTCAAAGGGAGCCAAGGCGTGTCGCTCGGTATCTGGTCGGATTTTCTCCTGAAAAATCCGAACTGGGCGGTTTTTCCTCCCCAGGCCGGATAATACGGCTGTCGCATGGGCCGGATAATCCGGCCCCCAGCTTTTGAGCAAAGGGAGCCTAGGCGTGTCGCTCGGTATCCGGTTGGATTTTCTCCCGGAAAATACGAACTAGGGCGGTTTTTCCTCCCCAGGCCGGATAATCCGGCCTTCGCAGAGGACCGGATAATCTGGCCCCCAGAAGTTGATCAAGGGCAAGCTCGGCGCGACGCTCTGATAGGGGGCAGATTATCTGTCGGATATTCCGAGTCTGGGGCGGTGTTTTCCCCAGACTGGATAATCCGGCCCTCACTTGGGCCGGATAATCCGGCCCCCAAAGTGTCCAACGGCTGGTTTCTGCAGGGGGTATAAATACCCCTTCTTTCCCAACGTTCAGAACTCTTGATTCATTCGAAATTGTCCAGACATTGTGCAAGAGCTCTCATTCTCGATCTCCCACTTCACCCACCCCAAGGTCTTGTTCTTTGGGGGAATTGAAGGAGGATAAGTTCATCATCATCATCACGAATCAAGCTCTTCAACTCCTCTCCATTCACTTGGAGAAATACCCGATCTAATATTCTTGTCAATACCTAGATCTTGTTTATTGTATTTGATAACTTTTTTCTTGTGGCAGCTTGTTGGCATTTCAGGAGCCTCCAAGTTGTTGTGGAGTTGTTGCCCCGCTAGTTGTGTAAAGGCGTCGGTACCCGCCTCGAAGGGTACCTATAGTGGAAAGGTGGATCAGGCCTTTGGTGGCGAGATCCATCGGAGAACAGGGTGAGGCCTATTGTGGCGTGGTGGTCTTAGTACCGCCCACCCCTCCAACGCAGACGTACTTCCCTTAACAAGGAAGGAACTGCGGTCAAACAAATCCTGTGTCTCCGCGTGCTTCACTTCGGTTTACCCGTTCCTCTTCCACTCGCTCTTTACTCGCTAGTAGACAGGTTTGCATATAGGGAAATTCCACCTAATAGTTTATCTAGAGAATTTACCCTTTGTGCTGAGCCTAAAATTGAAAAAGTATTAAAAATTGGTGTAGCACCTATTCACCCCCCCCTCTAGGTGCCCATACGATCCATTTCAATTGGTATAAAAGCACCGGCTCTTAATTCGGGCTTAACCACCTAAGAGTAGTATGGGTACCAAGGATGATGGGAATGAGGCTGTGGATAAGGTCACAATGGATGATATCAAGTCGTTGGAAACAACCTTGTTGAAATCCTTTGAGGACAAGATGGAGGAGATGAATCAAATGATTGCTCACCTCACATCATCCATAGCCCCATCTCCATCCTCCTCTGAGGCTGCCACACCATCATCTAAGGAAAAGGGTAACACTGGATCCAAGGATGATGATGTGGAAGGTGAAAAACTTAATGGCTCCACCTCCAAGAAGGGAAGTGGTAAGGAGGAATATAGTGAGGTTCGCCATGTATATTCCCCCGACCCTCCTATCCCTCATCCTCATATAAACAATATGGGTGATCCACCCAAGCTCACTGCATCCTCTTTCAATCAATGGCAATTCCTAATGAAATCTCATGTTTGCAGCTCCTCTATTGAATTGTGGAGGATTATTGAAGAGGGTCTTCATATTGGAGATCAAACCAACCTAACGAGAAGAGAAGTTGTGGACAGCCAGTTGAATGCCACCGCTCTCCACATGATACAGCTGGGTGTGGGTCCCAAGGACATGCCACACATTGAACATCTCAACACAGCTAAAGAAGCTTGGGATGCTCTTACGAATCTCTTTGTTGGAAATGAAAGCATGAGAAGGAACAGGTATGATGCCCTTAGTAATGAATCTGAGGGATTCTACATGTTGGATGGTGAAAACCATGAGGACATGTATAGAAGACTCAAGGGCATCGCAACAACATTTTGAAAGCATGGGGCCACTCACATTGATGATGCATGGATAAAAAGGAAATATGTGAGTGCCTTAATGCCTTTCAATCCAACGGACTTGGAGAGCCTGCAAGGTAGACATAACTATCATAAAATGACATCCAATGAAGTCATGCAAAAAATGGCGTCATTCAAAGTGGCAGTAAAGAATGCTGAAGATGCCCGTGCTCGGGCCATTGGAATGCAAAAGGGTGTCAATGTGGCTCTCAAAGCCAATGTTGTTGAGCAAGAGGAAGATGAAAGAACTTTTGAGGAGGCATCCATGGACTGCCCCGATGAAGTCAAACGTGCTCATGGTGAGTACATGGCGTTTTATGCAAGGAACTTTTGGAAGGACCCTGCCAAAGCCAAGTCGGAACTTGAGCGCAAGAACGGGTCAAATGGAAGAAGAGAAAGTGGCCCAAGATTGAGAACTTGCTACAACTGTGGAGATAGAATGCACTTTGTAGTTGAGTGTCCGTATCAAAATAGAGAAGACAATGGTGGCAATCTCATTCTTAAAGAGAAATCTAAAGCACCTAAGAAGAAGCCATTTATTAAGAAGAATGGCCCCTTCAAGAAGCAACCCAAGATCGTCTTAGTTGCACAAGAAGAATACTCCTCTACAAGTGAAGATGAAGAGGATGATGATAGTTCCCGCAAGGTGGCTGCTATAGCCACCACATCGACTCCTTCATCTCTCTTCGACTCGCCAAACGAGAACATCATCAACAACAACGCCACTTGCCTAATGGCAAGAGGGTCCAAGGTATCAACTTCTAGCTCTTCATTTCCTAAGACTAACATAATTTTGGATATGGATGATCATGATAGTCTTAAAATGAAAGAAGAAGTTATTGCTTTGGATACCTTTTTCACTAACCTAGAAGGTGAGCACAAACTCCATTTTGATGCTATTATGAGTCAACTTGCTCAAGCCGAAAATCTTCTTGAAGAAAAGGGCAGAATTGAAAGAGAAGATGCCTTGGAGATAGCTTCTTTGAAGAATGCCTTGGAAGAGGAAGAGGAAGCTCGAGTACCTTTTGAAGAGAGACTCGAATCCACTGAGGATTCACAAGAAGAAGCTGTAGCTCAGCTCATCAAAGAACGTGACCATGCTCTTGCCAAGGTAAAGAAACTAAAGAAATAAAAGATTGACTTTGGGGCTGTTCATGCTAGACTTTTGGAGAAGTTTGACAATCTTGAAAGTGCTCACAAGGAATTGAAGAGTGATCATTCTACTTTAAATGAGTCTCATGACCAGCTCCAAACTCAATTGAAACGCTATGATGTGCCAAGTACCTCCACTTCATCCTCTAGAAAAGAAGACCTTGCAAGAAGTTCTCAACACAAAGGTAAAGGAGTTATTGATGAGATACTGAGCAGGCAAAGGACAAACAATAGTAAAGAAGGTCTTGGTTACATACCCAAGACAAAGAGCAAGAAAAACAACAACAAGAAGAAGAAGAAGAGCAAGACTGCTCAAACAAAGACTAGCAACATTACCAATGACAAGACTCATTATGATGGTTTTGCAGGGATCAACAATCCTAACTTTGAACTATACTGCGATTATTATGGTGATGTTTATGCTAGTTATGTAGGGCCTTATGACTGTTACATTCCTTGGTCTATTTGGGTTCCCAAGACCCTTGTCACTAACATGAGAGGACCCAATTAAAAATGGGTACCTAAAACCAAGAAGTAATTTTCTTGCAGGGCTATGCTTCTGGTGGTTCTAAATGGGTACTCGATAGCGGTTGCACGAGTCATATGACCGGAAGCAAGGAGATCGTCATGAAGATGCGGCCAAACCATGATCACATAACCGTCTCCTATGGTGACAAGTCAAAATCTGAGGTATTGGGTCTCGGCAAAGTTGTGGTGGCTCACGATATCTCTCTCGTGGACATCATGCTTGTTGAGACCCTCGGGTGCAACTTACTTTCAGTTCGCGCCCTTGGTAAGATGGGCTTTGCAGTTTATATTGATACTGATTTGGTGGTACTCTTGTGGAGCAAGTCTCTAAAAGTCGCTTTCGTGGGATATGTCGAAAATGACCTGTACGTGGTGGACTTTTCGGGGAAAACCACTACATGCCCGATGTGTCTTTTCGGAAAGGCTCACGCGGGTTGGCTATGGCATCACCGACTAGCCCATGTCAATATGAGAACTTTCCAAAGTCTCAAAAAGGGTGGCCACATCCTTGGTCTAAAAGAAAATGTCTCCTTTGCCAAAGATCGTGTTTGCAGGGCGTGTGTTGAAGGGAAAATGCATGACTCACCTCATCGAAGGAAACCTATTATCTCATCAAAAAGGATTTTGGAGCTCCTTCATGTGGACCTATTCGGACCTCCATCTCATGCAAGCCTCGGTGGGAAGAAGTATTGCCTAGTGATTGTTGATGATTACTTAAGATACACTTGGGTTTATTTCTTCAAGTTGAAGATTGAAACTCAACAAATAGTCATCGAGGTTCAACGTCAACACAACGTCCCCATTCTGGCTATAAGAAGTGATAACGGCTCTGAGTTCAAGAACTACACCTTAAATGAGTTCCTAAGTGAAGAGGGGATAAGACACCAATATTCCGCTGCGTACACCCCCCAACAAAATGATGTAGCTGAGAGGAAGAATCAAACTCTAATGGATATGGCAAGATCAATGTTAGCCGAATTTAAATCTCCATATAACTTCTGGGCTGAAGCAATCTCTACTGCTTGTCATTCATCCAACCGATTATACCTCCGCAAGATCTTGGACAAGACCTCGTATGAAATACTTACCGGTAACAAGCCAAACATCTCATACTTTCGGGTATTCAGGTGTAAGTGTTTCTTTCTTATCAAGGGAGTTCGTTTATCTAAGTTTAAATCTAAGGCTCTGTAAGGTATTTTTGTTGGTTATGGTGCCGAATCTCACACTTATAGAGTCTACAATAAGCTCTCCGGAACTATTGTAGAATCTTGTAGTGTGGTGTTCGAGGAAAATGACGGTTCTCGTACGGAGCAAGTTGGTGTTTGTGATGCAGATGTTGAAATACCCCAAGATGCCATAAGAAGAATGGGCGTGGGATTTTTCTGCCCCATTGGGGAACCCCTTATGGCGGATCGGGAAGGACAATGCTCTTCCCATGAAGAGGCCTCATCTACACAGGCCCAACAAGTTCCCACCACGGGAGCAAATTCTGCACCATCTCCATCAACTACTGAAGGTCAAGCTGTTCCAGAAAATGCCAGGCCGTATTATCCGGTGAATGCCAGATTATCCGGCCACCCTGCTCCAGCTGACCATATTGCTCCTGGTGGTGAAGATATCAACGCAAGCTCCAGGTCGGATTTTCCGGCAAGCCCCAGATTATTCGGCCCCTCGCCAGTTCAAGCAAACCCTAGGTTTCCTGATGAAGCTGCTACAAATACTCCCAGGCCGGATTATCCGGCCTCTCGATCGGCCAGATTATCCGGCCCTAACTCTCCAGTTCAGCAGCCTCCTGTTACGGCTGCTGATTCACCTCAAGGGCACGCGTCACCACCACCCGCTGCTGATATTCCAGTTCCTGATCAAGGTCGTGTACATGCTTCCAATGAAGATTCAAGCGATGAATCTACTCCTCCAAGAGACAACAAACTTATTGAACTTCGTCGCAAGGCTCGAGCTGATCGAAACCTTGAGTTGAGAGGTCACACTCTCGACAAAGTTGTTGGTGATCTTCGACGAAGGGTTTCTACAAGAAGAGAATTGGCCAGTTTTGGTGAACATCAAGCTCATATCTCTATGGTGGAACCTAAGAAGGTCTTTGAAGCTCTTGAAGACCCAGACTGGGTTGTTGCTATGCATGAAGAATTGAACAATTTCAAGCGCAACAAAGTCTAGAAACTCGTGGAGAAACCCAAAGAGTGCCGCAATGTTATCGGCACCAAGTGGATATTCAAAAACAAGCAAGACGAGAATGGCATTGTTGTGAGGAACACGGCAAGACTTGTGGCACAAGGTTACTCCCAAGTTGAGGGCATTGACTTCGGCGAGACCTATGCTCCAGTGGCTCGCCTTGAGTCCATCCGTATCCTTCTTGCTAATGCTGCTCATAACAATTTTAAGTTGTAGAAAATGGACGTCAAGAGTGCCTTCCTTAACGGTCCTCTACATGAGTTGGTATACGTAAAGCAACCCCCGGGGTTTGAGGATCCTAACTTTCCGAACCATGTCTACAAACTCGATAAGGCACTCTATGGCCTTAAACAAGCCCCACGTGCGTGGTATGAGCACCTTAAAGAGCTTTTGTTAAATCGTGGCTTCGAAGTTGGGCAAATCGATCCACTCTTTTTACTAAGAAGGTTAAGGGGGAGATCTTCGTATGCCAACTATATGTAGACGATATCATCTTTGGTTCTACTAATAAAGCTTTTAATGATGATTTTTCAAAGCTTATGACTGACAGGTTTGAGATGTCCATGATGGGGGAATTACGGTTCTTATTGGATTCGAGATCAAGCAACTAAGAGAAGGAACCTTTATTAATGAAGCAAAGTACATCTAGGACATGCTCAAGAGATTCAAGTTTACGGATCTAAATGGTGTCGCCACTCCGATGCAAACAAAATGTCATCTTGAACTTAACCCACATGGTAAAGATGTGGACCAAAAGGTATATCGGTCCATAATCGACTCTCTTCTTTACCTCTGTGCATCTAGACCTGATATAGTGTTGAGTGTGGGGGTGTGTGCAAGGTATCAAGCAGCTCCTAAAGAAAGCCACTTAGTGGCGGTCAAGAGGATCTTTCGATATTTGGTTCATTCCCCCAACTTTGGTCTCTGGTATCCCAAGGGCTCCAATTTCTCTTTATGTGGTTATACTGACTCAGATTGGGCTGGTGATAAGGATGATCGGAAATCCACTTCTGGAGCTTGTCACTTCTTGGGAAGATCTGTTGTTTGTTGGTCTTCTAAAAAGCAGAATTGCATATCCCTCTCCACTGCCGAGGCTGAATATGTTGCTGCTGCCAGCGCTTGCACACAATTATTGTGGATGAGGCAAACTTTAAAGGAATACGGTGTCAATTGTGACAAAGTGCCTCTTTTATGTGATAATGAAAGTGCAATAAAAATTGCGTACAATCCTGTTCAGCACACAAGGACGAAGCATATTGAGATTCGGAATCATTTTATTCGAGACCATGTTGCTCGCGGCGATATTGATCTATCCTTTATGAGCACGAAGAACCAACTTGCAGATATATTTACAAAGCCACTTGATGAAGCAAGATTTTGCTACTTGAGGAATGAGCTAAATATCATTGATTCCAGGAGCTTGTCTTGATTACCCATGCACTCACTCGTACATCTCAATCCTTCTTAGGTCTAGGTGTGGGCATGGATATAGGGGGAGTGTTGTCCTAACTCATTGGGCTAACCCTCCCCCCATAATGCCAAAAGTAAGTTAAATCATTTCTCTTAATATCATTTTGTGATATGTGAGCTTATTGTGAGTATTGGTCGTGAACCCAAGATATATCTTCGCGGTGTCACACCATACACTCCAACAAGGTGGCCTCGGCCACCGCCCTCTCCCTTGAGGAGAATTGGATCTTTTTGGATGTTCTTTGCTCTCTCATCTTCTTATGGGAATCACACTCAATCTTGGCTTTTATTTGATTTGGATTTTGCAATTTTGAGTGTCTAGTACCATCTCAGTTTGGCTCTCTTAATCCTAAGCCTTTCCCTACCCCTAAGCCATCTCTTCTAGCACACAAGTCCCTTGTACACCTTGTGGGGGTGATGTTTGGGGACGCGGGGGCCTGGTTCTGTGTTCAACAGACTCCCAGATTTGAGGCCGCATAATCCGGCCCAAGTATAGGCCGGATAATCCGGCCCTGGCGGATTTCATCTTAAAGGTCAGGGATCGGGGGGAAGGGCTCATAGCGAGCAGCACTTCTTCCCCAACCCTCTCCTCCTCCTCAGCCGCCGCCTGCCGTCCCCCACCCTCCTCGGAGCCTCTCCGGCCACCGGATTTTCCGGGCCTCCCCGGATCTTCTTCTCTGCGCCTCCGGGTACCTTCTCCTCCGTGTTCTTCCTCTAATGAGTGAGGGTAACTCCCTCTCTCCCCATCTTTGGCTAGATGTGTAACTTGTTGGGTGGAACGTTGTCTCGAAGGATGTGTTTTCGCATAGAAATAATAGTCTTGAAGTTTCTAGGACCGATCTACTTTTTTGCATTCAATCTAGGTGAAATCGAAATTTTTTGCAGGGCCGGATTATCCGCCCCTGGCCAGGCCGGATAATCCGGACTGATAGATTCGATTCTAGTTCAGTTTCACTATGGAGTATGCATTGAGTAGTTTTGTCCTATGAACCTTTTGACTATTTTTTCCATGCTCTCTCCTGGACTTGTGTTTATGCTTATCCCCTTGCTATCGCCCTTATTCTCCTCACATGTGGTTCTAGTGTTCCCATGACCTACACGCGCCACCCTCGCGCCAAGTACTTTCGGGACGATGGACAAGGTAACTTAGTGGATGAAGTTGAGTTGAGGAGAAGAAAGAACAAAGAGAAGCGCATGGCTGAACAAGCAAAGAGGACTAGGAAGGGGGTGTCCAAGAGGAAGGGCAAGGAGCCCAAGATCAACTACAGGACTTTGGATGCGGTCACCTTTTCCGCCATCCGTCACCGTGACTTGTTTGCTGAGCTGCCTAGTGATGATGAGCTAGGGGATACTCCTTTTTGGTGTGCAGAATAGAAGGGCATCTATGAATATGTGTATGCAAGGCTGAACATTAGGCCTATGCACCCACTGGTACTTGCTAATGCTTTGGAGAAGGCTCATCTTGTGGATGCGATGTATGTGGCTGAGAGGATGGGGTTGCACCATCTCATGTGTCTCCAGTGCTCCTTTGACTCTGAGGTGGTGAAGCAGTTCTTCTCCACTTTGGTTATTTGTGGGGATGAGCGTCGCGCTATGAAGTGGATGACTCATGACATGCCGATGACTGCTGATTTTCACGTGTTTGCTGAGGTTCTTGGATACTCTTTCCGCAACAGGGATAGAGCTAGTGGCCATCGCATCATCACCCAGCTGAAGCCCAACAAAGATGCAGCTCTCTCTCCTTGCACTATGGACAATGGCATTGTGGGCATTGTGGCTGGCCTTGCTCCCATCTATGCTGCCTTAGTGGGTCTCTTCCATGACTCCATTACACTGAGTGGGGGCAACAATGACAGCATCCGTGGTCACCTTGTTCAGCTACTTCAATTTTCTCATGAGGCCGCCTCTTGCGAGGACGAGTCTGTGCAGTACAGGCTGGATGTCATGGTCTTCATTTACCATGAGCTGTGTGATGCTATGTTCAATCGTCTGTCCATTCCATATGCACCCTACATTATGATGCTCATCCGGCACCTGCTTCCTGCTGAGGAGTTCCACATTGACTCGGTGCACAAGGCCAAGAAGATCTACAACAAGGTTCAGAAGACCTCTCACCCCTCCTCTGCTCCTGAGGGCCTCATGAGGGATGCTCGCCGGCCACCTGTGCCTCCTGTTGCCCGTGAGATCAAGGATCTGAACTGGTTCCAGCGTAACATACTCTGCATGGGCGTGGACACGTGCAAGGGTCAGTACGAGGCATACAAGCAGCGCCATGAGTTGGCTCACTCCTAGCAGCTCATTCTCCACCATCTGTCCGGTGCTTCAGGTGATCCTCTGTCTCCTACACCTCCCACTCCGTATGCTCGGTGGAACTCTTCCTCCGGGTTGAACTATGGTGAGCTAGAGCGTCACTTGTTCCCCTCTGCACCTGCTGCTGATGATGAGGATGAGGAAGGTGACACCGAGGAGCTTGAAGATGATGATGAGGATGAGAATGAAGACGAGGATGAGGACGAGGACTACGAGTGATCCCGTGGGGCACTAGCATCGCTCTTCTCCCTATTTGGTGTCTTGATGGCAAAGGGGGAGAAGTATTTCTATTAGGATATCCGTGGATTTGCATGGGTCGGGCATAAGCACTTGCATTTTTCTATTCATCTTTATTCGTTGTTTCCTTGCTTATGCACATTTAGCGTTGAACTTTATATTTGTGGTTTATGGTTGTTTGAGACTCTATGTGGTTGTCTGGATTATTGTGCCTATGGATTTCATCTCATGGATCATGCTCATGGAGCTATCTATGCATATCCTATTGCTGGAGGTTTTATCATGGAAGGCGCTTATATTGGTTATCCGATCTATCACGGAAGGCGCTTATATTGGTTATCCGGTAATCATTGTGGCTTATGTCAAGGATGCTTTCTCTCTACCTCGGTAGTATGTTTATATTGCTCGTATGTCTATGGAATAGATTCACCTATTTGTGTGCACTTGTATTCCAATGCAAAATTCTATTATGCACACATTGAGGGGGAGTATCTTTCATAGTTATTACTGTTTGTCTTGTGACTTTCTCCTACAAATCCTAGTATTGTCATCTAACACCAAAAAGGGGGAGATTGAAAGAACATTTCATGTTTTCCTATGTTTTGCGTGTTAGATAACAATACTGTGGAGATTATTCATGTGCGCTAAGTGTGCAGGAAGCTTTGAGGGGGGGCGGATTATCCGCCCCACTAAGGGCCGGATAATCCGGCCTACCTCATTTCTCAAAAGGAGCCAAGGCACGTCGCTCGGTATCTGGTCGGATTTTCTCCCGGAAAATCCGAACTAGGGCGGTTTTTCCTCCCCAGGCCGGATAGTCCGGCTGTCACACGGGCCGGATAATCCGGCCCCCAGTTTTCGAGCAAAGGGAGCCAAGGCGCGTCGCTCGGTATCCGGTCGGATTTTCTCCCAGAAAATCCGAACTGGGGCGGTTTTTCCTCCCAGGCCGGATAATCCGGCCTTCGCAGAGGACCGGATAATCCGGCCCCCAGAAGTTGATCAAGGGCAAGCTCGGCGCGACACTCTGATAGGGGGCAGATTATCTGCCGGATATTCCGAGTCTGGGGTGGTGTTTTCCCTAGACCGGATAATCTGGCCATCACTTGGGCCGTATAATCCGGCCCTCAAAGTGTCCAACGGCTGGTTTATGCAGGGGGTTATAAATACCCCTTCTTCCCCAACGTTCAGAACTCTTGATTCATTCGAAATTGTCCAGACATTGTGCAAGAGCTCTCATTCTCGATCTCCCACTTCACCCACCCGAAGGTCTTGTTCTTTGGGGGAATTGAAGGAGGAGAAGTTCATCATCATCACGAATCAAGCGCTTCAAATCCTCTCCATTCACTTGGAGAAATCCCTGATCTAGTATTCTTGTCAATACCTAGATCTTGTTTATTGTATTTGATAACTTTGTTCTTGTGGCAGCTTGTTGTCATTTAGGGAGCCTCCAAGTTGTTGTGGAGTTGTTGCCCCGCTAGTTGTGTAAAGGCGCCGGTGCCCGCCTCGAAGGGTACCTATAGTGGAAAGGTGGATCAGGCCTTTGGTGGCGAGATCCATCGGAGAACAGGGTGAGGCCTATTGTGGCGTGGTGGTCTTAGTACCGCCCACTCCTCCAACGCAGGCGTACTTCCCTTAACAAGGAAGGAACTGCGGTCAAACAAATCCTGAGTCTCCGCGTGCTTCACTTCGGTTTGCCCGTTCCTCTTCCACTCGCTCTTTACTCGCTAGTAGATACGTTTGCATATAGGGAAATTCCACCTAATAGTTTATCTAGAGAATTTACCCTTTGTGCTGAGCCTAAAATTGAAAAAGTATTAAAAATTGGTGTAGCACCTATTCACCCCCCTCTAGGTGCCCATACGATCCATTTCAATTGAAAGAACATTTCATGTTTTCCTATGTTTTGCGTGTTAGAAAACAATACTGTGGAGATTATTCATGTGCGCTAAGTGTGCAGGAAGCTTTGAGGGGGGCCGGATTATCTGCCCCACTAAGGGCCGGATAATCCGGCCTACCACATTGCTCAAAGGGAGCCAAGGCGCGTCGCTCGGTATCCAGTCGGATTTTCTCCCGCCTCCCCGGATCTTCTTCTCCGCGCCTCCGGGTACCTTCTCCTCCGTGTTCTTCCTCCAATGAGTGAGGGTAACTCCCTCTCTCCCCATCTTTGGCTAGATGTGTAACTTGTTGGGTGGAACGTTGTCTAGAAGGATGTGTTTTCGCATAGAAATCATAGTCTTGCAGTTTCTAGGCCCGATCTACTTTTTTGCATTCAATCTAGGTGAAATCGAAATTTTCTGCCAGGGCCGGATTATCCGCCCCTGGCCAGGCCGGCTAATCCGGCCTGACAGATTCGATTCTGGTTCAGTTTCACTATGGAGTATGCATTGAGTAGTTTTGTCCTATGAACTTTTTGACTATTTTTTCCATGCTCTCTCCTGGACTTGTGTGTATGCTTATCCCCTTGCTATCGTCCTTATTCTCCTCACATGTGGTTCTAGTGTTCCCAAGACCTACGCGCGCCGCCCTCGCGCCAAGTACTTCCGGGACGATGGACAAGGTAACTTAGTGGACGAAGTTGAGTTGAGGAGAAGAAAGAACGAAGAGAAGCGCATGGCTGAACAAGCAAAGAGGACTAGGAAGGGGGTGTCCAAGAGGAAGGTAAAGGAGCCCAAGATCAACTATAGGACTTTGGATGCGGTCTCCTTTTCCGCCATCCATCACCGTGACTTGTTTGTTGAGCTGCCTCGTGATGATGAGCTGGGGGATACTCCTTTTTGGTGTGCAGAACAGAAGGGCATCTATGAAGATGTGTATGCCAGGCTGAACATTAGGCCTATGCACCCACTGGTACTTGCTGATGCTTTGGAGAAGGCTCATCTTGTGGATGCGATGTATGTGGCTGAGAGGATGGGGCTGCACCATCTCATGTCTCTCCAGTGCTCCTTTGACGCTGAGGTGGTGAAGCAGTTCTTCTCCCCTTCGGTTATTTGTGGGAATGAGCGTCGCACTATGAAGTGGATGACTCATGACAGGCTGATGACTGCTGATTTTCACGTGTTTCTGAGGTTCTTGGATACTCTTTCCGCAGTAGGGATAGAGCCAGTGGCCACCGCATCATCACCCAACTGAAGCCCAACAAAGATGCAGCTCTCTCTCCTTGCAGTGTGGACAATGGCATTGTGGGCACTGTGGCTGGCCTTGCTCCCATCTATGCTGCCTTAGTGGGTCTATTCCGTGACTCCATTACACCGAGTGGGGGCAACAATGATAGCATCCGTGGTCACCTTATTCAGCTAATTTCTCATGAGGTTGCCTCTTGCGAGGACGAGTCTGTGCAGTACAGGCTGGATGTCATGGACTTCATTTACCATGAGCTGTGTGATGCTATGTTCAATCGTCTGTCCATTCCCTATGCACCCTACATTATGATGCTCATCCGGCACCTGCTTCCCGCCGAGGAGTTCCACATTGACTCGGTGCACAAGGCCAAGAAGATCTACAACAAGATTCGGAAGACCTCTCACCTCTCCTCTGCTACTGAGGGCCTCATGAGGGATGCTCGCCGCCCCCCTGTGCCTCTCGTTGCCCGTGAGATCAAGCAGCTGAACTGGTTCCAGCATAACATACTCTGCATGGGCGTGGACACGTGCAAGGGTCAGTACGAGGCATACAAGCAACGCCATGAGTTGGCTCACTCCCAGCAGCTCATTCTCCACCATGTGTCCGGTGCTTCGGGTGATCCTCCGGCTCCTACACCTCCCACTCTGTATGCTCGGTGGAACTCTTCCTCCGGGTTGAACTATGGTGAGATGGAGCGTCAATTGTTCCCCTCTGCGCCTGCTGCTGATGATGAGGATGAGGAAGGTGACACTGAGGAGCTTGAAGATGAGGATGAGGATTTGAATGAAGACGAGGACTACGAGTGATCCTGTGGGGCGCTAGGATCGCTCTTCTCCCTTTTTGGTGTCTCGATGCCAAAGGGGGAGAAGTAGTTCTATTAGGATATCCGTGGATTTGCATGGGTCGGGCATAAGCACTTGCATTTTTCTATTCGTTGTTTTCTTGCTTATGCCCATTTAGCGTTGAACTTTATATTTGTGGTTTGTTGTTGTTTGAGACTCTATGTGGTTGTCTGGATTATTATGCCTATGGATTTCTATGCATATCCTATTGCTGGAGGTTTTATCATGGAAGGCGCTTATATTGGTTATCCGGTATATCACGGAAGGCGCTTATATTGGTTATCCGGTAATGATTGTGTCTTATGTCAAGGATGCTTTCTCTCTACCTCGGTACTATGTTTATGTTGCTCGTATGTCTATGGAATAGATTCACCTATTTGTGTGCATTTGTATTCCAATGCAAAATTCTATTATACACACATTGAGGGGGAGTCTCTTTCATAGTTATTACTGTTTGTCTTGTGACTTTCTCCTACAAATCCTAGTATTGTCATCTAACACCAAAAAGGGGGAGATTGAAAGAACATTTCATGTTTTCCTATGTTTTGCGTGTTAGACAACAATACTGTGGAGATTATTCATGTGCGCTAAGTGTGCAGGAAGCTTTGAGGGGGGCCGGATTATCCGCCCCACTAAGGGCCGGATAATCCGGCCTACCTCATTGCTCAAAGGGAGCCAAGGCGCGTCGCTCGGTATCCGGTCGGATTTTCTCTCGCTGGAGCGGCTTTCCTCCCGAGGCAGGATAATCCGGCTGTCGCATGGGCCAGATAATTCAGCCCCCAGTTTTCGAGCAAAGGGAGCCAAGGCGCGTCGCTCGGTATCCGGTCGGATTTTCTCCCGGAAAATCCGAAGGGGGTGGTTTTTCCTCCCCAGGACGGATAATCCGGCCTTCGCAGAGGACCGGATAATCCGCCCCCTAGAAGTTGATCAAGGGCAAGCTCGTCGCGACGCTCTGATAGGGGGCGGATTATCTGCCGGATATTCCGAGTCTGGGGCGGTGTTTTCCCCAGACCGGATAATCTGGCCCCCAAAGTGTCCAACGGCTGGTTTATGCAGGGGGTTATAAATACCCCTTCTTCCCCGACGTTCAGAACTCTTGATTCATTCGAAATTGTCCAGACATTGTGCAAGAGCTCTCATTCTGGATCTCCCACTTCACCCACCCAAAGGTCTTGTTCTTTGGGGGAATTGAAGGAGGACAAGTTCATCATCATCATCACGAATCAAGCGCTTCAAATCCTCTCCATTCACTTGGAGAAATCCCTGATCTAGTATTCTTGTCAATACCTAGATCTTGTTTATTGTATTTGATAACTTTGTTCTTGTGGCAGCTTGTTGTCATTTCGGGAGCCTCCAAGTTGTTGTGGAGTTGTTGCCCCGCTAGTTGTGTAAAGGCGCCGGTGCCCGCCTCGAAGGGTACCTTTAGTGGAAAGGTGGATCAGGCCTTTGGTGGCGAGATCCATCGGAGAACAGGGTGAGGCCTATTGTGGCGTGGTGGTCTTAGTACCGCCCACCCCTCCAACGCAGACGTACTTCCCTTAACAAGGAAGGAACTGCGGTCAAACAAATCCTGAGTCTTCGCGTGCTATACTTCGGTTTACCCGTTCCTCTTACACTCGCTCTTTACTCGCTAGTAGATAGGTTTGCATATAGGAAAATTCCACCTAATAGTTTATCTAGAGAATTTACCCTTTGTGCTGAGCCTAAAATTGAAAAAGTACTAAAAATTGGTGTAGCACCTATTCACCCCCCTCTAGGTGCCCATACGATCAACGTTACCATCGCGACATCATATCGTGTCGTATGGACTACCACTCAGAGTCGTTGCGCTACCGCCAAAAAAACTTGCATAGTCCGGGCTGCCTCTCGAATCCAACACTTGGATTTTTATTGGTGAATTTGAGCCAGCCCTCCCGGGCGTCAACGGTGGCGATGGACTCGAATAGGTTGTAGGAGTGCGTCCTCCTTTTAGGCTACCTTCCCCTACGACACACATGGTTGCTTGAGGTATCGCAACTGCCACTCTATGGCGGTCACATGAGATGGCGGGACAGACTGTCCTAGCTCTCAAGCCACCACTTAAAGACGGAGCCAAAATTGCTGGTTCAGATCGACTGGACAGAGAGGAGTGACCTATCCTCTACCGCAGATATCTACATGGGCGCCGACTCGTTGATCTTCCGCATCGTCATACTTACGGGACTAGACTGAGGCCCCTGAGACTGCCACGTCGGACCGAGACCATGACGCCATTGACCAGTGCACCATGTGGAGGGCATTTATTTTTTGAATATGTACGCCTGTGGGCATACATTATTACTTGTATTTATAACGATAGCAATACAAAGTTGTTATGCATAGAAGTAACATAAAACAAGGAGAAAACAAATGGTTGAACAACTACAAATCGTCCTCGCCGCAACTACTAAGGGTCCAAATCCTTCGCTATCGTCGGAGAAGAAGATCACTAGTAGCCAGCCCACACTTTAACACTATCGGAACTCCAAGCCATAAGGTGTTAATGAGCCGCAATAACCACCAATCCTTTAAGACTGGATCTTACCCGCTGCTAAGGAACGTCGGCCAGAGGAACACTCTGAGCATCTTCAGCGCCAGATCCGAGGCCAGTGACACCCCGTCTATCAAGTAGTCGGATCCTCCACCATCAACCATAAACTAGCAGCAATCCGCACCACCATACCCCAAGGCCGCTGGGACCGGATCGATGACGAGATCAACACCACACAAAGCCAGAGCACACGCCCGGTGAAGACCATATCCCACAGGCTTCTCGACACCGTAAACGGAACCGAGATGGGATTGAAGCCAGGGTACCATTATTCAGGTTAGCGCATCCACCGCCAACTGAGATGTGCCACCACGACATCACAAAACACAAATCTTAGGGACCTTGTGATAGCACCAAACGAAGGTCCTGGGTCCCCACCCCCTCTAGCCCGCTGGAACAGCAGCCGAGGGGGCAAGGACCCATCGATAGTCGGCAGGGGAAGAAGTGGTGGCTAGGGTTTTTTCTGGAGGAGGAAGGGAGCGACAGGTCTATGGGGGGGGCGTCTTGAATAAGGTTAGTATCAAGATTATGTTTGAAAGAGTTATCTATTATATACTAAAAGCAATATAAGGGTGTTTTTCAAGCCACCACGTTGATCCACATCATCTGATTTATTTTGATAGTTAGATTTAAAATATGTGGCCAGGATTATATTAAGTGCGTAACCATGTAGTTCCTTTGACACGTCTCATGTATATACAAGATCGTTATGGACATATTCAAAAAAAGATCGTTATGGACTTCTAATACGTGCCCATATTGTTTCCTTTGAAACATGGACTCAGCTACCTTTTTGTTTTGTTTTGCCGTGAACACATCCCATATGAATATCTATCAAGTCCATTAAGAAAAAAGGTAAGAGTCCCTTCCAAAATAAAAGAGTAGGCCGATGAGCTAGCCCGGTCCGTTAGAAAAGAAAGGACGTTTAGGCAAGTCCGTTTAAAAATTGTTTGAAAATAAAACAGTAGACCAGCTAGAGGTCTAGGTGATCGTGTTGTACGAGGGGGGAGCACATATCAAAACTGATCGGTAGAGTCTCCATTCATTCAATCTGTATTTCCGTGTCAATACAGCTCTTATAAAGCTGGTCTAATCTAATCTAAGTCTAGGCTATCTAAGTAAACAAAAAGTTTTCACTGCATGCCTACATGCTAGACTATTAGTTATGACGTGACCTATATAGGAGTACATAATAATATATGAGAGTTACGTGATTTCATTGACCAGTGTATATTCGAGGCTCGATCTAGCACACCTCTAAAACAACTTGAAAAATGCGTGATTTTTATCTCTTCTCATAATATTTATTATTCTATGACGCTGCACCTATTCTTCATAATTTATGCCGTCAAGTCTTTTGTTCTGTCTAATAACAGGCATGTTGCAGTATATCGCCAAAAAATGTACGCATCAATGATGGTTGCCACGGCCTGGACAAAAAAGGAGAGTTGCTTCAAATTCTTTTTCCTCGACGGTTATATGTATGCCTCTTTTTTCTCATAGTCACCTCAATCTTTATATTCTTTCCGGGGAAGAAAATTCTATTCGACAACAGTCTTATTTGTTCGATACTCCCTCCTTCTCATAATACGTTGCGCATAATTTTACTTGCAAGTCAAACTTTGCATAGTTTGACCAGGAATATACAAAATAATATGAACATGTATGATATGAAATGCATATATTATGAAAATATATTTTAAGCCAATTCTAATAATATTAATTTGACATTGTATATTTTCATATTTGTATCAAACTATTTGGTCAAACATTGTAAAGATTGACTCTGATAAATCCTTATATGCAATATAAATTGGGATGGAGGGAGTACTAAAGTTAATGAAAAGTCTGACTTATATAATAGGGTTTGCAGTCCAGACAAGAAAATTATCCTTACATTTTATGTACATATTATCTTCTGTATCTCCCCATGTATATGCATGATCCAAATGGAGTTGATATCTACCTTACCTTAATTCAATTTCTATGTGCATGCACATTTATATGCATCATGTATTTTAAATTGTTTACTTTCCTATTTATTGGCCAAATAAAATAGCAAATCCTAGATACAAAAACCCAAAGGTGAATGATCTACATCAATATATTTTTGTTAGTATGATAACATGAAAGTTTCTTAACTCCCAAGGAAATCTAATGTAAGTTTTATCATGGTCTTGATATTTTACAAATCCCGAGATCAATATAGATAGATAGATGGAATAACTTTAGATCCACATAAAGATTAGTCTCATTGGTCCAAATCTTTGTAAACCATGATGTCTTACATCTCCCTGCATTCAATATCTCATCATTTCCATCCTTGATATATATATTGAAATGTACAAAGAAACCATGGTTATACATTTGTCTCAAAAACTACCATGGAAGTATTACTATAGTTTAATTTCATAGTACCGTTTTGTGGTCACACAAAATATCAAAAGAAATGATAGTATGAAAACAAAATATAGTATTAAAACTATGCTTGAGATAAGATATAAAAAGGGTGAGACAGATAGAGCAATGGAGCTCAAGACATGGATGGAGGTGGAAGTTCGATCATTGATAATTAAGCACATAATTGCATGGTACTGTTGATAGTATTGGCCAAGAGAGTTTAGCAACAAAGTTTCATCTTTAGTATAACCAATGCTGATCTTAAGCTTTTTCTAAATCTATTTTTTAATTTAATTCCTTAGAAATATTAGTCTAAGGTTTGTTTCATTTCTATTATCATAAGTATTTCTATTTTTATTTGTACATCGCTCAATGTGAGAGGAAATTTTAATTGAGTGGAATAACATATTGTAGTTGTATGGCGACACTACAAGGGTTTTGATGACCACCTTGGACATATTTTGGTGGTATCATGGGAATGGAAAATAATTCCTAGGTGAACAGACATGGTAAAACTAATGATTGATAATGATGTTGACAAATATTTTATTATACACCCATGTCAAAATAGATGGCAGTCTAGAAAGCATGCTCTTGCTTGGACTATGCATATGTGAAATAATAATTAGAATCGGGTATAAGAATAGGATGTCATAAATAACTACGCTATTATTCAAAATTGTGTGGTAATATATTTACATAAACATATCTAGCATATTTGCATGCTAGACGCTACAATAATTCTAAAATGTAATGCATTGTATTGCGGATAGTGATTACCAAGAATTTCAGGAACCATGGTTATAAGTGAGAGGAGAGTTATCTAAAATAATAGTTAAGGAAAAATATATCATTGTTTAGTTGGCCTTACCTATCTGTTAGGAGAAATTAGCAGATTGGCCGGTTCAATAATCAAGTAATATGTTGTTATTACATCAAAGCATAGTCATAATATTGAAGGTTCCATTAGCACCTGAACAAAAATTAATTTAGAGTTGTGTATTTTTGACAATGATGTTCTAAATTAAACAATAATTTACCCCTATATATGTAAGGTTCCATTTCCTATACATTTAAAGCACACTTTCTTGGCCGAGAAAGATAATCAATCTAGAAATTTCTCAACTAAGGGCTGATTAAATATTTTACTCTCACGTGTTATGTCCTATTTAGCATCAAATTTTCATGTCTTATTTAACATCATATATTTAGACACAATATAACCATGCTATTTTTGGCATATAATATTTTTAGACATACAAGAGACGCCCCCCTCGCATCTGCGAGGGCCATCATGCTAGTTTTGTGCTAAAGATACTACAAGAGTTTTGTTTGTCCTTTTCCACGAAGGGTGGTAGCAAATGAAATGAGAAACAAGAATGAGATGATTTAGAAAAAAAGTGGTCAAAGAATAATTAGATGTTTTCACTCTGCGTGCAACCACATAAATAGAGCGCCAATGGTCATACTCACTCCAATCCAAATTAATATTCTCCACTAGATTTGGATGTATCTAGCATTAAAACATAACTAGATACATTTGAATTTAGATAAATTTGAGAACGTTAATATAGATCGGAGGGAGTATTATAAATATACTCCAATAATTGCCAAATGTAAGACAATCACGCAGCTAAAACCTATAATCTTGACAGATAATTGGATTAATGGCGGCCCCTCCTTCCACGGGAGAACTGCTTCTTGAGGCACAAAAGATTCAAGAGGTGTGGAACTGGGGGTGCACAAAGTTCAGAAGCAAGAAACCACTAGGATAACATCCGATGATGCATAGTTAAACATATAAGTTTCTTGCATCTCAAATGTAAAGACAACCACGCATCTCACACCTATAATCTTGACAGATAACTGGACTAATGGCGGCACTTCTTTCCACAGAGAAACTTCTGCCTGAGGCACAAACGATTCAGCAGGTGTGGAATCGGGGGGTGCTGAAGTTCAGAAAAAATACCACTAGGATAACATCCGATGATGCATAGTTCAACAGATAAGTTTCTTGCACTACTTTACTTACGCCCCTAATTTTCCACTCCAAGAGGTCAAGATCATCAGAGCAGCACTCACGACATGCTTGAGGCTAATATCTTTCACGGCGAATGATGTAGACCATCATCTTCAGCGGTTCCTCGTTCTCTTCCAGCTCGAAGAGGCAGAGGTCCCGCTCCCGCAGGCGGTTGTCACGGACGAAAGACGGCCATCCCTTGAGAACGCTAAATCCAGGACTATTGTCTCGCTTGCGGCGACACAGCTCGGTGGGCCATGATCCCATCTTCCCCTCCCGCTGAAGCACCAAAGTGATCACCCTACTATTTCCACGACGACGGCCAGCAGCAAACTTCTCACCAAGATACCTAGCTGCATATTGCGTGCCAAAGTTCTGTTTATATATGTTAAAAGGGAAAATGTTAGAATGACAGAGACAGACATACTTGATATCTGATCAAAGGATACAGATGCAGTCGAGGACCTGATTGGCAACAATAGAAAATTGCTTTTACCAGAACTTAGTAAACTTACTAGCAGGGGAGTTTTCTGGCTCCCATGGTTATGGACATTGGACTTGTTTATAATAGCAACGTAAAAGGGCAGGTCTGACTCAATTTTCTCCAACACTTTCTTCTCCTGTGCTGGAGTTAGACAGGGTCTGCCAGCCTGCATGAAGGGAGGCTCCGAAGACCCCTCAGAATCATGAGAGACTCCATGTTCTTCATCTTCCAAAGAGTGCTCTTCAGCTGGAAAAGTTTTCACAAGAATCAGACAGATATAATGCAAACGGAAATGTGACACATGCATCCTAGCAGTGGCAACATCAGTATCATGCTGCCCTACCATCACTAGGTGGTTCCTCCTTAACACCGGCCATCTTTGTGCTTGTCCTTCCATTATTTGAGCCAATGTCAGTTCTTCCACCCCGCCGATGATCAATGTTCTCTTTGTGAAGGAGATGAACTGTGATTGTGAATCTTCTCTGCTTAACATTTTGCATTGGTTGAAAGACACATATATCACCCTCTCTAACATTGTTGTCGCGGACAAACTCGCCAAAAGAAAAGTTGCACCGACCAGCAGCATACACGCCAGATGGCCTGATATGGAACTTGCACTCCCAATTCTTGCTCTTCCTAGGAAGCTGGAGTATGACATTTGTATCTTCACATGGGAAGTACTTGAGCGCGTAATCCTTACGTATTCCTAATTGAAGAAGGGACAAAATGTGATATTGATACACTTGAGGTTGTCGTTTATCTAATATCTTAACTACTCGGGACTTAAGAAATTAAGACGGTAAACATGCCAAAATTGACTCTAACTGCAAAATAAGGCAAAAATACTTTTGATTTAGTAATGTTTTTCACGAAAAGATTCATTGATAGATAAAGAGAGTTCTGTATAACATATATACAAGCTCAAGAGAGCCGACATCCCGTACAACTCAACCCACTAGGTCTACTAGGCTGGCGGCCACAAGGCACGAAGACCCATCGCGCCGGCAGCAGCCCAATCTCGAGCCTCGGATCGAATCGTACCGAGAAGGGTACCCATGTTTGGTGACGCATTGCTGAAAACGACCGTGTTACGCTGCTTCCAAATCCACCGGACCGTCAACATGATCAGCGAAGACGTCCCTTTGCGCAGAGCGCGGGGGGTGGATGACGAAGCCTGCAGCCACCAGTCCACAAAGTCCCCTTTTCCATCCGGTGGTGTGGCCGTGGATCGAATCCAAGACAGAACCTCGTGCCAGATTGCCTTGGAGAAGGGGCAACCCACTAAGAGGTGAGTCATGGTCTCGTCCGCCTAGTCACATAGGGGCAGCGCAAAGGGTGAGATAGTCCCCGTCTCGCAAGGCGCTCAGCCGTCCAGCAGCGGTCCTGCAGGCCAACCAAAAGAAGAACTTGACCCTGGGTGGATCCCAGGTGCGCCAGTTCAGTTGCCAAGATCTCGATGTGATAGATCCCAGGAAGAGGAATTCGTAGCAGGATTTGGCGGAGTACTGGGCATTCAGTGTCCACAGCCAGAGCAGGATGTCTGGATTGGCAGACAACACGATGTCCCATACCCGAATCCAAAGCTGCACGTACTGCCATAGGGCAAGCGAACTCAGCACACCCTGAATGTCAAGGATCCATCTGCGCTCCAAAAGCGCCTCTTGCACCGTCCTGCGCTTCCTACGTGTTTGGGATTGTAAATTTAGGGGTATTGGCTTGTGCAACCGATGCGGTGCACGCCCTTGTCATTATATAGATGGTTACAATTAGGGTTACCAACCGATCCTACAATTATGGGAGAGATACGGTCGATGTATACACATAATACATGATCCTATACATATACGGCTATAGGTACATTGACACACCCCCTCGATCACAAATCATGAAGATTGAGATTGTATTTGAATAGCTCCTGTAGGCGCACAGGCAGTGGCTTCGTAAAGCCATCCGCAACTTGATCTTGGGAAGGGATAAATCGTATATCAAGCACCATGTGTGCCACGCAATCTCGGACGAAGTGAAAGTCAACTTCGATATGCTTGGTCCGGGCATGTAAAACTAGATTCGCCGACAAGTAGGTCACACCAAGATTATCACACCACAAGCAAGCTGAACGAGACTGGAAAATCCCAAGTTCACCGAGAAGAGACTGTACCCATATGATCTCTTCTGTAGCATTAGCCAACGCCTTATATTCTGCTTTAGTAATGGATCGAGAGACAAGTGGCATGTTTGCGTGCGCTCCAAGAGATCAAGTTGGATCCAAAGAAAACTGTGTAACCACCAATAGATTTCCTATCATCAGGACATCCTGCCCAATCGGCATCTGAGAAGGCACTCACCAAGGTGGAAGAGGACTGCGTATGACCATACTAGTAGATGCAGTGAGATTAAGATAACAAAGTATCCGTTTCACCGCCATCCAATGCACGCTGGTAGGGGAATGAAGAAACTAGCACACCTTGTTAATAGAATAAGCAATATCTGGGCGTGTAAGGACCAAGTACTGAAGGGCACCGATGGTACTGCGGTACTTGGTAGCATCATTGGGACTGAGAGCCTCACCAATAGAGAGGGACAGCTTGTCCAATGTGGACATCAGAGTAGAAGCACCTTTGCATCTAGTCATGCCAACACGACGAAGCAAATCATGAAAATACTTAGTCTGAGAAAGAGCAATACCATCCGAAGTGCGCTGTACCTTAATACCAAGGAAAAAATGCGAAGCACTGAGATCCTGGAGAGCAAAGGAAGCATGTAAGTCATGAAGCAAATCCTAAATAGCAGCCGAAGAAGAGCCAGTGACAATGATGTCATCGACATAAACCAGCACATAGGGAACTGTATCACCGGAGTCGAAGATAAATAGAGGTGTCGGCTCGTGAGGACTTAAAACCAAAATCTTGCAGCTTGGAACTCAGGCGAGCAAACCAAGCCCGAGGCGCCAGCTTAAGCCCATACAAAGCCTTCTGAAGCTTGCAGACAAAGTGAGGACGAGTCACATCCGTGTAACCGGGCGGCTAGCGCATACAAACTTCTTCCAGAACACCATGTAAAAACGCGTTCTGAACATCCAATTGACGAAGATCCCAACCACGAGAGACAACAATAGACAGTACAAGTCAAATAGTGGCCCGGCTTGACCACGGGACTGAATGTCTCCTCATAGTCAATGTCGTAGCACTGACGAAAACCCTTAGCCACAAGACGAGCCTTGTAGCGATCAACGTAGCCATCGGCCTTGTTCTTGACCTTGTAAACCCACTTGCAGTCAATGATGTTGTGATCACGGACCGGAGGAACAAGGGACCAAGAAACATTGGCGTGAAGAGCATCAATCTCCATATCCATAGCCGCCTTCCAATGCGAGGAGGAGAGAGCCACATCAAGGGACGCCGGTTCAGCATCGTGTGTGGCGGAGAGGCCTTACGTCACCGTGCCATCAATACAGACCAGTGGCTTGAGCTTGATGGTATGCAGCCGCGTGACCGGTCATGTCGGAGGAGGCAGTGAAGGAGGCGGGGGTGATGGTGTCACCGCCAAGCTCACAAACGGGGAGAGGCAAGCTGACGAGGGTGATGAAGAGCCAGCCGGGCTGCTGGGAGATGGGGCGATGAGGCGCCACTAGATGCGGATGAGGAGCCACCATAGGAGTCGTTGGCAGTGAGGTCAGCACCGCCATCGTGCGAGGTGTCACTCGAATCGTCGCTCGCGTCGACGTTGTCATGTTGAGCCGCATATGAAGCTCCAGGCTAGGCCGCATGTGGGGTTCCCGGGCCAGGAGGAGTACGTGCACCAGGAGCGTGGCCGGTCTGAGGGACGGGACCGAGGCCATGCACATCAGGCTGCATACCGTTTGTTCCTACCAGAAGTACCTCTTGCTGCAACAAAGGACTAGGAACAAAACCACGTGAGGCGGTATGATCAAAAGACATATGGCCATCATTAGTACATAGGAAAATAAATTCCTCAGAGAGAACACGAGGACTAGCGGTAGGAGCAGAATCCTCAAAGGGTAAAACATGCTTGTGAAAAATCACATGACGGGATATGTATATGCGTCCAGAGGAAATATCGAGGCATTTATATCCTTTATGAATCATACTATAGCCCATAAAGACACACCGACGGGAGCGAAATTGAAGCTTTCCTAGCGTTATATGAACGAAGATGAGGCCATCAGGCGCACCCGAAGACCTTGAGGAAAGAGTAGTCTGGTGTATGTCCAAAGAGAGGCGTGAGGGGTGTAGAGTTATCAATAACAGGGCTAGGTAGACGATTGGTCAAGTAGCTAGTGGTACTAAATGTTTCATCCCAGTATTTCAAATGAACATGGGAGTGAGCGAGAAGAGCAAGGCCCATCTCAACAATGTGACGGTGCTTGCGCTCGATGGCACCATTTTTTGGGTGGGTGTGGGGGAACGAGACACGATGATCGATGCCAATGTGCTGAAACAAGGAGTGGAGTTCACGATACTCACCACCCCAATCCGTTTGAACGGACATAATCTATTTACCTAGTTTGCACTCAACAAGGGATTGAAACTGGGTAAAGATAGGGAACACATCAGCTTTAGTTTTAAAGGGATAAAACCACACAAATTTACTAAAATCATCGATAAAGCTCACATAGTACTTAAAACCACCAGTAGGGGTAATGGTTGGACCCCATACATCAGAATAAGCAAGTTCAAGAGGTGAAGAGGAAATCTCATGACTATGATGATAGGGTAGCTGATGACTTTTGGCTTGTTGACATGCATCACAAACCGACACTTTATTTGTTCCCTTGGAAAAACCTAGATTATTTGACTGAAGAATCTGACGCACAACTGGAAACACCGGATGACCAAAGCGATGACGCCAAAGCTCCTGAGTGGGAGATAAGGCAAAGTAGGCGTGCTTCTTCGACAAAGAAGTGGACGCCGATAAGAGGGTATAGACCGCCCTCACATCCCCCGTGAAGAAGAGCCCTCTTCGTGACCCGATCCTTCACAAGAAAATACCAAGGATGATATTCCAAGAAAACATCATTATCAACAGCTAAGCGATGTACTGAAAGAAGATTTTTTGTAGCTGCGGGTATATGGAGGATATTTCTAAGAGAAATATCTTTAGCCGGGGTATTGATAGAGGATTAGCCAACATGTATAATGATCATACCTGACCCGTTAGCGGTTTGAACCTGATCGTGCCCCCGGTACTTGTCACGGAAGGTGAGGCAATCTAGCTCGCCGGTGATGTGGTCCGTCGCCCTATATCCATGTACCAAGGGCTTGCGCATGGATGTGGTGGGCGTACACAGCATGGCGCTCCTCCTCCTCTCTCTAGATGGAGTGATTGAACCTATTCCTGCATTGTAGTGCAGTATGTTTGAGCGTCTTCATATCTGACACTTCGGTCCACAGTTACTATTGCGGTTGTTGTTGTTCCTGCTGCCGCCACCTTGGTTGCGTTGCTTCTGTCCATTGTAGTCACGGAAGACGTAACCATGACCACCTTGGGTCGGGTGACCACCACCAGAGCCGCCGCCATAGCGGCCTGCATTGCCACCGAAGCGGCCGACATTGCCATCTTTGCTTCCACGGTAGCCACCGGGAACTGGTATCCACCGGTGCCTTGAGGAGGGTAGCCACCATTACCACCTGAAAGATTGGTATAGGCGACTAGAGGGAGGGTGAATAGGAGCTACTCAAATTTTAACTTCTTTTCAAGTTAAGGCTAAACACAAAGTAAGTTCTCTAGATGTGCACTAGGTGAGAGAACTTAAAGGAAGCTAGCAAGCAAGTAACAACAAGTAAGGAGTAGAGGATAGAAGTAACCGAGAGTAGACACGGAGATGTTTTCCCGAAGTTCCTTCCTTTTGAGGGGAAGTACATCTCCGTTGGAGGGGTGGGTGGTACTAAGACCACCAGCACCACAGAAGGCCTCACCCTATTCTCCCAAGCGCCCGCCTCACGGCAAGCACCCGATCCACTATGCGGTGACCTTGAAGGTGGCAACCGAAACCTTTACAAACTTGTTGAGAAGACCTCCACACACCAGAGTCTCCCAACACAATCCCGAAGCTTTACAACAAATGCCCGAGCTCCAAGATCGACCTCTTCCATCTAGGGTTCAAAGAACCCAAGAGTAACAAGATCCACAAAGGAAAACACGGGGGAATCAACTTTGCTTTGGTGGAAACCTAGATCAAGACCTCCTTCAGCAAGCCTCAAAGTATCAAGGAGATTGAAGGGCTAGGGAGGGAGATCTAGTAGAAATGAAGCTCAAGAACAATGGAGGAGAGAGATAAAAAAGTCCAACTTCTCGTTGGAGAAGAAGGCTCTATTTATACCCTCAAGAGGGATCTGCTACGTTGCAACCAGTTGCCAACCGGTAGTACCGGACTTATGAGCGGTAGTACCAGAAAACTGCGGTACTACCGGACAGGTACTACCGCTAACTAGAGCGGTGGTACCGGACGGGGGCGGTGGTACTGCTCAGTGGTACCGGGGAGAACAGAGGAGAGGCGCAAATCGCCACCGCGCCTCAGACTCCCGCGGTACCTCCAAGCGGTACTACCGGGCGCTGAGCGGTAGTACCGGTACTACCGGACAGCTCTGAGCAGAAAGCCACACGGCAAGGGCAGACTCCTCCTGAAAACTCCACCAGAGGAAAAGCTTGAGGTTTTGCAAAACAGAGATGATTCCACCCAAACTTTCCAATATGGACCCCCTTGATAGTACGGTGTTCCTATGACTCAAGCAAAAAGCCCTAGAAAAACTAAATCCCGAGAGAACATTTTAGAGGGTAACCGAAAGCCCTTTTCTTTGTAAAAAAACCTGTGACTCACTTAGCAAACGGTTAGTCCGACACATGTGTTGTTAACAAACATCAAAACATATATAGGATAGGAAATGCCCTTTCACCACCACTACCCTAATGATCATAGCAACTACCGCCACCATGGTAACCACACGCAGCAGCATGGGCTTGTGCGCCGAACTGACGGGAGCACGCCTGCTGTTGCAAGGTCTGCTTGGTGGTGATGAGATGGGAGTAGAAGTCTGACAGGGGCATGTTGCCTCCTTACATATTGTAGGCCTGATTCAGGGAGTTGTACTCCTCATCAAGCCCAGCAAAGATGTAGCCAATCAGCTCAGCGTCGTCGATGGGGCGGCCGGCCGATGCCATCTAGTCGGCCAAGCTCTTCATGCGGCTGAAGAAATCAGCAATAGACAGCTTGTTCTTGCGCGTCTATGTGAGCTGAACGCGGAGAAGATTCACATGGGCCTTGGATTGAGCCGCAAACGAAGCGGAGAGGGCGGACCAGACCGCCTCCGACGTCTTGAGGCCGATCACCTGAAGGTGGACGTCAGGCTCGAGGGACACTTGAAGGCGACCGAGCACTGCCTGGTCGTTGGTAAGCCACTCATCGTACTCCGGGTTGGAGATCTGCTTCTCGACAGGTTTGCTGTCGATCATCTTCGTGATCTTAATGGTCGAGGGGGGCACCGCAATGGTGCCATCTGCGTAGCCGAGGAAACGACAACCCCAAAGGATCGGCTCCTACTACGCCACCCAGATTAGGTAGTTCTCTCGGTTGAGGCGCACAGTGGGGTTGTTGTCGATGGTGTTGGCGGCGGCCGCCACCGAGGCGCTGGAGGAAGTCATCATCGAGGATGTTCTGGGAAGACTTGATCTTGATACCATGTAAATTTAAGGGTATTGGCTTGTGCAAACGATGCGGTGCACTCGCTTCTCATTATATAGATGGTTACAATTAGGGTTACCAACCAATCCTACAATTATGGGAGAGATACCGTCGGTGTACACACATATATAGGATCCATACATATACTGCTATAGCTACATTGACAGGGATACGTGCGAAGAGTGTTGGCGCCATCTCTCGGACAGTTTGCCCGTCGAGCCAACGGTCAAGCCAGAATAGCGCCGTCTCCCCATCACCGACCCTCATCGTGGTGGATGCGTCAAACACCTACAACTCTTGCTCAGAGAAGCGCACATCTAGGCCACGCCAAGGCCGTATCGGGTCTGTCCGCATTCTCCAAATCCAGCGGGTGCGTAGACTGGTCGCGGTGCGGGCGAGGTCAGGGACCCCAGGCCTCCAAGGTGCTTCGACCGGCACACCCTCTCCCAGTTGACATGTCAGTGTCCACTGTTGGACTCGACCCTCCCAGTCCAGAGGAAGCCCCTCGCGATCTTCTGGATCTGTTTGAGTGTCTGCTTGTTGAGCCCCAACACGATGATCTGGTGTAGGGGGATCGCCATGAGAACCGACCTAACCAGCGCTAGGCGCCCAGCTTATTCGCAATACTATCCACCAGGGGTTGGAGAGCCGCAGCAGATACCCGTCGCAGTGATAGGGGAATCCCCAGGTACTTGACCGGGAATGGCGCTAGCCAACATCCCATAGCTGCTGCAGCCTGTAGGGTCTCCTTGTCGGAGCATGCAATCGGGAAAATTGAGCACTTATCATAGTTAGAGCGAAGTCCTGAGACTTCTCCAAAGAGTGGCAGGAGAGCGCGCACGGTGCGCAGCTCTGTCTCATCCGGATGGCAAAAGATGACCACGTTGTCCGCGTAAAGGGAGACGGTCATCACCAGCTCGTGGGGGGGCGACCCGCTTCAGCAGGCCGAACTCTAGGGCTCTAGCCAGCACCTTGTTGAGCGTGTTGATGAACAACATGAACAACATCGGCGACAGGGGGTCCCCCTGTCTCAGGTTTAATTATGTAAATGCATTTTCTCTAAAAATAACCTTCAGAGGCCTGTGAGAGTTAGAACAAGAACCCTGACTTTCTTAAATCATATCATGTCCAGAAAATATTGATATAACTACAGATAATGATTAGCTCACACAAAATTCGGATTGTAATACTAACGTACCAGTCTACCATTCTGTATCATGTCGCTCTTCTTCATCACTACAACAAGCACTGGAATTTCAGGTCGAATTTTCTTTACAAGTGCATGTATTTCCATCTCCTGTGCCTCTGTAAAATTGCAACGCCCTGATAAGACATAATCATCTGAAAGCATGTGGCGACCATCTGACTCCACAGAATCATCTAGAGATGGATTGTCTTCTTCTGCACATCAGTTCAACAGTTAGAAAACATGTGGTGGAGGGTGACAGACTCAAAGTGAGTAAACACAACTTAACCTGAAAATTCCTCAGAAGTGTAAGATAATGCAGCCGTCTTCGCTGATTCACAATAACGGCATGAGCTTTCCTTTGGGCATCCATCTGAATCTGATCCATCGTCTGATGATGACTGAGTAGTGCCATCGCGGGCACTGCTCGAATGATCAACATAGCGACTGTTTGGTTTTTTCACACCAGAGGCAGTTTCCTTCCCATCACAGCACAAGGCTTTCTCCTTGTCATTGGAATCAAATATTGTAACTTTAAAGCGGGCGTTTCCAAGGTAACGAAACATCAAGGAATAATTCTCTTCTATTTTATTGGCATGGACAAATGCCGTCCATCCTGACTGGAGGATTGTTCTCTTCATATTCTCAGTAACCCCAACATGAGATATGTTACCATTGGCGGCTTCTAGTTTGAAGTACCTGGGATCTTTCCTCCAAAGTACTTCACAAACCAGTCTAGTATGACCTGTAGCAAGTAGGAATTATTACACACACACAAAAAAAAGAACGAGGCCACGAAAAAAATAAGGCAGCTTTTAGGCAACCAACTGAACTTCGAAAGACAGAAGTAGCTCACCATGCTATGCATGAAGTTGCCATTAATCTGTCTTATATGAACCTACGGTTGCTTTGGCAGCATTCAAATGGATTGGTCATCTTTAATACCTCCTGTAAAATGGATCATATATTATGTCAGGTGGCAGGATTCATTGCGTAAGTAATGACACCCGAAAATCCCTCAAGATTCAAACCTTCTTTAACCTATGGCGGCAAGAAAAAACTATGGAATCAGAAAATAATTGACAATCACGCATGAAAAGGATGGAAACAGAAATTGAAACATAGTGCACTAAGCTTTGAGTGGTCTTTGAAGCATGTCTGTGCTACTCTCATCATTTTCTCCTAATAGACTTTGGCACTGGCTGGACAATTTCATCCACAAACGAAAAAAAAAAGAGAAAGAATTATCATGTTCAAGAAATACCATGGTCAGAACTGAGAGTTTGTTACTGTAATTAAAAATTCAGAAATGAAAGAAACTCAACCAACAAACTAAAGGCAGAAAATTTGCTGAAGCAAAACTTCTGTAAGAAAGACAGAAATTGTGCCGTTGTATATGCAAACCAAGATATATAAATAACTGTCATGAACATGATGGCATACATTGCAAAGAAAACAAAGAAATAAATCAACTAGTAGTGTACGCCTTGCCCTTATACTGTTCACTTTGAGGTTTGGTGAAACTTCTTTCTACATGGTCATGGTGCAATCGAAATAAAAGATAAGAATACAAAAAAGTTGTATGACATGAATGAACAATAGAGGAAACAGTAATGAAAACACCACACCTCAACGACATATATATGGCAGACTAGCTAGTCATGAATAGAAATTCCACTCCTCACAAACCCACACTTGGGGACTGTATTTGGTGCTAATTGGCTAACTGCTTGTGCAGAATAGAATCAGAACTGTGAGGTGGAAAGACCTAACAAGTAGTGCATTTTTTAATCTGTTGTGTATTTTTGTTTTTTCTGAATCTCCAAAAACAGCATGGATGCGCCCCAGCTGCAACAAGATGAAACGAGATAACAGAACATTCCCAGCACCCAAAGCTTGATCCAACAAGGCCTATCAAAAATCAGAGACATACACAAGCCTACAGAGATATTGGTCACAGTTAGAAGAAGTGAACAGTAAAGAAACTAATAATTGTTGCGGGCATACGAACAAGCAAAAATGTTGAGGACTTTACCGTAAAAACTGCCAAGCCCAAAATATTGAACAGAAGATGAGAGATTGCGGTCACTAACGCAAATAATTTCCATCGCGAGGAACATCTAATCGAACTATTCCTATATCAAACAGGTGGCCTCACAAAAACCCAGTCGAATCGCCTTCGCCTTACGGGAAAACCTGAATCGGCTCACTTCCCTCACAGGCCGTCTCTGCAGCGCAGGGGCCGAGCCGCCGAGAGCGCAGAGGGTTCGGCACGTACGATCGAGGCCGCCTCTGCCGCGCCGGCGGCGAGACGGATACCGGAGGTGGGAACTGGACAGGGGGCACCACGTACGCCCAGGACCAGGAGCAACAGGTGCAAAGGGACGTGTGGATGAGGCCATGAACAGCGAAGGGAGGAAAGATGGCGGTGTAACTTACGCCGGCCTAAATCGCCGGTGGCGTGGTCGCCTCTCGCACCACGCACCTCGCTCCGTCTCCTCCCCTGCGTCAGAATGCGAAGGGCGCGAGAACCCAAAAGTCGGGACGATAAAGACCCAAATTTATGAAGTTGGGAGCCTATGGATGGTATAACTGGTCTCTCTCTCTTTTTTAGAGGAACTCCTCTTCCTCTCTTTTTTATGAGGAGTTTTGTGGTACCCTCAAATAAATAACAACCGTTTATTTTTGTCCATCTAAAAGCCCATAACAGTTTGTACTAGTGCAAAAAATATGACAAGTATAAATCATACTACTGGTCTCGCGAGGGTAAAATCGGCACCGCATAGGAAAAATCAAGATTAGCTAATCTGGTCTCCAACCTCTGACCCAGCGGAACAATGGCAGCGAACATCGATGCCTGCCAGGCTGCCACTTCCTAGCTCGCTTCTCCATCTCCTGCTCTTCCTCCGCGCCGGCGTGCCCCCTGCGTGTGGCCGTGGTGGGCAGCGGCCCAACCGGCTCGTTGGCGTCCGAGGCGCTCGCCTCCGCGGGCACCTAGACGTTCCTGCGGGAGCGCAGCCTGGCGGGAGCAAAGTTGCGTATCTTGGTCCGTGCCACGCCGGAGAAAGCCCCGGGAAGAGCACCTTCTTCAGGCACACCTCCCGCAATTCCAGCCACGCAGCGGTCACCACGGCCAAGCAGTCTTCGATGCAGGACCTATTGTGCTGCATCGGCCCCTTGTAGGCGTGCGTCAAGTCCTTGAGGGGCTCCGAGCAGAGGTCGTCTAAGTCCAGGTACGACGACTGCCGCCGAGTAACGGGCCCAGCAGCATGGACGGCGACGGCGACGGCGCCTCTGACCTGCAGTGCCTCTGGTTCGCGTCCTGTTGGTTCCCCATGGCCTGTTACTGCGAGTAGCCGGCGGGCGAGTCAATGAGCGGCCGTAGCTTGTAGTGTCGACCAAGGGAGCGAGTCAGCTGTGCTTCATTCTTCCGGCCATGAGCAATAGAAGAAACAAAACCCAGCGCGACATGTGAGCGCTCGCATGGTCTAGCACGAGCGCATGAAAAAGTCAAAAATGCCCACACATCTAATCCGTTGGATCCAATTTATACTACTCCTTAGCCCAAGAGTAGTAAAAGGTACTATAAAACAAGCCTTTTTTATAGGTGACACGAGCAACACAGACAAAGAAATAGTATATCTTTACACACCACATAAGATAAGTGTATTCACTTTTAATTTTACATGTGAGGCCAGCAAGCGAAACCAAATGCAGAAGTAATCACCTTCGCCGCAGGTGCGCGATGAGGACGAACACGAGCGGTGGGTGACGAGGACAGCGAAACCACAACCAGTTACATATATAGTGGGTATAGATGTTTACAAATCCAAAAAGGACCATGAATATACGAGTAACAATATGCCTAAGTCTCACTTAATACTTTGTTAATAACCTTTGTACCCTCATTATAAAGGGGTACAGAGCGATCTCGACTAGGGGTGTAGCGAAGCAGACTCGATATATTACATTTCAATCAAGAACAAAATCCAGGGCGGAGTTGATTTGATGGACATCGATCACGCGCTCCCAACCAGCTTGCTCGCCGTGGGACTGGCAGCGTTGATATCGTTTGAGATATCCTCCTTCTCGGAGGGCGTCGACAAGGAGAATGCAAGGCTCACCGATCTACTGTGACAGCCATTCTTGCAGATCTCAGCACATGCAGTGTCTTTCTCGCACAACTTGTCGCAATCGTTGCTGCAGGTGGTAGCCAATGCCTCGATCGTGTCATCAGGCCCGCTTGATTGCCTGTCGATGGCTTCATCAACGACATCCTTATCTGCAGCCGGGGAATCGGCGTAGGTCTTGGAGGCGTATGCAAGACCCCCCACCTCGGCGCGGCAGACGTTGTCGCACCTGGCGGTGCACGCGGCGTCATCCTTCTTCTCCCCGCGACAGAGGTCGTTGTTGCACTCACGGATGCAACCGGCGTTGAGCATGCCAAACCCGGGGGAAGACGCGGCTGAACTTGCAGCCGCGGCTTCCTTCTCAAAGGTTGACACAATAGCAGCCTTCTCGTCCGGTGTTGCAGGAGCGTATGATGGGGATGTGGCTTTGAGCCGGCACATGTCATCACATGTGCTGGTGCAGGAATGGATAGCATCCTTTTTGCCCTGCTTGCATTCTTTGTAGCACTCGTCGTTGCAAGCGTCTGCGTTCGCCACCGCCACTAATGCAACGGCCACCATGACGGTGACGAGGCACAGTACGGCCGCAACAGCAATCTTCCTCTCCGCCATTGCTGCTGCTTTTGAATGGTTTATTTTGCGAGTGCTGCTAATGCTGAGAAGCTAGCTTTTGTCAACGACCATCAATGTTTCTTTATATAGCTAGTTCATGGTGCAAGAGGAAGGGTGAGAGTTTTGCATGCATAAGACGGGTGGTGGATGCTATTTCAGCCCTTTTCATGGCAAACAACCAACCACCCATGCCTAACTTACTTTTTTCCTTCTATGACGTAATTAGGAATCGAAGCTAATTCATGTTTGCGCTAAAAATAGAATCTTGTTGTAGAAAATCTTGGTGTCCCTCGGCTCGGCTCACCACTTGTGTAAATTTGTGGTGACCCTAAACCCACTATTTGAGGTTGTTCCCAGTATTGAGAGATAACTCTCTCAAAGTGCGGTAACTCAATCTTTATTTTGATATACCTAAGTTTAGTATACACTTCTATGTACTAGTGGCTGCCGATCATTACTACGATCCTCTCGTTGCCAACTCTACTTGGTAACTCCTCTGTTGCTGAGCTTCTTGCTTCATGCTTACATGAGAGGGGTGGCACTCCTATTTATAATTATAAGAAAACGAATCAATGTGAACAAACATCGCGTACTTATCTAACATCACATAGAAATTATAGTCCTATTTATTGTGATATTATCACCACAAACAAAGCACAGTGTTTTAACAGATGATAAAATACTCATATGTGTTAGAGTATATTTGTGTATTGTAGTTTCCCCATATGTTAGGGGGTTTTCTGTATATTTGCACCTGTACATGTACTATATATTCTGGCCTTTGGCCCTCTGGTAATACAAGATCTATTACCCTAACATGGTATCAGAGCCGTAAGGCCTTTTTTTCCTCTCTCTTCTCGTCGCCGCGCACCGGCCGTCCGCCGCCCCGGCCGCGCCGCCGCCCCGCCTCCCCGGCCGCGCCGGTTGCCCCCGCCCCCGCCGGCAGCTCCCGCCCCGCCGGCCGCCACCACCGGTCGCCCCCGCCCCCGCCGGCCACCCCCCGGCCCGCCCCGGCCCGGCGCCCCGACTTTCGCGTCCGCCGCCGCCAGATCCGGTCAGATCCGATCTAGGTCGGGTTGCAAAAAAAAATGTCTTCCTCATCGGGTTATGTTGCGATCCCTCGATGCCCGGTGATTTTTGATGGCGTGAATTATCCTGATTTCGCTGCCTTTATGCGCGTTCATATGCGCGGTCTTCGCCTTTGGGGTGTGCTTTCCGGTGAGGTCTCCTGTCCACCGCGCCCCGTTGTGCCTCCAGTGCCTCGTGTCCCAACGCCCGTTGCCCTTGCCCCCGATGCTACTCAGGCGTCAAGGATGCAGCCCAGAGTGCTGATGATTCTGCTCGGGCTGACTATGAGCGCCAGGTCCAGGCGCATTCTACTGCTACTACGGCCTACCGGCTGGATCTGGCCGACTACACTCAGTGGATCGATGAGGATGCTCGTGATGCTGTTGTTCTCACTTCCAGTGTTCTGCCTCAGTATGCTTCTGAGTTCATGGGTCTTCCCACTGCTGCTGCTCAGTAGGCTTTTCTTCGTCAGCGCTATCAGCCATCTGGAGATGCTTTTTATCTGTTTGTGGTTCGTCAGGAGCATGAGCTTAAGCAGGGTGATTCTACTATTGATGATTTCTACACTCAGAGTGATGCTATTTGGCGTCAGCTTGACTCTCTTCGTACAGCGGTGTGTAACACCTGTCCCTGTTGTCTGATTGTGCGCGCGGATCTGGAGTTTCAGCGTGTCTTTGAGTTCTTGTCACGGCTCCGCAAGGAGTTTGAGCCGCGCCGTGCCTAGCTGCTTTCCCGTGGTCGTGTTCCGCTCCCTGAGGTACTGGCTGAGCTTCGTGCTGAGGAGACTCGTCTTCGTGGTGCTGGTCTTCTTGAGGTTCCGTCTGTGCTTGCTGCTCATGGTCCCCCTGTGCCGCCGGCTTCGTCGCGGTCTCTCGCGCCGCCACTACTCTCCACTCCACCGGCCCACGGTCAGCGTCAGTCTCAGCAGCCTCGTGGTTCTCGTCCTCCCTGTGCCCACTATGGCAAGCCTGGCCACGACATCTCTGGTTGCTGGATGAGGGATCCACGCTTACGTCAGCAGTATCTTGCTCGTCGACAGTCTGGGTCTTCAGGATCTTCTGTTGTTGCCTCTGGACCTCCTACTGGTGCTTCTGGACCTCCTGCTGGTGCTCTGTCTGATCAGGACATTATTCGTGGTCTTCGTAGTCTGCTCGCTGCTACAGGCTCCTCCTCGTCGGGTTCTGCTGGTTCTGTGACTAGTTCTTTTGGCACTGCGCGACCATCATCTTCTACACAGTCAGGTACGTCATCCCCGTGGTATCTGGATTCTGGAGCTTCTTTTCATATGACTTCTGCATCTTCTATTCTTTCTGCTCTTCGCTCTCTTATTTCTCCTGTCCGTGTTATTACGGCTGATGGTACCTCTCTTCCTGTTTCCAGTCGAGGCACCCTCTCTACTTCTTCCTTCTCTCTTCCTGATGTTTCTCATGTTCCCAGTCTTAAGATGAATCTTTTCTCTGCTAGTCAGCTTACTGATTCTGGTTGTAGGGTCATTCTTGATGCTGATTCGTGTGCTGTTCAGGACCGTCGTACACAGGCTCTGGTTGGAGCTGGCCCTCGGAGCATTGAGTCTCCGGGGCTCTGGGAGTTAGACTGGCTTCGCGTTCCTTCTGCCGACACTTCTTCTGCCACTTCTCCTGCGGTTGCTGCGTCTATCACTGGCTCTTTTCAGCAGTGGCATCATCGGCTGGGCCATCTTTGTGGTTCCCGTTTATCATCCTTAGTTCGTCGTGATCTTCTGGGGCTTGTCTCAGAAGATGTGTCGTCGCTACATTCGTGTCAGGGTTGTAGGTTAGGTAAACAGATTCAGCTTCCCTATCCTACTAGTGTGTCTGTATCTCAGCGACCTTTTGATTTAGTTCATTCAGATGTGTGGGGTCCGGCTCCCTTTGCTTCAAAAGGGGGCCATCGATACTATATTTTGTTTATTGATGATTTTTCACGGTACACCTGGTTATTTTTTATGCGCTCTGATACCATGTTAGGGTAATAGATCTTGTATTACCAGAGGGCCAAAGGCCAGAATATATAGTACATGTACAGGTGCAAATATACAGAAAACCCCCTAACATATGGGGAAACTACAATACACAAATATACTCTAACCTTGCTATTTATCAGCGTTTTGTGGCTATGGTTCGTACCCAGTATTCCACGCCTATTCGTGTTTTTCGTGCTGATTCTGCAGGAGAGTATATCTCTCAGCACCTGCGGGGTATCCTTGCTGAGCAGGGCACCCTTGCTCAGTTCTCGTGTCCCGGCGCCCATGCTCAAAATGGTGTCGCCGAGCGTAAGCATCGTCATATTCTTGAGACTACCCGCGCTATGATGATTGCTTCCTCTCTTCCGCCGCATTTCTGGGCTAAGGCTGTCGCTACGTCGACTTACCTCATTAATATCCAGCCTTCAGCTGCTCTTCAGGGTGGCATTCCTCTCGAGCGTCTCTCTGGATCCTGTCCAGACTACTCGGCTCTTCGTTTATTTGGCTGCATTTGCTATGTCCTTCTCCCTCCTCGTGAACGCACCAAACTAACCGCTCACTCTGTTGAGTGTGTTTTTCTTGGCTACAGTGATGAGCATAAGGGCTATCGTTGTTGGGACCCCGTTGGTCGTCGTATGCGCATCTCTCGTGATGTCACGTTCGATGAAACGCGTCCCTTCTATCCTCGCCCCACCTCTGGTACTTATCCAACGGATGATCTCTCTTTTCTTCTTTTTCCTGATACACCTTCCGCTGTCTCTTCTCCTCCACCTCCTTCTTCTGCTGCGCCTCCTTTGTCTTCGGCTCCATCCTCTCCTCCGTCTAGTTCCCCTAGTTCTCCTCGGTCTCCCGCTTCGGATCCTTCTTCCGCGCCTCCTTCTTCCTCCTCTTCTGATGAGTCATCTTCCGCGGATGAGCTTCCTTCCTCACGACCTGTTCGTCAGCGTCGTGCTCCAGACCGTTACTCCCCTAGTCAGTATGGACTCTCTGTAGTTTCCGAGCCGACTTCTTATCGGGATGCTGCGTGTCATCCTGAATGGCAGCTTGCCATGGCTGAGGAGATTGCTGCGCTTGAGCGCACAGGCACCTGGGATCTTGTCTCTCCCCCTTCTGGTGTTCGTCCTATCACATGTATGTGGGTCTATAAAATTAAGTCTCGCTCTGATGGATCTCTTGAGCGCTATAAAGCGCGTCTTGTGGCTCGTGGTTTTCAGCAGGAACATGGTCGTGACTATGATGAGACCTTTGCTCCTGTGGCACATATGACCACTGTGCGTACTCTTCTTGTTGTTGCTTCTGTCCGACGCTGGTCTGTGTCCCAGCTTGATGTTCAGAATGCTTTTCTTAATGGCAAGTTGAGTGAGGAGGTTTATATGCAACCTCCTCCTGGGTTTTCTGTTCCCGATGGGATGGTTTGTCATCTTCGACGTTCTCTTTATGGCCTGAAATAGGCCCCTCGTGCCTGGTTTGAGCGCTTTGCCTCTGTGGTGACTGCTGCTAGTTTCTCTCCTAGTTCTCATGATCCAGCGCTTTTTGTTCACACTTCTCCTCGTGGACGCACTCTTCTTCTTCTCTATGTTGATGATATGATCATTACTGGTGATGATCCTGAGTATATTGCCTTTGTCAAGGCTCGTCTTCCTGATCAGTTTCTTATGACTGATCTTGGTCCTCTTCGCTATTTTCTTGGGATTGAGGTTTCATCCACTTCTGATGGGTTTTTTATCTCTCAAGAAAGGTATATTCAGGATCTTCTTGCTCGGGCTGCTCTTGCGGATGAGCGCACCGTTGAGACTCCTATGGAGCTTCATGTTAAGCTTCGTCCTACGGATGGTGATCCTCTTCCCGATCCTACTCGTTATCGCCATCTTGTTGGGAGTCTCGTTTATCTTGCTGTCACCCGTCCTGATATCTCTTATCCTGTTCATATTCTGAGCCAGTTTGTCTCAGCCCCTACCACTGTTCACTATGGTCATCTCCTCCGTGTCCTTCGTTATCTTCGTGGCACGATTACTCGTCGCCTTTTCATCCCTCGTTCTCGCTCTCTCCAGCTCCAGTGCTACTCGGATGCTACGTGGGCGAATGATCCTACGGATCGTTGTTCACTTTCTGCTTACTGTGTGTTTCTTGGTGGTTCGCTTGTTGCTTGGAAGACGAAGAAACAGGTAGCGGTTTCCCGTTCGAGTGTTGAGGCTGAGTTGCGGGCTATGGCTTCGGTGACTGCTGAGGTGACCTGGTTACGGTGGTTGCTTGCAGATTTTGGGGTCTCTGTTACGACGCCCACTCCACTTTTGTCAGACAGTACAGGTGCTATCAGTATTGCACGTGATCCGGTCAAGCATGAGCTGACCAAGCATATTGGTGTTGATGCTTTTTATACACATGCTCAGGTGCAGGATCAGGTTGTTGCGCTCCATTATGTGTCTTCAGACATGCAGTTGGCAGATTTCTTTACAAAGGCACAAACTCGCGCTCAGCATGATTTCTTACTCTCCAAACTCAGTGTTGTGGATCCACCATGAGTTTGAGGGGGGTGTTAGAGTATATTTGTGTATTGTAGTTTCCCCATATGTTAGGGGGTTTTCTGTATATTTGCACCTGTACATGTACTATATATTCTGGCCTTTGGCCCTCTGGTAATACAAGATCTATTACCCTAACAATATGCACATTTGTCATATTTATTTTAAATGGAGGAAAATATCTATTTCATATATTAATTAAGAAGGAGAGAATAACAAGGTTAATTAACGAAAAAAGGGAAAAGCTGTTATGAGCAATAGTTATAGAGCCGTATTATTTCATATCCCACCAGATAACGCTCTCATTTGCGAGGGGCACTGTGCTAGTTAGTAATGAATAGAGCGATTTAAGTTGTAACACTTACTATTATCTATACATTAGTACCATAATTTACATGTTTATATTTTAGATTTCCACAAAAGCTCTTGTTTAAGCTATTCTCTGTGTTATGTGAAGGCTTTCATTAAGATAGATAGAACTAGTGTTGTTTTACATTTATAAGAATGATCTAAGCCATATGCGACTTTCTCAAGACCTCCACAACACAGAGCTAGGGTAGCACTCCTCTCGCTCTTCCGCTTCCACTTCCACTGCCACATAGGCATGCTTGCACTGGTAGAAAAAGGGTCTTTGGTCCAATTCCCAAATTCCATTGGTCCCGGTTCATTTACTTAATCGGGACCAATGCCAGACACCGGTCCCGGTTCATGCCGCATGGGCATTGATCCCGGTTCATCTCTAAGCATTGGTCTCGGTTCGTGGCATGAATCGGGACCAATGCCACCCGCATAGCTCTGTGGAGCATTGGTCCCGGGTCATGCCACGAACCGGGACCAAAAACCCCGCGACGGTCCGCAATTCGGGACAATCTAAATTAATTCGAGGCAGAAATTGAATCGAGGTAGAAATTAATTCGAGGCAGAAATTGAATTGATCAGTATTTTTGAAAAAATCTTCCACAAATTAATCGAGACAAAGATCTAAATCAAGACATTTTATTAATTCGACCACAAATTCTTTCTAAACAAAGGTGCGATTTTACAAATTCTTCCTAGTCGACAATTTCACTTCCGCTGCCGATGTCCTCCGAGCCGCCGGCTTCCTCGTCGTCGTCGGACGAAACCTCCACGATTTCCGTACTGTTCGGGACATGGAGCTCCTCTGCCCGGCAAGCGGCATCGATGGCGGTGTAGATGGTCCGTCCATGGACGGACCAGAACCTCTCCCGCCCTTCTCGGTTGCGGAGATCCGGGTGCACCATGCGCCCTTAAACAATGCGGTTGCAAAGCTTGGCCTTCCGCTCCTTCTTGAACAACCGGGGCCAGTACGGGCTGGCCGCCGCGTACCGGGGCAACACCCTCTTCCACGCGGGCATCTAGCGGCAACGCTCCGCGATTACGCTCTCTATCTCGTATCCACCGGCGACAAGGAGCAGAGCCACCGGCACACCCCGCGTAGCTGATGCGCCATCTGGCGGGCACCGTCGCACGCGGCGGCGCGAGGATGTCGTAGTACGCAAACATCGCCGCCTCATAGAAGTTGAGCATGGGCACCTCCATGGCGGCGCGGTGGAGATTGGAGAGGGAGGGGAGGCGAGACGACGGCGTGGTGGAGAGGTGTAGAGGGCGAGGCGATGGCGCGGTGGAGATTGCAGAAAGGCCGAGGCGATGGCGGAAGCGACGCGCTGTGGCCCCCTATTTGTACACGGGGACGACGAAGCGACGGTGGGAATTGGTCCCGGTTCATGCCACGAACCGGGACCAAAGCCCCTCCCTGCGACACGTGGCAGCCTAGCAACGCCCCCCTCCCACCTAGGTCATTGGTCCCGGGTCGTGCCATCAACCGGGACCAATGACCTGGGTGGGGGGCGCGTTGCTGGGCCGCCACGTGTCGCTGGGGAGGGGCTTTGGTCCCGGTTCGTGGCATTAACCGGGACCAAAAACCCTCCTCTGACTATAAATAAGCCCAACCCATCCACTTATTTTTTCTGGAATTTTGTGTGGGAGGTGGATGCTAGGTTATTTTTTCACATTGCACACAAGGTGTTCGAGGAAATGTCCGAGCCACGCTTAAGTTCGCACAACACGGTATCCTCGGCCGAGGTTAGCAACCTTATCTTCTTTATCTGTAATGGATACAAAAAATATTGCATGTGTCTATGTAGGGTGGTCATTTCACTATTCATGATGTCATTGTCATGGTTAATTATTATGACGTAGATCGATGCGCGGATGCGATGGATGTACGACGATCGACGTGATTCCGATTTTATTGCAGGCCTGCATAAATTTATCGATTTGGCTAAGGCAAACAAAGTGGATAATTTTATGCCTTGTCTCTGCGTCGACTGTCGGAACGTGGCGGAGCACTCTGCCCTAAGAATCCTTCAAAGCCATCTGCTTCAGAGAGGTTTCATGCCCGGATATTATTGTTGGGCCATGCACGGAGAAAGAGGGGTTAGTCTGGAGGAAAATGAAGAAGAGGAGGATGATGACAGCTATCCTATGTCCCCTGAAGAATACGGTGATACTGCAATGGAAGACAGTGAAGAAGAGGGAGGCGGAAATGAAGAAGAACAACGGGCATCGGATGAGCCCGCTGATGGTCTTGGTCGGGTCATTTTTGACGTAAAGCAACAATGCGATACAGAAAGGAAGAAGCTTAAGTTGGATGCCATGCAAAAGGATCACAAATAGTTGTTGTACCCAAATTGCGAAGATGGCAGCACAAAGCTCGGTACTGATACGTCCATTTTGCATCACTATTCTATGTCTTAATTCACTATTATTCATTGATATATTTCGTATTGAGAGGTGATACTTATGTTATTTCATCTGTTTTTGCATGGTTGATGACTTTTAGAGCATGGACCGCTGCAGTCAGGATTCTGATGGAAAAGGTGTTGTTTTGAGGCAAAATTCGCGAAGATCAGAAAATCCGGAAAAATATACGGAAAATCTATTTTTCCAGAAGATTAAGGATGCCAGAAGATGGAGTGGAGATGGGCCACAGGGGGCCCACACCACCCCATGGCGCGGGCAGACCTAGGTCGCGCTAGGGAGTGGTGTGGCCACCCCTGGCCCACTCCAGCCTCTCTCCTCTAGCGTATATCTTCCTCCCGAAACCCTAATACTTGAGGAGCGACCACAGAAAGATTCCGCCGCCTCTACGGGGCGGAAAACACCGAGAGAGAAAGATCTCTCCGGCAGACAAATTTCTGCCGGGCGAATTCCTTCCCGGAGAGGGGAGATCGTCGCCATCAACACCACCATCAAGCTGGACTTCATCGGGATCATCATCATCACCACCATCATCACCATCAGCACCCTCAGCACCATCTCCATATTGCTGTAACAATTGCGTTGAATCTTGCTATAGTTCATAGGGGAAACTTACCCGGTGTTGATTACTCTTTGTAGTTCATGATATTGAGTGAACCATTGAATTATTGTTTATGTTCAGATTGTTATACATCATTATTCCATCTCTGATCATGATCCATATGATGTCTTGTGAGTAGTCGTTTTGTTCTTGAGGACATGGGAGAAGTCTTGTTGTTAGTAGTGGAGTTGCGTTGAGAAAGATTCAATAGATTGTTATTTAAGTTGTGGTGTACTTCTTCTAGTGGTGTCATGTGAATGTCGACTACATGACACTTCACCTATATGGGCCTAGGGGAATGCATTGTGTATTTGGCTACTAATCGTAGGGGTTGCCAGAGTGACAGAAACCTGAACCCCCGTTAGAAAACCATTGCACAAGGGACGTAAGGGTCTTAGAGTTTAAAGCAGTGGTTAGGTTTCTACCTTAATTACTTTCTTGTACTTACGGATGTTTGCAAGGGGGTTTAATCACAAGTATGTATTAAGTCTTGGATGGGACGGTACATTAGCACAGGTTCACCCACACAACACTTAGCAAGCTAGAGAATATTAATCGACTATATGAAGCGAAAGCACTTGACAGTCTTCCCGTGTGTCCTCGAGAACGTTTGGTCATCTATAGAAATACAACCAGCTTGTCCTTTGCTACATAAAGGATTGGGCCACTTGCTGCATTTATTCCTACTGTCTTTTATTTACTCGTACTTTGTTTACTTGCTTTATCGAAAACCCCTAAAAATCCGTTTGCTAAGTATTTGCAGAGAATTCCTGATCCATACCACTAGCCAGCACCTTCTGCTCCTCGTTGGGTTCGACACTCTTACTTATCGAAAATACTACGATACACCACCTATACTTGTGGGTCATCAGGTACCACACTTGAACTGCTGAAATGGAAGACAGAGACTGGCTTATCTGACAAGGGATTTGAGAAGTTACTAAAAATAATGAAGCCGAAGCTTCCAAAGGATAACGAGCTGCCTGAGACAACGTACGAAGCAAAGAAGACTATCTGCCCTCTAGGATTAGATGTGGAGAAGATACATGCATGCCTTAATGACTATATCATGTACCGTGGTGAGAAGTACGAGAATATGGATAAATGCTCGGTATGCACTGCATGTCGATACAAGATCAGACAAGATGACCCTGGTGATGTTGAGGGCGATGACGAGCCCCCCAGGAAGAGGATTCCTGCTAAGGTTATGTGGTATGCTCCTATAATACCATGGTTGAAACGTCTGTTCAGAAACAAAGAGCATGCCAGGTTGTTGCGATGGCACAAAGAAGAGCGTAAGAAAGACAGGAAACTGAGACACCCCGCTGTGGGTCGCAATGGAGAAACATCGAGAGAAAGTACTCGAACTTTGCAGGTGATGCGAGGAACTTATGGTTTGGTCTAAGTACAGATGGCATGAATCCTTTTGGGGAGCAGAGCTGCAGTCACAACACCTAGCCAATGACTCTATGTATCTACAACCTTCCTCCTTGGTTGTGCATGAAGCGGAAGTTCATTATGATGCTAGTGCTGATCCAAGGACCGAAGCAACCCGGCAACAACATTGATGTGTACCTAAGGCCATTAGTCGATAAACTTTTGCAGTTGTGGGTAGAACCAGGTGTAAAGGTGTGGGATGAGCACAAACAGGAGCCATTTGACCTACGAGCATTGTTGTTCGTAACCATCAATGATTGGCCTGCTCTTAGTAACATTTCAGGACAGTCAGACAAGGGATACAATGCATGCACATACTTTTTAGATAAGACTAAAGGTACATATTTGGATAAATGTAAGAAGGTTGTGTACCTAGGGTGTCGTAAATTTCTTTCGATCAATCATCAAGTAAGAAAGAAAGGCAAGCATTTCAACAGTGAGGCAGATTGCCGGAAGAAGCCTAAGCTCCCTAAAGGTGCTGATGTATTTGGTATGGTGAAGGACCTAGAAGTAATCGTTGGAAAGGGTCCTGGCGGTCAATCTATTCCGAAAGACCCCATTACCGAACACACGGCCATGTGGAAAAAGAAATCTATATTTTGGGAGCTTGAGTATTGGAAAGACCTAGAGGTCCGTTCTTCAATCGACGTGATGCACGTGACGAAGAATCTTTGCGTGAACCTGCTAGGCTTCCTGGGCGTGTATGGGAAGACAAAAGATACACCAGAAGCACGGGAGGACCAGCAACGTATCAAAGACCCATACAACAAGCATACTAATAAAGGACGTGAATATTTAAGCAGCTACGCTCTTACCAAAGCAGAGAAGGAAATCTTTTTTGAAGTCCTTTACAGAATCAAGGTCCCGGTTGGCTTCTCGTCAAATATAAAGGGAATAATAAATATGGCAGAGAAAAAATTTCAGAACCTGAAGTCTCATGATTGCCACATGATTATGACGCAGTTGCTTCCGGTTGCATTGAGGGGGCTTCTACCAGAAAATGTTCGGTTAGCCATTGTGAAGCTATGTGCATTCCTCAATGCAATATCTCAGAAGGTAATCAATCGAGAAAGTCTGGAAATGCTACAGAAGGATGTGGTCCAATGTCTTGTTAGTTTTGAGTTGGTGTTCCCCCCGTCCTTCTTCAATATTATGACACATCTCTTAGTTCACCTAGTCGAAGAGATGTACATTCTCGGTCCTCTATTACTGCACAATATGTTTTCCTTCGAGAGGTTCATGGGAGTCTTAAATAAATATGTTCGTAACCGTGCTAGGCCAGAAGGAAGCATCTCCAAGGGCTATGGAACAGAGGAGGTCATTGGGTTCTATGTAGACTTTCTTCCTGACCTTAAGCCGATTGGTGTTCCTGAATCACGGTATGAGGGGAGACTGAGTGGAAAAGGCATGCTAGAAAAGAAAGCAATGATATTTAGGGACGGGAATTCTTTGAATCAAGAACACTACACAGTTCTACAAAGCTCTACCTTCGTGGCTCTGTATATCGAGGAACACATGAATGTTGTACGCTCCAAGTTCTCGGGGAAGGATGAATACTGGATTAAAGAAAATCACATGGAGACTTTGGGCAGTTGGTTGCAATTACATCTCATGAATGACACCACTATTGGAGATCAGCTCTACTAGTTGGCTGTGACACCATCTGCGACTGTATTGACTTTCTAAGGGTACGAGATAAATGGGAATACATTTTACACAATTGCCCAAGATAAAACGAGCACCAACCAAAACAGTGGTGTCCGCTTTGATGCAACATGCGAGAATGGGAAAAAGGACACATACTATGGTTACATAGAGGAGATATGGGAACTTGACTATGGACCTACTTTTAAGGTCCCTTTGTTTCGGTGCAGTTAGGTCAACATGAATGGAGAAGGGGTAAAGGTAGACCAGCTTACGGAATGGCAACAGTGGATCTCAAGAATATTGGTTACAGAGACGAACCATTCGTCCTAGCCAATGATGTGGCTCAGGTTTTTTATGTGAAGGACATGTCCTCTAGACCGAAAAAAGAAAAAAAATAAGAAAACGAATACATCAGACGATGAGCCCAGGCGTCACATAGTTCTTTCAGGGAAAAGAAACATCGCGGGAGTCGAGGACAAGACAGACATGTCAGCAGATTATGATAAGTTTGATGAAATTCCGCCCTTCACCGTGAAAACTGACCCAAGCATCCCATTAAGCAAAGAAGATGCTCCATGGTTACGGCCTAAGAAGCAATCATAGGCAAGGGATCGACATACGCGACGAAGGATTCATACCCTAAACCCTAATCCCTATGTAAATCTATGTAATGTATGGAAACTTTGTGTGATGTATGAAAACTTTATATGAGAACCTCAAACATGATACCCTAGTCCCAGTTTTTTAATAATAATAAATGTCTTGAGTGTTAGTCCCGGTTTGTGGCTGGACCGGCGGGAATAAAGGGGGCCTTTAGTCCCGATTCCGTAGTCCCAGTTAGGAAACCGGGACTAATATATCGTTTCCTACTAGTGTTGGTCTCTCTACAACTTTCCCGAACTATATATGAAGATGTTGTTCTATTCTAATTAATTTCACATATTAGGGAGTGCCTCTATGGCCAGCTTCAGAGAGATTCCTGAGGACTGGATCCTCCGGAATCTCCCTGAAGTTGGTCATAGTGGTGTCCCTGCTCTTGTAGTTCATAACTTCTTTAGCTAGATCAATATGTCAGGGAGCTAACTAATTTCACATATTAGGGAGTGCCTCTATGGCCAGCTTCAGAGAGATTCCTGAGGACTGGATCCTCCGGAATCTCCCTGAAGTTGGCCGTAGTATTGTCCCTGCTCTTGTAGTTCATAACTTCTCTAGCTAGATCAATATGTCGAGGAGCTAACTAATTTCACATATTAGGGAGTGCCTCTACGGCCAGCTTCAGAGAGATTCCTGAGGACTGGATCCTCCGGAATCTCCCTGAAGCTGGCCGTAGTGTTGTCCCTACTCTCACACACCATCGTGTTTGAAGTTGATAACTTCACAAGGATGCCTATTTATAGATTAAGCAGCATGACATAGTGTCGACAGTCACGACATAATGTCGACACTCACCGCTGTCATAATGCCGCAACCCACAGAAATAGTGTTGCCACTCACGAAATAGTGTCGACACTCACCAAATAGTGTCGACGCTCACTGGCATAGTGTCGCCACCCACATTTAGTCTCGGATGGTGTCTCCAACTTGGACTACAGGTTTATCTTTAGTCCCGGTTGGAGACAGAAAATGGTTTGAATCATTTTTGAATTTCTTATGCCCGGTTCAAACCATATTCAAAACGGTGGGGATGAAGATTCCTAGCCCGGGGCTGACCTCGCTGAACTTGAAGTGGATCTCTGATGAAATAGCATGCTGTGAACCTATAAATGATTTTTAAAAAAATTCAAGAGCATTATATCATGTACTTGTAGTTCAAATCTAGGCAACCTCCTCCCGATTTGGCAGGAATTTTTCTTTTTCATGAGGAATGGACGGAAAGGTTTCAGATACACTGGTTAGGAAATTTTCCATATAAGGTGGTCTAGTAGTTTTTAAAAATGGGTTGGTACCAATGTTAAACTTTATTTTGGTGGTTGCTTCACAAAACACCCCGATTTCGGCACCTCAAAAATGGAAATTAGCTTTTTCGTGCGTCGAAAAAGGAAACTTCCTCCTGTAACATCGTAAGCCATCCCAAGATGCACATGTGTGCAAAATATGGGCACATTATCACAAGTTATGCCCTAATTCTAGCCATAACATTGGTGGTTTGACCTAAATGTCATGAAACCTCGAACATGATAGGTCATTTTGTGAAGGATTTTTTATGATGTTTGCAATTTTTCAAGTTTAATATTTTTCCTTGCAACTATGACACATAATATGACACCACGCGAAGGTTTCACATTTTTTGGATCATTTTCGAATTTCTTATGCCCGTTTCAAACTATATTCAAAACGGCGGGGATGAAGCTTCTTAGCCCGGGGCAGAGCCTCGCTGAACTTGAAGTGGATCTCTGATGAAATAACATGTTGTGAACCTATAAATGATTTTAAAAAAATTCACAAGCATTATATCATGTACTTGTAGTTCAAAATTGGGCAACCTCCTACCGGTTCGGCAGGAATTTGTCTTCTTCATGAGGGATGGAAGGAAAGGTTCTAGATACACCGGTTGGGAAATTGTCCATATAAGGTGGTCTAGTATTTTTGAAAAATGGGTTGGTACCAATGCCAAACTTTAATTTGGTGGTTGCTTCACAGAACACCCCGATTTCGGCACCTCAAAAATGGAAATTGGCTTTTTCGTGCGTCGAAAAGGAAAACTTCCTCCTGCAACATCGTAAGCTATCCCAAGATGCACATGTGTGCACAATATGGACACATTATCACAAACTATGCCCTGATTCTAGCCATAACATTGGTGGTTTGACCTAAATGCCATCAAACCTCGAACATGATAGGTCATTTTGTGAAGGATTTTTTATGATGTTTGCAATTTTTCAAGTTCAATATTTTTCCTTGCAACTATGACACCACGCGAAGTTTTCACATTGTTTGGATCATTTTTGAATTTCTTATGCCCGTTTCAAACTATATTCAAAACGGCGGGCATGAAGTTTCTTAGGCCGGGGCTGAGCCTCGCTGAACTTGAAGTGGATCTCTGATGAAATAACATGTTGTGAACCTATAAATGATTTTTAAAAAAAATTCACAAGCATTATATCATGTACTTGTAGTTCAAATCTGGGCAACCTCCTACCGATTCGGCAGGAATTTGTCTTTTTCATGAAGGATGGACAGAAAGGTTTCAGATATACCGTTGGAAAATTGTCCATATAAGGTGGTCTAGTATTTTTGAAAAATGGGTTGGTACCAATGCCAAACTTTAATTTGGTGGTTGCTTCACAGAACACCCGATTTCGACACCTCAAAAATGGAAATTGGCTTTTTCGTGCCTCGAAAAGGAAAACTTCTTCCTGCAACATCGTAAGCCATCCCAAGATGCACATGTGTGCACAGTAGGGGCACATTATCAGAAACTATGCCCTGATTCTAGCCATAACATTGGTGGTTTGACCTAAATGCCATGAAACCTCGAACATGATAGGTCATTTTGTGAAGGATTTTTATAATGTTTGTAATTTTTCAAGTTCAATATTTTTCCTTGCAACTATGACACATAATATGACACCACGTGAAGGTTCCACATTGTTTGGATCATTTTTGAATTTCTTATGCCCGTTTCAAACTATATTCAGAACGGCGGGCATGAAGCTTCTTAGCCCGGGGCTGAGCCTCACTGAGCTTGAAATGGATCTCTAATGAAATAGCATGTTGTGAACCTATAAATGATTTTTAAAAAAATTCACAAACATTATATCATGTATTTGTAGTTCAAATCTGGGCAACCTCCTACCGATTCAGTAGGAATTTGTCTTTTTCATGAGGGATGGACGGAAAGGTTCCAGATACACGGGTTAGGAAATTTTCTATATAAGGTGGTCTAGTATTTTTGAAAAATGGGTTGGTACCAATGCCAAACTTTAATTTGGTGGTTGCTTCACAGAACATCCCGATTTCGCACCTCAAAAATGGAAATTGGCTTTTTCGTGCGTCGAAAAGGAAAACTTCCTCCTGCAACATCGTAAGCCATCTCAAGATGCACATGTATGCACAATATGGGCATATTATCACAAACTATGCCCTGATTCTAGCCATAACTTTGGTGGTTTGACCTAAATGCCATGAAACCTCGAACATGATAGGTCATTTTGTGAAAAAAAATGATGTTTGCAATTTTTCAAGTTTAATATTTTTTCCTTGCAACTATGACACATAATATGACACCACGCGAAGGTTTCACATTGTTTGGATCATTTTGAATTTCTTATGCCCGTTTCAAACTATATTCAAAATGGCGGACATGAAGCTTCCTAGGCCGGCTTCTTAGTTAATGAAATATACAGAAAAATTAGTTAATGAATTTATAATTGAAAATGGCATAAATGTTTATAATTTGAATAGTTAATGAATTTTTGATTAGTTATTTAAATTGAAGCACTTTTCATGTTGAAAGTTTTTTCAAATTCCAAATTATGCAATAAATATTTGGTAATGCAGTTTTAATTGAAAATAGTAAAATTGTATAGTTGAAATAAAAAAAATTGAAATAGAAAATGGATTTTGATTAGTTATTTAAATTGAAGCACTTTTCATGTTGAAAGTTTTTTCAAATTCCAAATTATGCAATAAATATTTGGTAATGCAATTTTAATTTGAAAATAGTAAAATTGTATAGTTCAAATAAAAATATTTGAAAACAGAAAATGGTTTTTGATTTGTTATTTGAATTGAAGCACTTTTTCTGTTAAAAGTTTTTTAAAATTCCAAATAAATAATCATCTTAAATTAAAACATCTTATTAATTAAAGAAAAAAACAAATTTGAAAATGGAGGAAAGACCAAAAGGTTTGCCAAAATCCGAAAAGCGGGTCAACGATCTCGGTTCGTCCCAACAACCGGGACCGATGATCCTGGGTACGCGCGCTGCCATCAACAGGCCTTTGGTCCCGGTTCGTCCCACCAACCGGGAATAAAGGCTCAACGGTCACGGCTGGTGCTATGAACCGGGACCAAAGGCCCGCGCACGTGGCAGCACAGCAACGCTCCTGCCCACACCTTTGGTCCCGGTTCGTCCCACCAACCGGGACCAAAGGCCTGTACAGTTACAGCGCCGGCCCTCCCTCCTCCCCAACTCCCCCAAATCATAGAGCACATCGACGCGCGGCTAAGGAAAATTTGCGGCGGAGCAAAATCACGCCGTCAGGCTGCACAAATCCAGAGCGGCCGCTTCATGCCGTCGACGCCCGCCGCCGCCACGCCACCACCGTAGACGGCCGGAAACGAGAAGCTCTCCTCTGGCCGGAATCGAGCCCGAAGTCGTCACCTTCCTGAGCTTTGGCCCCCATCGGTTCACCGTCGTCCGGCCTCATCTTGCTTCCCTGCCCTGCCATCGCGCTCGTGGTGAGCCAGCGGTCCTCATGTACCCTCTATCTCGCTTCCTCTCGCTCTCAGTCGTCGATCACCGTCCGCCGCCGCCGCAGAAGCTTGTCACCAGCGTGGCTCCGGTGACCTATTTCGAGCGGCGCGGCCACATATAGGTTCAACACGCATGCCCGCATCTAGCGCCCTTGCTCTTGCTGCCCCGCGCGCAAAGGATCGGGAGATCCTTGCTCGACAGAGGAGATCCTCCATTGATGACGTCAGGCTGACGTCATTTCTCTTTTTTTTAGTTAATCTTTTCTGTAATTCTTTTATTAATTGAAAATGCTGACATGTGGCTCTAGCAAGTCAGGTTTTTATTCTTTTTGGAAATGTTTTCTGAAATTAATAAAAGTCTGACATGTGGGGCCAGATGGAAAATAATTTTTAATAATTCAAAAAATGTTTATTTATTTAAAAATGATTAAAAAATGGATTCAAATTGGGGAAAATCATAACTAATTCATTTTAAATCAGAAAAATGTGTATAATATATCAAAATGTTCAGAAAAATGAGTTCTACTATTTAAAAATGTAAGCATCCATATTCATACACCTTTGAACCTTACTTTACATAGAGGAACACCGACACCCCCTAAGTACCATCGGTTCGATAGTTTGTCCACCTAGGGCATTTCGAACCGATTTAGAAAATAAGTGCATAGTGTTTTGCATTATAGTAACTTGCAAATCTTAATTTGTAGATACTATGGATCGAACACATCAAGATACTATGATTCCAGAACATCAGAAAAACATCCTCCACGGAATGATCTGTGAAAATGAAGATATCAATATCGTTGTCACCAGTGAGTTTCTGAACGATTCTGGTCAGGGATATGAGTCTCTCAACCAAGGATACGGCTCCGGTGAGGTAGAATCCGAAACCTGGGACAGGTGAGAAGCCGATGAGGGAGAAGGCGACGGCTCCGGCGGAACCTTAAATCTCGCAAACACCGGCGAGGTGTATATATGTATTTTTGTAATTAAAATGCTGCTGTCTATATATATATACATGCATATATTAACACTTTCTTATTTTAGCCCTCCAGATCGAGAACTTCTTCCGTAAGAACGAAACGAGGCCCAACAAAAAAGTTGGATGACACTGTGAGGTATAGGATCGAAGTGGTCAGTGTAGATGGTGAACCGCAAGCTCCCGTCGATGTCGCAAGAAAATTTGTCAAGCAATGCGGAGTTTTTGTGAGAGACTACATCCTGATCACCGTTCAAGAATGGAATCGACCAAGCGGCGGTAGAGTCCCGTATGTCGGCGACACCGCCAAAGATAAGCTTTTTGACAAGCTCATGATTAATTTCCTCCTGCCAATGCCAGATCTGAATGTAGACGTGTACCACTACGGGGATCCTCTCGTTAAACCCGAGTTAGTCAAAGATCTACCAACAAAAATACGAAGATTGCATAACTGGTACATTCAAGCCTGTGTTGAATCCTAAAACTAGATCTGTGCTGCATATAAACACCACCATTATGGTCATGGAGATGGCTTCCTACTGATCGAATTTCCAGAGTTATTTCAGTTTTACCAACAAGACGCCCTAGACAAAACTATCGTCAGTGCCTATTGTTTGTAGGTATTATTAATTTCTGTAATTAAGTATTTCTAGCTCAGCTCATTCGTTGCTTGTATAATCTTACTCATCACTATACTAATTATATATGCAGAATGAAGATTCTCGAATGCAACAAAGGACAAATATATGACCTTGGGTTTGTTGACTGCAATTTCGTTCATGAAGTTATTCTAAAAACGAATACCAAAGAGACAGAGGATAACATGCTACAAGCGTTGACGCATTTCAACAACAGAAGGGAAATACTATTTTCTTACAACGCTGGGTGTGTTACTGTCTTGTACACATTCTATTTTCGCTTACTCGATGTTAAGCGTATAATTGACTCGTGTTATATTTTGTTAGTGTGTCTAGATTCCACTATATTCTGTTAATCATTGATGTTGACACCGGAGTAGTAAAAGTCCTGGACTCGAAACGCACACCATTAGAAAAGTGGGCGAACATGCAGGAATGCCTCTAGAAGGCTTGGAAACGGTTCACCGCCAAAACTAGGGGTGTTTGGAAGCCACAACTTACATTTCAACCATTGACTGTAAGTACTACTTGCTAGATCCACACATCTTTTTGATTTTAGTTTCAATACCATCATTATCATGCTTGATTATTATTTTGATTAAACTCCGTTCTCATAAAGTGCTTGAGACAAGAAGCCGGGAATAACTTATATGGATACTATGTCTGCGAGTTCATTCGCCAGACGACCAAAGAGAAGGACACAGACCGGAACATCAAAAAAATTTAAAATACGATAAACAATAATCACAACTTTATTTTAGTACCACCAATTATGTTTAGTTTCATTCATATATATTGATCCCCTTCTTTAAATTAGATCGAACGGATACAAGACGGTCTTCTAACACAAAAAGACGTGCAAGCAATTTAAGAGGAAATTGCTGGATTTTTGTTGGAACAAGTCGTAGATTCGAAATGAGAATACTATTACCCACTTCATTTGGAAGGGTGAAGTGTAAAAAAGAAGATGTAAATTAGATCAAATTCGTGTGAGTACCATTTGTAATTAATATGTTTCGACCAAGAAGACGGATGAGACGGTGTATAATATATTTGTGATCATGATGTGTAATATATATATCGTAGTTTCATTATTGCTGTATATATATAGTACCATTAAATTGAATACAAAACACCAAATAAATAAATAAATAAAAATCCTGCCGCGGCACAAAAATAGCCCGAAAATCCTGCCGCGGCACAAAATCCTGCTGTGGCACATAAATAGCCTGAAAATCCTGTCGCGGCACAGAGACCAACGATCCCGGTTCGTGCCACGAACCGGGACCAATGATCCACCCCCCTCGTCTCTCGCGCTCCCACGTGGAGACCCATTGGTCCTGGTTGGTTTCATGAATCGGGACCAATGATCCACCCCACCCCGCTCGTCGCGCGCCCGCCAAGACCCATTGGTCCCGGTTCGTGCTCGAACCGGGACCAGCATTAGTCCTGAGTGATTGGTCCCGGTTCGAAAACCGGGACCAATGGCCCTTATGAACTAGGACTAGAGGCCCTTTTTCCACCAGTGTCGGTTTCATTGTTCAAATTCTGCATTTATACACGTCTTCTTACTGAACACCCGCTCTAGCTAGGGATGATGATGCTTGGTCAATCCCAGGGATGTAACCGGATTTTGATAGAATCCGATTGTCTATAAGTTATCGATAGAATGAAGAACGAGACGGTAAACCCATGGGATAGCCGGAGCTGTTTTTGGCAATTGTTACCATCTCTAAGGTAAGCTGCACAAAATTCACTTTGTTCATACATTTAGAGAATCTAATTAATCTCGTAGCTTGCGAGATTGCAAGGTTACTAGGGGATCACCACAATGTATTTGGATTGAGGATCCACTTAATTCAATTATCCCTCTCCTTCCGAGTGATGTAACACTTATTAGTAATGAATAAAGCGATTTAAGTTGTAACATTTTTTTTTTAAATAGGGAGCGGAGCCCCGGTCTCTGCATTAAGCGATACACACAACCTTTATTTATTATTAGAACCACATTGTTTGACAAAGGCAATTACAAAGATCATACAAGTCGGAACCGTCAAAATAAAAAAACTGAGAAAAAACGATAACTGTATCGCCAGCTCCCCAACGAGATCTATAAAACACCTATCTACCTATTTTAACCCCGCCCCATAGTCACCCACACTGTTGCCACTCGCCAAGAGAAGCAGGAGTGCCTTGGCACGACGGCTCGAACTCAAGCAAAAGGAGCCCTAAAACCGCAGCATATCCATGGAGCAGTGCCCATACAACCGCTCCGGATGTCACCGCCTTCATAATCTTCCGCCAACCCGTCGTCAGCATGTAGATCGATGCGTAGACTCTCGCCGCACTAGCCACCGACACAACCTCGGTGCCAAGCAGCACCACCCCCCGCGCGCTAACCGCTCCACCCCTCCTGCCGCTTCCATCCAACGCTGCTCCACAGGCAATGCTCCTAGGAGAGAACGCGATACTGACACCGCGGCACCGCCATCGCCCAACCCGAATATCCTAGGGTTTCCCAGAGCAGCATGAGTGAGGTCGACACTAGTTGCCCGGCGATTCCTTCATCAAGGTCACGACGTGGTAGCGCCGCTATCGCCCGCCAATCGGCACAGTTTTCACCGGCACCTAGGTCTTCCTGCCTCGCTGCCAGGACTAGATGATGGATCGGGAGATCCGCCAAACCAGCCTCAGGCCGACCACCTTCGATGGAGAAGTAGGCCGCCTCCACCATCTTACTCGTGTCTCTGGACTGACCCCAACCTCCATGGTGTCGTCGCCAGAGTTGTCGACATGCAGAAGGAAAGGGCAGCCCATCTGAACCCATAGGGGCCAGATCAGCCCGTTGCTAGCCCTTCCTACAGCCGCGTCACTGTCATCGTCAACACGCCAGAGATCGGCCACCGCAGCCCCCACACCACGCCTTACGCCGTGTCGCCGCCTCACCCACACGCCGGAGATCCGACGGCCACAACGCGGCGGCGAAACAACCCCTCCATGGTGCCAGATGGTCGCACCATGCCGCAACGCGTGGGATCCAGCCCGCATCTTCTTCCAAGCGCGCAAGAGGATGAAGGATCCCCGCCGCCATCGGCGCTGGCCAGGCTTTGCCCGGCCGCGCCCTCTGGCCGCGGCGGAGGAGGGGGAGAGAGGTGGAGGGAAATCCCACCGCCGCCGCCACACGGGGACGGGACGGGAGTCTAGGCTCGTTGTAACACTTACTATTATATTTATATTAGTACCGTAATTTACATGACATTCTATTTTACATTTCCACAAAAGCTCTTGTTTAAGCTATTCTCTGAGTTATGTGAAGGCTCTCATAGCGTGTAACCGAGTGGGCAGATCGACCTCGATCATGGAAGAGTCCCAGGGTGTACCCTTTGCCCTTCGCATATTCCCCGTCTCCACATCAAGGAGGATGAGAGGACCACAAGGAACCCTCCTATAACGACTACCTACGCGCAGCAGTGCGATGCCGCCCCGCTCCACCGAGCTCCCGAACTGAAGGAACACAGGTCCGGGAGGGATCTTAGGATCCAGCAACCGTAGTTGGCTCTCTGTGTCCATCACGGTCTTTAGATCCCAAGCATTGCCTGGTGAGAGCAGCCACACGGACACGGCGAAGCCATCGGCGACCAGCAACCTCAGCTTCCCTTCTAGTGATTTCCCAATGTGGAGCTGGTCTACATCGCACCCCGTGACAGGGAGCTTGACAGATCCTGGTGTCAATGTGGTAACTTGATAGGTGAGGATCTCGTCGCAGTTCGTCAACCAGTGTATGGTGCCGCCGTGGAGCACGACGACACCGCGACACGGTTTCAGAAACGCCCACGAGATAGTACCGTCGCCCACATAAGTCATAGGTGCCCAGGTGCCGCCACCGTCCGACGACATGGTCTGGGCTCTGATAGTACAGCTGAAGTCTGCGAATCCGCTGAAATCTGCGAAGAGCAGCATGAACGAGCAGGGGATGCCGTCTGCGGCGGTGAGCAGAACGTATATCTCGTCGAGGGGCTGGGGATAACCACCATATCGCTTCAGCGTGTGGGGCGGTTTGGAGAAGAAGGTGCGCTCGCCGGTCATGGGGTTATACACGCACATGTCGGACCGCCGCTCCGATCTCTTGCGCAGGTTGATGTTGCGGCGGCGGAGAAGGACGAGGCCGCCACGCGATGTCACGGGCTTGTACTTGCCGAGGAGGTAGGCCGCGCTTTGATTAACGAAGGGTACCAGGTGCTTGTGCGAGAAGGACACGGCTGCGGGCACGGTGGATGGGTAGACCAGAGAAAACAGAGCCGGTGGCAGCGGCTTCTCGGTGTTCTCCTCGTCGTAGGTGTGGAGATAGCCGAGAAGGCAGGGTGGCACGATGCGGTTGTCTGCATGGCAGCGGGAGGTGACGGTGGCAAGGAAGGCAGGGCTGAGGATGTGGCGGCGGAGTGACTTGCATAGGGCGGCGCACCGAACAAGAGTGCCGATATCCGTGCGAGCAACCTCGAGCACGACTATGAGTGATGCCGAACGGCGCAGGCGTTTTCTTGGCCTCGTAACGGCAGCGCACGCAGGCTTGGGTCTGCTGCGTGATGCCATCATCGCGTGCGGTGCTTTTTCTGGCTCCCTTGTGCAAATCTTTATCGTGTATATATATGGTTATCTACATGGATTTAATTTCAGTACTAGTCGGAGACGTACAACTTAAATAAGGAGAATTTTGCTACACAAAGAACAACTCTACTAGGACACGGACACGGATAGGATCGATGCTATGCGCCCTCTTTTGAAGTAAAAGCTCCTTCAGGTGTCCCACGCATGTTATTAATTGTGTTCCTTCATGCATGCAGGCGTGCAGTCCTCCGCCGTGTGCAGTCGTAAGCAGGCCGCCGGCGACAGAGGCAGGGACAGCGGCCCCATTCGGGGACGGAGGTAAGACTGCAATAACCATTGATTGGTCGTCAGGGAACGTCACGGCCTCTTGTGGGCTTGTGGCCGCCGGCACCGCGGGTGGACCTCGTCGCGGCCCTGCCCCGACCAGTGCATGGCTGCACAGACGGCGTCTTATCTACTTCTACCAACCATTAGTAGAAAGGGTTTCGGTTCGGAACAGATTTTGACTCTAGTCTCCGGAGGGTTATGGTCCGGGACTGGTGTAAGTTCTAGTCCCGGTTCGTCCTGACTCCAACAGCTAGGAAGACGGGGCAGCTCTAGTCCTAGGTCGTTCCAGACCTCTAGACCCGGCTCGTGATATGCCTTGGAACTAGAGGGTCCGCGCCAGCCAGCCCCACGTGTGGGAGCCTGTAGTTCTGGTTGATATCACGGGCCGGGACTAGAGGTCAATCATTAGTCTCGGTTCATAATACCAATGGGGACTAAATAAAACGATAAAAAAATTGACGGTTCTGCCGTGGCAGAAAATGGACGAAAATCCAGCCGCGACAGGAGAACGGCTGTCCAACCCCACCCCCATCCCCAGGCGGGAGATTGCCTTTTCTAGTGTCAAAAGCATGCAAAAAATTATAAAAAATTGCAAAAATAAAATCTTTCGAACTGTAGTTATATTAAGTGGTTTAGTTGTTATGAAAATTAACAAATATGAATTTCCACATTATTTGAAAAAATATCATGAAAACTTTAAATGGCTACAACTTTGGCATACGATAACAGAAATAATGTACAACCTATCAAAACATGGAGGGAAAATTTTCTAGTTCAATTTCAACCGCGTTAGGCTGTTTTGATTTTTTAAAGATTTTCAAAATTCAAAAAGGAAAAAAGTTATTTCAAAAAGTTATTTTTTTAGTAACTTTTTTATGTCATATTTGGATTCCTCACATTTTCTGATAATAATGGATATATTATTTGTCGAATTTCGATTTACAAATTTAAGTATATTATTTCTGTCATAATAAATGAATAAATGGCAAAAAATGAATAAAATATTATTTTAATCAGTTTTCTATTTTCATTGTAAGAAAATATTATTATTACTTATTTATTGTTTTCTACTTAAATAGTTGTTTTAATTTAAAAAAATAAAGACGCGTGACATATTGATATGAGTTAATAGGATTGATATGATAGTCTTGACAACAAGGGATAATGTCCTTCACGCGCATGCTGGGTGGAGTAGTGCTAGGATGGGTGATCGACCGGAAAGTTTGACCATAAGTACAATTTGACCTAAGATTAAGTATAGTTAGTGTTAAAAATGTTCCAAATGAGAGATTAACGAGTCAAACAATTCAAAAGTCCAAGAAAAATTTGAAAAAAAAATATTTAGTCCGGTTCGGGACTGACCGGGACTAAAGAGAGGGGCCTTTAGTCCCGATTCTGTAGTCCCGATTGGAAAACCGGGACTAAAGGCTCTTACGACTCGTTTTCCACTAGTGAACGATCAGGCTGATCCTGAGAATTCAGGGGCCTAGGGTGAACCCAAAAATTGGGGCCCCAAGAAACATCACAATAGTAAGTTATAGGTTTATGTATAAAATATTATTAGTAAGTTCTTAAGACATGTACAAATGCGATTATTGTGCAAAAAAATGTATATATAATTTCCTAAAATTTCTTCCAACATTTTTAGATTCTAAGTCGAAGATGATGATATGTCATCAACTTTGTCTACAATCGGGATGCAAACATACCAGCACTAAAGCACCGAATCTCATCAGAACTTCGAAGCTAAGCGTGCTTGGACGAGAGTAATACTAACCTCCTGGGAAGTCCTCGTGATGTTGCATCCCTCCTTTAAAACAACTCTGTCTAGAATCGCGTTATCGAGGTGATCATGGGCGTTACTTTGTCTCCTCTCTGTGATTTGGCTTCTCATAACTTAGCATGGCCGGTGCAGGGGCCAACGACGAGTCGCTCATGTCCAAGTACGTCCGGACGGCACATTAGATGGATCTGCCTTTTTTATCTAACTCTAGCTTCTCTTGCCTAAACGAGGTAGCTTTAAATTTTGCACTTCTCTAATTGATTACTTAGAACAGTCAAATTGATCTTCCTTGTGAGGTGCACATAACTTTTTTATAAAGATGCCCACGCAACGTCTTATTTGCCTGCAAATGGGTCCCACTCATCTGCATTGTTGTTAGCATGACCAAATCCTAGCATCAATACACAGTACGAGCGTCCAGCGCAATTCCGGTGGATGTTTTGCAGAAGTTCAAAAAAGTGGTTGATTTTTTAACTTTTCACACTAGTCGCGGTTTTTTGCAATTAACTCTGTATCGACAATACAAATATGTTAGGGTGTTTACCGAGTTGAGAGCACATGCCAAACCGTAAACGTTGATATGATCCCATTCATGTTTTTTCCCATGGTCCACCACTGCTACAATTTACATGACATTACATTTCTGTAAAAGTTCTAGTTTAAGATATTCTCTGAGTTATGTAAAGGTTTTCATGGATTGTAACCGAGTGGGCACATCGACCTCGACCAACAAAGAGTAGTCCCATTTTTCACCCTCTATCCTTCGCATATTTCCTGTCTCCACGTCAAGAGCAACGAGCGTAGTATCCCTATTTACGCGTAGCATAGCAATGCAGCGCCGGACTGCTCCCCAGAGCTCCTGAACTCAAGGAACACATCGCCAGGAGGGATCTCAGGATCTAGCAACCGCAATTGGTCCTCGATGTCCATCACGGTTTTCAGCTCCCAACAATTGCTTGATGAGAGCAGCCACACGGACACCATGAAGCCATCGAGCACCAGCAACCTCAGCCTCCCTTCCGTCGATCACCCAAGGTGGAGTTGGCTTACCTTGCACCCTGTGATAGGGAGATTGACTGATCCTGGTGTCAATGTGCTAACTTGATACGTCAGTATCTTGTTGCACCTAGACAGCCAACATATGATACCACCGTGGAGTACGACGGCACTGTGGCCCTCTTCAAGGGCGTACCACGGGCTAACAAGGTCGCTCACACATGTCATAGGCGCCCAGGTGCCGTCACCGTCTGAAGACAGGGTTTGGGTTATGATACTACGGTCGCTGTCATGGAAACCGCTGAAATCTGCGACTAAGAGCATGAACGAGCAGCCGATGCCGCCTGCGGCGGTGAGCAGAACGTATATCTCGTCGAGGGGCTTGGGATAGTAATGCCATCGGATGTCGGGCGGGTCGGGGAAAAAGGTGCGCTCGCCGGTCATTGGGTTATACACGCACATGTCGGACCGCCGCTCCGATCTCTTGCGCCGGTTGATGTTGCGGCGGCGGAGGACGACGAGGCCGCCACGCGATGTCACGGGCTTGTACTTGCCGAGGAGGTAGGCGGCGCTATGATTGACGAAGGGTGTCAGGTGCTTGTTCGAGAAGGACACGGCGGCGGGCACGGTGGACGGGTGGACAAGAGAAAACAGAGCCGGTGGCAGTGGTTCCTCGCTGTTCTCCTCGTCGTAGGTGTGGAGGTAGCCGAGAAGGCAGGGTGGCACGATGCGGTCCACGTGGCGAAGGAACGCCGGGCTGAGGATGTGACGGCGGAGTGACTTGCATAAGGCGGCGCACTGAATAAGAGTTCTGATATCCGCGCGAGCAACAACCTCGAGCACGACTATCAGTGATGCCGGAGCCTCCGGCGAGCTGGTAGAAGGGCGTCGGCGTTTTCTTGGGCCCGTAATGGCAGCGCAGGCGGGCTTGGGTCTGCGTGATGCCATGGCGTACGTTGGTTTTCTGGCTCCCTTGTGCAAGCCTTTCTGTTGCATATATCTGACTAACTACACGGATTCAAGTTGAGTACTAGTCGGACACGTAATTAACTAGGAGAACTTTCCTGGACACGGATAGCATCGATGCTACACGCCCGCTTCGGAATTCGAATTCCTTCAGGTGCTTGCGGTGTCCCAAGTTATTCCTGTAGCTGTGGCTCGCCTAAAAAAAATTGCAACCGTCTGTAAAAAAAAACGTACAACTGGAACGAGTTGCACATTTCTTTTAACTACAGTTGCACTTTTCTTAAGTGATTGAGACTTCAGAAAATCTCAATCGATTAAGACATAGACAAACTGGGTTTCAGTTACACCTGAAAGTTTCTTTTAACTATGGTTGCACTTTTCTACGGTTTTACTAATTCTCAGTCAACTGAGATTTTCTTAAGTCTCCGTCATCTAAAAATGTGCAACCGTCTGTTAAAAAAAAGTGTAACTGAAATCCAGTTGCACTTTTCTGACAGAAAAATGCAACTGACACGAGTTGCACATTTCTTTTAACTATAGTTGCACTTTTCTTAAGTGATTGAGACTTAAGAAAATCTCAGTCGATTGAGACATAGGACCCCTCCGTCCAAAAATAAGTGAATTTGATTTGTTACATACCATATTCCTACACGTGGGATTTGGTCTCTTAATTTTTCGAAGCTTTTTTTATTTTGGTGCCCTTAGAGCAGCTCTAACGGACCCCGTAAAGACGCGATTGTAAAACGCATTTACGGTCTCCCATAAATGGCTTTTATAGTTCGAAAACACGAAACGCAGAACGCCTGTAAATCGGAACTGCAAATTTGAAAACATACGAATGCGGGTAAATTGAACGATGAACACGTGTTTAATCAAAGTTCCTGATTGTGATTCATACATATATTTACATAGATTAGCAGTCAATCAAAAGCTGCACACGATTGGGGATTAATACTACGGGGCGCCGCCACGTCCTAGACCAAAAATGAACCCCTCAACGGAGATTGCAGGACACGGCGGCATTGTGGCGGCGAGGACGTTGGTGAGGTCGCCGAGATCGTCCTTGACGACGGCGGTCGCGCGCAGCCTCCCTCTACCTGGCCTCCGCGCGCTTCGACGAGGGCGATAGCTCGGCGCTGCTCGGCCCGCTCGATGTCGAGATCCATGGTGACAACGAGCTCGGCTCGCGCAACATGAGCTCCATGGTGATGCACTCCTCGTCGCTGTCGTGGGCGTAGTCCGCCGCGCCTACGACGGTCGCCGGAGGACGGGACGACGAGCTGAAGCCGTCGGAGGAGGGAGGGGAGGGAGTAGCTAGGCAGCGTGAGGATTGCTATGTGCAGTGGCGGAGCTACGGCCCGGCATGCCCGGGCAGCTGCCTAGGCTCCGGACAGTACTCTCTTTCAAATTAATGCAAAGAGTTATGAGCTAATCGCAACTATACATGGTAATGGCGGCCGGCCGGCCGGAAAACTTGGTACTCTGCCCGGGCTCTCTGTCCCGGCTATCTCCGCCACTGGCTATGTGCGCGTACTGGCGGCGAGCTGCTCGCAGCGCCGATCATTCCTCGCCGCCAGCCACCATGTCGGCGCATAGGCGCGGAGAGACGACGGGGAGGACACATCGCAGTTCACCCACTTGAGGGTGATGCGCTTCTTCGCACCCTCCGACCAGACGAACTTGGCCTGCGCGGAGGACGGTTGCCACCACCCCTCCTCCGCATCTCCTCCGCCTACCCCGCAGCTACCTCTATGCGAAGACATGTCCTCGATCTCGCTCGGGTGCGAGCGTGATTGCTCGTCGGAGTTCGAGCTGGTGGCGGCGGTGCTAGGGTTGGGAGGGGTGGAAAGAACGTGTTTGGACCCCTACTCGCCAATGCGGCCTCTTTTTGTACAGGTTGACGCGGCTGGTTAACGGGTCACTGTAAATATTTTTACAGGCTAGGCTGATTTACGGGTCCGTTAGAGCGGCCGATTTCGCGTGGGCCTGTAAATCCGCTAGAATTTTACAGTTCCAGCGGTTTTACGGTTCCGTTAGAGCTGTTCTTAGTTGCTTAGTGTGCCTAATCTTCTCCCATAGTGTCTCGTGAAACTCAGTAAACGATCCGTCGAATGATGTGGCTGACGAAACGCTCCTTTTCGTTGTTTGCAAGGCTGGTTTAGAATTAGGAGGGGAAAAAGTGATAAAGGACGCGAAAATAGAAATCCCTTTTTCAAGACTTAGAATCAAGATTTTCGGTATGTGTTCAGAAGTTGGGTTCCGATGTACCTATACTATTCCTCCGTTCCACACTCTAAGATTTTTAGCTTTTAGTTTGCTAAAAAAGACTTACATTATGCAAGCGGAGGTAGCAGATGATTTCCCAAACAAGGTGCGCCTGCAAATTTCATCGAACACCTACTCCTTTTATATACATGTATGCTAGTTCAATGGGTACTGCCTTTGTGAACCAGATTAGAAGGCGAGCGAGAGATATAACCCATATCATATATTATTCCAACTTCATTTCAATTTGAGATCCGTAGACATCAATCTAGTGCCTACAGGTCCTACGGGAGTGTGTGGTTGGCTGTCCGTGATCCTCTAAAATTGACAGGGTACACTGGCGCTTTGGTAGGGTAGAAGAGCCCAAAGTTCCTCTCCGACTCCTCCCCGGGCTTCTGGTTCTCGTTGAACATGGCGAACAAGTAGGCCTCAATCGGCCCTGGCCTCCTCGGCGTACCTTGCGCCACATGGTCGATCAGCCCTTGGTTGTAGGCCCTGGCATTCTGCATCGTCGCCGCCACCCCTCCCGTCGAGGGCCACCCACTCTCTGACACCACCACCCTCACCCCCCACGCCCCGGCCTTCTCCAACGCGGCGTGCATGGCGTCCACCATAGCATCGAAGAGATTGGTGTACACGAGGCCGCTCCCGCTGTCCTTCACCGGCGGCGCGCCAGGCTGGAACGTCGCATACCTCAGGTCGATCTCGCCCACGTTTCCCTTGTATGCGAAGTAGGGGTACACGTTGGCCAGCAGCGGCATGCCGGTGATTGCCAGGAGCCTCGCCACGTCTGTCATGTAGGACTGCGCGAAGGCGCCGGCCGACGGCGGGAAGGAGGTTGCGAGCACGTCCATCCTCACCGTCGTGGACACCTTGATGTCGCCAAGCCCAACGGCTCTGAGGGCGTCGATGAGGTTCCGCATGGCGTTGGGGATGCTCTGCGCGGCGCTGCCCGTGAGCTCGTTGCCGACGGCGATGTAGTTGATTCTCACGTCAGGGTAGTAGGGCCTGATGTTGGTTTGGATCCAGGAGGCGGCATGGGAGGCGCTGGCGGCGAGGAGGGCGACGTCGGCGTTGGTGGTGCCGAGGATGAGGCCGATGCCGGTTCCGCGGAGCGCGTTCAGGGCGGGGGGCTCGACGGAGTAGACGCGCATGCTGGATATCCCCAAGGAGCGGTAGAGCTGCACCACGTCGCGCGGCGGAGGGAGGTTGCTGCCGATGATGCCGTAGCACACGCCGATGGACTGCACGCCTGCATCCAGATACACCGGTAGGTGCTCAGTATTTGGTACGCACAACGGTCCAAAGTGGCTAAAATGGAGTAGGTGCTACACATACATGGATACTAGTTAATTGCTAAAAAACACGCGTGGCCATCAATGTACATATACGTTACATTTATATAGTACGAGCTATAAAAGATATGGACGTTAGTACTTTGATGAAGAACTGAAAACGCACATTTTCGTTCAAACATAACCAACAAATTCTACATGTATATATAATGCTTTTTCTTTTTGCGAAATATAATGCCATGTTTCTGATACGGAGAACAATTAATCCATCAAAATTGGAAATGTATAGACCTAAACAGATGCTCTAAATCGGGGGGAAAACTCCTACAGATGCATAGTACGTACCTGCAGGGACGGATGCCATGATCAAGACTCCGAAAAGAAATACCGCTGCAGGCACCGAAGCAAATCCTCGCATGCTGGACATCCTATAATCCTACGGTCCTCAACTGCTACTCTTATATCTCTTTGCTTTTACGGTGTGATGTCCGCCAGTGCTATGTCACAAACCGGCAGGAGAACCTGCATTTATACTCGCGCTCAACTAGTGAAATTACAATAGTGTACACAAGGATGCTGAATCCATAAGGTCAAATTTGACATTGTACCTTTGCAGACTCTATCTTCTCAACTATCCTCGGTCAATGTTCACGTACCTAGTACAAGATATTTTCATGGGGATACGCCTATTCTACATTAATGGAATGAATATGGCCACCTACACATGTCTGTCATTTATTTTACATGAATGTGGTAAATGCTAGTATATTCTATTTGGCTGTACTGGAATTGATTTTTTTCTGGAGATATTGCTATAAATTGATGGGCATATCTCCTAGCTGGAAACATAAATGTAGTGGAGATAGATTTGACATGTGACACACCTCAGGAATTGCCAATCTGAAGACGGCCAATGGAGAGAGAATTGGAATTGAAAACATAGAACTTCCATGTTCTTAGTGTTTGAAAACTCCCAACCCGAAAGCAATCCAATCCTTAGAGACGATCTAATAGATGTCTATGCATTTATATTACATAGGAGGCAACCTTGAGCCTCCATGGTTCCCTTCCATGGCATGGTTTGTCAACGATTAATAGGTGCACAGTTTCAATAAAAAACAAATAATTAACGCAAAATCCGAACTTCCAATTTAGATCAATCAAAATTCAAACTAAAACACTTACAGCTAAACTCAAGAAATACTCTCCCTTGACGATTTCGAGTTGTCGATTAGATAATCACCTGGAAACAATCGCATATTAAGGCACACCAATGGCAGCAATGCTTGTGGCAGCCTCATAATCATCACTGGTAAAGTGCAGTAGGACACAAACTTTAGACGACGGAATTTTTTCATGGCAGCGACGGTGGCGAGCATAGTGAGGATGTGCTTGCGAGACATGGTCGAGTCGCGTTAGGGAGAAAAAGGGATAAGTGGGAAGGAGAATGAATGGTGTGCCAAAGTTTTCCCCCGGCGTATAAGTTGGGTGTCATAGGGGTGTGGGACGAAAACATTAGCCCGTCTTCTTTTTATAGGTATGATGACCCGGAACTCGGACCGAAGACTCAAGTAAACATGTCGTGGAAGTTGCGTGTTATACACGCAGAGGGTCACGTTAACGACACATAAAAATGTCTTCTACTGACCCTTGATACATGTTTGATGAGTGGTTTGTCGGCAAATGAATGTCGTTTCTTTTTTCCAGGAAAGGCATACAGTTAATTTGGTGATGGTTACCGGTTAAACACACGGTTTTCCTAGAAGAATATGCTATCAAGAGTTATGGTTGTGGCTTCGCATGTATTTTTTCGGACTACCCTTAGTCTTACATATATTGTTTTAAAACATTAAACAAAATTTGTTGATTATCTTCTCAATTGAACCAACATATTTTTTGTGTTGGGCACCGCCAATGGGTCTATGCTTTGGATGTATGTTCTCAGTTGGGCTTATCTAGGCCGGGTCTAGACTAGAGTTTTAGTAGGTCAACTGAAGTGGGTCTTATTTCATCAGAACGTATTAGACATATAAGGTAAATTCTTGATTTATGATACAAAGGGTTTTTTTCGATCTTCACGGGTTCACCAAGATAACTATAAAAGACTACAAGAGCTATCACCAAACACAAAACACAAATGTGCATAAATCTTTGCATCGATAAGCACTCAAGTCAACAATCCTCTTATGATTGTTTCTCACTTACATGGTCCATTGAGATTCACAATCCAAGAAGAAAGCCCGAACTAAGATGAGGTCTTTCAACTACATCCAATAGGTGGATGTGTAACTGAACTCCATTCAACAATGGGGATTACTTGGTTTCGATCCCCACAAGGGGCGGTGATCAAAGGTATCTCCAATTTATCATATCTTAGTATAACCCTAGAAAGGAGAATGGGAAATTGAAGGGTATATATTTGTCCCAACATGCGCCACAACTAGCAATGAATGTGACATGACGATGGAGGCGGGTAAGTAGACCTTTCTTTTATGGTTGTGAACAGGACAATGGTGAAAAAAGGGAAGAAGGTGAAAGATAAGTCAGTGATAAGTTAAAATAGGTAGTGGTCAAGGAAAAATAACTAGTCTGCTACGGAGCAATGAATTGGACACCAATTATTATTTTCATAAGCACTCCATCCATTGCAAAAAGGTGAAGAATCCACACATCAGAAAACTATAAGTTTCACAAATATTTAGATTAATAAATTGCAAAATGGTTATGTGCCAAAATAAAACTTAAAAATCGAATGTAAATTTAGTTGTATGCTTTTGGTTACACAATATGCATTGGGTAATTTGTAGATGAAGCTATAAGTTTATGCTCCTAGGTAAAAAAAGGTAATTGAATCTTAGTAATAGTTTATAACTTTCAAACATGTATAGAGTGTGTGTTATGTTTGGGCTCTAAATTTTGAACAAAATGGCAATTTATCATGCATTAAGAGTCCACAAAGCAGGAAAAGAAGAGATTTTTTTCATCGCTCGCCATTAGGACAAATATACCTTCTTGAACCACGTTAAATTTTACAAAACAGATACGAGACATAAATACAAATAGAATTTTTGTTTCATTTCAGTTCATTACAAGGTCGTGAATTCATTAACGATATGATATTATCACAAAAGTTTGTGGCGTAGCATGGGTACAACTATAGACTTTTCTATTTACCTATAAATACTCACGTATTAGAAACCTTTATCAAGATATATGTTAGCCTATAAGATTTCAAGCACTCTAGAAAGATATTCAAGAATATTAGAGTAATATTTATACATGTAATGCATTCAAGTGTTACCATTTTAATTTATGAAGTCATACCTTCTTACTTTATGTTTCTTTTTAACATATAAAAGGATCCAATTTAGCAAAAATTTCTGCTAAAGGGCAATATCTTAAAAAAATATTAATTGCGATTTTTTGATGAAGCAAGTTGCAATTTTATTATAGAGGTTATAGTAATATGACAATGTTGTTATGTTTCTGGTGTTATTTAAGCAATGTAAAACTATAGGAAATAAGATCATAAAATTATATTTACTAATAATTTTAAAAGTTTAGTAGAAATAGTGGGCCTAGAACATCTTAGACTAGCCATGTGTTTACTGACATTGCAACAGAATAAGTCAATAAGTAGATACATTCTGTGGAGAGATGTTGCGTGATGGTGACAAGGTAAACAATCCGGAGAAACACGCACAATAAGTTCTAGGGGAAGAATGGTTTATGTATAAGTGGAATAATGGTGATGTAGTGTATTTTAATTAGTTACAGAAAAATTTAAAAAAACTAATTAACCACTTATTTTATTTGAGAAATGTAAAATTGTTGGAGTCGCATATGTTACATAGTGTAGCTACGGAAATCAGAATTACATGTTTAGGATGATGCAATTATGATTTATAGTATGTTTCAACAAGAATCATAATTTACGATGCGTATATTTGGAAAGCATGATGCAAAAAGTACAAAATAATTGTGGCATGCCATGTACATACATTTTTTCATAGCAAATACTAATTTTCTTATGGCATTTAAACTTTACGCACATTCCTGCCTTTTTACACATTCAACCTATATGTATGCATCTTATATCTATTAATATATTTCATTCAAAGTAATTTTATGGACTTATCTAAGTTTACATTATATATATGTCTGTATAGCACACCAATTTATTAGGAATTCGATGGCTTAAAGCATCTCAAAGGATATTGCCTTAGGATATACATAACTTTGTAAAACAAATTGGTATGATGAGGTTGTTAAACATAACTAACAACACTAAGTTTGGATGGATCAAATAGATCAACTGTAATGATACAAAAGGTTTGTGTCGAAAATGATGATGTAAAGGAAGTTCTCACTTGTTTAATTTGTTTGTTGGTAGAGATAAAAAGAGATCTGTTCATCGTAGTATATGTTCATGTTTGCCAACGGTAAAGAGCAATTTCAAAGACAATTTGATGAATTGGTTGAATGAAACAGAAGTTGATCTTAGAATAAACGGAAACACACAAGCGTGATAATTATCTTGATCCGCCAGCGTTTTTGTATTAGTTTTCTTTCCTAGGCTATGTTTTAGTTTGCTTTCTTGTTTTGGTTTCGTTTAGGTTGATTCTTCCATAAGTTTCTTTGTCTGTACACTTTTTGCACTTCTAAATTTCTAATGCCACATACCTGTCTGGTGCTTATAGAAGTTTTTTCAAATTTCATTTCAATTTGAGACCCGTACACTTACACGTCCTCAATATATCTAATTCATGTGAGACCCACGCGAGTGTGTGCGGTTGGCTATCCCCAAACTGGCAAAATTAATGGGGTACACCGGCGCATTGTTGGTAGGGTAGAAGAGCCCAAAGTTCCTCTCTGTCTCTTCCCCAGGCTTCTGGTTCTCGTTGAATATGGCGAACAGATATGCCTCGATTGGTCCTGGCTTCTTGGGCGTACCACGAGCCACATGGTCGATCAGTCCCTGGTTATACGCCCTCGCGTTCTCTACCGTCGCCGCCACCCCTCCCGCCGAAGGCCACCCGCTCTCCGACACCACCACCACCACCCCCGGTGCCCCGGCCTTCTCGAGAGCGGTGTAGAAGGCGTCCAACATGGCGTCGAAGAGGTTCGTGTAAACCAGCCCGTTACCGCTGTCCGTCACCGGCGGCGCGCCGAGCTGGAACGTGGCGTAACCGAGGGTGATGTTGCCCATGTCTCCCTGGTACGCGAAGTACGGGTACACATTGGCGAGCAGCGGCGCGCCGGTGGTTGCGAGGAACTGCGCCACGCCCGTCATATAGGGCTGCGCGAATACGGCGCTGGAGGGCGGGAAGGAATCGGCAATCACGTCCATCTTCACAGCCGTCGACACCTTGATGTCGCCGAGCCCCGCAGCGGCAAGAGCGTCGTTGAGGTTGCGCATGGCGGCGACAATGCTCTGCGCTTCGCCGTCCGTGAGCTCGTTGCCGACGGTGACGTACTTGATTTTGACGTCGGGGTAGTAGGGCTTGACGTTGGTTTGGACCCAGGAGGTGGCGTTGGAGGCGCTGGCGGCGAGGAGGGCCACGTCGGCGTTGGTGGTGCCGAGGATGAGGCCCACGCCCGTGCTGCGGAGCGCGTCGAGTGCCGGCGGCTCGACGGAGTAGACGCGCATGCTCAGGATGTTGTAGGAACGGTAGAGCTGCACCACGTCGTGCGGGGGAGGGAGGTTGCTGCCGATGATGCCGTAGCACGCGCCGATGGACTGCACCCCTGGATGGATGCACCGTAGAACAGAATTAATAATCAGGGTACAGTAACTTACAGATACATCGAACTTTTTTCCCTAATAAAAAATACTGCACCTTGTCATTTTTAAAATGTTCGTACAGGAAACTGTACATGCATAATAAAAGAAAGATGGAAAAATCTAAGGAAAGATACATCCATAGTATTACCTGCAGGGACGGAGGCGATGAAGACTCCAACAACAAGCAACGCGGCTGCAAGCACCGGGGCAAAGCCTCGCATGCTCGACATCGTCTCCTACGGCTCTGAACTGGTCTTTTTCTTTGTCGTAACTAGCCCTGAACTACCCTGCTCTCTTTTCTTTGACGACAGTGCGACGTATATATGCTAGTGGTATATCACGAACCGGCCGGAGCCTCTGTACTTATATATACTGGCGCTGCTCAACGGGTGAAATTACTGTGCCGTGCACAACGTGTGAAAATTGGACACCTAGCCAACTGTCATCTGTTTTACGTCAACGCGTGATACGTGCCAACCTTGCAATTTGTGAGGTGTCACATACCATACATTTATGTTTCCAGGTAGAAAGATCCTGGAATATATTTTTGAAGATTTCGCTCTTTATTGATCGGCGCATGCATATCCTCTCTGGAAACTACTAAATGCGGTGAAAATATACGAGGTATTAGCACTGACAGTACAAAAGGTTGTTAGGTGCAATTTCATACAACTAGTTGCAACTTGGGGTGGACTAGTACAAATAGTTGTTGTGCGGGTGATAAGTACACAGTTTAGTCCGAATTAGCCATCTGGCTGCCACGCAGGCTCCGACGCGTGGTGTCACATTTTGCTGATTACCCCCTGAACACCTACCCTACGTACAGATTAAACGTTACATTAGGAAAAATGGTCCTGGACTGGCAACGTGACGCGTGTTTAGAGGAGACACCTGGTCTACGACTCGTGGTGGACTACGTACAGATTGACTCGTGGGCTGCGGTCGATCAGTTAAGAATAGGCTAGCTCTTTTTTTGGGCTCAGGTTTGGCAAGGCAAGGACGAGGGCGCACAAGGCGAATACAACGGCGCACTCCAGGAACGGCGCACACCAGGCGAAATCGGCCATGGCGAATGAGCCGATCCTGCGCCCGTGGTCCCAAGATGCTCCTGACTACGGTAGGTATCTGCCGCGCCACCAAGCATTGAGTTTGTCTCCGGCTGTGGTCTTCTCGGTCGTGCCAACCATGAGTTGTCTCCGGCGGCGGCGGATTTGGTGAGGTTTAGGTAGGGTTGGTGCTGTATTTGATCTTGTCCTGCCCTGTTCCGGATGGCAGATCATGTGCTCGGTACCGAATCGCTGATGATCGGCTCAGTTACGTATGCGTGATTGTAGATGATCTGCCCATTTTCAGTGCTCTTTGCCCTCCCTGTATATTTGGTTACTAAGTGGGTTGACATTGCAAAGTTTCATAATTTAGTAAGTATAGCATTGTGTTTGAAAAAATCATGAGTTGAAAAGATTTGAATTTTTCTGTATAATTCTGTCTATACGTTTATAAGAAGGAAGGGTTTTGTGTAGGTTGGAAATTTAGTTTGCTATTCTGAATGTTCATGTCCTTGAGGTACTGTACATTCTGACTACAATGATATATTGTACATTCTGAATATCTCTCGAGGTACTGTACATTCTGAATATCCCTCGAGGTAGTGTACATCATGAATGTTTGTGCATATTCTGAATACAATAGTATAATTTACATTGGTAATTGTTGGTAATTTACTAATTTTATGAATGTATTGTACCTTCTCAATGTTTGTGTCATGAATATTTGGTGTGTAGATAAGTGATGACATTGCCAAGTTTGGTAATATAGCATGGGTATTCTGTGGTAATTTAACTTGTCGTATCTTGAAGTATTGAATATTGTGCTAACAAATGCTACTGTTTTTAAATGTAGGTAGAAATCCTGATTTGTTCACGGTACAGTTAGAGCACAATGGGTTTTTTTGTGGCCTTCGTAGCAATTTGACATATGTTAGTGGAACTTGTGATTTCTTCGACAACTGTAATGTGGACACATGGTCACTGTTATGGATTGAAGAGTTTGTGAGAAATTTAGGTCACCCTATAGATAAAAGGCTCCATGTGTATTGGTGTTTGCCGGGCAAGGAAATTACAGATGGCCTAAAATGCATTGAGAAAGATGCCGATATTGTGGAGATGATAAAAGCAAGTGTTGAGCACAAGACCCTTACTTTGTTGGTTGATCACACCAATTTTATAAAGCAGCTTAGAGCTGATGTTATTATTAATGGAGTGCCAAATTCAGTGCAAGAAGCTAGCTCATCTGGAGTTAGAGATGAAGTAGTGGTGAAAAATTCTGATATCAGAAGCAGGGGCAGAGCTATGGCAGAGAAAGAGGAAGGTGCGGAGGAGGATGGTGATACAGATTCTGATTTTTTTGACAGTGACTGGGATGCTGAAGATGGAGATGATGATATATTTGACTCTCAAGTTGAAAAGGATGTGGAAGACCATAATGAGGTAGTGGTTGTGGCAGATTTAGAGGATGATAGTGCTATAGGAGATGAGGATTTGAAGCTATCAAAGGAGCAAGAGGACTATCTGAAGTATAGGTTCAGTGAATTTAATGCAGAAGTGGACATGGATGACCCAACTTTTAAAGTTGGAATGGTATTTGCTGATGCCAAAGAGTTAAGGCGTGCTATTTTAGCTTATAGCATCAGAAATAGGGTGAAGGTTAGAAAAACAAGAAATGAAGCAGTTAGGATTGATGTGGTCTGTCGTCCTGGTTGCACATGGATGCTAAAGGCATCAAAAGATTCCAGAACTGAAGCTCTAGTTGTGAGAGCTTATGAAGGAAACCACACATGTGAGACGGTTTGGGAGCTCAAGGCACTGACTGCTCCATTTCTAACACAATACTTCATTAATGAATTCAGGGATAATCAAAAAATGGATTTGCAGACATTTGCTGCAAAAATCCAAAGAGAGTTCAACATGTCTCCAAATAGGTGGAAGTTGACCAGGGCTAGAAATCTCGCACTCACGCAGATTCATGGTGATGAAGCAATGCAATTCAATTCTCTGTGGGATTAGGAGCTTAGAACTAGAAATCCTGGATCTAAGTTTTTCCTTTGCACGACTTCAAGCAAGGCAGCTACAGATCTGGAGCCAAAGGAACATCTGTCCACTCTATATTGGTCATATGATGCTTGTAAAAGAGGATTTATCCATGGATGTAGGCCATTCATTTGCATTGATGGTTGTCATATAAAGACCAGATATAAAGGCATATTGCTTACAACTGTTGGAGTAGATCCCAATGATTGTATCTACCCAATAGCAATGGGTCTAGTGGAGGTGGAGTGCACTAGTTCATGGGAATGGTTCTTGACAACACTCAAAGAGGATCTGAACATAACAAATACTTCCCCATTCACTATTATGAGCGACAAACAGAAGGTACATAATTCACAACTTACCTATAGTACTATATTTTAGAATTTTCTACCCTTGTATTAATTTTTGTACTCTTTTTGTAGGGACTCATTAATGCTGTGAAGAAAGTTTTCCCAGATTCCGAACACAGATTTTGTGTTAGGCATCTATACCAAAATTTTCATAAGAAGCACAAAGGTGAAACTCTCAAGAATGATTTGTGGGCAATAGCTAGATCAACAAATGTACCAACTTGGGAGAGAAATATGGAAAAAATGAAAGTAGACAGTCAAGCAGCATATGGCTGGGTCGAGGAACTACCACCCAACACATGGGTGAAAGCCTTTTTCAGTGACTTTCCTAAGTGTGATATGCTTCTTAATAACCACTCTGAAGTTTTCAACAGGTATAGTTTCAGTCAGCTTAATTATAAGATGTGATTAAATATCTTTTGAGATATTAGCACTGGCAGTACAAAAAGTTGTCACCTAGGTGCACTTTCATACAACTAGTTGCCACATGTGGTGGACTAGTACAAATAGTTGTCTTGCGGGTTGGTACCGGCACAAAAGCCCTCAGGTGAGGACGCGTGTGGTGCCACGGTGGCAAAGGACATGGGCCGGTGGCCAAATAAACTTTGCAGAAATCCCCCGAACTGTCTACACTCCTATTCCCCAATCCCCTGTCTTAGGCATGTAAAAAAATAATCTGAATCAATGAACCTAGGCGAGCAGCGGGCGGCGCAGTTTGTAGAGCGGGCATCACGGTTAGAGCGCGGGGGCCTCGACGATTATGGGCACGGGCGGCGACTTTTACGGGCGCAAGTCGCATCTCCTGCAAGAGGGCGCCGGCGGCGACGCTCACGACGCAGACAACAAGCGCGGGGAAAGTGTCGTCGATAGCGAGGAGGGGGATGGCCGGCAGGGCTGATTACGAGGGCCGCGGCGGCGGAGTAGGTGGTGGCGACGGCGGTGGCTGCAGCCTCTACAGAGTTTTGCTTCTCACTCGACGACGTTGGAGGCAGCTTCGTCAAAGGTGAGCTGCAGTTTTCTCCTCTCTGAATTTTCTAAATTATGTCTAATATTTGCACTTCTCCTCTGAATTTTTCTGCAGAGGAGTAAATTGACAAGAATCAAGATGGTCCATGAGAAGATGAAAGGCATGATTGAAGGATCAGTGCAAAAATAATCAAGATCCAGTGGATGTAGTTATTTTTAGGCAGAAAATCTGTTCCTTTAGGTGAAGAATATGGATACAAACGTATGTATAGTGTCTGTGTGCACTATTTGCTCTAGGCCAGTTCTAGATAACAAATGCTTGTACCTCTGTGATGTAGTTGATGTATTGCAATGCAAATGAATGGTTGTGTTATTACCTCATAACAAATCTATTAAATTGGTAACTGGGGTCAAGAAACAGGGCCCTGGACAAGAGAAAGTAGTGTGTGTATGCATGTTTCAGTCCAATCAGATGACTTCATTTAATTAATGGCCTGAGATGATGCTTATGATTTAATAATCTAAGAAAGTAGTACCCTTTTAACACATATTCTAAGCACAAAGTTATTTAATCTTGCAAAGTAAGACTAAGACAAACCGAGCCAATTTGTTAAATAAGGCTAACATGACAGCATGCAGAAGTGGTACTGCATATCCTGTATGTTCGATTGAAATAACAAAGAGATCCCAGGAAAAAATCTTGGTACTGCATATCCAGTACATGATTCCACATGTTGGAATTACATTTATTTGGCTAAAAATGAATAATCTATGAAAAGCTAAATGGCATCATCAGGTGCAGTTTGTGCATATCCAGTACATGATTCCACATGTTGGAATTACATTTATTTGGCTAAAAATGAATAATCTATGAAAAGCTAAATGGCATCATCAGGTGCAGTTTGTGACAAAAATGAATAATCTATGAAAAGCTAAATGGCATCATCAGGTGCAGTTTGAAAGCTAAATGGCATCATCAGGTGCAGTTTGTGACAACACAAACTGCACCTGATGATGCCATTTAGCTTTTCATAGATTATTCATTTTTAGCCAAATAAATGTAATTCCAACATGTGGAATCATGTACTGGATATGCAGTACCAAGATTTTTTCCTGGGATCTCTTTGTTATTTCAATCGAACATACAGGATATGCAGTACCACTTCTGCATGCTGTCATGTTAGCCTTATTTAACAAATTGGCTCGGTTTGTCTTAGTCTTACTTTGCAAGATTAAATAACTTTGTGCTTAGAATATGTGTTAAAAGGGTACTACTTTCTTAGATTATTAAATCATAAGCATCATCTCAGGCCATTAATTAAATGAAGTCATCTGATTGGACTGAAACATGCATACAGACACTACTTTCTCTTGTCCAGGCCCTGTTTCTTGACCCCAGTTACCAATTTAATAGATTTGTTATGAGGTAATAACACAACCATTCATTTGCATTGCAATACATCAACTACATCACAGAGGTACAAGCATTTGTTATCTAGAACTGGCCTAGAGCAAATAGTGCACACAGACACTATACATACGTTTGTATCCATATTCTTCACCTAAAGGAACAGATTTTCTGCCTAAAAATAACTACATCCACTGGATCTTGATTATCTTTGCACTGATCCTTCAATCATGCCTTTCATCTTCTCATGGACCATCTTGATTCTTGTCAATTTACTCCTCTGCAGAAAAATTCAGAGGAGAAGTGCAAATATTAGACATAATTTAGAAAATTCAGAGAGGAGAAAACTGCAGCTCACCTTTGACGAAGCTGCCTCCAACGTCGTCGAGTGAGAAGCAAAACTCTGTAGAGGCTGCAGCCACCGCCGTCGCCACCACCTACTCCGACGCCGCGGCCCTCGTAATCAGCCCTGCCGGCCATCCCCCTCCTCGCTATCGACGACACTTTCCCCGCGCTTGTTGTCTGCGTCGTGAGCGTCGCCGCCGGCGCCCTCTTGCAGGAGATGTGACTTGCGCCCGTAAAAGTCGCCGCCCGTGCCCATAATCGTCGAGGCCCCCGCGCTCTAACCGTGATGCCCGCTCCGCAAACTGCGCCGCCCGCTGCTCGCCTAGGTTCATTGATTCAGATTATTTTTTTACATGCCTAAGACAGGGGATTGGGGAATACGAGTGTAGACAGTTCGGGGGATTTCTGCAAAGTTTATTTGGCCACCGGCCCATGTCCTTTGCCACCGTGGCACCACACGCGTCCTCACCTGAGGGCTTTTGTGCCGGTACCAACCTGCAGGACAACTATTTGTACTAGTCCACCACATGTGGCAACTAGTTGTATGAAAGTGCACCTAGGTGACAACTTTTTGTACTAGTCCACCACATGTGGCAACTAGTTGTATGAAAGTGCACCTAGGTGACAACTTTTTGTACTGCCAGTGCTAATATCTCAAAATATACTCTGGAATAGCCATTTTGGAGACTGCTACTTCAGCGAAGAACCGGATATAGCATTTTCCTTGTTGCTGTCTTGAAATTTCTGAAGCCAAAAGGGGAGTGCTACGCGTTCCTAGGTGGGGGATAATTTCTCCCGATCCCCCATTCCTAGCGCAACATGTGTCCCAGAACAGCCTGTAAACGCCGTTTTTCTATAACCGGCCCGGTTTTGTTATAAAATGTTTCGTTTTTGCTACACGTAATAAAAAATGTTCGGCCTAGTAAATAGAAAAAAAGTGGAGACCTCACTGGAGACTTCGCTAGAGCCCTTGCCGGTGGTTTTGTAGCAAAAAAATGTCCAATGTAGCAAAACTGAATTCGCCGGAGACATCGCCGGATATTTCGTAGCAATAACATGGTGCTATTGTAGCAAACTAGGAGAACAAAATTAGCAAAAAAGTTGTCTTAATATTGCAAAACTGACATCGTGGGAAACTCGCCAGAGACCTCTCGTCGGATACCTCGTAGCAAAATCATAGAGCGATTCTAGCAAAAAACATTGTGGGAAAGAACCAAAATAAGTTATGCTAAGATAGCAAATGCTCGAAGCACCGACAGAGAACATATGTAGCAAGACCGGCCAACATAAGTAGCAAACACTCGAGACAACCGTAGCAAGTCTGTACGCCTTAGGTAGCATAGCGACCATCCTAAGTTGGTTGTCCATTGGCAAAGCCATGGGATGGGCGGAGCAGCCAGGCACCATGGGCTTTGGGCGGGAGGTTGCCGGTGGTGCAAGGCAGCAATCCGCGGCGGCGCCATGGAGCTTGGTCGGCGGAGAGAGAAGCCCTCTCCGTGATGAGGCGACGGAGGCGTCGGGGGAAGATGATGGGATTAAAGGAGGAAATTGTGGAGGAGAGTCCGGATGGATAATGGTGTGGGACTGTGTGGTGGTGAACCCCACACCATCGATGTGTCCACGTGGAGCGAACGCGCGTCGCAGAGTCGAGCCGGGGGCACCCAAGACACGTGACGCCCTGGGTGATGTGAATAATTTCCCAATCCGAAAGCACTCAATCCTTGGAGACTTTCTTTTTTATAGTTAAATAGAAACATTATTATGCACGTGGGGTTACATTGCGATCATCGTGTAGCAATTGAAGAACACCTTCAGGTCCAGCCCCTAACCAAGTAGTAGTGTGGCGCTCTACTCTTGCAACATTTGCATGGATGTGGCTAACGATAACCTGTGAACGTTCTACTTTTACAAATTTGTAAACTCTACCTTGATTAACCAAAGCTTGAAGCTCTGCTATCTAAAATAAGAAAAGAGATATATCCTGCAACGAAGATTTTGTAGCTGCCACCAGTTGAGAACAATCAGTTTCCACAGTGATCGAGATCAGCGGCGTACCCACGTTATAGCTCCAGGGGTCACAGGACACCGGCTAAAAATGGATTTCTCTCATATATTTCATCCATTTGTAGTGTGTGACACCCCTAATTTCAGGTTAAAAAACGTGTGACTTTGAAGTGTGAGAGCGGGTTATTTTCGCTCTGGGTCCGCCCCTGATCGAGATCTAGGACCGATGAAGAGCCACTAGTAGAAAAGCCCCTCTTTAGTCCCGGTTCAAAAAGGCCATTGGTTCCGGTTTTGAACCGGGACCAATCACTCGGGACTAATGTTGGTCCAGGTTCTGGCACGAACCGGGACTAATGGGTCTGCACGTGGTCCGCCGTCGCGTGCGCTTGCAGTAGAATCTTTGGTCCCGGTTCGTGGCATGAACCGGTACCGAAGGTCTTTTCTATTTTTTTTTCAAAAAACAATTTATTTTTCAAAAGAAATCCAATTTTTTTTGAATCTATGAATTGTTCGACTGGTTAATCTCTTACCCGAAGCCTCCCAATCACACTTAGTTTTTGTCAAATTCCAATCTTTCGTTAAACTTCCTTCACATCTCCCTTCCTATGTACCACTTATAACCTTATGTCTATACTATATTATTAATGATATTAACTCATGCATCTTGTGAGTCACACATTCTTATAATTTGAGTTATAAGCATGATTTTAATGTAAAAAATGACTAAGTAATACTAATATTGAATAAATATAGAAATAAAATATGTTTATTATTATTTTTGCATTAATTCATTTAATATGGCATAATTCATATCTTTAAATCCATAAATCGAAATTCCACAAATAATTTGTCCATTATTATCAGAAAAATGTGAGCAATCCAAATATGTCATTTTTTATTTTTTTGAATTTTTTAAAAAAATTAAAAATCTGAATTTTGACTCTTTTGGAATTTCAAAAATCTTTTCCGACATCGTATGCACAAATGGCGGCCATCTGAAGTTTTTACAACGTTTTCTTGCAAAAAAAAATTATCCCGGTTTATGTCCCGAATCGGGACTAAAGTGGGACCATTGGTCCCGGTTCATGTCATGAGCCGGAACCAATATCCCGAGATGAACCGGGACCGATGTCCTGGCGGCATGAACCGGGACCGATGCCTGGCATTGGTCCCGATTTGTTATTCGAACCGGGATGAATGGCTTTAGGGGCTGGACCAAAGGCCCCTTTTCTACTAGTGAGCCAAGTCCGGACCTTCGACACATGCATGCAGTTCAACTTCTAGCGAAGCATCAAATTCGTCTAGGAATCGGCATGGCGTGAATTATGGGAAACCCTTCCTCCTTGCGTAAAACCATACCAATGACTTTTTTTTGAACATGATACCCATGATAGTAGTATGAAGCATGGAAACAACCGTCCACTAGTAGGGAAAAGCTCATTGGTGGCATCTATTATATACTTATAAAGCAATATATGGATGTTTTTCGAGATATCAGGTTGGTCCACATCATCCTAATTACTGTGATGGTTGGATCTATTATTTACAGCTAAGATTTAACCACACTAGCCGGACCTGAACCGACTGAATCTGTATTTGTTACGTACTAGATTTAACAAGGGAGATCTATGTAGAGTAATATATACTTGCCTCCTTTTTCGAATCGAACTTTTGGTGCAAGATAGGGACAAAGTCTCCATCTTCTCCGCCACCAGCTCATGTGCGCCACACGACAGTAGCAGCCAAACTCGGCAAATCGGCGACACTCTGGACGTCTCCTAGCAGTGCAAGGTAGGGTAGAAGCCTCCGTCTTCCTGTCTCATGGAGACTTGACATGAGAGAAGGGCATGGTGGTTCGACAAGGGCACGCGTCCACTGCATTTTTTTTTTGAAATGGGCGCATATATTACTTGAAAGCAATATTTACATCCTGCCTCTGCATAACTAGGATGCACACAGCCGTTCAACCACACACAATGGGTCCAAAGGTAAAGCCAAATTACAACTCATAGAAATAATAATAAAAAAAACGCCTCCAACTAATGTTGATCTATATGAAGATCACGCTGCCATCCATGTCGGGACAAAATATCCCTCGCCGTGTCCTCCAATCGCGTACACCCCTCCATAAATAAGTGGCGGAGGTCCATACGTTGGAGAGAACGCGCCCACTGCATGGCTGAGATGGATTAACAACGGCTGCATGCATCTCTATTGGGAGGAGAGAAATAGGTCCAGATCTGGATTTGCAACCTATCGATATGTGGTAGAAGGTCAGTTTTTTTTTTGAGATATTAGGTCAGTGTTTCTTGATACTTTGGACTACTCCTCTATAGATTAGTTATTTATTGATCATGTTTTAGTTTGCCTTTACAACAAAAATCTTTGAAAAATAGACGGAAGTCCATCAGTATTGGAGGTTCTAAGAGGTGAAGCAATTTTACAGGAGTAATGTATATAGTCCAAACTTCAATAACATGTTACGTTTCAAATTACCTAACTATATACGAACGTCTGAATTTTGTCATCGCTTTTAGTTTTTGAACATGAATTTTATCTTTGCTTATTATCTTATAGATTCACATGATCTCGAGTCAATGTTTAGTTGAGCGGTGTCATCAAGGTTTAAAACTATATGTAGAAACTAAAGAGTTAGTGAGAGATAAAAACAAGCTTCACGAGTGAAGATGTAGATACACCGCCGCACAAAAAAATAGAAGCGACTAGATAAATCTTGGTATACTCCTACTGAGTTAAGTGGTGAAGTATTTTTGAATCTAATTATATAATCGTAAGAAAAACTTAATCAAAACTTCAAATCTATAGTTGTATAATATTACTTGATCATGTTATTGTGTTATGTGGGTTTAAAAACATCAATGTCGAATGCACCGACAAATCACTATATAATAACTCGCTTTGAGTAAACAGAGTTGGACATATTTGAGGGATCTATAATCAACATAGCATCCTTTGTGGCAATTATGTGATGTTTGGTGTATTGGTACGCCTGTAGGAAAAATAATGAGATGCCATCAGAACACATAACACATATTTTGACGATGGATTTGATACAAAGAACAGTCGGGTAGGGCAAAAATAAATTTGTAAGAATGTTAAAGTGAAAAATAAATGGATAAGAATACCATTATTTAAAGATTGTTAATTCCTATTGTTAAAAAATATGAATTATCATTCATTTGCGAAGAGGGTGAACATATGTTCTATAATATCTAACATAAAGATATAAATTGTGCAAACCTCCTCTTATTAGGCCCAACTCGACTTTACTAGCTAGATTTATGTAATTGATCTTGTGTTGATCGATGTAAATCGACATGTTTTTTTGCATAATATTTTTTTATCAAATCGACATTTGTAAATTCTGCAAAAAGTGTGAGTGCAGTTTATTTTGAGCATATACACTATAGACTAAATAGTCATTTGCACTTGGTTCAGTAATGTTCTTTGCATTGCACTGTGCCCTTTTTTAATATTTTATAATAATTTATTAATGTTTGCACAAAAATACTAGAAAAATAATAACAGACTTTGTCGCACAAAATATTTTGAATTTGATATGGGTACATTTGAGATTGATATCTTCTTATTTGCTGTCAATGAGTTGCTCCCTCCATTCGAAAATAAGTTTCATAGATTTGTATTTTAGTTTGTGTATGCATAAGTGTCTAGACAAACGACGACACTTATTTTTGGACTGAGGAGGTAGTTTAAAAGCAATTATGGACTTCTGTTCTAACACAATATTTGAAATGGATATTTGCTACCACAATTGGCATCCTGGGAACCCACGAGCGCCTGTAGATCTAATAGCGAATTTTCGGGAGGCAGGTAATCCTGAACCTGAATTTACTTACCATATCACTAAGTTACATACATTTCCGAGACTTAAGCTACTTGACGGTTCCTTCTTACTGTTCATTCAGAACTTTGATTTTACTATTCACCACATGTTCATATATGCCTCAATTCCACTGTGTATTTTCGTTCTCTTTTGCCATAGGGTAAATTCTGCTCTTCTAAGACAAAGCTACTTGACCAATTTGTAGAGTGTTTCCATATGATAGAGCGGATAAAGAAGCAACACGTCATCGCCCAATGAATGCACATGGATCTATCTTTCTGAACCAATCAGGCGACATTATTTTAACATATGTAAGGAACAAATACAGAAACAATTATTCAATTTTCGTTTTATTTTAAAATCCGTACACATCAATCTAATTATGTTTACCAGCTTCAATTGAGCAACGCGTCTGATTCCGCGGTAGTGTTCCCGCAAAATTGATGGGGTACACCGGCAATTTGTTGTTAGGGTAGAAGAGCCCAAAGTTCCTCTCCGTCTCTTCCCCGGGTTTCTGGTTTTCATTGAAGATGGCATAGAGGTATGCCTCAATCTGCCCAGGCTTTTTGGGCGTACCATAAGGCCCAGGCTTCTCGAACGTGCCTGCACCGTACGCTATATGGTCGACCAGCCCCTGGTTGTAGGCCTTCGCGTTCTCCGTTGTCGCTGCCACCCCTCCCGACGATGGCCACCCGCTCTCGGACACCACCACCCTCACCCCCGGTGCCCCGACCTTCTCTAGGGCGGCGTAAATGGCGTCTAACATCGCGTCAAACAGGTTCGTGTACACGAGCCCGCTCCTGCTGTCCGTCACGGGCGGCGCGCCAGGCTGGAATGTCGCGTAGGCAAGGTTGATCTTCTCTACGTTTCCTTGGTACGCAAAGTAGGGGTACACGTTGGCGAGCAGCGGCGCACCGGTGGTTGCCAGGAGCTGCGCCACCTCCGTCATGTAGGGCTGCGCGAACACGGCAGCGGAGGGCGGGTAGGAGTTGGCGAGCACGTCCATCCTCACCACCGTGGACACCTTTATGGCGCCACAATCAGCGGCGCCAACGGCGTTGTTGAGGTTACGCATGGCAGCCAAGATGCCCTGAGTGGCGTCGCCTGTGAGCTCGTTGCCGACCACGATGTACTTGATTTTGACGTCAGGGTAGTAGGGCTTGATGTTAGTTTGGACCCAGGAGGCTGCGTTGGAGGCGCTGGCGGCGAGGAGGGTGACGTCAGCGTTGGTCGTGCCAACCATGAGGTTGACAGGGGTGTTGCGGACCGCGTCGAGGGCAGGCGGCTCGACGGAGTAGACGCGCATGTTGAAGATGTTGTAGTTGGTGTAGTGCCGAACCACGGCATGCGGCGAAGGGAGGTTGCTGCCGATGATGCCGTAGCACACGCCCACCACGGAGGAACGCACGCCTGGGTGCATGCATCGTGGAAGACAATTAAATTAATTATGGGAGTGACTAGGTCTCGGTCGACCGAGACTTATTAAATCTCAGTCGATCGTACCATGTCCTATGTACATCGTTATGTTGTTGTTTTTACTTTTCGTGTTACCGATAGAAACCAGCTGTAGCCATTTGGCTTGGGCTTAGACAATACGTGGGCTTCAAGCGAGAAGATGGACTTTATAATAGAAAAGTAGAAAACGGCCGGTGTCGTTTTTTACATTGTTCATCTGTTGGTTTCATGTGCTACCAGCTTTTGATTTTCCTATTGGACTTTATTAAAGCAAAAGAAAATAGTTTCTTCTCTGTTTGATAGTTCCAAAATGGATTTTTCTTTCCAACAAATCATTCTTCTAGCAATTTCAACAATCTAGGGAAGAAATCGGTGGTTTTTATTGGCCATTTTTAGCCATAAAAGGGTACGGAAAAGTTCAAATTAAAAAATAAAATTTTAGTTGTGACACGTGTGCAACTAATAAAAAAAATTAGTTGTGACACGTGTTACAAGTAAGTTGCAACTGGCCCCTCAATGGGGCGACCAGTTGCAATCAAGTTGCAACTAGGGTCGACGAGGGTTCGGTTATAAGCAAGTTGCAACTGACCCCCTTGACGGCGCCCAAGTTGCAATCAACTGGCAACTAGCCTTCAAACGGGGGCTCAGTTACAAGCAAGATGCAATTGTCCCCTCGACGGCGCCTAAGTTGCAATCAAGTTGCAACTGGGCTTGACGAGGACCCTAGACACAAACAATTTGCATCTGGCCTTCAAACGGGGGCTTAGTTATAAGAAATATGCAACTGGCCCCTCGACGACGCCCAAGTTGCAATCAAGTTGCAACTGGCACTCGACGGGGACCCCAGTTACAAACAAGTTGCAACTGACCCCTCGACAGGGCCCCAATTGGATGCAAGTTGCAACTGACCCTCGACAGGTGAGCAAGTTGTAGAAAATACCCTTCGACGGGGTACAATTACAAGTAAGTTGCAACTGACCCCTCAATAGGGCGACCAGTTGCAATCACGTTGCAACTGGGGTCGACGAGGGTTCAGTTACAAGCAAGTTGCGATTGGCCCCCTCGATGGCGCCCAAGTTGCAATCAAGTTGTAACTAGGGCTCGATAGGTAATCAAGTTGCAAAAGTGCCCCCCGATGGGGTTTAGTTACAAGTAAGTTGCAACTGGTCCATCGAGGGGGGTGGGGGTGGCTTAGTTACAAGCAAGTTGCAATAGGCATTCAATAGGTAAACAAGTTGCAAAAGAAATGGCCTTCAGCGGGGTTCAGTTACAATCAAGTTGCAACTAGACCTCGACAGGTAAGCAAGTTGCAAAAACTGGCCCCCCGACGGGGTTTAGTTACAAGTAAGTTGCAACTGGTCCATCGAAGGGGGGTGGCTCACTTACAAGCAAGTTGCAATATGCATTCAATAGGTAAATAAGTTGCAAAAGAAATGGCCTTCAATGGGGTTCAGTTACAATCAAGTTGCAACTGGCCCTCGACGGGGGCTCAGCTACAAGCAAGATGCATTTGTCCTCTCAACGGGGCCCCAGTTGCAATCAAGTTGTGACTAGACCCTCGACGGGAGATCAGTTACTACAGCTGGGCCCATCGGGAGCTCAGTTACAAGCAAATGCAACTGCCCCACCCCTCCACACCGACGGGAGCTCAGTTACAAGCAAGTTGTAACTGCCCCCCCCCCCCCCACACACACACACAAACACACACCAACAGGTGCTCAGTTACAAGCAAGTTGCGACCGCGCCCCCCTCAACACCAATGGCTGCTCAGTTACAAGCAAATTGCAACTAAGACCCGACAGAGCTCAGTTACAAGCAAGTTGCGACTGTGCCAACCCTCCACACCAACGGTGTTTAGTTACAAGCAAGTTGCGACAGCCCCCTCCACACCGACGGGTGCTCAGTTACAAGCAAGTTGCAACTAGGACCCGACAGAGCTCAGTTAGAAGCAAGTTGCAACTGCCCCCCCCCCCTCCCCCCCTCCACACTGATGGGAGCTCAGTTACAAGCAAGTTGCAACTGCCCCCCCCCCCCCCACACACACACACCGACATGTGCTCAGTAACAAGCAAGTTGCAACTGGGACCCAGCAGAGCTCAGTTACAAGCAAGTTGCGACTGTGCCCCCCTCCACACCGACGTGTGCTTAGTTACAAGCAAGTTGCAAGTAATACCGGACAGAGCTCAGTTACAAGCAAGTTGTGACTGCGCCAATCCTCCACACCAACGATGTTCAGTTACAAGCAAGTTGCGACTACCCCCCTCCACACTGACGGGTGGTCAGTTACAAGCAAGTTGCAACTAGGACCCGACAAAGCCCAGTTACAAGTAAGTTGTAACTGCCCCCCCCCCCCTTCACACCGAAGGGAGCTCAGTTACAAGCAAGTTGCAACTTCGCCCCTCCCACACACACCGACGGGTTCTCAGTTACAAGCAAGTTGCAACTTCGCCCCTCCCACACACACCGACGGGTTCTCAGTTACAAGCAAGTTGCAACTGGGACCCGGCAGAGCTCAGTTACAAGCAAGTTGCGGCTGCGTCCTGCAACTGAAACCCGACAGAGCTCAGTTATAAGCAAGTTGCGACTGCGCCCCCTCCACACCAACGGTGTTCAGTTACAAGCAAGTTGCGACGGCCCTCCCTCCTCCACACCGACGGGTGCTCAGTTAGAAGCAAGTTGTAACTGCCCCTCTCCACACCGACGGGAGATCAGTTACAAGCAAGTTGCAACTGTGCCCCCTCCCCACACACACCGACGAGTTCTCAGTTACAAGCAAGTTGCATCTGGGACCCGACAGAGCTCAGTTACAAGCAAGTTGTGACTGCACCCCCTCCACACCGACGGGTGCTCAGTTACAAGCAAGTTGCAACTAAGACCCGACGGAGCTTAGTTACAAGCAAGTTGCGACTGCGCCCCCCTCCACACCGATAGGTACTCAGTTACAAGCAAGTTGCAACTGAGATCCGACAGAGCTCAGTTACAAGCAAGTTGCGATTGTGCTCCCCCTCCATACCAACGGTGTTTAGTTACAAGCAAGTTGCGACTGCCCCCCCCCCCCCCCTCCACACCGACAGGAGCTCAGTTATAAGCAAGTTGCAACTTCCCCCTCCTCCACACTGATAGAGTGCTCAGTTACAAGCAAGTTGCAACTAGTACCCGACAGTGCTCAGTTATAAGCAAGTTGCGACTGCGCCCCCCTCCACACCGACCGGTGCTCAGTTACAAGCAAGTTGCAACTGAGACCCGACAGAGCTCAGTTACAAGCAAGTTGCAACTGAGACCTGGCAGAGCTCAGTTACAGTCTTTAAGTGTTTTTGAGTTGTAGGTTTAATCGAGTTTCAATTGAGTTTTTCAACCGGCCAATTGCAACTTGCTTGCAACCGGGGGTACCCTATTAGGGGGCAAATTTTGTAAGTTGCTTTGTGAGCACCCGTCCGGGTCTAAGTTGAAACTTGCTTGTAACGGGGGGGAGGGGAGGGGGACCCTGTTGGCGGGCAGTTACAACTTGCTTGTAACTTGCTTGCAACTGAGTTGCGATTGTGCCCCCCTCTACACCAATGGTGTTCAGTTACAAGCAAGTTGTGACTGGCCCTCCTCCACACCGACGGGTGCTCAGTTACAAGCAAGTTGCAACTGCCCCCCCCCCCCTCCTCCACACCGACAGGGTGCTCAGTTACAAGCAAGTTGCGACTGGCCAGCTAACAGGGTCCCCCTCCCCTCCCCCCGGTTACAAGCAAGTTTCAACTTAGACCCGGACGGGTGCTCACAAAGCAACTTACAAAATTTGCCCCCTAACAGGGTACCCCCGGTTGCAAGCAAGTTGCAATTGGCCGATTGAAAAACTCAATTGAAACTCGATTAAACCTACAACTCAAAAGCACTTAAAGACAATCTTAATTTCACAAAAGAAAACAACCACAAAAAGATAAAAAATGCCCAAGAAGTCTAGCTTCACATATTTATGTTGCCAGTGAAAAATTAATAAAACTAATAATAATTGCCGTCCATAATAATGACCACAAATAACAACTACAAAACACAACACAAGTTCAGAAAAAACAGATAAAAAAGGTACTCCTTCCGACCCATATTAGTTGACTCTTAGATAAATCTGAGTCAACTAATATGGGTCAACCATCATCAACCCGTGTAAAAACAGACAAAAAACCAACATTAGCCCACATAAAAACAGCCTCAATCCGCCCCCATCGAAATTTCTCTTTCTCCCATCGTGTGTTCCTAGGAAACAGCCTACAGACACACACGACACACAGAAAAAAAAAGCTAACAAAAAAAACAGCCCACCACGTAGAAATAAAAGCCCACAAGCACACACGGGACGGCCACAGCCCACAAGCGCGCACGACACGCACGCGCTCGACGGCGACTGTAATACACGACATGCGACGGAAACTCCAGTTTACACAAATCGCAAAGCATGGATCGAAGGTTAAAAAGATGACTGAGACTTAACTAATTCTCAGACGCCTGAGAATTAGCAAAACCGATTAATTATTAGGTGCAGTGAGCGTAATATCCAGACGGCATACACCATGCATGCTCGGTACAGACTACGGTACAAAGCCCCTAAATGGAGACGTTACTACAACTGAGGAACACTCTGTTTCGTTCAAACATAAGCACTACAACATGCTCTGTTTCTCTTCTATAAATATAAAAGTTCAAAACCATATAGAAACTTCTTCTACGAACAAATCATAGACGTTAAATATATCAAAGCTCAACCATAAGCATTACAACATGCTCTGTTTCTTGAAAAGTACATATCGAATTTCAAAGCAATATAGAGCTTCCTATATATCAACAAAACAGATGCATTATGCAACATAGAGGAAAGCTACTTCGACATGTGTACCTGTAGGGACGCAAGCGATGAGAAACGTGGCTGCAAGCACCCGAGCACAGCCTCTCATGCTTGACATCGTCTCCTACGGACCTCAACAACAACTATGGTGTCTTTTTTTAGATGTGATGTATTGTATCATTCGCAAAAAAAAAGATGTGATGTATTGTACTTCAGAGCCCCAGCATTTATACTCGCGCTCAACATGTGTTTTTTTGTTGTTGAGAAAACTCAAAGTACGATGGCCGTAGGTAGCTAAAACGTCGACCGTTTGTAGCAAAATCTCCCAGTGTAAGTAGCATGCACGGGACGCCACATTGAACCGGTGTTCCTCGCCGGAGGTCGAAGCAGCGGGACGACGTCCGGCGATGCCCTGCCGGAGCCGAGCCCGTGTAAGGGAGCAGTGCCGTCGTTCCCTTCCCGGGGCTGGTGCTCGCCATCTCGCTACATTGGTGCTCCACTTGTAGGGCGGCGAGCTCTGGCCAGTAAGATGGGAAGGCGGCGAGCTCTGGCGGCGCGGCGGTGTGGGGCAAGGGGCGGGCGCGGCGAACTCCGGCGGCACGCGGCAAGCTCCGGCCGACGCGCGGCGATGCAGAGAACGCGGGACCAGCTGCTCGCGGTGAGCTCCGGCGGCGGAGCATGGGGGAGGCGGCGGAGCTTGCGAACTCCGATGGCCGCGGGAGAGGCGGTGGAGCGTGCGTGCGCTGGGAGCTGCGCTGCAGAAATCACGATGGGCATCGATGCCGGCCCCACCACGAGCGGTTGTTGCGACCCGGGGGATAGAAAGTCACTTATTCCCCGGGTTAGGGGTATCATTTTCCTTTGGAGAATGCCACCTCCGGGAAGAACCAGATATGAAAAGAAAAAAAGCAAAAAAAAAGAGAGAGAGAAAAGAATCAGACATGAAAACATAGCATTCTTTTCGAGTAGACATCGAATAGACATCTACGCATTGACTTCTAAACATGCATGCTATTTTCCCTTCTTTAGCATGGCATTTTCCAATGAATAATAGGCGCAATATTTTATTCAAAACCCATAAATTGATTAACACAGAATCGTGACTTTCAACTTAGAATTATCAAACTTCCAAACCATAAAAAACTCACCAAATTTTGTGTTAGGTTTCCAAGTCTAAACTAAGAAAATACTTCGTACTTGAAGATTTTGAACTATTGATTAGGCAATCACCTGGAAGAACATCTAATGTTGAGGCAAATGAATAGCGGCTATGATGGCCAAAAAAAACTGTAGGCAACAGATTATTGTTGCAATTAGGTAAGGGCAGTGATGGCAACGATAAGCGCGATGATGACGGTCCACATGATAGATGGTTGAGTTGCCACGGGAAGAAAAGGAGTAAACATGGAGGAGAAAGAAATGTGTGTCGAAGAAAAGAGAGTAAGCATAAGGATTTGAGTATCAAAGGGGCACGCAGACGACTCTTCTTCTTTTAGAGTATAAGGAACCCGAACTCAGGGCGACGACGCAATCATCCGTGTTGTGCAATTTACATTTATAGACCCACAGGATTTTTTTTTCTCTAATCACCCATGAAACTCGTTTTTTATAGGTGGTTTGTCCGTGTAATGAATGTAATGGCTTTTGTGTCGCGAAAGGCACATATAATTTGGTGAATGTTAATCGATTATACACATGACACTAAATAAAATTTAATTTCTATATTTATTTCAAAAAATAATTTAGTTTGCATCAAATGAACCCACATATTCGATGTAAACTAAATTCAGTTGATACGGAAACACAAGTTTTTTCTGGGGATACGGAAACACAAGTTAAATGCGTCAGGATTTGACTAGAGATGATCAGTACTCAATCAAAAAACTGCATGGATGGAATGACACACACATACACACGGGGTAGAAGAGATAGAGAGATGTAGAGGCGGACACTCCGTGGATAGCTAATTAGCATGTGCTTTCCTAAGAGATAACACTGATACGACTAAGGAAAATTAAAGTATCCATGGATCACGAGCTTCCACGTTTACCTATGATGTGAGCAAAAACATACACTTTTGTATCAACTTATATTTTCCTAATCCTATATAATTTAAAAGGACATGTCCCTCAAATCAACGAGTAGCTAGGTTCCTGAAACGAGGATGTTGCCAATTTTGCGTAGTGATAACATATTGCATAACAAATACATGTGAACAAGAGCTTGGCACAACTATTTTGGACTGGGTAAATCTAGAGTCAAGGATAATAGACATCTACAATAATTCCACATAAGACATAATGGTCCAACTTGCATCTCAGGGATAATATATGTAAAATGCATTACCTATATTAACTTTCATGTGCGACAACAGAACTAAAAGTCTAAAATGAATAAGAAGATTGAGTAATTCAAATAAACTTCAACACCCACTCAATGTGTTGCTCAAGAAATCCTAAACATGGATAGATAGAAGAAAACAATTTTGTTTTCTAAGTTATGAGTTCTAAGACTTTAACCCAAGACATCTGCTCGGATATCATAATAAGTTTACTAATAAATAGAACAAAAGTTAAACATGATGGGGATAGATGGGTAATCTAGTCCAACAAAGTATATTACAACAAAGGTAGTATGTTGAGTATTTTGAAACAATGGAATACCATCACATGTTTAAGAACGGAGCAGCAAATGAGGAAAAATATTTCACATGTAAAACAAGAACTCTTATTGTTTAGTTGGCTTCTAATCGTAAAACTAATTATTAGAAATATCATATAGTCATCATGTGGTCTTTTCTCAAGTAGAACCTAATTACTAGATGCACAAAATATATAGAATTTTGTTTCACATGTATATACCGACGATCCCAATATGAATGATAAATCTCAGAAACATCACAAAGGATTACTCAGATGATGTTTTCAAAATGGAATTATCATAATTCATATAAATCAAAGATGGTTAAAAATGGTGCACGAAAATGTGATTTTTATTTAACTTTATATTTGCACTAATTATATAATGTTACTACTTCCTATCAAATAATTTGAATATTCATAAAATCATAAATTAACTACTGTCACTGTAACACACTACAGATCGTGCCCTTGCCCTGTGCTTTATCTTAAAAAGTAATACTTAAATGTATAAGATTTCAAGAGTTTACAAGTAAAATAAAAATATTCATGGTATTGGGTCGTGCTAGATGTGGGCCATGTTGAAAAGGTTTGAGATATGAGTCCCCTACCTGACACTTAACCCTTAAATTAGGAGTATGTGCTGCTTGGTCCAGGGCTTCGGGCATATTATCCGCATTCGGGACTCTCTAGACTGAGGTACAATCCCCCCTCCCCTACCTTTTCCCTCCATTCCCGAGAGAAATCCTAAGCCTTGGCTGGGCGATGGCGGTGCTCCGGCGTCGTTCTCCTCCTTGGAGGCACCGCTTTGGGAGGAGGGGGACAGTGTGGCCGACGGTGTGGTGACAGAGATAATGGTGCGGTTCGGGTAGGACGAAGAAGAGGCTAAAGGTTCTACATGAAGGTCCAAGGTTTCTTTAGGCGCTCTACCGCCGCGTTGTGCTTTGTTCACTGGTGGGACGACACCCTCGAGCCTGGGTAAGGAGGGAAGGGCTCCCTCCTCCGGGAACAGCACAACAAGGTGGAATTCAAGCCGGTTCTTCATCACATTGGCGCCGATTGCTCCTTCTTCCTCTTCAATGCCCTGTCTCCTTCTGTCTGCGGCTGGTGCTTCGTGGCTTGTCCAAGTTGGTTTCTTGTTGGCACAACAAGCGGAGCTCTAGCCTGTCGTCGTGTGCACTGCGGTGGGCACAACAGCGGTTGAGCAGTTTAGGGGCGAGGTACCCAAACCTGCCATGGTTGCGCAGGGGTCGCCCATGGACCTGCAGCTGTTGTTCGAGCGTGTTAGCGGCCTCGGCCATTGTAGTTCCTCTAGTTTTTCGCCTATATTTTTTATCCTTGTTCAAGCTCTGTAATCAGTACCTTGTATCCTAGTTGTGGGCTTTATTAATTTAAAACAGGGCAATTTAGAGCCTATTATTTTAAAAATGATTGGCCCAAAATTTTAGTGTTAATTGTGATGGTGATATACCCAAAATGCATCTATTTTTTATAAGTATTTTGGTTGTAACTGCCAGAATTGATGTTGTTTTCAGCAAAATCTCTTTTCTATTCTTTTCGTAAAGGAAACGAAGAAAATAAATTCCACGAAAAATAACTGGGAAGTTTTTATCCGGAACGAGACCAGCGGGCCAAAGAATAGCCACGGGGCATCGGGCAGGCCCATGGCGCAGCTAGAACCCCGTATCACGCCATGGTGGGCACCCGCCCCCTTGAAGCCCGTCGTGTCTCCTCCTTTCGCCGAGACCAACATATATTGGAAAAACTCATTGTCCGAGGATTACGATGTCTCCAGTGCAACAAAGCACCGACACAATCACAATCTTTGTTTTCCGGATCATCTCTCTCTCTCTCTCTCTCTCTCTCTCTCTCAATTTCATGTGACCAGGAAAGAAATTATATTTCCTATTTGGTTCAGCTTTATGTGACGAGAACAAAATTAAAGGCTCCGTTGCAACGCACGGGCATGTTTTCTAGTTTAATAGTAAAGATAAATCGTCGCAAGCCCCGGTGCACACCTGATACATTCTCTCTTTTTCTTTTGCGAGTAAATAGAAACTTTATTAAACAAGGAGGGTTACAACGCGATCATGTTCTAGCTCCCGAAGAATAACATCAGGTCCAGACCCTAACCAAGTAGCAGTACAACGTTCCGCCCTAGCAAAGTTTGCAAGGCGGTGGCTAACCCTAACTTGCGATCGATTCCACTTTTATAAAATGAATCACTCTATTTTAACGTAAATTCTGCTCTTCTGAGACAGAGCTACCTGACCAATTCGTACATTGTTCCACAACCATATGAAAGAGCGGATAAGGAGCAATATGATAGGGCACATGGAACGACCTTCCAGAACCAGATTATAGTGCAGACATTTGAACACAACAAGGCACAGACGCAGACAAAATGATTCAAAATTCGTTTTATTTCAAGACCCGTACACATAAATCTATTTAATTATGTTCACCATATCCATGAGAGCGCGTGGTGTTCCGTGGTGGCAGTGTTCCTGCAAAATTGATGTTGTAAACAGCGAATTTGTTGTTAGGGTAGAAGATCCCAAAGTTCCTCGCCGTATCTTCCCCGGGCTTCTGGTTTTCGTTGAAGACGGCGAACAGGTACGCCTCAATCTGCCCAGACTTCTTGGGCGTATCGAAAGGCCCAGGCTTCTCGAACGTGCCCGTGCCGTACGCTATGTGGTCGATCAGCCCCTGGTTGTAGGCCCTCGCGTTCTCCTTTGTCGCCGCCACCCCTCCCGACGACGGCCACCCGCTCTCGGACACCACCACCGTCACCACCGGCGCCCCGGCCTTCTCCAGCGCGGCGTAAATGGCGTCCAACATCGCGTCGAACAGGTTCGTGTACACGAGCCCACTCCCGCTGTCCGTCACGGGCGGCGCGCCGGGCTGGAACGTCGCGTAGGCGAGGCTGATCTTATCCACGTTACCCTGGTACGCGAAGTAGGGGTACACGTTGGCGAGCGGCGGCGCGCCGGTGGTTGCCAGGAGCTGCGCCACCTCCGCCATGTAGGGCTGCGCGAACACGGCGGCGGAGGGCGGGTAGGAGTTGGCGACCACGTCCATCCTCACCGCCGTGGACACCTTGATGGCGCCACACCCCGCGCCGCCGAGGGCGTCGTTGAGGTTGCGCATGGCGGCGGGGATGCTGAGCGCGGCGTCGCCCGTGAGCTCGTTGCCAACCACGATGTACTTGATTTTCACGTCGGGGTAGTAGGGCGTGACCCAGGTGGCGGCGTTGTAGACGCTGGCGGCGAGGAAGGCGACGTCGGCGTTGCTCGTGCCGAGCATGAGTTTGACGGGGCCGTTGCGGACTGCGTCGAGCATGGGTGGCTCGACGGAGTAGACGCGCATGTTGTAGATGTTGAAGTTGGTGTAGTGCCACACCACGTCGGGCGGCGAAGGGAGGTTGCTGCCCATGGTGCCGTAGCACAGGCCAACCACGGAGGACTGCACGCCTGCATGCATTAAACGTGAACAGAAATACAGTTTGGTACAGTAATATCCAGACATGCACCATGCATGCTCTTGGTACTAGGTACAAAGCCGCTAAATGTACTAGGTAATGCCTGAAAAGAGACATTACTACGACTGAAGAACGTTCAGTTTCGCTCATTCAAACATAAGAATTACAGCATGCCACGACTCCGATCCATTAAAATTGCGACACTTATTATGGATAGGAGCTAGTATAAAAAATATACTACTCCATACTACTCTCTCTGTTTTAAAATAAGATGTTTTAGTTTTGTGAAGCAAATGTATCTAGATGTCTTTTAGTGTATAATTCGGAGTGAACCTAGACAATAAAAGAGTCTAGATACATTCATTTCACAAACCTAAAACATCTTATATTACGAAACGGAGGGAGTATCAAAGTCAAAACAACGTAGAACTTCTTTTAATGAAACATATACCAAAGTTCAAAACAACATAGAACTTCTTTTAACGAAGCATATATCAAAGCTCAAACATAGTAAGCATTACAACATGCTCTGTTTCTGCTATAAAAGAAGTATATATCCAAATTTCAAAGCAATGTAGAACATCTTATATCAACCAAACAAATGCATTACGCAACAGAGAAAAGCTAGCTCAACTAGGACATTACATACCTGCAGGGACGCAGGCGACGAGCAACGCGGCCTCTCATGCTCGACATCGTCTCCTACGGCCTTCTCGGCTACTATCGTGCTCTCCTTTTCGTCTACGGTGTGATGTACGCCTACTGTATCGTCCCGTATTTATGCCCGCCCAACTTTCTTTTGTAGACTATTTCTTCTCTAGCTTGTCATATATTTTCACAGCAAGCTCTACATTAATGGAATGAAAATCGCCACCTACTATGCATCTGTCATTGGTTTTGTTTTACTCAACGTGAAACCTTGGCAATTTTTGAGCTGTCACATGCAAAATATATTCCCACTACATTTATGTTTCCAGATAGAAGATCTTGGAATGGATTTCCTAAGATTTTCTCCTCCATTCATTCCTGGGAACATCTGCTATCTGGAAACATAAATGCAGTGAAATTATAGTATTCGGTACGTGAGACCCGTGTAATTACCAATCTGCATAATGGCACCTCAGGAAAGAGCCAGGCATGAATGCGTGGCATTTTTTTCCTTACATCTCGAATAGACATCTACGCATTTATGTTCTAAATGTGTATGATATTTCCCTTGTTAGCTATTGTATTTTCCAATGAATAATAGGCGCAACATTTTAGTCAAATATCTCGCGAATTGATTAGTATGTAATCCTGACTTTCAACTTACATTTCTCATACTACCAAACCAAAACGCTGCTAAAAACCTATGTTTCCAACTGTAAACTCAAAATAGACTCCGTACTTAAGATACAGAACTTCTGGTTAGGCCATCACCTGAAAGAAGGTTGAAGGACCACTAGTAGAAAAAGAGTCTTTCGTCCAGCTGTTCGGAGCATTAGTTTCGGTTATGGTTGGACCCGGAACTAATGTGAGCATTGACACCAACCGGGACTAAAGAAGAGACTTTTAGTGTCGGCTCGTGACACCAACCGAAACAAAAAAAAATGACAAAAAAAAATCGCGGGTTCTGCCGTGGCAGGAAAACGGGCAAATATCCTGCCGCGGTAGGAGAACGCCTGTCCACCCCCCCCCCCCCCCCGGCAGGAGACCACCTTTTCTAGTTTCAAAAGCGTACCAAAAAATTGTAAAAAAATCCTTTGAACTATAGTTGTATTAAGTGATTTAGTTGTTACGAAAATTACCAAACATGAATTTTGACATAATTTGCAAAAAAAACTGTTATGAAAACTTTAAATGGCCACAACTTTTGCATCCGATGTTAGAAAAAATGCACAATCTATCAAAACATGCAGAAAAAACTTCTAGTTCGATTTCATTTGCCTTAGGCCGTTTCGGATTTTTTTAGATTTTTAAAATTCGAAAAGGAAATAAAGATATTTCAAAAAGTAAAAAAATTAGTAAATTTTTATGTCATGTTTGGATTCCTCATATTTTTATGATAATAATGGATATATTATTTGTCGAATTTCGATTTACAGATTTAAAGATATTATTTATGCCATATTAAATGAATAAATGGCAAAAAATATATTATTTTAATTAGTTTTTTATTTTCATTGGAATAAAATATTATGATTACTTATTTATTGTTGTTTACTTAAATAGTTGTATGTAATTTCAAAAAATAAAGACGTGTGACATATTGATATAGTACTCTTGACAACAAGGTATAAGGTCCTTTGCGCGAGGACATCCTAATGGAATAGAGAAGTTAAGCGTGCTGGGGTGGAGTAGTGCTAGGATGGACGATCGACTAGTAAATTTGACCATAAGTAAAATTTGAAATCAGATTAAGTATAGTTAGTGTTAAAAATGAGAGATTAACGAGTCACACAATTCAAAAGTTCAAAAAAACTGGAAAAAAATCAAAAAAAAAATTTGAAAAAAAATCAAAAAAAAATCTTTAGTCCCGGTTCGTAATACGAACCAGGACTAAAGGGTCCCGCACTCGACCGGGATGGAAAACAGGTCTCGACCGAGACTAAAGGGAGGCTTTTAGTCCCGATTCCGTAGTCTCGGTTGGAAAAATCGGGACTAAATGCCCTTACGAACCAAGAATATAGGCCCTTACGAACCGGGAATATAGGCCTTTAGTCAGCTCATGGTCCTCGCTTTGCGGCGTTTTCATCGCCATGTTCGGGGAAGCGGATGGACGCCCTCTCACGTGCGGTGACCTTCAGCAAGTGCGCCAGGATCCCAGCGAGACCCTCTACAAGTACCTACAACGCTTCAATCAGTGCCTTGCCAGGTCCCCGGGGTCACCGACGCCGAGATCATTTCCGCTTTCGCCCAAGGCGTCACGAATGATAGGGTGCTTAGCAGGATCGGCCACCAGGGAGGAAGCCTGCCCACGGTAGCTGAGCTCTTTGCGACGATGGACCGGTGTGCCAAGGAGGAAGCAAGGAAACCTGTTCGCCCACGGCAAGGACGAACCAACGGCGGCCCCTCCCAAAGTCACGGGCCAACGGCTACGCGACGGTCTAGATACATGCATTTCCTAAAAAGGCTAAAAAGAAGTCTTACATTAGTGAACGGAGGGAGTATCTACACCGTAGTCCTCAGGCCTTTCACAATGGGGTTTTTTAGCGTTGTATCCTAAGCACTTTGTTTATGTGGCAATGTAGTTAATAAGGAAAGAAATTGAGGTTGTATCTTACCTAAGAAACATCTCTCGCACGAAATCATAGGAAAAAAAACCTTGTTAGTCCAATCACATGTATGTATATCTTTAAATTATTAAATGTAGCGACACCACTTAAGAAACAACTCATTGAAGGGTTATTTCTTAACCATTTATTTATCATACGATGACGTATTAAGAGACACTCCATTGTGAAAGGTCTAAGTCTGAATAGCAAAACTCTAATTAAAAAAGACATTTAGCTGCCTACAGGAATCGATCTTGTAACCTCCCGATTGTCCAAAACTAGTTGGGGCACAAGAATCAGCTCGTCTGAACCATTTTTGTGATTGCAGTCTGTTGTACATTTTATATAATGAAACACTAAACTTTGGGCCCCAAACTTTTTGGACCGATGTGCACAGGACGCATTCCTGACTTTTAGTGTTTAGATACATGTGAATTTAGACAAATCTTATGATCGGTAAATCTGGATTTACAGGTTCTCACAGTATACTATTCCTTTCCTTTTACAAGCACATGATAAAATTCGTAACTCACTCAAAAGCACAAAAAGTGAGCAGCCGCCTGTGCAATCTTTTAAGTATGGTAATAGTACAAATTACTTTAGGATCCAAAGAAAATGGAAACAATATGTTGGTACCCTAGAAGTACATGATACAACAACTACCACAATTACAGATGACAGAAATCTGCACCTTGTGGTATCACACAGTATCTATCTGCCTGATAATTGCAATCAGTCCTAACTGATCATCTACCCCTTATCCTAATTGATCATCAACCCCCTTATCCGCAGTTCACCAAATAAATAACAATAATTCAGCCTCTTAGATCATACACCGCCTGTACACACAACATTCCTCGGAGTTCAATCATATTTACAATCCGTTGATTTGGTGAGGAAAAAATATTCCGGAGAACCGATTTTGAACAGTCTGCGTTTGTCACCTTTCAAAGAGTTCGCTTCTCATCTTACTGCAGATGTCATCTGCCACGGCATCATTCTCAAGCAGGAACTTCTCGGCCTCTGGCTTGTCTGGCAGGAACTCGCCGTTGATCCAATACCCACAACCCTCCTTCATAATAACTCCATGGGAAGAAGCCATCTCAAGAATCTCTGATTCATAGCAGATCCCCTTACCAAACCTCATGTCGATCCCAGCTTCCTTCAGAGTCGCTGGAGCCAGTTTGTTCTTGATGATTTCGACTGATATGCCGATACCAGTAGCCTGAAAAGGAAGAATTTGCTAAAATTGGAGCAAGGTTGGCATGTACCAGACGATGGTCTACTATGCTCACGTTATGGGTACTTTACATGTTTAGTAGAACAATGTGCATTTGTCTCTAGGGAAAGCAAGCCAAGGGTAAGAAGAGAACAGCAACTAAGGGTCATGAAATCTATGTGTAATACCTTGTCATCACTATAGCGCAGTTTCCTCCTCGAAGTCCTCATTCTGACTGCTGAATAGAACCCTAATGCGTTGCCACCACAGGTCACCTCCTTGTAGAGCCCAGAAGATCGATCCCGCCGTCTTCTAACCTATAAAAAGAACTAATCAATAGAGCCAAAAAACTATGGCAGCAGCATCATAGCCCCTGTGTTAAAATAGGTGCATAGATCTTGGAGAGTTCCGTGTTTTTCGTATGATAAGCATAAATTTTTTTCCAATCAAAGCTGCAACAGGACCAGTATGAAATGTCATATCGGCATCAGCAGAAAGCAAAAAAAACAGGAGTTCAATATGGAGGCATGCTGACATGGTTTGAGGCTTTTAGTACTACAATATATCCTCCTGACTAACGCAAGCCAGTACTGATTTTTTTTATTTTTCAGATCAGGCCCATTTCATTTTCAAGATTAGGTTTACAAGAACATAACTTAGCATATTTACCTTTGTAAGTACATGGAGAAATACGATCAAAAAAAAGTACATGGAGAAATGATCATTTATAATTGCAGGAGACTGGTTATAACACATTTCTTATTGGAATTTGGAACAACAGGAAACAGTACAAACTAAAACAATTACACAGTCAACAACATCTGATGAACTGCGTGGGAACCAGGAATCAAGGTCATGTTTGATGTTATAAGTCAGCAGCATGAGGAGCACATGTAATTCTATACCTGATTCACAAAAATAATAAGTGTTTCTGAGCGACTTAATGTGTATTGAATTTTTCGAAGTGCCCGAGTCATTAAATGGGATTGTAGGTCTGCAAATTTCATGTGTATTTCGCCTTCAAGTTCACATTTGGGAAGAAGTGCTGCCACCTGTCATTAATCCATTAACAAACAAGTTGATGTAACAGCTGAAATACGGAGTACACGAATTTGGAAAACTAACCAAAAGTTAATGGCGCATTGCATATTTGAAAAATAAAGATCATATCATGTACGTACAGTGCTAGGCGCAGAATGCTTAAAGAATGCAGATTACCAATTCTTCCAATTATAGTGCAAATCTTAAATCATGGAAACAATACTCCAGCGGTCAGATGAACAACCGATGCATGCTCTTCTTTTGTATTACATAGGAATGCATGATCTTCATGATTCAGTTCATATCATCGATGCATGGAATTAACACGGTCCAGATGTCAGGCAAACTACTGATGCATGCTCTCTTTTTTCTATTACTAGGGAATGCATGATATTCATGGCATGTAATCTTCTACCCATAGACTATAACAAACTAGACATAATGACCTAAAGGAAACAGAAAGATATCTGGAAATGGCATAGTGAAAGTGAAGTAGCATACACTATCCACGATAACAACATCAACGGATCCACCAACGAGAGTGTTCACTATGCTTAAAGAGTTTTCAGCAGAATCAGGTTGAGCTATTAGGAGTTTATCAATGTCCACACCAATTGCTTCTGCCACTAAAGTGTTGAAAGCATTTTCTGCATCAATATAAGCACAATAACCTGCAAATATTCCAAACCACAAATGTTGATCAGACACTATACTTCACGATAAGATGGAAAACATATCAACTACAAAGAATAATGAACCAAACAAAGAGTAAAGATAGATCGCAGAAAAGCTCTATGAAAGTACTTTTTCATAAGAAAGCTAATTTAACCACTTGGAAGAAATATTAGTAGCCAGCTCTGTAACAATGTGTAAAAAAACACTCCTCGAATATGAACAGTGTTTCCCTTAAAAGGTATTAGCAATGCTTAATATGTTTCCATGTATACAATTTGCAGGCATTCATTGCTAATGCATGTTACGGAGAACATTAAAGACCGACAAGTGTGGAAGCTGTTCTTTATACTCAAGATCAAACTTTTTCTAGATTTCACGCTGAGAGGTTACTAATAATGCTAAGTTAACCCGCTCAAAGTTGCAAAAAAAAATTATAATTACTTCAAAGCAGCAATGAGAATTTAAGATGGCGAAACAGGCTTCAGGAGTGCACAAGACTGTAATCATACACAGACTTCATATTGTCAAGGGTCGTCTTAGCTAAGTAAATATGTGAAGGATAAAATAGGAGGATAGGGAATTTGATGAATGAATAAAAAAACTGCAGACACCATAAAAGAAATATCAACCTCCTTTCTTTTGGGCTTCCTTGGCAACATGAAGTGCAAGTGTTGTCTTCCCAGATGACTCTTTTCCAAATATTTCAACCATTCTACCCTGCCAAACAACTTCAATCAGTAATTTGTTAAACAGGGCAACTAAAATAAATTTTGAAAAATATACTGATAAATACAAATCCAAGAAGGAGACATCATGAAGCTGTGTCTGTGTATATTTTTCTACAGGTGCTGAACACGAAGTCTGATTTCTCAGGTGTCCAGTCAGAAGGAAAATAATGATCATAACCAACACGAAACACATGATATTTAGCAGCAGTAAAGGAAAGGGTATTTGTAACCCAATTAACTAGGTAAACTCATCAAAAAGGTTAAACCAATGTATAGTGTAGACGGGCATCAGAATTCAAAAGACACAAAGAGCCACAAAATACACCTACTCCCTCTGACCCATATTAGCTGACTTAGATTCATCTAGATACAAATGTATCTAGTCAAGTTTATCCGTATCTAGATAAATTTGAGACAACTAATATGGGTCGGAGGGAGTAGTAACATTTGGACTCGTTACTGCTGAAAAAAATAGGGAACTGATGTACAGTATACACAACAGAACACAATTCTTTTGGATAATATCAGTGGGAAATGTGCAGGACCAAGTGAGGTATTATAGATAAATAAATAGCTTAGATCATGTGAATATTTAGTTCTGAACAATATGGAAAAGCAATATAACCTTTGGTAATCCTCCAATGCCAAGAGCGAGATCAAGCTTAAGAGAACCAGTTGAAATGACCGATGCACGCCTTGTCCGGGAGAAATGCTCCAAGCATAAATTGGAATCTCTATCAAAATCACTTGCAAGTTGAGAGACGGCACCATTTAGTGTTGACTCTTTCTCAAGAGTTTTTCCATCATCTGGTGGGGGATCACTTTCATAGTCTAGCTGCATATCAACTGAAATTTTGTACAGATTCCTGAGTAAATGCGTAACTCATAAGGAAGGCAGTTAATATAGATGTAGATCACAAAAGAAATCTGTAGTGTAGTAACTTTGGAGAGCATCACGTGTCTACCAGACTACTAGTTAAGGATGCAAGCAGAAGAATTTAGCCCACCAAGCTGCTCCCACAGTACAAATTATACTACGAATGGCATCCAAACGCAATTGATTTGGCCAGCGGAACACACAGAGTGGGGATACTGTGGCATGCCACTTTCATCCCTACCACTATTGATTTGTGCACACACAATAAAACAACAGTTGTCGAAGGGCAATGCCAGATAGGCACTCCATGTAGAGCACAGTTTGATGTTTGCTCCTTTTTCGTAGTATAACTGTTTTTTGACATTTCTAGGCATAAATATACATTGCATGAACTTTGAAGGTCATGTTCACCCATTAGAAGGACAAAGGAATTCTGGAAAAAATTATAACATAAATGCCAAGCAGCAATCGGAATATAGCAAACATGAGCCGTACCTGTGGTTGACATGAAACGACCACGTGACCAGAGCCGATGATGCGCATCGCTTTCCCCATCCTAGCAAAATCACAGCAAAGAACAGGTGGCCATGATTACTTCTAAGAGTTATAAAAGGATTTATCACAACTTACGAACAACTGAAGCATTCCAGAGATGTTCCAATAGCAGCAAAGCATGCGAACAATAGTAAGAAACAGCGATACTGAAGGGGGAAACGCTGTAGAGAGGGAGGCGGAGTGGGCGGCGGGGATGAGCAAGCACCTGCAGGTGTAGGTGGCGGAGATGAGAAGGCACGGACGGCGTGGGGTAACGGCGTCCGGCGGCGGAGACGAGGGCGGCGGCCTGTCGGAGGAGAGCGGGGGACGAGGAGAGGACGCCCATGGCGGCGCGGCAGGAGAGGGAGGGAGCGGGGACTGGAGTGGGACTGGGAGGAATGAAACTCGCCAAACTGGGTTGCATTGGCCCAAACCAGAGAAACGTTGGGCCGGGCTTGGGCACTACCTGCCAGTTCGATGTTACTTGGGCTTGGGCTTGGGCATTACCCATCTCTGTTACTGTCCAACAAAATACTAGTACTAGCAGGCTTTCCCCCGGAAATGCCAAATTGATCTGGTGCTCATTTGACCCCGATATCTACACCACTCAATTGCTCAAAGATTGGTACTCACTCTTGTATTCATTACTGTATATCAAATTTTATAGGACAACCTGGCCCACTGCTTTGGCCCACATAGTAATTGCGTCAGAGCTGTAGCTTTAGCGGTCGAGGCTGTGTAAAGTTGTGAACTACCTTTTGGCTTCATGGACCAATCTGCTAGGGCTGGAGGGTGAGAGGATCCTGCCCCCCATCCAGATTCCGGCGGCGTCACGGCTCCCATCATCATCCTCATCCCGCTGAAGCTCACCCCGGTGTCACCATTCCAGCACGCCCTTGTGGTCTCCCATGGCGTCTCCCGCAGCAACGCCTTCTTCCGAGACTACAACGTGCGAGCTAGCCTCCTGCCGCCCCCCGCAGCACCCTGAGGTACCAACCCTGGTGCTAGCGACGCATGCACTTGTGGTGGACGCGACGGCGATGGGAGGACGCCCAAGCAGAGGCTGAAGCTGGAGCTAGATATGGAGTGGAGACTTCCATCCCGTCTTCTCAACCTCTCCCCCCTTCCTGATTTGTAAGCCAAATCGACCATATCTCCTCCTCCACAGTAAACGGATACAATAAATCCATCCTTGCTCCGGCTGTCCCCATCTTGGGCCCATGGTATGCATACGATGGTAGCACTTTTCTGGTGAGCCGTATTACTGCGGAAGAATACGCAGGCACAACAGCCGATGCAGCAGCGGCCCAATCAGCGAGCGGGACTATGTGTGCTCGGGAGCCATATCGTCGTGTCCGCTTTCCCCTCCCCTCTTATACTCTTTTAAAAAACCTGCTCACTTGTGTAAGCTCCTTTTTTTCGAATCCTCACTTGTGTAAGCTCGATACACTATAAAACTTGTGCAAGTTCGATCTCGTTTGGTAACGACCAAAATACAAAAGAGAAACTAGAAACGACGAATTCCAAGAATCTCGATGTAACTTAGGTTGTTAATCGTAGATCTATGTTGTTCATCTTTGTTTGATCTGCTCGATCCGATAGTATCTATTATATACTAAAAGCAATATAAGTGTGTTTTTCGAGGCACCACGTTAAGCCACATCATACAAAATTATTTTAACTGTTAGATCTATTATTAACGGTTTAGATTTAATCTGAGATTAGAATATAAGTAGTGTTACGTACACGTAAATATCTGTATAGAAGATGTTTTATGTCACGTTATTTTTTAGAAGACACGAAGTTAATCCAATTTACGGGTAGGATTTGACGAGGATAACACGGACCATACGTTGTGTTCAGCCCGATAAATATATTGAGACATAGTTTTTACGTGTCAAATAAAAAAATATCAACGTGTTGATCGTTGGCTCCACACTTGTGGGCAAACACGTATACCTGGCCTTGGATTCACGTTAAATGGCAGGAACGAGTCCCTTTCATGCGCGAGCGCAATTTTCTAATCCACCATACGCCATGATCCAGGCACTTATTGCTAATCCTACAGCTCTAAACCACCTCGGCACAAGGGCGCCTGAGCATTCTCGGTCTGTCACCACTCTCACCCTGGGTGGCCATCATTGGTCCCCATCTTCATTTACGTTAATACTCAAGCTCAGGTTGTCTAGGAACCATAATTCGTGTAGCTTAATTAATACTGAAGTTTGTCTAGCTTGGTCTCCTGATCTTAGTCTACGAGTTTGTTCAGGCTGTCTCAAATTTGGGCACGCTTTTATGAATAAGCAGCTTCAGATTATAAAACAAAACCACAACAATCAAGGTATTATGTTATTGAGCTAATAAACTTTCAAAATTCACTGGCATATCCTTGTAGGTCTTGATCAGCTACAAAACCATGGATTTGAACTAAAGGATTCTACAAGTTTTAAAATTTAATAATAAAGGTTTAGCAAAAATCTGTGAGTTCTAAAACATTAGTCTATTTTGTTCCATCATGCAGTTCTCTATATTTCAAAGACCCACATGGCAGAAAGAGAAAAAAACAAAGGGAAAAACAATCTTCTAAAAAACATGGAGATAGCGGCAAGGTACAAATATATCATTGTCATGCATGTTAGCTTTGCAGGGTAGGTTTTCACTTTGAGGTAATCACGGATGCTGTGCTCCTTCCATATATAATTTTGTAATACCAAGCGCCCATTTTACATAGAGAAGTTGTTAGTTAAATTTTCGCAAAACACAAATTTTATCCTTTTTCCATTCCAAGTTGTTATGTTAGTTCTTTTCCTGTAGTGATTTAAAACTAGATGCGTTGTCTGTATGATGAGATGTTAGTTTGCTCCCCTCATGTATCATGCCACTGAGAAAATTTACCATTTAAAATCACTATTATATCCTTGGATTCCTTTGCCAGCTCAAGGACTAGAGGGGAACTGAATTAAATGGTTTTTCAATTCTATATTAAAGGTTTACCTAAAGCCCATGTGTTTAGAAACATGTCATTATTTGTTTTATTTATGCAGTTCTGTGTATTTCAAAACCCAACATGCCAAAAAGACAAGGACGGTGAAGGAAAAATAATCTTCCAAGAACATGAATATCAACGCATTGTTACAAATACATCATCATTGCACATCTTATCTTCATAGAGTAGGCATTAATGTTAAGAAAGCAAGGATTATGTGTTCCTTTCCTATTTTGTGTGTGTACCGTGATCCCATTTTGTGTAGATAAGTTGTCTATTAGATTTTATTGAAACCATTTTTTATCTCCATGTGATTCAAAATAAATAAATAAATCGCTTGTATTTGTTTTTATACATAAATAGTATGAAATCAACTCTAGCTAGGACATGCCATGAAGATTATACATTGGTTTATATGTATGTACCTATGTTAGTTAGTGAATATAAAAGGTCAAAAGAAAACTAATTTCTAATTAACCTGTAAAATGTAAAAAAAAGGTGAAGTTTTCCCCTCAAGTCTACATGGTCTCTCATCAAACTAAAATATCAAACAATTAATCTCTATTGAAGTCAATGTATGCAAATTTTCCTTCCACATCTTAAAATCCGTTCATGTCTCGAGTGAAGAAACGGATAAAGACCAACCCCACAAAAATTGGGCTAACCTCGCGAGTTCTAAAGAGTTGCATGATCTGCACATCTAAAAATTTGGAAATCTAACACCGTTGAATGGATTACGGCCACACAATACCTGCAATGTGGACTACCAACTGTTGCTCCATTAGAAAATTATGATAGAAAATAAACAAAAGATTAACGAGTATTGTGGTTATGAGTGGCCTAGGAAGAATTACGTGCTACCGCGATAGAGTGAAAATGTTTTAGGGTCGGTTGGGGGACACATAATAAAATGGATAACTAATTGAACATTTTTGTCCAAGCCTAATGGCATCTAACACAACATATATAGATGATATGTGAGGGAGTAACACAAGTTAGATAAACACCCAATCTTTTCTACTTAGGCTATCAGGATATAAATATATTAGTAAGATCAATATAGAAAAATATAAATTTATGAAAAATTCAACACTCAATAAAAAACGTAATTGCTTTGTAATGTAAGCATATGGAACCTATTATCTGGGAGATTATATCTATGTCTAAAATGTCATGTGTTTTCGAATGAAGAGTGTAATAATAAGATTTTGATAAGGCAAAAACTACTTTCATTGCTAACATGTCCATACATATGTTTTTTGTTGTTGATTTCAGTTCTTTAACCAATGTGTTTTCTTATTACATTCAGAAGGCCATCTAAGAATTAAACAGGTCCTATAGGAATAGGAAAATATTGAAAAGATTTTTGTTCTGACTTTTATCATGGCTTCTTTATATGTTCACATCAATATTTTTTCTTTATTCAGAGCACATACGATCAAACAAGAAAAACGAATCAGGGTAGAAAATCTAGAGATGGAGCAAAACACAAAGACGTTAACTTGGTAGACACTTCAACAAATGATATTTATCATATGCACACATAATGTCACTTACAAACTATCATTCCTAAGTGGACTATTAATGATCTAACATCACATACAAGCTATATGTGATTTGTACCTTAACTAATTGTGTTAATCTCAAAACATAAATTCACAAATTTATTTTTTCAAAAACTATCAACACACTAAAGATGACGCCCTCGCATTTGCGAGGGCCACTGTGCTAGTTGTATATACTATAATATTTGATTGATCAATAAAGCTGGATTTGGTACAAAATCTATAATGCCCAGGTATGGCTGTGAGGTGTAAAATCATCTATTTGGTTAACGGGGGTGGGAATTTAGGAGGAATTAGGCATGAGAGTTGAGCGTAAAGCTCCCACCGTATCAATAACGTATTAGGAATTTGCACAAAACATTTCATCATTCATCACAACCTATGTACTCCAGCTGATCATAGTCTAATCGGACTATGGAATGGTTTTTCAAGGACGAGATGTCTCCGGCTGATCACAGTTGCCTTGGACGAATGAGTGCAATTGGTCATCGTTCTACTAGTCGTATATTGCCATGGGTCAGTAACGTGCGGGTCCGCTAGATGTGATTCTACAGGCCACACCTAAGATCGATCGAATGGCCTATATACAATTCAAATTGAGTTCCAAACGAGAAATAACACATGAATTAATCGATCAATCCCTACGAGTCGACATTGGTGATGGGCCCCTTGAACCAGAACCGTGCACTGAACACCCAAGCGGCAAGGCTGAGCAGCAGCACGCCGCCGACCGCCACCGGCGTGTAGTTAAAAGTTTCCTGGGCGACCGGGTACGCCACGGGCAACGAGAAGAGCACGGTGAGGAAGGCCACCCAGAGGACGGCTGCCCAGCCGACGAACACCCCGTACCGCCCGAGGTGGAACGGCCCCGGGACGAACGATTTCCGGGACGTCGTCACGCGGAAGAAGATGGGCAGCGCGTAGGCGATGTACTGCCCCAGCGTCGAGATCGACACCATTGCCTGGAACGCCACCTGACTCCCTAGAGACTGCATAAATATAGAAAGGAAAAAATGTAATGACAACGAATGTACATCTAGTGTTTGGGTGCTTCGAGATCCATGGCGGAAACGTTGCGCACCGTGAGAGCCATTATGAAGGCGACGACGGCGGAGAGCCAGACGACGTTGAGAGGCACCTCGTTCTTGCTCACCCGCTGCCACACGTGCGAGAATGGCATCGCCTTGTCCCTCGAGAAGGCGTACCCCATCCTTTGATTTGTGTGCGTACAAGATTGTAATAATGTTATTAAACGCTAATTCATAGCAGTAGTAGTACTGCTCTGAAAATTAAGGGGTGCTGACTTTGATGACCAAACCTTGAGTTGCTGGCTATGCACATGGCGCCGGCGAAGAAGATGCCGACGGCGACGATCGCTACGCAGACGAGCCCTCCGACGCCGCTGCCGTACCTCCGATCGAAGGCGGTATACAGAGCCTGAGCCAGGGCGTAGCCGCCAGCGTCGTTGGCCGGATCCAGCAGGTACGGTATGTCTGTCACGATCGACGTCAGGGCCACCAGGAAGATCCACCCGAACGTGGTCGAGAGAGCCACGGAGGTGATGATCCCCATCGGCCCACTCCAATCCGCATTCTTTGTTTCTTCGATCTGAGTTTATTGGCAAGGATGCTTAGATCTCCACACCTATGGAAATTTCATGGTTCAGTAGATCAACAAAGAGAAGAAGAAGAAACGCAAACCATGTGAGCCGACGTATCGTAGCCGAGCAGAGAGTACTGGCTGGTGAGGAGCCCAAGGGCGAGGATATAGGCCTTGCCATGGATCCCCATGCCGTTGTCGTCATTGAAGTGCGTGAAGATGAACTTGGCGCTGGCCCTCTCCTTGGCCACCGTGGGAATCAAGATCACCAACGTGAAGGCACCTAGCAGAAATAATGAGTCAAAGAATGATAAACTGATCGTGCATTGCAAGTAGTGATCAGGAATTGACCACAATTGCATTCAGATGTTGAAATGAAACCCAGAAGAAATGAGAGCACCTGCCGTGTTCCAGAACGCGCCGAGCTTGCCGAACCAGGAGAGCCACCGGATGGGGAGGCTGTTGATGAGGCCGTGCAGGACGAGGAAGAAGGCGTGGATGGCCAGGACGAGGTACTTGGAGGCCAGGTAGCCGCCGCCGTTGGCCCCGCCGGTGCCGAGCAGGACGATCACCTGGACGAGCTGCGCCAGAGAGAAGTCCGTGCTCGTCGTGGTAGCCCACTAGGACAAGAGGCCGCACTGTCAGCAACCTGCCAGACAGGTAACTGCACTTAACCATGCAGTCTGTAATTTTCAGTAGCGTACCTGTCCCACGATGTTGAACCTGAAAAACGTAGCATCGCACAAACTTAGGCTTCAAAATATGGTTGGACTGTCAGAGACATTGGGATATGTTTGCATTCAGAAAGTTACAGAGATATTTTCGAGCAAACTGCCAACCAGTGTCAAATCAGACAACTCTCCCTTCCAAATATGACCAGAAAACTAAGCATATGTCACTAAGAATCGACGAAGACAGCCGAGCCAAGACAGTGAAATCAAGATAAAAAAAAGTTCAGAACGCACCAGCCGGTGACCCAGGAGGCGAGAGGCGCCCACTTCTTGCCGGCGAGCTTGGCGCTCCAGTAGTAAAGCCCGCCGGAGGTCGGGTACGCCGAGCAGATCTCGGCCATGGACAGCGCGACGCAGCCGTTGAACGCCGCCACCACCAGCCAGCCCAGCGTCATGGACGCCGGCCCGCCGTACCGCAGCCCGCCGTTGTAGGTCGTGGTCACGCCGGCCATCACGGAGATGATGGAGAAGGAGAAGGCGAAGTTGGACATGAGGCTGCGGACCAAAACAGAGGACAGAGCAGATTAGCACGGATGAGGGTGAGGGAGAAGCTGAGACAGAGCAGCGTGTACGAGAGGCCGCGCTTGAGCTCCTGCTTGTAGCCGAGCTGGTGCAGCCGGGCTCGGTCCGCGTCGGCCGTGTCGCCGGCGGCCACGCCCGCCTCACCGGAGCGTGACACGGCCATCGATCCTCTTCAGCTACCTCCTCTGCCTTGGCTAGCTATGTGCAGGTGAGCTTAGCTAGTACTCTACTGCTGACTCACCGGTGAGCCTAGCTTTCTCAGGCAATCCACAAAAAAAGTCTTTGGTGCGCAGTGAGTCAATAAGAGAGTGACTGGAAGTGGAAACTATCCAAGGCTTGGCCTGTTCTGAGAAGATCTCTTTCGACTGACCCGGCATTGTTGACCAAGGCGAGACAATCTAGGATTGTCCTTGTCAGTTAGCGCAGCAATCTGACAAGGTATCGCCAGCCTTCTACCATTGTTTTCTTGTTCAAAAAAAGGAGGGTGTGAAATGTCAAATGATGAGATCACTCAATGAACCGGTCTCTCATGTGTGGAATTATTGCTGGATGCGATATTAGCATGATGGGGAAGGATAAGATAACAATATCGTCTAACGTTGATTTTTCTTCGATCACAGACGAACGGATCACCCTCCCAGAGTTGTCCCACCATGCTTCTACTACTCCGAACCTCCACGTACCAAGCAAAACTTGTGAACACGACGCTGCTGCCCGAACAGGTCCTAAAGTTTTCCCCTGTATGCTAAGGTGAGTGGGAAAAAGGTACCCCAACGCCCTTCAAGAAGGAATTGCGTCACCCGCAAGTGTCACCGCTTCAGTATCAGACAAGCTATCAAGATTTCTCCCGACCCCCAAAAAACCACTACCCGGAATGCTCCATATCACTCCACCCAATTTATCACCCACCATCATACACCACCACGGTCATGTCGCCATCCTCATCGTCTCACTGTGGTCACCTTCACGAGGCCTACAGGACAGAATAGGAGAGCGCAACAAGAGTAGGGGGTGGCAGCACCGTAGCCGAGTGGGAGGGAACTGCCTCCACCCGTTGTTGTAGCCGACCAGATACGGTAATAGAGGCACACCAGGCCCCGAAGCACCCGTCCAGGCCCAGATCGGCATGCAAAGTCCCCGTCTCCATGCTTGAGCAGGCCGGCTGATAGCGCCACCACTACCCGGACCATCAACTCACCACCTCCACCTCCAGGCATTTTGACCTTCGCGAGAAGACCTGTCGGCCTGTCTAAGCCCAGATGGGGCCGAAGGGGGCCCATATCTAGGCTCAGCGGGCGCGGCCGCCTGCCTGTGCGCCAGCGTTTCCCTGCCACCAATGGCAGCTCCGCCGCTCTGTCGACCACCTGGCGCCACCGAGTGACCCCGTCGTCGAGCAGGACCGCCGCCGCCTTGCTGCACTTCCCGTAGTTGAACCGCCCCGCGCCATTTATGTAAGGGAGGGGAAATCTAGAGTCTGCTGCTACCGGCGCTGCCAGGCCCAAGGTCGGCGCCACACGACAACGACGATGGGGGAGAGGAGGTGGAGGGAGGGTCGAGGCGCGGCCCAGTCACCCGCGGGGGTGATTCGGGCCGGGAGAGGGTTTTTTTATGGCTCCTAACGGATTCCCCGGTGTAATCCACCCACTTGCATCTCTAATAATTCCTTAATTTGAGCAAAAGATAATAGTTGGCTATATTGTGTTTACACTGATCCGCATGACAGGAGCAATCATAAACAATTTCTTCGCGGTCAACAATGTTGAATCATACTACCATCTAAAAAAAATGCCTAATCATCATAAGGAATGAATCTTGCCCGGCTGGTCCAACCTTGGATAATTTTCAACTCCCTTGTTGACCCTTCGAGTACCAAAGAATATTTCTGAAATCTGAGACCGAGGTGCTCACCGGTATAAACAAAGAGTTCAGTGGTAGGCATTGCATTCATGCTCACGGCGCATCCAAGCACACAAACAATTCTAGGCGCGAGCAGTCCACTCTCATGTCACACTATATCATTCTTTGAAGCAAAAAATTATAAAATGGTACTCCCTCCCTTCACTAATATAAAATCTTCTAGATATTCTAAAGTAGACTATTCGGAGTAAAATTGATGAACCTAAACAATAAAACATGTGTAGACGCGAATAAGATCATTTGCTCTTACCTCAACAAGGGGAAGCACCATTGCAAATTAATAAACAGTAATCCTACATCTACAAACTGAACTTACGGACTACACCTATGGACTGAACGTGGCCTGGTGTGGTTGGATACGTATTGAGGTTGGTTGTTTTTCCAGCGAATCGCGAACCAGCACTGCCCACCACGTCATCCCGTAAGCCCATTCAGTAAACTATTTGTCCGTAAGTGAGAAGTGTTAGTGCCCCTGGGTCAAACACGTACGCCGAATCACGAACGGGATCATGCATCGAGCAGTGTAACAAATGCTTACTTTGTTACACCACTCACATGATTCGAACGCCTCAAACCGTGGATCATTTCCGGTCCACTCCCTCCTTTGACTCCCTCTCGGCTTTACGCCAAACACAACACTCACATGAGAAGGCTCAACCTCTCGAGTGCTAGCCAACAAGCTAAGTGGAGTAACTGACCAGCACAAGAGAGACCCCGGCACATATGGCGCCGCCGCAACGTAGCGCCGCCGAGACGGCCGAGGCGGACCGTACCCGGCTGCACGAGATGGGGTACAAGCAGGAGCTCAAGCGCGGGCTCAGCCTGGCCTCCAACGCCGCCTTCTCCTTCTCCATCATCGCCGTGCTGATGGGCGTCACCGCGACCTACAACACGGGGCTGCGCTACGGCGGGCCGGTGTCCATGACGCTCGGCTGGCTGGTCGTGTCCTTCTTCAACGGCTGCGTCGCCCTGTCCATGGCCGAGATCTGCTCCGCGTATCCGACCTCCGGCGGGCTCTACTACTGGAGCGCCAAGCTCGCCGGCAACAACTGGGCGCCTTTTGCCTCCTGGATCACCGGCTGGTTCAACATCGTGGGACAGGTACGGCTTCAACTTCGTAGCTAGGATCCTTACAGTGATACCATTTGACTAGCAGTAGCAGCCCTAAGGCTTAGACTCTCCGCGTGGCAGTCTCCAATGGGACGGCCGGCAGATGCAGTGAACTCATGCTGCAAGAAAACATTTTTTTTAAACTACTCCCTCCGCTTTAGAAATATGAAGCATTTTAGTTTTATGAAATGAATATATATAGACTTTTTTTAGTGTATAAGTTCAATTGAAATCACTATAAACCTATACATTAAAAGATGTCTATATACACTTGATTCACAAAACTAAAATATTTTATATTTTTGAACGGAGGGAGCAGGAGTAGACACGTTGCTGGTCTAGCCTCCTGTTTTTGACTCTTATCCGTCCCATGCATGCACGCAGTGGGCTGGTACAACGAGCGTGGACTTCTCGCTCGCACAGCTGATCCAGGTGATCATCTTGCTCGGCACCGGCGGTGCCAATGGCGGCGGCTACCTCGCCTCCAAGTACGTCGTTTTGGCTATCTACGCTCTCATCCTCTTCCTACATGGGCTCATCAACAACCTCCCCATCCACTGGTTGTCGTGGTTCGGACACCTAGGCGCTTTCTGGAATATCTCAGGTATGTACTCATTGTTTTCAATATCCATTTCTGCTGTTACTATTTTGTCCAGTAGGTTGCGTACTTTTTGATCCCATGGTGGAGATTTTTCTCACCGGCTGCCATAGTTAGAGCTAAAATAATCACAGCACCTAGAAGAAAAACTGTACAGCTAGCAGAAACAAGTCAACTACGGAAAACTTTGTCATGTCGAGGATTTGGTCCTCTTCGAAATAGGATTTCGCCCTGCATTATAAATAAAGTCACAACGGCCAAACTGATACAAGGTGGTGAGGAGAATCTCTTACAAAGCAGATCAAAGATAAGCAAAATAAAAACACGGAAAACCAAAACATGCTACCGAAAACATTGAAACGAGACCGAGTGAAACCAGGGCTCCACGACGACGCTCCCAAGAGGGTAACGACGCAATGTGCCGCCGCCATCGAGACCGCGAAGGTCAAGGGTTTTCAACCGGAGCCATAGCACGGCGAGGATAACCACAACAACGCCTCCAAGAGGGTTACGACACCCGCAGGCATCGCCCCGCTTTGCCGCCAAGGCGTTGGGATTTCGCCCGGAAAAATCCTCACACCGCTCCCGAGAACTCAGCCGCTCGTTGTCCCTGAGTTAGGCTTCCGAACCGTGATCTCGGAGCTGCCAAAGCCGAAGCGCCGCCAACACTAGGATCCCCCATCGTCCGCTCCATGCCATCCATGTGACCGAAGAGAGAGACCACCACCGTCGCCACGTCGGTCGCCGTAGATCCGTACGCGCAGTCCACCCTCCAGACCGCCCCGGCATCCACAAACTCGAGCCCATGTTTCGACCAACGTCACACCGCAAAGCCGGCGAATTGGAATAGGTAGGTAAACACCATAGACTATAGCTATCGGGCCACACGGCTGCCCATGGGAGGGGAACTGCCCTCCACCACCCTAGGTCATTGCCATCCAGATGCAAGAGCAAGGCCCATTAGGACCAGACTGAGTTCGGCCACCTGCCAGACCCAGATCAGGCCAATTAGCCCCGTTGTCGCGTTGCTGTGCCCCGGCCGCCGTCGCCGTCCACCTGTCACCTAGTGCCAAACCATCCCTCGTCATCATCGAACGAGCCCACCGCCATGATCTGCCAGCCGCGGCCATGAGCTACGTCGCCGCCACCTCACTCCACGCAAGTGGGCCCTTGGCCGAAACTGCAGGCCACCGCGTAAGAGCACCCTAGCCACGACGCTCGGGGATCGGCTACGCCCCCACCGGTCAAGCCCGTCACTTCGCGCAACCTCACCATCCAGGCATCCTTGTCCGCGCGATGCAGCAGAAGTCTTCAAAGCAACAGCCCAGCCCTCCCGAGACGTGAGGGTCCTGCCTGATCCAGGCCCGCCTGGCCCAGATCTGACCCGGCGCCGCACAGATACCTGGAGCTAGGGATGTAAATGGTACGGATAATTTCTGCTCCGAATCCGCATCCGCGTCCATTTTTGAGGATATGGTATGCATTTTTAGATATCGGATATGGATGAGGATGCGGATATTTGTTGAGCGGATATCCGACGGATATGGTAGCGGATATGGTATTGATGATATCCGACGGATAAGGATAATCCGATATTTTATGCGGATTATCCGAGATACTTAAATAGGATAATCCGATAAATTTAGCACAACCCCAATATCTAGACAATCTAGTTAGTGTATCGGCTATCTATGCATGCTACATATGCATGTTATACTGTGCTATTACCAATTTTGCACTTTTATACTACTGTTATCTAGTGTTGCACGTTTTCTTGTCATTTCTTTTGTATAAACTAAATACATTTTTATTTTTCTACGTGTATTTATTCGATTATCCTCTTCCGATCCGAGTCCGCTTCAAATCCGTTCCATATCTGTAATCCGATATAATTCGCAGTCGAATCCGCATCCGTTATTCGCTTCGATCCGAATCCGTCCAAAAAATACGGTAAAGGATCCGATCCGTTTACATCCTTATCCCTACCCGGAGCACCGCGACGGCCAGCACACTGATACCTGCGCCTCTAGGGTAGCCGCCGCCAGGTGGTCCGTTCCCGGCCGCGACAAGCCCGCTTGGCCCGCGGCTGGCCCAGATCGAGCCCATCACGGCGGGCCGCCTGCGAGGGAGAGCAGCGTCGCTGGAGCACCTCGCTGCCACGATCTGCTGCAGTGTCGCCCGAAGAACCTCCGTGTCCCGCCTGGAACTGCCCCGGATTCGTCGGTCGAGGTCGCCGCCGCCTATGCCGCACCGCCGCAGGCCGCTGCCGCCCGGCGTGGCCGCCCCTGCACGTGGGTAGAGGAGGTCCCGCCGCCGCAAGCACCACGCGGGCTTCGCCCGAAGGGGATGCCCAAAGGGCAAGGCGCCGGAGGAGGGAAGGACGGGGAGGCTGGGGGCGGCGGTGGGTTTGCGTGTCTCCGCCGCCCGCTCGGGAGCTACGCGAGACGCGGGGCGTTTCTCCAAGGATTTGGTCCTTGACAGGCGCTGATTTGATCTCTGAAAATACAAGGAAATTTCATGACTTTAAATCTAAATTCCATCTCCTTTGTTTGTTGTTTTTACTCAATTATTAATTGGTTTCCTGAATGCCACGAAATTATCTGAAATTCGAGAAATTGCGTAGGTATCTTAGTGTTGGCGATCATGATTCCCACGGTTGCCAAGGAGAGGGCGAGCGTTAGCTTCATCTTCACACACTTCAACACCGACAATGGCATGGGGATTCAAAGCAAGCCATATATTCTAGCCGTCGGGTTGCTGATGAGCCAGTACTCCGTTCTTGGTTACGACGCTTCTGCACACATGGTACATAGATGATGATATTATTCCACTCTATTGATCACTTAATTTACAGAAATTTATAGACACGATGATATCCTCTCCTTGCATATGTGCGTTGCAGACTGAAGAAACGAAGAACGCTGACAGAAGCGGCCCGATCGGGATCATCACCGCAGTTGCTCTCTCGTCGATCTTCGGGTGGATTTACCTGGTGGCTCTGACATCCGTGGTGATAGACATACCGTACCTCCTTAGTCCTGACAATGATGCTGGTGGCAACGCCATCGCCCAGGCTCTCTACACCACGTTCCGCTTGAGGTTCGGCAGCGGCACGGGAGCAGTTGCCTGTCTTGTGGTCATCGCCGTCGCCATGTTCCTCTGTGGGCTAGCATCCATCACCAGCAATTCAAGGTTCGTTACTGAATTAATCATCATCAGAAGCTATATATGTGCAAGTACCATAATTGATTATATTAATTGCATATAGGATGTTTAGTTTGTAAGTTGACACCTCTCAACTCTCATGGCATAGGATGGGGTATGCCTTCTCCCGAGATGGGGCGATGCCGTTTTCACACCTGTGGTACCGAGTGAGCAAGCAAGAGGTGCCACTGAATATGGTCTGGCTCTCCGTCATCGTGGCATTCGTGATGGCCCTCACGGTACGTGGCTACGCACATCTTCTATGGTCTCATGAACGGGTGCCCCACCCAGTCACCCTAACATTCTTGTGTGCCTCTTATTTTTGTCATGCATTGTAGTCGTTAGGAAGCCAGGTGGCGTACCAAGCAATGGTGTCGATTGCGACGATAGGGTTGTACATCTCCTACGGGCTGCCCATTTTCTTCCGGGTGACAACGGCTCGGAAGTCGTTCATTCCCGGACCTTTCAATCTTGGCAAGTTTGGGGTCATCGTCGGTTGGATAGCTGTTCTCTGGGTGTCCTTCGTCACTGTGATCTTCTCTTTGCCGGTGGCATACCCAGTGGAAAAGGACAACTTCAACTACACTCCGGTGGCCGTCGGGGGCGTCTTGCTGCTCAGTGTCGGTTCTTGGGTTTTCCATGCCCGCTTCTGGTTCAGGGGGCCTATCATAAATGTTGATATGTAATAGAACTAGACCTTTGCTTCTCGTAAACTTAGTCACCTGAGAAGATCTACTATTCTTTTAGAATGTGCACTAGGTATGTTCATGCCGTGCGATAAGATTATCATTATACATTGATCCATATATGAATTATAAATTATACTCCCCTTTTGCCAAAATGTAGTGCATATAAGGGTTTTTTAAGTCAAAGGAGCTAAATTGACCAAGTATGTAGAAAACATTATAGGGACGGAATAAGTGCAAGATCCTCAACAAAATGGATTAAGGTGAGCTTCAATTTTTTTCATAATACTTTTCTATCGTTTCATCAAGTTCTTGTTTGATCTGCCGCTATTATCTTAGTATCCCTCCTTTTAGGGTTAATGCTATCGCTGGTGAATCGATCATTGCCGAAGTAGTAAGCTTAACAGACAAACTACGAAAACAAAAAAGACTTCTGGGGACGACCTTAATGAATGGAGAACGAAGTGGCTTTGGTGAAGTCAGAATTTACACCTATTTGTATCTATTTAGTGATCAGCTCGCTAATTTCTTTGATTCCACTATATGTTCCGTTAACATTTGCTTCCAATAGTTCGAGCTATCCAGAAAAATTGTCAGCCTACCAATGTGGTTCATATCAATATCTGGAATACCAAATCATTTTAATCTCGAGGCGTCGACGCCCCAATCATGCATACATCAATACATGCTACATTTGTTTTTATCTAATCATGTCTCTACGTACGAGCAAGGCATTTGAACAGTAAGTCAGCACCCGAGGCAATATAAAAAACTGAAGTACCGGTCAAAGATCTAGGACCATAAGCATTAATTGACCACTGTATCTAGACTCTTTTTAGTGTAGGTTTATCTAGGTTTAGCGTGAATCTATACACTAAAAGGGGTCCAGATACACTTCTTTCACAAAGCTAAATCATCTTATATTTTGAAACGGAGAGAGTAGATTGTATCATGGTGATACTCTGCAGATTTTACCCAACGAAGTCTGTGAAGGAGACATTTGATGCGTAAGCGTGAGTACTGCAGCATGTAATCGATGCATATTTTTCTTGTGTAAATATAGTAGTAAAAAACTATTGTCCAAGCACCTCGGCCTCAGATTTCAGAAAGTCTTTGGTACTCGAAGGGTCAACAAGGAAGTTGAAACTATCCATGGTTGGACCAGCTGGGCAAGATTCATTCCTTATGATGATTAGGCATTTTTTTTTGAGATGGTAGTATGATTCAACATTGTTGACCGCGAAGAAATTGTTTATGATTGCTCCTGTCATGCGGATCAGTGTAAACACAATATAACCAACCATTATCTTTTGCTCAAATGAAGGAAGTAGAGATGCAAGTGGGTGGACTACATCGAGGAATCCGTTAGGAGCCATAAAAAAAAACCTCTCGCGACCCGCGTCACCTCCGTGGGTGACTGGGCCGCGCCTCGACGGTCCTCCCCCCAGCTCCTCCCTCCACACCCTCTCCCTCCACCTGCTCTCCCCCACCGTTGCTGGCGGGCAGCCGTGACCTTGGTTCGATGGGGATTTTGACCGATAGATTGAATCGGTGAAAGTGGTGGCTCTAATACCATGTAGGCATCCACTCCAACTTGTGGATAGTGCCTCCAAAGTGGGTCACAACTCATCGTTTAAAGTCATAATGAGCCTATGAAGTAGTTTGCCATAATTTTCTTGTCATTTTGAGTGTGCAAATATGCCAAATGTAGGAAAATTAATATGGAGTCATCATCATAATTGTCATTCTCGTCCTTGTAATGTATCATTGAAATAAAGGAAAGAACTATAATAAAAACTGAGTGAAAAGAGATATGCAAAGTTATTACTCCCTCCGTTCCAAAATATAAGGCGCCTAAGGATTAGTCAAAAGTCAAAAAAAAATTTGACCATGATTATACACAAAAATATAAAAAATTACAATACTAAATTAATATCAATAGATTCACCATAAAGTATATTTTTCTTAATATGTCCATTCAATATTGTAGATGTAGATTTTTTTTTCTAAATATTTGGTCAAAATTAGTAAGGTTTGAGTTTTGACCAATCCTTAGACGCCTTATATTTTGGGACAGAGGGAGTATCCCATCATGAAGTTACCTGAATTGTATACACACTATGATTACAAAATTCTGAGAGGGGAGTATATCAACACACATTAGTCATCATACGTCTATATATCATGATTCATTTTCTATATTTGTATTCACAAAACAACATTGTTCATGCGTCCAAGAGGTCATTAATGTTTTCGAGGTTGGTACTAGGCAATTAATCAACCCATCTAAGTGCTCGATCTTGTTTAGTGCCTCATGTCAAGATGATAATCAATTGTTGATTCAGAATATTCTGAATGTGGAGCCACAAATGTTTGATGCCAAATCTATGTTTACCTACACCAGATGGGGGAATGAATAGAGAAAGGTTTCAAAGTTAGTTTTCTCGGGTAAGTAAATTCTTTGTTGATTGGGGTGATGGAATTCTAGCTCAAAGTGCAAGAGAAATCCTTATTAAAGCCATTTCCTAGGCTATACCTGCATACGTCTTTAAACTACCCTTTTCAGTTTGTGATGAGTTGACAAAATAATCCGAGACTTTTGGTGGGGTTTGGAGAATGGTGAACAGAAAACTCACTGAATCAGCTGGCCTAAACTCCAATGAGCTAATATTCAAGGAGGCTACGGTTTTCGTGATATAAGATTGTATAACCAAGCTTTACTAGCTCGGTAGGCCTGGAGTCATTGGAACTCTTAGATAGTTTGTGTGCATGAGTGATGAAGCTAAAATACTACCAAAATGGTGATTTGTATGATATGGTTTTTACTGGGACCCTTCATCGACTTGGACGGCAATTTCACATGCTTTAGAGTTGCTAAAGAAGGGACTAATTTGGCGTGTGGATAATGAACAGAAAATACGCATTTGGCGTGATAGTTGGATTCCCAGGGTGTCCTGTATGAAAGTTCTCACATCTAGAGGAAATCGTTGTGTCCGACATGTCTCTGAACTGTTGGACGGTCTTGGAAACTAGAATGAGGCGTTGGCCCTTCATGAACTTACCTCTATTGTATACACACTATGATTTACAAAATTCTGAGAGGGAACTATATCAAGACACGTTATTCATCATACGTCTATTAGTATATATCATGATTCATTGGCTACATTTGTATTCCAAAACAACATTGTTTCTGCATCCAAGAGGTCATTAATGCTTTTGAGGTTGGTACTGGGAAATTAATCAACCCATCCAAGTGCTCGATCCTGTTTAGTGTCTCATGTCAAGAGGATAATCAATTGCTGATTCAGAATATTCTGAATATGGAGCAAAAAATGTTTGATGTCAAATATCTAGGTTTGCCTACACTAGATGGGAGAATGAATAGAGAAAGGCTTCAAACTTTGAGTAAAAAAGCAGCAAATAAAGGCGATGAAGTTTATATTTAAAGTCATAAAATTTCATTGTATTTTCAGAGATCAAATCCTCACCTGCCAAGGTCCAAATCCTTGACATCACAAAGTTTTCCGTAGTGGATTTGTTTCTACTCTACATTTTTTCTTCTAGATGTTGTGAATATTTTAGATAACTTGGCAGGTGAGAAAAATCTCCCACATGGGATGAAAAAACATGCAACATATTGCAGACAATAGTATAAATATAGATATTCAAAACAATAGATATGGATTACACACCTGAGATATTTCATAAAGCACCTAGGTGTCCGAACCACGACAACCAGTGGATGGGGAGATTGTTGATCAGACTATGCAGGAACAGGATGAAAGCATAGATGTCCAGGATGATGTACTTGGAGGCGAGTTAGCACTAGTAGAAAACATGCCTCTTTTCTCGGTTCGGGACGGCCTCTAGTCTCGGTTGCCCAACCGGGATTGCCAGATCAGGACTGGCGCCCCCCTTTAGTCCCGGTTATGTTACAAATCGGGACAAAAGACCCTCCATGTGGCTCCGTGGAGTGCGCCGGGATGGATGATCTTTAGTCCCGGTAGGTACCAACCAAGACTAAAGGTGTTCTGCCGCGGTGATGCATGTAAAATGCATCCATGAACTTTGTCGTTTATTGCTTCAAAATCATTATTATTTTGTAACATTATTATATTTATTGGGACTAACCTACTAATAGTTGCAAACATGCACAAGTTCTTGATTTACACAGTATTGTGTAGAAAATACACAAATATGGAAGAAAATCCCGCATTATAGAGAAATCTGAAAATTCCTGGAATCTGTCCCTATAGAACTCATTTCGAAGATTGCCAGAAATGACCCCGAAGATGATGTCTAATGGAAAACATGTAGAAAGGAAAGTTGTGGAGAATTTTATGCGCAACAATTTAGACATAAAATTCTCCCTAGTCGGAGTCCGGATGCATTTTTATAGCCATATTACTGCGGAGGGCAGAAGTAGTTTCGGGACTCCGAAAATATGTGACGTGGTGACTCAAACTCCTTCCATCTTTGATGATTTGGGCCCAACCACGACTTGATGGACTCATTAAGGGCAGAGGGGACTCATAGGAAGGTTCTAAGGATACCCAAGAGCCCTTGGATCCAAGGGCATCCATCCTATGGCCAAGATTACATCTCCACCACTATATAATTATATATCGAGGGAAAACCCTACTTTTGGGGCATCCACCAATAGCAACGAAAATCCCCCTCCTGGGCAGCCCCCAAGGAGGGGGAGAAGCTCCTCCATTGCTGCGCCATCTCCAATGAAGAAGAAGGGCCAAGGGGCCGCTGCCCCCAAGGGCAGCCACCGCCCTGCGCTATCGCCGGCGCCGCCTCCTCCACGTCGGCTCTGCCTCTCCACTTTGGGGAGGCTTATATCCATCACCATCTACTGCAAGATCCCATCACCCTCCACTATAATCTCTTGGCAAACATGATGTATGCTGCAATATATTATTTTCCCATGATCTATTGTATGACTATGTTGATGTTTGAGTAGTTAATTGTTATGGCAATTGTGATCTAGTTTGTTTTGGGTGTATACAAGTATATGTTATCTTTGATGTCTACGTACTTTTATTCTTGTAGACAGCTGTTGGGCCTCCAAGTGCAGAGGTTTGTAGAACAACAACAAGTTTCCCTTAAGTGGATTACCCAAGGTTTATCGAACTCAGGGAGGAAGTGGTCAAACGTATTCCCTCTCAAGCAATCCTGCAATCAAGATACAAGAAGTCTCTTGTGTCCCCAACACACCCAATACACTTGTCAGGTGTATAGGTGCACTAGTTCGGCGAAGAGATGGTGAAATACAACTGATATGGATAATTATAAGTGATAACGGTGCTAGAAAATAGCTTGCTGGCGTGTGGTTGACGTGAGAAAAGAATAAAGGCAAACTAAAATAAAGAAGGAAGCAAGCAAACATGTAACAGATCTAATTGCAAACGGTGTTTCAATGCTTAGAAACAAGGCCTAGGGATCATACTTTCACTAGTGAACACTCTCATATAAATATATTCTTCTTTATGATACTACGCTTCACTACTCTCCGGTTGGACACTCTAATCTATAGTAGGGCTATAACAGCACATCTCAAAGTAAGCCTTTCCGCATCTAGATAACCCCACACTATCACCTTGAGCACTAGATGGTTCAAACAAACACCACAATTTTATAAAGATATCCAACTCCAAATATAACTCATAACAAGTATTTGTAATCTCTAGCCTAAGTGCCACCATGGTGTGCACGTTGTCACTTTCACACACATGGGGAGAGCAGAGATCTATTAAAGCACTTGAGTAGCAAGGTAGATCTATAGATTACAAGCTCATGATATCAATAAGATCATGCATAGAGAGAGAGATGAACACATAGCTACCGGTAGAATCCTTAGCCTCGAGAGAGAGAACTACTCCCTCATCATCATGGGAATCAGCAACGGTGATGGAGATGGTGGTGGAGATCGATGGACATGGCTCCGGGGGCACTTCCCCGTCCCGGCAGGGTGCCGGAATAGAGACTTTCTGTCCCCCAAATCTCCCCTTCGGTGGCAGCGGTGTTGCGGAACTTTTCGTGGTTGGAGGATTGATGATTTAGGGTTTCTGCCTCGGGAGGAATATATAGGCGAAGGAGGCAAGGTCGGTGGCCAGCCAGGGGGCCCACACCATGCCCTAGCGTGGCCTGGGGGTACCCACGCCTGGGGGGTGTGGCCACCATGTGGCCCCTCTCCGGCTCTCCTTCTGGCTCCGTGAATCTTCCGAGAAAATATCGACTTTGGCTTTTGTCCGGTCCAATTCCGAGAATATTGATTTTCTGACTTTCCTGGAACCAAAAACAGCAGAAAACAGGCAACTGGCACTGTGACTCTTGTTAATAGCTTAGTCCAAGAAATCATATGAAATGTACTCCAAAAGTGTGGACAAAACACAAGAAAGTAGATAAAACCAAACATGGAACATCAAAAATTATAGATATATTTGCAATGTATCAAATCCCCAAGCTTAACTCCCTCTCGTCCTCGAGTAGCTAAGTGATAAAAAGAAAGAATAATTTTTTAGGTGACATGCACCATCATAAACTTGATCAAAGTATTTGTAAAACATTGATAGCTAGGATCATAGTACTTCAACATAGCATGAAAGATAAAGTTCTAACAATAAGACAAAGCAACTATGTTGCAACATGAAAAGGCACAAACAAAAGATTCATGAATAACAATGCTTTGCAAGACGTTTGTTTGTTTCACATAAAGAAAACATAGCATAATGGCATTCAGTTTGTCCCTCATAGAGTAGCAAATATAAATGCATAGGACACCTTCAAAGTTCATAAGAGTGACTAGATACAATAGTTTAAAACAAGCAATATCAAGTTATGCATCAATCAACTAGTCTTGGGACAATGCACATAGAACTAAGAATGGCCACTATGCTCTCAAAGTAGGTGCATAAAGATAGAAGGTGGAGACTCAATATATAAGCGGAAGAAAGGCCTTCATAGAAGAGAGTAGGGATTCAAGTCTCATAAAGAGCTTCCAAATTTTTTGGTACTTAATAGCTTTCAGCTCTCATTGCCCCTATCATAAGCATCTTTAAGTGATTAAGGTTAAAGTGAACAAACTATGGTGTATATGCTTGACGAAGTATAAGTTGGAAATATCATGTCCTTTGAATATGAGGGCCGCTCCTCATGCTAGTCACCGGTAAGTTCTTGTCATCGTAAGTACATGTGTATCATAGAGAACCGCCAATGAGGTACCCCTTGCCCGATGATACAGAAGAATCCCCATATCAAAATGACAAGGCAAGCAGACAACGAGCATCTCAGCAATCTTATTTACCATGGGAATATGGTGCTTTTTTCTCTCTTTCCTCTTTTCATAATATCTTTTTTTTCTCTTTTTCTCTTTTTTCTCAATATAGGACTCTTTTTTTATAAGAAGAATGCTTCATAGACAGCTCATTATGGTTACGCTGCAGGTTTCCACCATGTCAGCATGGATTAGACCAGGGGCCCAGGCATTTCTCTAACACATATACATAACTCCATGGACTTACAAGATCCCCTTTAATTTCACACCGACGACATCCATAGACAAAAGATCATGATATCAACTAGGTACAAAGTACCAAGTGCAATGTTGAAAGCATTCCCAATGACATCATGGTTCTGCTAATTCCCAACAAATAAGTGCAAGCATATACAACATAGACGACACAATGGTTCAAGTTTATTAAGGGAAAGAAAAGTAAAGTGTGCCATCAAGTTCATGAGAGCTTTAATCACTAGTTTTCTCATAACAAGTTTAATTTGGAAGGTAAAAAAACATGAATATACTTGGAATAGCATATGCTAATAGGTAGGTATGGTGGACTCTTTAGAATAACTTGGTTTAGGGAGTTGGATGCATGAGTGGAACTCATACTTGGTTACGGAGGCTAGCAAAAGACTGGGAGCGGCAAACTAAGAGAGCAATAATGGTCATAATCATGTAGAGCGACAAAACATCATTGATCAAAGCATAAAGTGATACTACAAATTGAAAACTAAGAGAGCAATAATGGTCATAATCATGTAGAGCAACAAAACATCATTGATCAAAGCATAAAGTGATACTACAAATTGAAAACTAAAGGATCATCAAGGCTATAGCGACTTGGGATACTACAAATTGAAAACTAAAGGATCATCAAGGCTATAGCAACTAAAGGATCATCAAGGCTATAAATTGAAAACCAATTTATTCAGTACACTAAGAAACCAAGCAAACGAAAAACCAAAACAAAAACAAAAAATAAGACGTTCCAAGAACAACACAATTGTGTATGAAACAATAAAAATGAAGTGTTTGGAAGAAACCTGAGAATTTTATTGATGAAGAAGGGGATACCTTGGGCATCCCCAAGCTTTGACGCTTGTACTTCTTGGATATTTCTTGGGGTGACACACGTGGCATCCCCAAGCTTGAGCTTTAGTCCATTCTTCAACTCATTACTCATTCCTTCGATACACCTAAAATTTTTCCTTCATACAAAACTTCACACAATCTTTATTAGCAACGTTAGTGCACTCAAGATAATAAGTGTTTTGGTTCAGTTCTAACACCAATAAAACTTCCATTAAAACACTATCTACTGTAGCACTTCCCTTAAAAAGCTCAATTCCCGAAAAGAACTCAAAAGGAACCAACAAAAAGCAAATGCAAATAATGGCAAAAATCTGTCAAAACAGACTAGCGGTAAAGACGATTTTTTTCGAAGACCTTCTGTTGCTCAAATCGAAAATTGTTGAACTAACGAAAGTTAGATAACAATCTGGATCGGAAGCACAAAAATTTCATGCCTCAAAAGGACGTACAGAGATTTTACACGAATTTTTACGGTGAAGCACAGAAATCTGTTTTGCGACAACAACTTTTCCAATCATTACTTCTCTCTCATTAGAGGTTACTCTTGGCACAAAAACCACACAAAAATGATAAGGAGAGGTTATTACTGAAGCAATAACTTCCAATACTCAACTAAAACTTTGGGTTATCTCCCAATAAGTACTTTTATTTAACGCCTTTAAGTTAGGCTTGATAGTTTGAGAAGATGCTCACATAAGAAACATGAATTGAAGTAAAAGAGAGAATCAAGAAGCAAATTCAAAACACATTTAAGTCTAACCCACTTCCTATGCATAGGAGTCTTGTAAATAAATAAGTCATGAAAGCACAAAGCAACAAGCATAGGAAAGCAAAACAAGTGCAACTTCAAAATTTTCAACATAAAGAGGGGAAACTTAATATTGTTGAGACACATAAAACCATGTTTCCCTCTCTCATAATAACTTTCAGTAGCATCATGAATAAAAGTAACAATATAACTATCACAAGAAACATTCTTATCATGAGCCATATGCATAACAGAATTAATACTCCCCACATAAGCATAGTCATTCTTATTAATTGTGGTGGGAGCAAATTTAACAAAATAGCTATCATTATTATTCTCATCACCATAATCATCAAATATAGGAGGCATATTGTAATCATTAATTTTCTCCTCAATAGTAGGTGGACTGAAAATATCATATTCATCATTGTAATTATCATATATTGGAGGTTTTGTATCATCATAAGAAATAGAATAGCTATCTTCCAAAGCTGGGGAACTAAAAAGATCATTTTCATAAAAACTAGCTTCTCCAAGTTTAGACTTTTCCATAGCATTAGCAATAATGGTATCTGATACATTGCAAATGTATCTATAATTTTTGATTTTCCATGCTTGGTTTTATCCACTTTCTTGTGTTTTGTTCCAACTTTGGAGTAATTTTCATATGATTTCTTGGACTAACCTATTAACAAGAGCCACAGTGCCAGCTGCCTGTTTTCTACTGTTTTTGGTTCCAGGAAAGTCAGAAAATGAATATTCTCGGAATTGGACAGGACAAAAGCCAAAGTGCCTATTTTTCCGGAAGTGATCAAGTGCCAGAATACGAGACGGAGAGGGGCCAGGGAGCCACCACACCACCTGGCAGCGCGGCCAGGCTTGGCCCGCGCCAGGGGGTGGTGTGGCCGCTCCCGGCACCCCCTCGGCCTCTCCTTCCGCCTATATATTGCACTCAGGACAAAAACCCTAAGTACCGGATCAAAAATCCATGAAAGAGTCTGTAGCCACCGTCATCTCCATTCCTAGATCGGGAGGGATCTGAAGCTCTTCCCGGTACCCTGCCGAAGAGGGGAATTCACCCTGGAGGCCTTCTTCATCACCATGCAAGCCTCCGGTGTGATGCGTGAGTAGTTCATCCTCGGACTACGGATCCATGTAGTAGCTAGATGGCTGGTTCTCCTCCTTTGTGCTTTCATGTTTAGATCTTGTGAGCTCCGTTCATGATCAAGATCATCTATTTGTAATTCTGCATGTTGTGTTTGCGGGGATCCGATGGATATTGAGATGCTATTTCAGATTGATTATTGATTCTATCATGTCTTTGTTATTTGAGATCTTGCATGCTTTCCGTTGTTAGTAGCTATCTTGGCCAAGTAGATGCTAGCAACTCCAAGAGTTAGTATTTATGCTCGATAGTGGGTTCATGCCTTTGGTAATCTGGGGAAGTGATAGAAATCTCTAAGGTACTAGATGTGTTGTTGCTACTAGGGAGAAAACAAAAATCCTTTGTTCATAGAACAATCGTATTGTTTACTTTACACGCAGTTCGTAAAGCAATAATCTGTTGCTTGCAACTTAATACTGGAGGGGGTTCAGATGATAACCTGAAGGTAGATTATTAGTCATAGATGCAGTTGGATGGTGGTCTATGTATAATTTTGTAATGCCCAATCAAGTCTTAGAGGAGTCAAGATGATTAGTATATGCATGTATTGCTTTCTCGGTGTTTGTCAATTGCCCCGCTGTAATTTGTTCACCCAACATGTTTTCTATCTAAGGAGAATCACCTCTAGTGAACTACGGATGCCGGTCCTTTTTCTTTACATACAATCTACAACTATTTACTGCTTTGTGTTTATTTTCTGCAAACTTTTACTTCTTTCCATTCGATACATTTAATCCTTTGTTTCCGCAAAACACAGTGAGATTTACAACCTCATCACAAGTTGGGGACAAAGTTCTATGGTCGTGTTGTGCAGGTCTCCATGTTGCTACTAGCACCGGTAGTGCGCCCTGCCAAAGCTCAGCTAGTAACACCTTTGGGGTGTTTCCTTGCTCCTACTGGTTCGATTAAACCTTGGTTTCATAACTGAGGGAAAACTTACTGCTGTGCTCATCATACCTTCCTCTTGGGGTTCCCAACGAGCTCTACATCGAAAGTCAAGCGCATCAAGACATTTTCTGGCGCCATTGCCAGGGAGTCAAGGACATCTTCACAAGGGGAGTCCCTCATAACCAATCTCTTTACTTTGTTGTTTTTTGTTTTGCTTAGTTTTCTTTTTGCTTTGTTTGCTTGCTTTGTTCTTCAAAAAACACAAAAAAAATTAGTTTTACTTGTTTGCTTTCTTATTTGAAAAACACAAAAAAATAGTTCCTATCCTAAGTTGTCACTATGTCTAGCCTTGCTCCAATCACTATGTCACCCGAGGATATGATTTTCACTTTTAAACAAGGAATTGAGGAAAGTTTTAAGGAAGCTTGGTCTAGAATCTCCGATCTACATGAAAAAACTGAGCCTAAAATGACTCAAAGCTTGTTCCTTAGCAGTTTTTACCTTGGAATTGCTCTTTTCTATAGATATGCTTTGGATGCTGTTGCGGGAGGAGATTTCCTCCATTGTAATGAGGATTATGCTATTAATGCTATAAATAAATTGATCCTCACTTACAACTTGCCTAGCTAAACTGATACTTCTTTCGCAAAAATATTTGCTAGGTTGGATACTCTTGAGGCTAGGATTACTAGATTAGAAAGTTGCTATAATACGCTTAGGGAGCATCACGATTATGTTCCAAAAAACTCTGAACCATCAAAGTGGTTCCCGGCAGTAAAGATTGAGATGAACACTGAAACTTTTCAAGCTCGCTGTGATATCATGTCTGAATTTTGCCTTATGCCCAAAGATATTTATAAATCTCTGAATACTTGGGGGCTCATTGAAGGAGGAAAAGAAATATCTCTTACTAATAATACTACCATATTACCTCTTGGAATAGCTGAAGGAGTGTTTACAAAGATCCTTGGGAAAATGATTTCTATTAATTATCTTGTGATTGAATGTGTAGGAAAAAGACAAATTACACTTGAAAGGTCCCTATTAGAACTCCTTCGAGCAATAATAGATGTGGGAAAGGGGACCATGCACCTTTCTTCTCCACCAAACAATCATATTTTCCCCAAGGTTAAGAATAAAAGTAAGAGAGGTAAGGGCAAGAAAGTTGGTTTTAATGCTTCTTCATTAGAGAACACTTGATTCTTTCTTTGCTTCTTATGCCTAACTTAAAGGCGTTAAAGAAAAGTATTTATTGGGAGATAACCCAAAAGTTTTAGATGAGTCTTGAAGGTTATTACCTCTGTAATAACCTCTCCTTATCCTTTTTATTTGCTTTTTGTTCCAAGAGTAACCTCTAATAAGAGTGAACTAATGATTGGGAAAGTTGCTGTCCCGAAATAGATTTCTGTGCTTCACCGTAAAAATTTGTGAGAGAGCTCTGTATGTCAGATTGATCTGTAATTTTTTTTCTACTGCCCCAGGTTGTTATCTAACTTTCGTTAGTTCAACACTATTTGATTTGAGCAATATAAGGTCTTCTAAAAAATTCGTCTTTACCTGCTGGTCTGTTTTGACAGATTTCTGCCATTTTCTGCATTTGCTTCTTGTGGGTTCCTTCTTGAGTTCTTTTGGGAAATTGAGCTTCTTGAGGGAAGTGCTATAGTAGCTAGTGTTCTAATGGAAGTTTATTTGGTGTTAGAACTGAACCTTGAGACTTATTTATCTTAAGTGCACTAATGTTACTAATGAGATTGTGTGAAGTTTTGTATGAAGGAAAAATTTCAGGTGTATGGAAGGAATGAGTAATGAGATGAAGGATGGACTAAACCTCAAGCTTGGGGATGCCACGCGTGTCATCCCAAGAAATATCCAAGAAGTACAAGCGTCAAAGCTTGGGGATGCCCAATCCCTTTTTCATCAATAAAAATCCCAGGTTTCTTCCAAATGCTTCATTTTTATTGTTTCATGCACAGTTGTGTTTTTCTTGGAGCGTCTTCTTCTTTTTCGTTTTCGTTTTGGTTTTTCGTTTGCTTTTGTTTGCTTAGTTTTCTGAATAAATTGGTTGTACCCCCTCTTTCATACATTGGTTTGCAAATAGTTTGGTTTGGTTTGAAAAAGAGTAGGAAAGTTCATGCTTATGTGGTAAAAAGAGCTTGTTTTTGACTGTGGCCTATGCTTTGTCATGCCATGCTTGATATTATTTTGGATTTTTGCTTAGTATTATTTGCTGTAGCATGACTTGTTATAAACAATTGATATTGCTTAATGTGCCTTAGATGAATCATGCGTTGTTTTAGCATATTAAAGCATAGTATAGTGGTATTCTCCTTTGATGCTTTATTTGGGTTGACTTGGCGCATGCTCAACCATGTTATGACTATCTCAAGTCACCATAGCCTGTATGATCCTTTAGTTTTCAACTTGTAGTATCACTTTATGCTTTGATCAATGATGTTTTGTCGCTCTACGTGATTATGGCCATTATTGCTCTCTTAGTTTGTCGCTCCCAGTCTTTTGCTAGCCTCCACAACAAAGTATGAGTTCCACTCATGCATCCAACTCCCTAAACATAGTTATTCCAAAGAGTCCACCATACCTACCTACTAGCTTATGTTATTCCAAGTATATTCATGCTTTTGTTTACCTTCCACTTGTTATGAGAAAACTAGTGATTAAAGCTCTCACGAACTTGATGGCACACTTTACTTTACTTGCCCTTAATAAACTTGAACCACTGTGTCTTCTATGTTGTATATGCTTGCACTTATTTGTCGAGAATTAGCAGAACCATGCTTTCATGGGGAACGCTTTCAACATTGCACTTGGTACTTGTACCTAGTTGATATCATGCTCTTTTGTATATGGATGTTGTCGGTGTGAAATGAAAGGGGAGCTTGTAAGTCCATGGAGTTATGTATATGTGTTAGAGAAACGCCTGGGCCGCTGGTCTAATCCGTGCTGACATGGTGGAAACCTGCAGTGTAACCATAATGTCTATGAAGCATTCTTCTTATAAAAAAAGAGTCCTATATTGAGAAAAAAGAGAAAAAAAATAGAGATACTATGAAAAGAGGAAAGAGAGAAAAAAGCACCATATTCCCATGGAAAATAAGAAGAATGCTGAGATGCTCGTTGTCTGCTTGCCTTGTCATTTTGATATGGGGATTCTTCCGTATCATTGGGCAAGGGGTACCCCATTGGCGGTTCTCTATGATACACATGTACTTACGATGACAAGAACTTACCGGTGACTAAACTTGAGTAGCATGAGGAGCGTCCCTCGTATACAAGGGACATGAGATTTCTGACTTATACTTCGTCAAGCATGTACACCATAGTTTGTTCACTTTAACCTTAATCACTTCAAGATGCTTATGATAGGGGCAATGAGAGCTGAAAGCTACAAGTACCATAATTTTTGGAAGCTCTTTATGAGACTTGAATCCCTACTTCCTTTTACAAAAGGCTTTTCTTCCACCATTATATTGAGTCTCCACCTTCTATCTTTATGCACCTACTTTGAGAGCATAGTGGCCATTCTTAGTTCTATGTGCATTGTCCCAAGATTAGTTGATTGATGCATAACTTGTAATTGCTTGTTTTAAACTATTGTATCTAGTCACTCTTATGAATTTTGAAGGTGTCCTATGCATTTATATTTGCTACTCTATTGAGGGGCAAGCTGAATACTATTATGCTATGTTTTCTTTATGTGAAACAAACAAACGTCTTGCAAAGCATTGTTATTCATGAATCTTTTGTTTGTGTCTTTTCATGTTGCATCATAGTTTCTTTGCTTATTGCTAGAACTTTGTCTTTCATGTTATGATTGAAGTACCATGATCCCAGCTTTGAATGTTTTGCAAAAACTTTGATCAAGTCTTTGATGGTGCATGTCACCTCAAAAATTATTCTTTCTTTTTATCACTTACCTACTCGAGGACGAGCAGGAGTTAAGCTTGGGGATGTTGATACATCGCAAATGTATCTATAATTCTTTATGTTCCATGCTTGGTTTTATCCACTTTCTTGTGTTTTGTTCCAACTTTGGAGTACTTTTCATATGATTTCTTGGACTAACCTATTAACAAGAGCCACAGTGCCAGCTGCCTATTTTCTGCTGTTTTTGGTTCCAGGAAAGTCAGAAAATGAATATTCTCGGAATTGGACGGGACAAAAGCCAAAGTGCCTATTTTTCCGGAAGTGATCAAGTGCCAGAATACGAGACGGAGAAGGGCCAGGGAGCCACCACACCACCTAGCCGCGCGGCCAGGCCTGGCCCGCGCCAAGGGGTGGTGTGGCTGCTCCCGGCACCCCCTCGGCCTCTCCTTCCGCCTATATATTGCCCTCGGGACGAAAACCCTAAGTACCCGATCAAAAATCCACGAAAGAGTCTGTAGCCGCCATCATCTCCATCCCTAGATCGGGAGGGATCTGAAGCTCTTCTCGGCACCCTGTCGGAGAGGGGAATTCACCCTGGAGGCCTTCTTCATCACAACGCAAGCCTCCGGTGTGATGCGTGAGTAGTTCATCCTTGGACTACGGATCCATGTAGTAGCTAGATGGCTAGTTCTCCTCCTTTGTTCTTTCATGTTTAGATCTTGTGAGCTCCGTTCATGATCAAGATCATCTATTTGTAATTCTGCATGTTGTGTTTGCGGGGATCCGATGGATATTGAGATGCTATTTCAGATTGATTATTGATTCTATCATGTCTTTGTTATTTGAGATCTTGCATGCTTTCCGTTGTTAGTAGCTATTTTGGCCAAGTAGATGCTAGCAACTCCAAGATTTAGTATTTATGCTCGATAGTGGGTTCATGCCTCTGGTAATCTGGGGAAGTGACAGAAATCTCTAAGGTACTAGATGTGTTGTTGCTACTAGGGAGAAAACAACAATCCTTTGTTCATAGAACAATTGTATTGTTTAGTTTACACGCAGTTCGTAAAGCAATAATCTGTTGCTTGCAACTTAATACTGGAGGGGGTTCGGATGATAACCTAAAGGTGGATTATTAGTCATAGATACAGTTGGATGGCGGTCTATGTATAATGTTGTAATGCTCAATCAAGTCTCAGAGGAGTCAAGATGATTAGTATATGCATGTATTGCTTTCTCGGTGTTTGTCAATTGCCCCGCTGTAATTTGTTCACCCATGATGTTTTCTATCTAAGGAGAGCCACCTCTAGTGAACTATGGATCCCGGTCCTTTTTATTTACATACAATCTACAACTATTTACTGCTTTGTGTTTACTTTCTACAAACTTTTACTTCTTTTCATTCGATACATTTAATCCTTTGTTTTCCTCAAAACACGGTGAGATTGACAACCTCATCGCAAGTTGGGGACAAAGTTCTGTGGTTGTGTTGTGCAGGTCTCCACGTTGCTACTAGCACTGGTAGTGCGCCCTGCCAAAGTTCAGCTAGTAACACCTTTGGGGTGTTTCCTTGCTCCTACTGGTTCGATTAAACCTTGGTTTCATAACTGAGGGAAAACTTACTGCTGTGCTCATCATACCTTCCTCTTGGGGTTCCCAACGAGCTCTACGTCGAAAGTCGAGCGCATCAGTGTCCAAAGAATTCATACTAACAACATTGCTATTAGCATGCAAATAAAGTTTTATAGGTTTTTTAATTTTATCTTCAAACACTTCATGTCCTAACTCAAGATAAATACTATAAAGCTCTCTAATTTTGTTGTTGTTTTCCATTAATCCTAACTAGTGAAAACAAGAAACAAAAAGAAAAAAATGCAGAATCTAAAGGAAATAACTTCGAGCACTCACACGGGAGGATGTGAGTACCTTTTACCTTACCTCCCCGGCAACGGCGCCAGAAAATAGCTTGATGTCTACGCACTTCTATTCTTGTAGACAGTTGTTGGGCCTCCAAGTGCAGAGGTTTATAGAACAGTAGCAAGTTTTCCCTTAAGTGGATTACCGAAGGTTTATCGAACTCAGGAAGGAAGTGGTCAAAGGTATCTCCTCTCAAGCAACCCTGCAATCAAGATACAAGAAGTCTCTTGTGTCCCCAACACACCCAATACACTTGTCAGGTGTATAGGTGCACTAGTTCAGCAAAGAGATAGTAAAATACAAGTGGTATGGATATAAGACAATGGTGCTATAAAAGACTTTGATGGCGTGGAAGAGACTAAAGGCAAACTGAAATAAAAATGCAAGCAAACAAACATGTAACAGATCTAGTTGCAAACGGTGTTTCAATGCTTAGAAACAAGGCCTAGGGATAATACTTTCACTAGTGAACACTCCCATATAAATATCTTCTCTTTATGATACTACACTAAACTACTCTCTGGTTGGACACTCTAATCCGTGGTAGGGCTATAACAGCACACCTCAAAATAAGCCTTTCCCATCTAGATAACCCCACACTGTCACTTTGAGCACTAGATGGTTCCAACAAACACCACAATTTCATAGAAACATCCAACTCCAAATATAACTTATAACAAGTATTTGTAATCTCTAGCCTAAGTGCCACCATGGTGTGCACGCTGTCACTTTCACACACATGGAGAGAGCAGAGATCTATTAAAGCACTTGATGAGCAATGTAGATCTATAGATTACAAGCTCATGATCTGAATAAGATCAGGCATAGAGAGAGAGATGAACACATAGCTACCGGTAGAACCCTTAGTCTCGAGAGAGAACTACTCCCTCCTCATCATGGGAATCAGCAATGGTGATGGAGATGGTGGTGGAGATCGATGGAGATGGATCCAGGAACACTTCCCCGTCCCGGCAGTGTGCCGGAACAGAGACTTTCTGTCCCCCGAATCTCTCCTTCGGTGGCGGCGTCGTGGAGGGCTCCTTCCCCGCCGCTGGTATCACAGGGGAGCACCGCCCCTTAGCCCCCTTGCTTCATGGATTATTGGGAGCCCTCTCCCATGGAGATGGGATCTATGGGGGAGGAAAAAATGTGGCTTTGGTGACTGCAAATTCGTGGGTCGAGGTGTCTCCGACGAATTAGGTTTCCTCCCTTTATATAGCTTCTCGGAGTTCTGTCACCCTATCTTGGGCTGCAGTAAATTGGGCCTATAGTGCCCGTACAGACTCGGAATCAGCTAAATTTTATGTCCAGAACGTTTGTCGTGAAATTTTCGACAACTTTGTAGTTGAAGAGTTTGCCGTTTGATGCCGTCTTTGACCCTAGACGTGACCATCTTCAAAAAGAGTTCTGAGACAGATTTCTGAAAAATCCTAATTTGACTCCAACAAGGTTTCACTTGTATTCTTGGTAATTCCTACACATCAAAGTGTAAAACAAGAATATTGTGCACTTTTGCAACTATTATTAGGTTAGTCCAAATAAATCATAAACTTTATATAAAAAGGAGTATCAAAAGCATATTATTAGCATAAAACCATCAAAAATTATAGATACGTTATGAACGTATCAACAACGAGCATCTTAGTAATCTTCTTATTTACCATGATAATATGGTGTTTTTTTCTCTCTTTTCTCTTTTCATAATCTCTTTTTTTTTCTTTCTCTTTTTTTCTCAATATCTGACTCTTTTTTTTATAAGAAAAATGTTTCAGAGATAGCTCATTATGGTTACGCTGCAGGTTTCCACCATGTCAGCATGGATTAGACCAACGGCCCAGGCGTTTCTCTAACAAATATACATAACTCCATGGATTTACAAGCTCCCCTTTCATTTCACACCGACGACATCCATAGAAAAAGAGCATGATATCAACTAGGTATAAAGTATAAGTGCAATGTTGATAGCTTTCCCTATGACAACATGGTTCTGCTAATCCCTAACAAATAAGTGCAAGCATATACAACATAGACAACACAATGGTTCAAGTTTATTAAAAGCAAGAAAAGTAAGTGTGCCATCAAGTTCGTGAGAGCTTTAATCACTAGTTTTCTCATAACAAGTTTAATTTGGAAGGTAAACAAAAGCATGAATATACTTGGAATGGCATAAGATAGTAGGTAGGTATGGTGGACTCTTTGGAATAACTTGGTTTAGAGAGTTGGATGCATGAGTGGAACTCATACTTGGTTGTGGAGGCTAGCAAAAGACTCGGAGCGACAAACTAAGAGAGCAATATAGCCATAATCATGTAGAGCAACAAAACATCATTAATCAAAGCATAAAGTGATACTACAAGTTGAAAACTAAAGTATCATAAAGGCTATGGTGACTTGAGATAGTCATAACATGGTGTGAGCATGTGCCAAGTCAACCCAAATAAAGCATCAAAGGAGAATACCACTATACTATGCTTTAATATGCTAAAACAACGCACGATTCATCCAAGGCACATTAAGCAATCTCGATTGTTTATAACAAGTCATGCTACAGCAAATAATACTAAGCATAAAGCCAAAACAATATCAAGCATGGCATGAAAAAGCACATTCCACCGTCAAAAACAAGCTCTCTTTACCACTTAAGCATGAACTTTCCTACTCTTTTCCAATCCAAACCAAACTATTTGAAAACCATTGTATGAAAGAGGGGGTCCAACCAATTTATTCAGCAAACTAAGAAAACCAAGCAAACTAAAAACCAAAACGAAAACGAAAAAGAAGACGCTCCAAGAACAACACAATTGTGCATGAAACAATAAAAATGGAGCGTTTGGAAGAAACCTGGGATTTTTATTGATTAAGAGGGGGATGCCTTAGGAATTCCCAAGCTTTGACGCTTGTACTTCTTGAATATTTCTTGGGGTGACACGCGTGGAATCCCCAAGCTTGAGCTTTAGTCCATCCTTCATCTCATTACTCATTCCTTCCATACACCTGAATTTTTCCTTCATATAAAACTTCACACAATCTTTATTAGCAACATTAGTGCACTCAAGATAATAAGTCTTTAGGTTCAGTTCCAACACCAATAAAACTTCCATTAAAACAAAAGCTACTGTAGCACTTCCCTCAAAAATTCAATTCCCCAAAAGAACTCAAAAAGGAACCAACAAGAAGCAAATGCGGAAAATGGCAGAAATTTGTCAAAACAGACCATCAGGTAAAGATGAATTTTTTCGAAGACCTTCTGTTGCTCAAATCAAAAAGTGTTGAACTAACAAAAGTTATATAACAACCTGGGGAAGGAGCACAAAAATTCACGCCTCAAAAGGACGTATAGAGATTTTACACGAGGTTTTTTACGGTGAAGCACAGAAATCTGTTTCGGGACAGCAACTTTCCCAATCAATACTTCTCTCTCATTAGAGGTTACTATTGGCACAAAAAGCAAATAAAAAGGATAAGGAGCGGTTATTACTAAAGTAATAACTTTCAAGACTCATCTAAAACTTTTGGGTTATCTCCCAATAAGTACGTTTCTTTAACGCCTTTAAGTTAGGCATAAGAAGCAAGATAAATGATCAAGTGTTTGAAGAAGCATTAAAACCAAATTTCTTGCCCTTACCTCTCTTACTTTTATTCTTAACCTCGGGGAACTTGTGAATGCTTTTTGGAGAAACAAAGCGCATGGTGCCCTTCTCCACATCTATTATTGCTCCAAGGAGTTTTAATAGGGATCTTCCAAGTGTGATTTGTCCTTTTCCTACATATTCAATAACAAGATAATCAGTAGAAACCATTTTCCCTAGGATATTTGTAAACACTCCTTCAACTATTCCAATGGGTAATATTGTGGTATTATTAGCAAGAAAAAATTCTTCTCCTCCTTCAGAAAGCCCCGAAAGATTCGAAGATTCATAAATGTCTTTGGGCATAAGACAAAATTCAGACATGATATCACAGCGAGCATGAAAAGTTTCATTGTTTATAGAAATATTTACTGTGGGAAGCCATTAGGAGGGTTCAGAGTTTATTGGAACATAGTTGTGATGCTTCCTAAGCGTATTATAGCAATCTTTCAAACTAGCAGTGCTGGTATCAAAAGTATTCAATCTAGCAAATATGTTTATAAAAGAAGAATCAGTTTTGCTAGGTAAGTTGTAAGTAAAGACCAATTTCTTTATGGCATTAACAACATCATCCTCATTGCATTGGAGGAAATCTGCACCCACAACAGCATCTAAAGCATATCTATAGCAAAGAGCAATTCCAAGATAAAAACTGCTAAGGAACAAGCTTTGAGTCATTTTAGGCTCAGTTTTTTCATGTAGATTAGAGATTCTAGACCAAGCTTCTTTGAAACTCTCTTCAATTCCTTGTTTAAAAGTGAAAATCATTTCCTCATGTGACATAGTGATTGGAGCAATGCTAGACATAATGGCAACTTAAGACAGGAACTAATTTTTTGTGTGTTTTTGATAAAGAACCAAGCAAACAAAGCAAAAGTAAACTAAGCAAAACAAAATAACAAAGTAAAAAGATTGGTTATGAGGGACTCCCCTTGTGAAGATTTCCTTGACTCCTCGGCAACGGCGCCAGAAAAGTAGCTTGACGGCCCAAAATATATCGAGCTCGTTGGGGAACCCCAAGAGGAAGGTATGATGAGCACATCAGCAAGTTTTCCCTAAGTATGAAACCAAGGTTTAATCGAACCAGTAGGAGCAAGGAAACACCCCAAAGGTGTTGCTAGCTGCATGTTGGCAGGGTGCACTACCGGTGCCAGCAGCAACACGGATACCTGCACAACACAACCACAGAACTTTGTACCCAACTTGCGATGAGGTTGTCAATCTCACCGGTTTTGCTGAAAACAAAGGATTAAACGTACCGAATGGAAGAAAGTAATAGTTTGCAGAAAGTAAACACAAAGTAGTAAACAATTGATCGTAGATTGAAAGTAAAAGAAAGGACTGGGGTCCATAGTTCACTAGTGGTGGCTCTCCTTAAGATAGATAACATGCTGGGTGAAAAATTACAGTGGGGCAATTGACAAACATCGAGAAAGCATACAAGCATATACTAATCATCTTGACTCCATTGAGATTTGATTGGGCATTACAACATTATACATAGACCGTCATCCAACTGCATCTATGACTAATAATCCACCTTCAGGTTATCATCCGAACCCCCTCCAGTATTAAGTTACAAACAACGGATAATTGTATTACGAATTGTGTGTAAAGTAAACAATATGATTGTTCTATGAACAAAGGATTGTTGTTTTCTCCCTAGTAGCAACAACACATCTAGTACCTTAGAGATTTCTATCACTTCCCCAGATTACCAGAGGCATGAACCCACTATCGAGCATAAATACTAACTCTTCGAGTTGCTAGCATCTACTTGGCCAAGATAGCTACTAACAACAGAAAGCATGCAAGATCACAAATAACAAAGACAAGATAGAATCAATAATCAATCTGAAATAGCATCTCAATATCCATCGGATCCCCGCAAACACAACATGCAGAATTACAAATAGATGATCTTGATCATGAACGGAGCTCACAAGATCTAAACATGATAGCACAAAGGAGGAGAACCAGCCATCTAGCTACTATATGGACCCGTAGTCCAGATATGAACTACTCACGCATCACACCGGAGGCTTGCGTGATGATGAAGAAGGCCTCCAGGGTGAATTCCCCTCTCCGGCAGGGTGCCGGGAAGAGCTTCAGATCCCTTCCGATCTAGGGATGGAGATGACGGTGGCTACAGACTCTTTCGTGGATTTTTGATCGGGTACTTAGGGTTTCCGTATCAGAGGTAATATGTAGGCGGAAGGAGAGGCCGAGGGGGTGCCTAGGGCGGCCAGACCACCCCCTGGCGCGAGGCCTGGCCGCGCGGCCAGGTGGTGTGGTCGGGCCCCAGCCCCTCTCCGTCTCGTATTCTGGCTCCAGGTGTCCCTCGGTAAAATAATAACTTTAGCTTTTGTCCCGTCCAATTCCGAGAATATTCATTTTCTGACTTTCCTGGAACCAAAAATAGCAGAAAACAGGCAGCTGGCACTGTGGCTCTTTTTAATAGGTTAGTCCAAGAAATCATATGAAAAGCACTCCAAAGTGTGAACAAAACACAAGAAAGTAGATAAAACCAAGCATGGAACATCAAAAATTATGGATACGTTAGTAACGTATCAATGTTGATCTTATGCCCCATCCTTGGGGGCTTCCAAGGAGGGGGGATTTCGTGCTTATGGGTGGATGCTTCCATAAGTACGGTTTCCTCTCAATATATAGTGGTGGAGATGCAATCTTGGCCATAGGATGGATGCCCCTTTGATCCAAGGGCTCTTGGGCATATCTAGAACCTTCATAGGAACTTCCTCTGTCTTTAATGAGTCCATCAAGTCATGGTTGGGCTGAAATTATCAAAGATGGAAGGAGTTTGAGTCAACCACGTTACATATTTTTGGAGTCTCGAAACTGCTTTTGTCCTCCGCAGTAATATGGCTATAAAAAAATGTTGCGCATAAAATTTCCCACAACTTTCCTTTATACACCTTTTCCATTAGACGTCATCTTCGGGGTCATTCCTAGCAATCTTTGAAAAGAGTTCTGCAGGGACTGATTTCAGGAATTTTCATATTTCTCCATAATGCACGGTTTCCTTCCATATTTGTGTATTTCCTACACAAAAAAGTGTAAAACAAGAACGTGTGCACTTTTGCAACTATTAATAGGTTAGTCAAAATAAATATAATAATGTTGCAAAATAATAACGACAAAGTTCATGGATGCATTTTACATGCATCACTGGGTGAGTATAAAAGTGTGTATTATGTATTCCGAAGGAACATTTGAGGCCTATGCATCAAGATCAGGATTTGTCCACCTATGTGACAGGAAGATACGCTGGGCCCACTCGATGAAATTGTATCCAATAGGCTGTGGAGTATGACTAGGTTATGGGGATACAATATCATCATAACAAGTTGAGTAGACTTATCGGTAACGAGATTAGTATGTTGATACTAAAGAACAAATCTCAGACAAGTCATGTAGCGAAGAGACGAAGGGAATAGGAAACATAGTTTATGGTTCGAACACTACATAGTTTCATGGCATGCATATGGATCATTATGGACATCCCGGTCCTACTATTGTAGAGAGATCTCGATCATGTCTGTATCATTCCCAAATTGTAGGGTAACATACTTCAGGATTTAATGATGTTCAGAGATCTTTATGGAAGCGAAGGGATCACCGATGAGAAAGAAAGCTCAAAATTGTTTCGAGAATCGGAATAGTTCTGAAGAGGGTCCGAAGATGTTCGTAAGAAGGAAAAGACTGAAAAATATTTTGGATAAATAGCAATTTATAATCTGCGTTTATATATACATGTTAATTATGAATTAATATATATTGGATAAATATTTAAATTAATATTTATAGGGCAACTTCTTACAATCGGCCAAGTCCCCTGTGGGAAACAACCCCGTGGGAAGCCACCACAAAGGGCGCCTCGAACCGGTGCTGTGGGTGGGCCCTAGCTGGCCAATGCAGTAGAAGGGCGGGCGAGGGAAGGCGTCACATGGGCGGTCGGCAATCAGATGCCGCTAGTGGGCTACACCCAGACTGCCCACGTGATGTGGGCGAGTGTGCACTGGCGGGCTGCACCAAGCCCACCCGGCCTCACGGCCTCACAGGCCGTCGCCGCTAGTGGGTCGACGCGCGCGAGCAAAGGCCCACCCGACCATTGTCTTTCCACCTGGCCGCGGACTGGGCCGATGCGCGGGATGCCCACCTGGCCGCTGCTGGCCCAGCCAGATGTCCCCTCCTTTGCCTTTTTTAGTCCCACATGGGGACTTCAGGGAAGGGAGTACCCCTTTTTCCCATATATAAAGAGTGTATATTGAGGGAAAATACACAACAAAATAAAAGGGGATTTCCTAAGGCTATTTTCCTTAGGGAATTTTCACCTCTTTATCTGTGGAGTCTCACGAGTGTGGTTCCACGAAGAACCGCGCACGAGAGAGTCGACAATCATTGGCACACCATCATGCTACTGAATCCAGGTTTCAGAGAGTCTACTTCCGCATTCTGGCTGGATCAGGGAGAACGGGAGTCGTCATCAGACATCATACGTGTGCAATACCTCGGGGGTGCTGCCACTTGTGGCGCTAGGCAGTCATACAAGGACCATGAGGTGATGAGCGAGGAGCTTCGCGATCTTAAGGTCGGCTGTGAGTGTCTGCTTCATCCACGTTCCCCGCGGGACATTAACCACATTGCGATCTACAAGGATATGTAATCGTAACCTCATCCCGTACTGCATTAAATCATAGATATATCCTGGCTTCGAGTGTTGCGCTAGGTTTCCCTTCAGTTCACTCAAGAGAGATTAGAACCACACGCTTATCCTTGCTAGGTTTGCCCTCCGAAACTATGTATGCCATCCCGAAATGGTGGAGGTCCTGTGCCATCAACCCTTCTAGGCCAGCACTCAAGGCCATGAGGATGTTTTTTGCTCACCTTGTCGGGGTCCTGAATGCCAGGTATTCAAGGGGTTCGTTGCATAGAAAACAAAAAATTCCCTACGGTTGCAACTGCCAATATTAAATCTAGGCGATACTTGTAACGGTTTCAGATGGACTCACCCTCGAAGACCGTGAGGCGGGATAACATTCTCGCAAACAAACATTGATGTTGTGGGAAGGGCCGGGCCGACAAAATCCAAGACCCTGTATGGAACTTTAAAATAAGGCCCTATATCGCTATAAAATAGAACTAATAAACTATTATTAAATATATGATCCCTCCATACCATAATTCTTGTTGTGCTTTTGTTTTCAAATTTGAAATTAAACCACGGTAATGATTATCGAGAGGATGGTATGTCTTAGATGGACGTTTAGTTTGAAAAATATTCATAGTGCCTCACAACTCAAAACCCCAAGATAAAATTGTCTTAAAAACCGTTTAAGAGGAAACACATATATAGTTTAAAAACCAACCAGACCGGCGGTGAAACTATAAAAATCTATATCTAATGGTTATGATACATTTGAATTATTTGGGGTACTAAAATTAGGAAAATACTTTCAAAATATCAAAGTCTTATAGCATATAAAGCTATGCCAACAAGTACATGTACGCAGATAAGCGAATCATCAGAACTATCTTCATGAGGTGGTTAGTTATTTAATTGGAATCTCAGAAATCAAGATATCTCGGTGTAGTGTTTCTAACATGTTTAATACTTAGAACTAGAAATTGGTTTCAAGTATAGGTATAATGTATTTTATACATGCAGAAAATATCCTTGATATGTTGCACGAGTTTTATTCGATGCTAATGAAATGCATAATCAAGTATTTGTATCATAGGCATCAATCGGGAAAGAATAAAAATATAAAAAGCGACTACCTCTAGGAATCGATCTTGCAACCTCCTACCCATAAAAATACTGCAAGTGCGCACTACCAATCGGGCTAAAAGAGATTTGTCATTAAAAACTGAAGTAAATGTTATATAGAAAGGGACTCAAAAAGTTTGGGCCCCCCAAAATTTGGGGCCCTGTGCGGCCGCACGGTCTGAACTCCCATGGGCTCGGGCCTGGTTGTGGAGTGTACACGACCGTCCTCAAGGATGCGATGACAACTCCACAAGTACAGCGCCTCCGTAATCGGTCACGCATATGGTGTGCCGACGACTTCCGTCCCTCGCTCCTGCTTGGCTTCGCCTAAGCGCCATACTCCTGATAGTGGACAAGCTAGCAAGGGGCAGAAGATACCAACCAAAGGGCATATGAGAGAAGGGAGAATGAGTGAGATGAGAGGAGGAGGAGGGGCCTTTTATAGGAGAGGGGGCATCCCCAAGGGGCATGGTACACCAGCAATGGTGGTGCCCCCCACTTCTCCCCATTTATGTGGGTGGACATTCCACTCAGATCCATTTAGCTCCACTCATCTCTCATTCAATTTCCACTCAAGAAATCAAAGGTCTTTCCATTAAAGCACTTTAATTCACTTGGTTTAATGTCACTCAGTTTAGTGAACACTTCATTTAATGAGTACTTCATTTAATGAACACATTAACATTGTATCCCCCTTGCAATATTCTGATACAATGAAACTGTTCCGGTAGTTTTTATTAGAACAATTTATGTGATGTCTAGTATTTTCTCCGGTGTTCCCTATCCACTCAAATGTGTCGACTACCCTTAAGTGTGTCTCCCTACGGGCTCGTTAACTGCGTGGACATGATCGAGACTCTATCTAATCACTAGCCATTAGCAGGACTTGGAGATCCATAATAACTCCCACCAGCTCAACGATAAACTAGCGACCGTGAGAACCTTTTTCGTAGTAACCAATTACTTTTGTATCACGATATTTTACTTGTCCAAGATCCAATAATTTGGTATCATTCATACCTAGTTCGATCTCGTTACCTACTGATACATTGCAAATGTATCTATAATTTTTGATGTTCCATGCTTGGTTTTATCTACTTTCTTATGTTTTGTCCACACTTTGGAGTACTTTTCAAATGATTTCTTGAACTAACCTATTAACAAGATGCCACAGTGCCAGTTGCCTATTTTCTGCTATTTTTGGCTCCAGGAAAGTCAAAAAATGAATATTCTCAGAATTGGACGAGACAAAACCCAAAGTTCCTATTTTACCGGAAGACTCACACAGCCAAAATACGAGACGGAGGAGGGCCAGGGCCTGGCCACACCCCCCAGGCGCGGTACCCCCAGGCCGCACCAGGGCATGGTGTGGGCCCCCTGGCTGGCCACCGACCTCGCCCCTTCGCCTATAAGAAGCCTCCCAATGCATAAACCCTAGGTCGTCAAGCCTCTAGCCACGAAAAGTTCCGCAGCGCCGCCGCCACCGAAGGGGAGATTCGGGGGACAGAAAGTCTCTATTCCGGCACCCTGCCGAGACGGGGAAGTGCCCCCGTAGCCATCTCCATCGATCTCCACCACCATCTCCATCACCGTTGCTAATTCCCATGATGATGAGGGAGTAGTTCTTCCTCGAGGCTAAGGGTTCTACCGATAGATATGTGTTCATCTCTCTCTATGCATGATCTTATTGAGATCATGAGCTTGTAATCTATAGATCTACCTTGCTACTCAAGTTCTTTAATAGATCTCTGCTCTCCCCATGTGTGTGAAAGTGACAGCGTGCACACCATGGTGGCACTTAGGCTAGAGATTGCAAATACTTGTTATGAGTTATATTTGGAGTTGGATGTCTTTATGAAATTGTGGTGTTTGTTGGAACCATCTAGTGCTCAAGGTGATAGTGTGGGGTTATCTAGATGGGAAAGGCTTACTTTGAGGTGTGCTGTTATTAGGATTGAGCATTCGGTCAAACCGAACCAATCGGTTCGGTACTTCGGATCTTGAAGAAATTCGATTGTAGAAAAATTAGGACCGATCGGTCATTCCTAAAACTGCTAACCGAGTAGTTCGGTGTACCGAGACTTCGGTTCGATCCTCGGTCAAGACCGGACCGACGGATGGATTAGAGAATGAAAACAAAAACAAGACACTTCTGAGATTGATATTTGCCAATTAACATGAATAACATGCAAGAAGTAAGATCAGACAAGAGGTAAAAATAGATTCTACAAGAAATACATCCGGGTGAGCTCATCAACATCTCGTATTACAAAGGATCTCGAATTGGAATCAAAAGGGAAGGCAGAACATTGCGATGTAGGTCACCACTGCCTTTCCGGTGGAGAGAAGGAGCGTGGGATCCAAATCACCCCTACTGTCGTCCACCGAGGTGAATGGGAGCGTTGGCTGCAGGACACCACCGCTGTCGACAACCGGGGTGGAGAGAAGCTTTAGCTGTAGGCCACCGTCACCTGCGGGATGAAGGGGAGCTTTGACCATCACCCGCTTCAGGCCACTGCCGCTCGTCGGGATGGATAAAAGGAGAGGCTTCACACTGGCGGCTAGGTCTATGCTGTGCATATGTGGATTGGGGATTCAGGAGTGTGGAGTCTGGCTGGGATTGCGCTGCGTACTAGAGAAGATGGTACTCACAAGAGTCTTGGGCCATGGCCCGTGGGCTACATTATGTAGATCTTGGGCATGTGCACACATAATCGGTTCATCGGGTTTTTCGGGTAGCTAAAGTACAATACCGAACTTTCGTAATTAATTTCAGTTAGTAAAATGTGGTTACCGAATTAATGACAGAATATTTCAGTTTCGGTCAATTTAGGTTCGGTTTGAGTTCTTTCGGCCCGGTTTTTTGGTCCTCGGTTAATATGCCCACCCCTAGCTGTTATAGCCCTACCATCGATTAGAGTGTCCAACCGAAGAGTAGTTAAGAGTAGTATCATAAAGAGAAGATATTTATATGAGAGTGTTCACTAGTGAAAGTATGATCCTTAGGCCTTGTTTCTAAGCATTGGTACAACGTTTGCAATTAGATCTGTTACATGTTTGCTTGCTTTCGTCTTTATTTCAGTTTGCCTTTAGTCTCTTCCACGCCATCAAGCTATTTACTAGCACCATTGTCTTATATCCATACCACTTGTATTTCACTATCTCTTCGCCGAACTAGTGCACCTATACACCTGACAAGTGTATTGGGTGTGTTGGGGACACAAGAGACTTCTTGTATCTTGATTGTAGGGTTGCTTGAGAGGGCATAACTTTGACCACTTCCTCCCTAAGTTCGATAAACCTTGGGTGATCCACTTAAGGGAAAACTTGCTGCTGTTCTACAAACCTCTGCACTTGGAGGCCCAACAACTGTCTACAAGAATAGAAGTGCATAGACATCACCTACAAGTACTCTTTTTTTGTTCCCGTGATATAACATTCTTAGTGATCTTATAACTTGCTTGCAAGCTATGTTAATGTGATACCACCGAGAGGGCCCTGAGTATATCTCTCCGTCATCAGGATGGACAAATACCACTCTTGATCCACGACCCTCAACTAAGACTTTCCAAGTATCCAACAACATCTTTATAATCACTTTGTTATGATGTGATGTTTGATAGAATCTAAGTACTCTTCTAGAGTTAGTGATTGACGTGATCTCATGGTCTAAGGATTAGAGAGTTACTTCGAATGACGTTATAGCAATATAAACATAATGGCATGATCGTGTTACTACACTTTTGGAGAATGTTCATCACATCATTCCCCCAATATTGTGACCTCATTATTAACAACATCGAATGTCATGATCAGGAAACCTTGATCATCTGTTAATCAACAAGCTAGTTTAATGAGAGGCATTACTAGGAACCTTTTAATTGTTTATTAAACACATATGTATTAATGTTTCCGGTTAATACAATTATAGCATGAGAAATAAACATTTATCATAAATATGGAATAAGATAATAACCATTTTATTATTGCCTCTCGGGCATATTCCTTTCAGTCTCTCACTTGCACTAGAGTCAATAATCTAGTTTAAAAAAATTGCGCATTCAACACCTATGGCTTTGTGATGTTGTATTTACGCCTTTTCTAGTGGTAAACATAATCTCCGGATCTGACGCTTTTAGATCCGTGTGTATTTGTATGTATTTGCGTCTCTACGTATCACTTATTCTCAAATGAGATGGCATTGTATAAATTTGGTCCTTTGGTGAGACCTCAGTTCCTCGGGGTATTAAAACTTGTCGATACTATTGTCGTACAATAGATCTTCATAGTATTATCCCGTTGTAAACCACACACCTAATTCCTTTGATGCTACTATAGTAGTCTTATACTTAGCCTTTCGTTATAGTATCCGTCACAATACTTAACCTTTTGGAACTCATCCAAATCTATCATGGAACTTTCTTCCATCAAATTATGCCACCTTAACCCATAGCCTAAATTTAGATAAACTTAATTATTATCTTGTAAAAAAATTAGTAACAATGTAACACTTTACAATAAACTATCCGTTTAGTGCCAATGCAATACTTTACAATGGACTATTTGTCACTTCTATATACAGAATATATTCTCAAAATATCATAAGAATATCCTTACTATCGTCCAATGATCATCTTATGAGTCACCCTGGTATATACTCATAACATTTAGAGCATAAGACATATCTGGATATGTACATATCATGGTATAATTGACTGAGATATTCCTGTGATTACTCACTAAGTGTCAAAACACTTGAATCTCGTTTATCAAGATATTCATGTGATTTTACTCACCAAGTGTCAAAACACTTGAATCTTGATTCACTCACTAAGTGTCAATACACTTGAATCTTGATTCAACCTTTTCCATGTGGCATTAACCTTTCTCGCCGTTTCCATATTAAATTCATTCAATATTTCATCTATATACATATGGCATAACCATATTAGTATCTCAATCTATCCAAATAGACTATGATGCCAAATATTCTGGTTTTTCCCAAATATTTCATTTAAATTTAATTTTACTGAAATCCTTAACTCGTGTCAATAAAAGATATATTATTTTTAATCAACAATATGTCTTATACATAATGTATTATAAATATGTCTTAGCGCTCCCACTTAATTTCTTGCAAATGTGAGTACCTTCATCGTCTCTGATGAAATTAATCCTTTTAATATTTTTATCATGGTGAAGATTCTAACTCCGCTATGCTTACTTCAACTATTGAAGTTTGCATGCCATTTTAGTATCCTTTGATTTAATAAAACCCTTCGGACCGTGTCATGTACGTCCTCGGTAACCATGTTTTTAGAAGAACATTGTTTTGTTTGTTCAACTAGCACATACAACAATTAACATATGTAGTGTTTTCTACACTAATCCGCCCAGACTAAATATCGCTACGAAAGATCGAATCTTGTCGTATTCAACTTCTTGAACATTGTCATAAACACTTTACCGATATGTCGACTATTTTATAGATGTGAAACATCCATGTCTGTTTCTTTATAGATCCAAATATGACTGATAGGATTTATGTCTCTTAGAGGGTCTTCCAAGTTCAGTAACTTGGTTTCTCGTGTATGAAACTATCACGAATTTTATGGCTTCAAGTCGTTTGATGGAGTCAGGGCCCATCATCGATTCTTTGCATGTAGTCGGTTCATCATTATCAAACAACAATGATTTAATCTCAAATCTTAGTATTCGATTGTTTACTCGACCTACGCGGTTCAATAGAAACTTAGATCTTCGTGACGACAACCTTTGAGGCATGGGATCCATGAGCATTATGGCTGCCTCCGGGACATTTTCCAGCACTGCTCAACTCATCACATATAGCTAATGTTCAATAACCTTATCAAAGTTCTATTTTCCTCCCACTTAACTTTTCACAAAAAATTCATTCTCAAAAAACTTAACGTTCTAAGTGATAACTACCCTTGTCTTCGGTGTTATGGAGGAACACCCAACGGTTATTTGGGATAACCTACAAAGACGTTCTCATCCAACTTTAATTGTAAACATTTTACTTATGCCTAGCATACCAAAATTTTAAAGATAATTTAGGTTTATCCCAATCCATAACTCATATGGTGTCATTTCAATGGATAAGAGGTCAGTCTACTTTTCCATCCATGGGAGATCCCTGCCTCGTCTCTCCTAGTGTTTTCCTTCTGCTGTGCTTAGCACTAGGTGTCGGAACAAGGCAGGTAGGTATCCTGTGCGTGCGCGGTGCGCCGCAGGTGCCTGGGGTGCAGTTTGCGGCCCTACCATTCCTTCTATTAAATGGAGCGTGTTTCATTTGACAAGGTAACTTTAACTTTAGTTTGCTGTTTGCATATCCATCTCTGCTTCTATTCGAGAATTTATTAGAAAGTGTTGAAAATGTGTACTCTGTTTCTCAGGAGAAAGAATTTTGAGATTTGAGGAGCAACACTGAGACAATTTAAGCAACTGCAAAGAAGAAAGATGAAGGAAACATATGGTTTAAGATGGGCAAGTATGACAAGGCTTCCAAAATATATGAGAAGGTACTGCATCCGGCTATTAACTGAAACTCAGTACACTACTCCTGTAAAAAAAGTACTATGCAGTTGAGTTCCTGACACAAAATCCGCAACTCTGTTTTCCCCTTCTGAATAGGTTGTGAAATGCATCGAATATGATAGTTCTTACAACGAGGATGAAACGAAGCAATCTAAAGCACCGAAGATCAGCATCAAGCTGAATGATGTCGTGTGCAAGCTCAAATTGAAAGAGCACAAAGGTAGTGTATTTGTGCCATATATCCTGCTGAATCTCTCGGTTACTACGTTTAATTGAGTTGGATTACCCCAAAGCTGCTCATGAACGGTGGCCCCGATAAGGTTTTGGAGCCGGAGAGCACAAATGTCAAGGCTTTGTACATAAGAGCGCATGTGTACACCGAACTCGCTGATCTTGAACTGGCAGAGTCAGATCAAACAACAGGTAAAGGCACTAGAAATTACCTACAACAGAAGTTAGGGGAGAGGGGCGGGACTTGTTCTAGCTGTCTGGTCGCGTTCATATCGGTAGTCAAACTATCAATTCGTAGAATTATTGTAGTGTTATATTTTTTGGTCGCATTACTGTTATTTTCTGCTCCGTAATATAGTTGCCTTGCTACTATCTATCAAGATCCAGCACCCTTCCCCGAAGTATTGCTTGTTAGGTTGCCACCCATTAACAAGAAATTCAGAATTATGTTATCGGTCACGGGTGCAACTATGATAGTATCTCAGCGTGAATGATTCTTACACTATCTGTAGATGTGTCAACTTTCATTTTCATCTTGCATGTGCATTTTCACGGTTTGCTGCATGACTTTAATTTGTCTTTGTTTACAACAAAATTGCTGTCAAATTCTTCAGTGAGAATACAAATGCAACAATTAATTAGCATGATTATAAAAGATAGGTATCTTGCTATTATGTTTACACACGTGGCCGAAAAAACTTGACAACCCATAGCAACGTACAAGCATACAACTAGTTCTACTTATCTACTCCCTCCGGTTTATATTAGGAGGGAGTACTAGAACGTACTTAGATTGGTGCAGTTTCTCCTAAAATGTCAGCACCGGGCCTGTGCGACGAGTTTTTTTTTTCATTTTTTTGAGCAAGCCTGTGCGACGAGTTGGTAAGGGACACGCGGGAGAGCGGCAAGCCCAAGAGGAACGAAGCGCTACTCCAGTACTCCGATCCTGGCCCATTGCTTATACAGCCGCCGGCCCGCCGCGCATCATCGTCCCCTCGGGCCCCCCAAAAAACGGGGGAAAATCCCCCATCGTCTTCCTCTCCCACACCACGGAATCGCGCCCTAGATCTGCCGCCGAACTCGCAGCTGATGCCGGGAAGTCGTAGGGGCCTGTTCTCGTGCTTGCACAGCGAGTGCGACGATGACTGTAAGTCCGGATTCCAAGGCAAAGGCATTGCTGAGGCTCTCCAGGACCTCATCGCCAGCTTCTACGCGGAGGCGTTCGACCGGCTTCCCTTCGACGGCATGGCAGACGAACAGGTCCAAGAACTTCTTAGGGCTATGTGCGGAGGCGGCGTCTGCGTGGGCCTGCTGGACCCCGTCTCCAACATCATCCTCAACACCATCTCCCTCCTCCCGCGCGACTTCCAGCCAAAACCCCATCCGCGGCACCAGAGGCGGTCCAAGAGGCTGGCCGGCGCGGCGCAGCCGGACTGGATCTGCTCCGGTATAAGCAGTTTATCCTACTGTTCTCTCGTCACGTTCTTGGTGAGCTACTTCGGATGCCTCACTGACCAACAGGCCGCCCGCTACCTCCACTGGGCAAGCGCCAATCTTGCCATCGCCGTCCTGCTCGTCGAGCACGACCTGTACGCAGCTGAGCCTCAACTTCCCAACCCAGCATCCGAAAGGACGCAGGCTGCCCTCAAGTGTGCGGCGACCCGTGGACGGCACCGTGCGCCTGATGTCTTGGTGCGGCTCCACACGTCGCCCCTGCCCTGGCAGCGGCTCAAAGCTGCCGCCCCGTTTCTCGGGTCGGGTGGCCGGAACCTCACCTTCGATGATGTCAACACCGTCATTGAATCGCTGCGCTACCAGGAATCTGCCTCCCTCGATCTCCAGGTCAACTTGCTGCCAGACAGAAGAGGAGTCGTTGTGTACTGTCGGGAATTCAGCGCCGACGAAGGAAAACTTATCTTCAATAACACAAGTTCCATGAATAATAATGGAGGTTCCTTCCGCGTGTTCACCATCATGGCTCAGCGAGACGGAGACCACTTCGCATCTTTGCGGGGCAACATACCCAGTATATCAACCTTCCTGGATAAGGCCTTGAAAACATCTCAGCAAGGTCGCGGCGGTTTGGAGAGCTGCGGCGATGCCTGCGAATACACCGAGTCTCTCAGGATGAGGCTCCACGGCACGATCCACGCCTTGTACCTCAAAGTGTTCACCATGCTGCCCTCTGATGTTTCACGCAGGCTCATGCGCTACATCCTGTTCGCTGGCCACTGCTATGGCCCCATGGACCCGGTTTCTAACATCATCATCAACTCCATTTGGCACAGTATAGTGTTCCCGCTCCCGTCGGTGGACAGCGAAAGCCAAGTGTATGACATCCTTGACACCCTCTCGATGCTTCGCGTGGAGGTCCGCTCCTTGAGAGGTCTCATTGCCCTCGTCCAAGCTAACTCTGACTGCTCGGTGCAGCGCACCATGGAGCGCCTCTGCTCCAATTGCTGCGACCTATCACAAGTGATGCACACCTTGCACGGGTTTGCAGCTGCTGCCGAAGCTGCCCAACACCCGCAACAGGCTGCACTAGGGTCGTTCCTCTCGTCCCTGACGCCCCACATACTGGATAAACTGCGGCCCTTGCTGAGCACTACCAATGGCACACTCTCCTCTGAGTCTCTCAACCAAGTAGAATGCATTCTGGCCCAGGAATTCAGAGAAACTGCACTGCAGTTTGCTTTTGCTCCGGAGGAGGCTCAACTGTGCCAGGAGGCTAAGGACACTCTGTTAAGAAGGAGGTCAGAATACGAGGACTTGAGGCTATTCATTCGCTCTGAGCTTGCAAAAGTGCTGAAGAAATATGCCTCTGAGCATCCTCACGTACGTACCGGTTTTTGTGTTCTGTATTCACTGTTAATTGGTACACTTTCTTTCGATCTCTCAATCAGCTTCTTCATTTCAACCTTGCTGCCTGTTTCAGGAACCAAAATATGTGCCAAGTGTTATCTGTGGTCTTGTTGAAACATACCACTCAGACAGGGATTCCTACCACGTGAATTTTGTCGCTGCTTCCGAATCAGCTGGGGCTGCAGATAACCAACTTTTCTTCGCAGAAATCAATGTGCCGTGTCATCAGTCTAAACCAAATTTCTGCCGCCCTCTTTGCATGACACATACGGGTAAGTTCCTCATTCTTTCCTAGTAGCATGTGCTGCCATGTGGTTTCAAACAATTAAGAGAGAATTTGGTCTGTTTTGTTGAAAAGCCTTTTGTTTTTCATTTAATGCTTTTGTTTCGTTTCAATTTTATAATACTCCAAGTTAGAATGCCAGTGAGGTAGTAACCTGAGCTCTTGGCGAGCCATGTATTGCAAACCATTCTAGCAGAACGTCGATGCGCTACTGGTTTAATTTAAATAATTAGGTTCCTTCATGACACAGTCCCATACACTATGAGTTGATTTTTTTTTATTTGATTGGCATTATCTGCTCAGCTTTTACTTTTAATACTCCCTCCGATGCATATTAATGTTCTCAAATTTGTCTAGATTCGGATGTGTCTAGTCAAGTTTTAGTGCTACGTACATCCGAATGTAGATAAATCTGAGAACATTAATTTGGATCGGAGGAAGTATAATTATAGAAATTTCAAAAAATTACTGTGCTGTTACACTGCAGCGGACAGTGAGATTTAAATCTGTTAATTTTAGCTCTGGGCAAAGACAGAGAGTAGTGAAGTATGCGTTATTTCAAAAACCTCTTGTCTGCTTGATGCCTTGATTACTTTTGTGGTGGGCGTAACCCATTACCATAATATTGTTCACAGCATACACTATGCTAGACAACATCGGCATTAACCTTTTCCATCACACTCAGTCTGAACACGATAATATTTAAAAAGAACATTTCTAGATCCTGGTAACATGGTAGCATGACTTCTGCTTTCTAAAAATGAGAAGTGGCATCAGCGGACATCGGAAGCACGGAAAAACATTATAATGTTAATGTGCAGTTAGCTTCGGGTCACATAAGCAGGATAAATTGGGAGTTAAACACACAACTGGATGTCTGCAGCTGCTCCGATAGCCTTGGCCAGCAAGCCAAAGGACGTTCACATTTGGACGTACGCCACATAACTAAAATAACCTGCAAATACACCCAAACATTAAAAGGCACCGGATTTAATACATATGCAAACATAGTGTATGCCTAATAAACAACCATCATGCCACCACCAGCCCAATTCTGGTGCTTCTTGCCCGGGCAGCACTTTAGCTCCATGATTTCACAAATACAGTAATCAAGCATTTATCATATACTGATAAGCAAAAAAAAAAGAGACCAATAGGGACTCGCCCCTGTTGATTTTTATTTTTATTTTAAGGAGAAACAACCGCGAGCAGCAAGGGAGTCCAGGGACTCTAACCAACTGGATGCAATTAGCAAGACTTAGGGCAACCTCTTGTCCGCTGTCAACCTTAGCATTGGGTCTCTGACACAACTAACGTTTACCCGTAACTATAAAAGAAGGGACGCTATCATAAGTGCAAGACATTTACAATTTTGAAGTTTGTTTCAGGTCTGCTAGCAACAATATACTAGAAATCTCAGGTTTGACAACACATTTGTAAGTTGGGCCAATCTGCCAAACAAAGTCAGAGTACAGAAAATAACACTGAGCAAGTAAATGTGAATGAAGATAATATGGGTAAGGTGCTTAGGTGTCCGCCTTAGGCGCTTAGATGTTAGAGCAGGGATAGGATGCCTTACCGCCTTAAAAGCCCTAAGTATGGCAAAATTGCATCTTCTATAGTCTTAATGTTAAAAAAAGTACGGATGGGATTATAATAATTTCAACTTCCTAACCACTTCCCTCTAATCAAGCTAGGAATAAAATAAAATCTAGCTGGAAACCGGAAGCTTATAAGGACCAACACCATGACACTTGTTACCGGACCACGTTATTTTGCTAATTCCTAAATATTCTATGTAGCTGCATAATGGATGGGAATATATCTAACATGATCAAAGATTTTGGCCATGCCCACTTATTCTATACCCTTTAGTTTGAAACTATGAAAAAACAAACTGAATGGAAAGAAGATGAGGTAACATTTTTAAATGCCACACCTTTGGAGCACCTCAACTACACTAAACGGAAGAACATGATGATGCAGTGTAGCCTTGCTACCCAACCAAGGCGCAAGCTGCTCATGTAAAGTTTATGAAATGGTGAAGCAATGGCAAATCCTAAACCCTAAACATGTACTTTAGTGATTGACTTGTAAAATTGAGAACCCAGACTGTAGTTTCCCTGAGAAGGTCCACTTTGGGATGTTCCCTAAGGTTTAGAGGACCCTAAACCCTAGGATGCTTCACGATCCATTTACACAACCATAGAAATGCACTATAACTAAGCTCTAGGATTTAACCTACTTGAATAACTGTCCCTAGAGGATCTTTGTCAACCTATATGGCTATATATATCATTGATGTGCACTTCTCCTCTCAATGAACTCCATCCATCTTCCGCTCAGCCTTCTCTGTTCACTTTGGTTATCATATTTTGCATACACCCCGGATATGATGCTTCATATTCCACTCTACACCACTATCTAGAGTTGTGCACTATAATTAGGTTCTTGTATTTTATCTACTTGAATCACTTTTGTTGTATTTGATCAACTTTAGCTCATCCGAGAAACATTTTTGGTTTTGTTGATAGGTCGTTGCTACTACGGAGAGGGAAGCTCAATAAAGATCATGTATCCAGCCTCTTTCGATTATTTTGAGTGCGATATTACTGGCTGTGGAATTATGCATGCGGACAGGATGCTAGATGCAGATTTTGTCTTCGATTTTATCAGAGACGAGCAGTTTGCAAAAGATGTGGTGAAATATTGTGAAGATCGGAACGCCTTGTCTGAGTTTAATGTTGTATGATGTGGGTCATAAATGAACTATTATGTCATGACGAGAATCGTTGTAATGAAGCCTATTTATTTGAGTTACTCTTGGAGCAAGTAGTCAGCTGGCTACAAGAATTAAAATAATATATTTTTATTAGTTGGATGAGAGAGAAGAAAAGAGAGAACACAATGGGCTCTCATGCACTGGCTATAGCACGTGCTCACTTTGTGAGTATGTTAGGTGGGTCATTTAGTAATTAAGTAGAAAATCTTTATAACTAACTATTATGCTCTTTTTTTGAACATAACTATGACATGACAAACTTCTTATAGCCAGTGGTCGGTTCTTCTATTGTGCTTGCTCTTATGTTAGTGTAGTGGATGTTGTTAAGCTTGTGGTTGATTTAATGATAAGAATCTTAATTATTTTTTGGCGGAGTGGATATGTTGTGCAATGCAATCTGATGTAACACATACGAAATTAAACTGTGATGATGTGTTGTCAGTTGATAGACGTTTTCTTTTCCCCCCACGGGGAGGAAAGGTGATCTTGCCCTAGGGCACAACCTTCTGACGCCGGTCTCCTGCGGCTCGTCGGTCGTGAGGGGGGCTGCCGGATCCACGCGTGTGGATAGTTTTAGGCCAAAGTAGTTTCGTTTTTAGGTTGTTCATCGTCTTGGTTTTGGAGGCGGTGATGGCGGCGTTGAATAATTTTTCTCCAGATCCTTTTCCAATGGATTTGAAGACTAGTCTATTCAAGCAAGGATGAATAATATTGTGAAGAACGGAAGGCCTTGTCGGAGCTTAATGTTGTATGATGTGGGTCATAAATGAACTATTATGTTAGGATGAGAATCGTTGCAATGAAGCCTAATTATCTAAGTTACTCTTAGAGCAAGTAGTCAGCTATCTACAAGAATTAAAATAATGTATTTTTCTTAGTTGGACGTGGAGAAGATAATGGCCTCACATGCACTAGCTATAGCATGTGCTCATAGTCATTTTGTTAGTATGTTAGGTGGATTATTTACTAATTAAGTAGAAAATATTTATAACTAACTATTATACTTTTTGTTGAACATAACTAACTATTATACTTGTTAACTATAAGTTGGCTATATATGACATGGTGATTTTTTATAGCGAGCCGTAGGCTCTTCTAGTGTTGTTACTCTTATGTCAGTGTAATGAATGTTGTTAAGTGAGCTTGTGGTTGATTTAGTGCTAAGAATCTTAATTATTTTCTGGCGGATTGTATATGTTGTGCAATGCAATCTGATGTACCCCATATATCCAAACAGCTGTTCCACACACCACCCTCTCTCGCCGAACACCACCACACGACCCCCTCTCCTTCCCCCTCCTGCTTTGAGAGTCGTGCGGAGAGCTCTGGGCCTCTCCCGAGCCCTTCTCGCCGGAATAGCCGGTGAGAGGCGACGGAGGAGTAGTGCCAGCATAGTGGTAGGCTGTAGTGTGTCCAGTAGGTTTAGGGTTTGGCTTCATGCCGCGTCTTGGCGTCATGCCGGGAGGAAATCGCCGGTTCTTCTGAGCCAGATCTGGCGATGGCCGGTGTCGGTGTTGCTCGCCGTGGTGCTCCAGAGGAAGGAGCCAACGGCGCGCGACGTCTCCGTCTACTCCACCAATAAGGCTCGTGGCCGCGCTGTCTTGCAGCGGCAGCAGTTCTTGCTTCCCCTCTCTCTAGCTGGCCATGGCAGCGGGGGGAGATGTTTGGGTGCAGAGCTGCTGGCGTTTTCATGGCGAGTGCGGCGAGGGTGTGTCGAAGCTGTATTCGGGGAGATCTTCTGGAGCTCATCATCAGCAGCAACTCTTCGACGGCTACAGGTTGTCGTCCTGCTGCTGAACACCATGGTCGTAGGGCGACCGCTCCAAGCTTTGGTGCTGGATTTCCACCAGCGCCATCTCTTCTTCCTCCAGGCAAGGATGCCACTAGGCCGGTTCTTGCGAGATCGCTTGCGGCTCGTCTCGTCGTCACCAAGTGGTGCCGTCCCCGGTGACGGCGTCGACGGCCGCAAGGAGATGCTCACTGCCATCGGTGGAGAAGGACCTGATCGCGTTTTCAGTCTTTGTTGTAAGGTCCTTTTTGTAAAACATCAGGGTCGTGTTGCCGTTTGTATTTCTGCCAGGGTTCTGGTTGTAATTTGTAATCCCACCGCTTCCTAGTAATACAGCTTCTGGACCCTTCGGGGTCTTTTCCGTTAAAAAAAAAGTACCCCATATACGAAAGTGATGATGTGCGTCAACTGATAGTGTTTGATTAAGCTCATGTAGCTAACAAACCCTTTCTAGTGCGTGTCAGGAATGCGACCGACGCGGAGCGGATATACCGCGATCTAAAACTAAGCATCATGTTGATCCACGTTATTAAAATTATCTTGATATTCTTATAAGTATGAAATATGCATCTAGGATTCAACAAATAGTCATTAACACTATAGAAAACGGTCAAGGCGTCGACAGCAATACGCTACGCCGACGGCCTTATATCAGGGTTGTTGGCGTAGCCGAGCTGGGCGGGCCAGCAAACGGGCCGTCGGTCCCGGTTAGCCATCGATGTAGACTAAGGCGGGCCGTCGGCATAGACAAGCGGTCAGCATATACTAAGGTGCGCTAACGGCTACCGTCGACGTAGGTTGGCCCAAAAGGCCGAGCCGTGACGGCGTGACAACGACATCTGCGCTATTCTGGTGGTTGTGCGTCGGCGCAACATGTAACACTACATCGACGTCTCGGCCGTCGGCATAGATATTCTTCCTTTTTGCCACAATAAACCTAAAAAAACATTATAATTAAGTAAAAATATATAATATATCAAAATTTGTAGAAAAATAAGATCTAGCTATCTATACTCAAATATTATATTTTTGTTGTTGAATAAAATATAAGCAGCACATATACTTTTAGAGAAAGCTAGGGGATAGACTAGCGGGGTCCTCGGATTAGGGTTTCGTTGGAGAAGGACCGCTCGAGCGCTAGAATGCCACGAGAACCTGCATGTGGCCCTAGCATATATGCACAAGCATAGTGGAATATTCCTAGATGGAATACCTAGGTCCCAGGTACAAACAACTATGGTACATGCCATAACACATAGAGAAGTGCTGGCTCTATAGGAGGAAACTCCCGCGACGGGACAAATGGAGGGAAACCGGTGGAACAATGGTCCCAACTTTGGTTTCCAACTAGGCTTGGCCTAAAAAATCCTAAACCAACAGTAAAATACATTGGTCAACCCTCGTACAGAAAAAGCTAAGGGGCTAGACCAGCGGGGCCCTTAGATTAGGGTTTCGCTGGAGAAGGACAGCCTAAGCGCCAGAATACCACGAGAACCTGCGGGTGGCCCTAGCATACATGCACAAGTGTGGTGGAATGTTCCTAGATGGAATACCTAGCTCCTGGATGTGACCGTCTACGGTGCATGCGATAACACTCAGAGAAGTGCTGGACTTGTAGGAGGAAACTCCCGCGACGGGTCAAACAGACGGAAATCGGTGGAACCATGATCACAACATTAGTTTTCCATGTAGGTATGGCCTAAACAATCCTAAACCAACAATAAAGTAGATTGGTCAATCATCGTACAGAGAAAGCTACGGGGCTAGACCAGCGGGGCCCTCAGATTAGGGTTTCGTTGGAGAAGGACCGCCTAAGCGCTGGAATGCCACGAGAACCTGCGTGTGGCCCTAACATACATGCACAAGTGTGGTGGAATGTTCCTAGATGGAATATCTAGCTTCCGAGTGTGACCGTCTATGGTGCATGCGATAACACTTAGAGAAGTGCTAGACCGATACCTTCGATCCAGATTCACGGATATAGTATAATAGTCTTTTTCCCTAGTAGACATAGGTTTAATCGAACCTTAGGATACAATGCTAAAAGTAATTAAGAAAGACACGTCTACAAGACTTTATTTATTTGTTTTACCTTCGTTTATCAGACCAATCTTGTTTACTTTACATCATGGGTTGATTCAATGGATGGAGATAGGCCAGGGTTGAAGATCCACCTGCAGCTGCACATCATATGGGATAAAAAGATAATAATACGCACAGTCATGTGTAATGTTTTAATATAGATAATCTTTTGTGAGCAACACATCCTAATATACCAAAGCCCCTGCGAGCCACAACCATAGAAATAGTCTTTTGATCCAACTGAATGCACCACGAAGCACCGGGCTATAGGCAGTTATTAAGTGAAAAACACAGATCAAAGCCTTAAGAAGAGATGTTGCCATTGATCCCCAATGGGTCGCTAAGAAAAGACCTACAACCCTTTCTATTAGTGAATTTCCTATGAGATCGTTGCTAGCCAAGTATCTCACCTCAAGCCTTTATCGATCTCGAGGGTCTTGGGCACCTAAAAGTCCAAAGATTGAGGCAAGAGACAAAGAAACAAAAGACATAAATCCCTTAGTCAAACAATACACAATACTCCCATAGATTAGATGCACTATGAGGTTTCTCCCCAACCCACATCCTGTGAGTACTCACTCATAACAATAAGATCAAGGATAGAAAACATTATGCAAAATACTTAGATTGAAATCAAATATTCTTAGAATGGTCGCCGAATCACAAGGAGATCTGAACTACAAAGTAATGGCTATGGAAAATGGTGAGGATGGAATATGGAGGGGATGAACTATGGCGTGGATCTCCTTCGGTGGTGTTGTGATGCAATCTGAGAACGGAGGCCCTCTGCGCGGCGGCTGGGACCTCAAAATATATAGGTGTCTTCATGAAATTTGTAGGGTTTGACGAGATGAATCCACTACCACATGGTACGGGCGGACCGTACGGGAGGGCCTTGTCCGTACAAGTGGTCATTACAACTGTTGACACCTGGTAATTGCTCCAGGATTACTTGGCGTATGGACTTCCTCAAAATCTTCATATATGGCTCCTGATTTCGCATTAAAAAGCATGATTTCCTGCACAACATAATTCAAAATAATGATTTGCATATCTTTGCAATAATTAGTCATTAGTGGCAAGGCTAGAGAGATTCTTGTAAATTGCTTGACTAAAAACAATGTTTAAACGCAAGAAAATATGGCTATTTTTAGAGCAATCAGCCTACCCAAAGCTCAAATCTTGATCGCCCTCGAGCAAGAAGAAACAAAATAACTATAAGGAATTCAGCGTTTAAACTTGAAACAACGAGAATATGAATTCACTTACGGTTGACAGTCATATGCGCTCATCACTTCATCCATTTGAAAGGCCCATCAAAGTTAGAGAGATGGCAAGAACACTATACAATATTTGGTAAATCAAGACAATCAAAGTAGAGTTTAATATAAGTATAAATAACTGAAGTGTGACAATCAATTCAATTTCTCTAGTTAACTCTCAAATTCCCAAGGAATACTAGGATATTTTATTAGGGATTTCTATTTTTGTGCCCCCAATTCGTTAGTTGTACTCAGTTTTCCCCAGTCGCTTAACTTTTCCTCCCTTTTGCCCTTCTCCTTCTATGAAACTCTCACACAGTCTGAAAACTCGTTGTGCGTTAGCCTTGCCATTACATGCTGACAAGTGGGGCCGTGTTCAGCCGGGTCCCGTAGTGGACCCTCACTGTTACGTGCTGACAAGTAGGGACACATTCTGTCAGGTCCCTAGTGGACCCTTGCCGTTACATGCTAACAAGTGGGGCCACGTTCAGTCGGTTCCCATAGTGGACACCTCTCTCCACTTATCCAGATCAGCATCGGACCCACAGCTTATCCACATGAGAGTTGGACCCACAACTTACCCAGGTTGGTGTTGCAAGATGGGACTGCAAGCCAGCCCCGCACCCGCGCCCATACCATTGCCGCCCCTTTCTTCTTCTTCTCGGGCGACGACGGCCCTTCTCTGGCAACGGTGACCCTTTGTCTAGCTTCATTTTCATAGAGTGGAATGTAATGCACAAACTTGCATATGTGAAAATTATACACATTTGAACTCTTTGAAATCGCACTTAATACGTGATAATGCTGTGCTAAAAAATCTTGAGAGATTATCATTTTCATAGAGTGGAATGTAATGCACAAACTTGCATATGTGAAAATTATAAACCTTTGAACACTGTGAAATCGCACTTAATATGTGATAATGATGTGCTAACAAAATTTTGAGAGATTATCATTTTCTCCCCCTTTTTCATAGAGTGGAATGTAATGCATAAACGTGCATATATGAAAAATTATACACATTTGAACTCTTTGAAATCACACATAATACGTGATAATGTTGTTGAAAGAACCTATCATGCTTTCCTATGTTTTGTGTATTAGATAACAATACCGTGGAGTTTCTAATGTGCGCTAAGTATTGCAGGAAAGGTTTTTGGGTGTTTGGGGGCTGGATTATCCTCCCCCATCAAGGGCCGGATAATCCGGCCTGACCATCTTGGCCAGGGTTGGCCGCGCGTGAGCTTCTGTCTGGGGGCAGATTTTCTCCCCGGACCGGATACTCTGGACTTCCTCTAGGGCCGGATAATCTGGCCCCAGGGAAATTGCCCAAGGGAGCGTCTGCGTGTGCTTCTATCTAGGGGCGGATTTTCCCCCGGACAATCTGTGGCAGGGGCAAATTTTTTCCCAAGCCGGATAATCCGGCCCTCCTCTAGGGCCGGATAATCCGGTCCCTAGGAGAAGATGCCAAGGACCGCCCTGCGTGAGCTTCTGTTCAAGGGCGGATTATTCCCTGGATAATCCTAGTCTAGGACGGAGTATTCCCTAGGCCGGATAATCCGGCCCTCACTTGGGCTGGATAATCCGGCCCCAAATGGCTCCAACGGCTCCGTTTGGACAGGGGTATAAAATCCCCATCAACCCCTCCTGTCAGATCTCTTGATTCGTTTGAAAAAGAACACACTTGTTGCAAAAGCTCTCTCCCGAAATCTCCTACTTCAACCACCTGAAGGCTTCGATCTTTGGGGGAATTGAACGAGGAGACATCATTCATTGTCATCACGAATCAAGCGCTTCAACTCCTCTCCATTCACTTGGAGAATCCTTGATCTAGTATTCTCGTTGATATCTAGCTCTTGTGTTTTGTTATTGATAACTATTGTTCTTGTGGCAGCTTGTTGTCATTACGGGAGCATCCAATTCGGTTGTGTAGTTGTGCCCCGCTAGTTGTGTAAAGGCACTGGTTCTTGCCTCGAAGGATTCCTATAGTGGAAAGGTGGATCGGGCCTTTGGTGGCGAGATCCATCAGAGAACAGGGTGAGGCCTATTGTGGTGTGGTGGTCTTAGTACCGCCAACCCCTCCAACACAGATGTATTTCCCTTAACAAGGAAGAAACTACGGTAAAAAAATCATATGCCTCTGCATGCTCCACTATGGTTTACTCGTTCCTCTATCTTAATCGCCTTTACTCGCTAGTAGTTAGGTTTGCATATAGGGAAATTCTACATAGTAGTATATCTAGAGAATTTACCTTTTGTGCCAAGCATAAAATTGGAAAAGCATTAAAATTTGAAGTAGCACCTATTCACCCCCTCTAGGTGCCCATACGATCCATTTGAATTGGTATCAGAACCCTGGCTCTTTATTCGGGCTTAACCGCCTAAGAGAAGTATGGGTACTAAGGAAAATGGGAATGAGGCTGTGGAGAAGGTCACAATGGATGACCTCAAGTCGTTGGAAACAACCTTGTTGAAATCCTTTGAGACCAAGATGGAAGAGATGCAACAAATGATTGCTCGCCTCACATCATCTACAGCCCCATCTCCATCTTCCTCTAAGGCCACCACTCCTCTATCTAAGGATAAGGCTCACGCCGGATCTAAGGAAGATGAAGTGGTAGGTGAAAAACATAATGGTTCCGCCTCTAAGAAGGGAAGTGGTAATGAGGACTATAGTGTGGTTCCTCATCTATATTCTCCCGACCCACCTATCCCTCATCCTCATATAAACAATAGGGGTGATCCACCCAAGCTTACTGCATCTACATTTAATCAATGGCAATGCTTAATGAAATCTCATGTATGCAGTTCGTCCATTGAACTTTGGAGTATTATCGAAGATGGTCTTCATATTGGAGACCCCACCAACTTGACTAGAAGGGAAGTTGTGGATAGTCAATTAAATGCAACGACTCTCCACATGATTCAGCTCGGAGTGGGTCCCAAGGACATGCCCCACATTGAGCACTTCAACACCGCCAAAGAAGCTTGGGATGCACTCACCGGCCTATTCATTAGAAATGAAAGCATGAGAAGAAATATGTATGATGCCCTGAGCAATGAATCTGAAGGATTTTGCATGTTGGACGGTGAAGACCATGAAGATATGTATAGAAGGCATTGTAACAACATTTCGAAAGCATGGAGCCACTCTGAAAGAGCATGTGGGCCCCCATGTGTGGTTTTGGTAATTAATGACAATCTTTATGGACTAATGTGTGTATTGAGTTGTACTTGTAGGAATTGTCCATTAGCATCGCTTGGAGCATGTGTTGGCTTCAAGGTCGATGAAATGAAGAAGAAGATGCGTTGTGGAGGCCCAATATGCGCCATCCCTAGAAGATCTCATGTTTGGTGCTTGCCATCCTTGGTGTTTTTGGATCGATGAAGACAAGGCCAAAGGATGCTCAAGGAAAAGGTATTCTTGATAGGTTTTCCCTTTTGCCGGTCTTGTGTTGACCGGGTTTAGGATAGATAGCCGTACTATCAAGAGGGGCTCTCGAGTGAGTATCTCGATCATATCGTCGGAGAGAGCTCAAACCTTTACATACTTGCATCATCATATTTGGTTGTTTATTTTTCTTATCCATGTGAGGATATAGATCTTGTGGTATTCTTCATAGCAAGCTCTTGTTCATCAAAATCGGATCCCCCTTTTATATCTTGTTGCGATTTTGATCTTGGCGGATTTCCGGATACTCACTGAGTGAGGTGTCTCACATTATACTACGTGCTACATTCTCACTTGGTGATATCCAATATTTCTAGTTTTGGTTGGGTAGCTCTTGTCGTCCTCTTTCCAACGCAATTGGATTCGGGTCAATCGGAGTCTCCTAGCAATAGTTATCGCTATTGCAATATTTGCCTTTTGTTTTAAAAATAAAAAAGGGGTTCTGTTTTTTTTCTGGCTGCCCGGTACTACCGGGCCTAGTACCAGACACATCTGATCCGGCCCAGTCCCTCTCTGCCTCGCCCGGTGGCCTCAGCCGGCACTACCGGTTCAGCCCGGTAGTACCGCCCGGGTGGGCCGGTACTACCGGCTGACCCGCCTTCTCCCAGCCTCCTAGCCCAGCTTCGCCTCAGCTCCATCCCGCTCGCTAAGCCCCGCCACACAGCATGCCCCGCTCGCTTCCCCGATTCCACCACTCGCCCGCTCTCGCGTGCGCTCGCACGGGCCGCTGCTCTACTGGCCCAGCCACTCGCCTGCCGCTCGCTTGGCAGGCCGCCGCCCGCGCCGGCCCACCTCACCAGGTCGCTGCGGGCTGCCGCCCGCGCCGGCCCACCTCGCCAGGTCGCTGCGGGCCGCCGCGCCAGCTTGCTTCCGCCCACGCGCGCCGCTCGCCCCGCGCTGCCTCGTTGGTCGCCTCGCGCGTGTCCCCTTCGCGAGCTTGCTTGCTCGCTGGGAGCCCTCCTGCTCGCCCAGTTGCTGTGCGCGTTGACCTGCTGCTGCTCGTGTTTCCAGGTGTTGGGCGGTAGTACCGGGCCTCAGCGGTACTACTGGCCCAGCAAGAAATCTGCCCCAATTGCCAGATTTCTAGGGCCCCTTTAAATAGCCTTCTTCTCTTTTTTGGTAGGGTGGTTCTTCCTCTTTCTTTCTTCAAGCTTTGCCTACTCTTTGATACATTCCTTGGCTTGATTTCTTCACACCCCTCCAATGATTCTTGCCAATATTTGAGGGGAAGAAAGAGGAGATCTAGATCTACAAGTTGACCAAACCAAATCCACTCTTTGTGAGTGAATCTTTGGGATCTAGATCTTTGGGCCTTTTTGTGATCCCCTTTTGTGTTCTTCCTCTCTTATTCCCCCAAGTGCTTTAGTAGCCTTGTTGGAATTTGAGAGTGAGGATTTGGAGCATCTTTGTGGTGCTCTTGCCTTTTGCATTTGGTGCATTGGTGTGTGTTCTCTCTAGAGGATTTGGTTGGTGATATTCATTGTTGCTAGTCCCTCTTGGGTTCTTGGAACCCTAGACGGTTGTGTGGCCTTTGTGGCGTGTGCTTGGGGTCTTCAATTGAGTTGTGAAGCTCCCCCAAGATTGAGGCCTTGGTGGCGATTATTGGGAGCCTCCAATTAAGTTGTGGAGATAGCCCCAATCTTGTACGGGTTTGGTGACCACCCTTAAGTGTCCCATAGTGGAACGGGTGCTTGCCCGCGTGGTGGGTGCTCGGGAGAATGGGGTGAGCCTTGGTGGCGTTGGTGGTCTTAGTACCGCCCACCCCTCCAACGATACGTACTCCCTTGTTGGGAGGAACTCGGTAAAACATCATCGTCCCCGCGTGCCTCGGTTATCTCTATACCCGAGCTCTTTACTTATGCACTTTACATTGTGATAGCCATCGTGCTTGAAGTAATTATCTTGCTATCGCATTGTTGCTTATCTTGCTTAGCATAAGTTGTTGGTGCACATAGATGAACCTTAGTATATCTAGGCTTTGTGCTTAACAAAAGAAAACGCTAGTTTTATTCCGCCATTGTTAAGCCCATCTCGTAGAAGTTTTTAACCGCCTGTTCACCCCCCCTCTAGGCAACATCCGTGATCTTTCACACTCACATTGATGATGCTTGGATAAAAAGGAAATATGTGAGTGCTCTAATGCCATTTGAGCCAAGGGACTTAAAGAGTTTGCAAGGTAGACACAACTACCATCAAATGACTTCCAATGAAGTCATGCAAGAAATGGTTTCATTCAAGGTTGCAGCTAAGAACACTGAAGATGCCCGTGCCCGAGCTATTGGAATGCAAAAAGGAGTCAATGTTGCTCTAAAGGCAAATGTTGTTGAACAAGATGAGGATGAAAGAGGATACGAGGTTGTCTCCATGGGCTATCCCGAGGAGTTCAAGCGTTCTCATGGAGAGTACATGGCTTTCTATGCAAGGAATTTTTGGAAGGATCCAACCAAGGCCAAGTCTGAACTCGAGGCCAAGAATGGGTCAAGTGGAAGAAGGGAGAATGGCCCAAAACTGAGAACATGCTACAGTTGTGGAGATAGGTTGCACTTTGTGGCTGAATGTCCATATCAAAGTAGAGAAGACAATGGTGGTAGGCTCATCCTTAAATAAAAGTCCAAGGCACCCGAAATAAGCCATTTATCAAAAAGAATGGTCCGTACAAGAAGCAACCCCAAGATTGTCTTGGTGGCACAAGAAGAATATTCCTCTGCAAGTGAAGACGAAGAGGATGAAGATAGTTCTCGAGAGGTGGCTGCTATAGCCACCACATCTACCCCATCATCACTCTTCGACTCTCAAAATAAAAATGTCATCAACAACAACGTCACTTGCCTCATGGCAAGAGGGTCCGAGGTATCATCTTCTATTTCTTCGTTTCCTAAGACTAATATAAATATGGATATGGATGATCATACTATTCTTAAGATAAAAGAAGAAGTTATTGGTTTGGACAATTTTTTCACTAACTTGCAAGGTGAGCACAAACTTCACTTTGATGCTCTTATGAGTCAACTTGCTCATTCTGAAGCTCTTCTCGAAGAAAAGGGTAGAATTGAAAGAGAAGACGCCTTGGAGATAGCATCCTTGAAGAATGCCTTAGAAGAAGAAGAGGAAGCTGGAGTATCCTTGGAGGAGAAACTCGAGTCAATTGAGGAGTCCCATGAAGAGGTTGTTGCCCAACTCATAAAAGAACGTGACAATGCTCTTGCTAAGGTAAAGAAACTAAAGAAGAAAAATATTGAATTTGGGGCTGCTCATGCTAGACTCTCAGAGAAGTTTGAGAAACTTGACATTGCTCACAAGGCATTGGAGAGTGAACATTCTACTCTAAATGAGTCTCGTGATCATCTCCAAACTCAATTGGACAAGTATGATATGCTCAGCACCTCCACTCTATCTTGTGGACATGAAGACATTGTTGAAGAAAATGCAAGGCTAAAAGAAGAACTTGTAAAAGGATCTCAACGTAAAGTTAAAGAAGTCCTAGATGAGGTGCTTAGCAAGCAAAGGACTAACAATGGGAAAGAAGGTCTTGGTTATGTCCCCAATACAAAGAAGAAGAACAACAACACGAAGAAGAGCAAAACTGCTCAACCAAATACAAGCACCACCTCTAATGACAAGACTAACTATGATGGTTTTGCAGGGGCTAATAATCCTAATTATGAGTTATTTTGTGATTATTATGGTGATGTCTATGCTAGATATTTAGGTCCTTATGATAGTTACATATCTTGGTCTATTTGGGTTCCCAAAACCCTTGTCACTAACATGAGAGGACCCATTGAAAAATGGGTACCTAAAACCAAGAAGTAACTTTCTTGCAGGGCTATGCTTCTGGTGGGTCTAAATGGGTACTCGATAGCGGGTGCACTAGTCATATGACCGGAAGCAAGGAGATCATCTCGGAGATGCGACCAAACCATGATCACATAACCGTCTCCTATGGTGACAAGTCAAAATCTGAGGTATTGGGTCTTGGCAAAGTTGTGGTTGCTCACGATATCTCTCTCGTGGACGTCATGCTTGTTGAGACCCTCGGTTACAATTTACTTTCAGTTTGTGCCCTTGGTAAGATGGGCTTTGCGGTTTTTATTGATGCTGATTTGGTGGTACTCTTGTGGAGCAAGTCTCTAAAGGTCTCTTTCGTGGGATATGTCGAAAATGACCTGTACGTGGTGGACTTTTCAGGGAAAACCACTACAGGCCCGATGTGTCTTTTCGGAAAGACCGACGCAGGTTGGCTATGGCATTGCCGACTAGCCCACGTCAATATGACAACTTTGTAAAGTCTCCACAAGGGTGGCCACATCCTTAGACTAAAACAAAATGTTTCCTTTGCCAAATATCGTGTTTGTAGGGCTTGTGTTGAAGGGAAAATGCATGACTCTCCCCATCGAAGGAAGACCATTATTTCATCAAAGAGGATTTTGGAGCTCATCCATGTGGATCTCTTTGGTCCTCGATCTCATGAAAGTCTCGGTGGGAAGAAATATTGCCTCGTGATTGCTGATGATTACTCAAGATACACATGGGTCTATTTCTTCAAGTTGAAGAGCGAGACTCAACAAACGGTCATCGATTTTGCCAACGAGGTTCAACGTCAACACAATGTCCCTATATTGGCAATCGGGAGTGATAACGGCTCCGACTTCAAGAACTACACCTTAAATGAATTCCTAAGTGAAGAGGGGATAAGACATCAATATTCTGCTGCTTACACCCCTCAACAAAATGGTGTTGCCGAGAGGAAGAACCGGACCTTAATAGATATGGCCAGATCTATGCTAGCTGAATTTAAGTCTCCTTATAACTTTTGGGCTGAAGCAATCTCTACCACATGCCATTCATCCAACCGGATCTATCTCCGCAAAATCTTGGACAAGACTCCATATGAAATACTTACTGGTAACAAGCCAAACATCTCCTACTTCCGGGTATTTGGTTGTAAGTGTTTCTTTCTCATTAGAGGAGTTCGTTTATCTAAATTTGAGTCTAAGGCTTTAGAAGGCATTTTTGTTGGTTATGGTACCGATTCCCACACTTATAGAGTCTACAATAAGCTCTCCGGAACTATTGTAGAATCTTGTAGTGTGGTGTTCGAGGAAAATGTTGGCTCCAGTGCGGGGCAAGTTGATGTTTGTGATGCAGATGTTGAAATACCTCAAGATGCCATAAGAAGAATGGGCGTGGCATTTTTCTGCCCCATTGAGGAACCCCTTGTGGCAGACCAGGAAGGACATGCTCTACTCAAGTAGAGCCCTCATAGACACAATCTCAACATGCTCCCACCATTGGAGAAACTTCTACACCAACCCCACAAAATGTTGAAGATGAAAATGCTCCTAAATGCTCCAGGCCGGATAATCCGGTGGACACCGGATTATCCGGGTAACCCTCCCCAACTGGCAGAAGTGATCAAAATGGAGAAGATTCTGCTGCAAGCTCCAGGCTAGATTTTCTAGCTGACCCCGGATTATCTGGCCCCTCTCCAGTTCGTGCCAGGACCACTCAAGTCTGCGAAGATGCATCGAGTACTCCCAGGCCAGATTATCCGGCCCTGAAAACCCTAAAGTTCAGCAACCTCTTGCTACGTCTATTGATCAACATCAAGGACAAGATTCATCATCTCCTATTCCTATTAATCAAGCTGAAGATCAAGGACAAGCCAATGATTCCAATGAAAACTCAAATGATGAAGTTTTCCCCCAAGAGACAACAAACTAATTGAACTTCGCCGCAAAATTCGTGCAGATAGGAACCTTGAATTAAGGGGTCACACTCTTGACAAAGTTGTAGGTGATCTCCGACGAAGGGTTTCCACAAGAAGGGAGCTAGCAAGTTTTGGTGAGCACCAAGCTCACATATCCTTGGTGAAACCCAAGAAAGTGTTTGAAGCTCTTGAAAATCCGGACTGGGTTGTTGCTATGCATGAAGAGTTGAATAACTTTGAGTGCAACAAGGTCTAGAAATTAGTAGAGAAGCCCAAGGATTGCCGCAATGTTATCTGCACAAAGTGGATCTTTAAAAATAAGAAAGATGAAAATGGCATTGTTGTATGGAACAAGGCAAGACTCGTGGCACAAGGCTATTCCCAAGTTGTGGGCATCGACTTTGGCGATACTTATGCTCCAGTGGCTTGATGGCCCAAAATAAATCAATCTCGTTGGGGAACCCCAAGAGGAAGGTATGATGAGCACATCAGCAAGTGTTCCCTTAGTTATGAAACCAAGGTTATCGAACCAGTAGGAGCAAGGAAACACCTCCAAGGCGTTGTTTCCAACTTGGAATCCTGCACAACACAACCACAAAACTTTGCCCCCAACTTACAGTGAGGTTGCAAATCTCACCGGGTGTGCTGAAAACAAAGGATTAAACGTATTATGTGGAAGATAGTAATTGCTTTGCAGAAAGTAAATAGAAAACATTAAATAGTAGATTGTAGATTGATAGTAAAAGAAAGGACCGGGGTCCATAGTTCACTAGTGGTGATTCTCCTTAATATAGATGACATGTTGGGTGAACAAATTACTGCGGGGCAATTGACAAACATCAAGAAAGCATACACGCATATACTAATCATGTTGACTCCTATGAGATTTGATTGGGCATTACAACATTATACATAGACCGTAATCCAACTGCATCTATGACTAATAATCCACCTTCAGGTTATCATCCGAACCCCCTCCAGTATGAAGTTGCAAGCAATAGATAATTGCATTAAGCATTGCGTGTAAAATAAACAATACGATTGTTCTCTGAACAAAGGATTGCGATTTTCTCCCTAGTAGCAACAACACATCTAGTACCTTAGAGATTTATGTCACTTCCCCAGATTCCTAGAGGAATGAACCCACTATCGAGCATAAATACTCCCTCTTGGAGTTGCTAGCATCTACTCGACCAAGATAGCTACTAACAACGGAGAGCATGCAAGATCACAAATAAAAAAGACATGATAGAATCAATAATCAATCTGAAATAGCATCTCAATATCTATCGGATCCCCGCAAACACAACATGTAGGATTACAAATAGATGATCTTGATCATGAATGGAGCTCACAAGATCTAAACATGGTAGCACAAAGGAGAAGAACCAACCATCTAGCTACTACATGGACCCGTAGTCCAGGGATGAACTACTCACGCATCACACCGGAGGCAGGCATGGTGATGAAGAAGACCTCCAGGGTGAATTCTCCCCTCTGGCAGGGTGCCGAGAAGATCTTCAGATCCCTCCCGATCTAGGGATGGAGATGACAGCGGCTACAGACTCTTTCGTGGAATTTTGATCGAGTACTTAGGGTTTTCATCCCGGAGGCAATATATAGGCAAAGGAGCAAGGTCGGTGGAGTACCAGGGGGCCCACACCACATGGTGGCGCGGCTAGGGCTGGCCACGCCACCACCTGGTGTGGCCGGCCTGGATCCCCTCTTCGTCTCCCCTCCGGACTCCGTGTTCCTTCTGGTGAAATATTGACTTGGGCTTTTGTCCGGTCCAATTCCGAGAATATTTCCTTACTAGCTTTTCTGAAACCAAAAACAGCAGAAAACAGGCAACTAGCACTGTGGCATCTTGTTAATAGGTTAGTTCTAGAAAATATGTAATAATACTCCAAAGTGTGGACAAAACATAAGAAAGTAGATATAAAACAAGCATGGAACATCAAAAATTATAGATACGTTTGCAACATATCATGGCTCGTCTTGAGTCCATCTGTATCCTCCTTGCTTATGCTGCTCATAACAATTTTAAATTACACCAAATGGACGTTAAGAGTGCTTTTCTAAATGGTCCTCTACATGAGTTGGTATATGTAAAGCAACCCCCGGGATTTGAGGATCCTAACTTTTTGAACCATGTCTACAAACTCGATAAGGCACTCTATGGCCTTAAACAAGCCTCACGTGCGTGGTATGAGCACCTTAAAGAGCTTTTGTTAGACCATGGCTTCGAAGTTGAGAAAATTGATCCCACTCTTTTTACTAAGAAGGTTAAGGGGGGCTCTTCGTATGCCAACTATATGTAGACGACATTATCTTTGGCTCTACTAATAAAGCTTTTAATGATGAATTTTCAAAGCTTATAACTGACAGGTTTGAGATGTCTATGATGTGAGATTTATGGTTCTTTCTTGGATTTGAGGTCAAACAACTTAGAGAAGGAACCTTTATAAATCAAGAAAAATATATCCAAGACATGCTCAAGAGATTCAAGATGACGTATCTCAATGGCGTCGCCACTCCGATGCAAACAAAATGTCACCTTGAACTTAATCCCCATGGTAAAGATGTGGACCAAAAGGTATACCGGTCCATGATCGGCTCTCTTCTTTACCTCTACGCATCTAGACCCGATATTATGTTGAGTGTAGGTGTGTGTGCATGGTATCAAGCAGCTCCTAAAGAAAGTCACTCAGTTGCGGTCAAGTGGATCTTCCGATATTTGGTTCATTCCCCTAATTTTGGTCTATGGTATCCCAAGGGCTCCAATTTATCTCGATGTGGCTATACTGATTCAGATTGGGCTCGTGACAAGGATGATCGAAAATCAACTTCTGGAGCTTGTCAATTCTTGGGAAGGTCTTTAGTATGTTGGTCTTCTAAAAAGCAGAATTGTATATCTCTCTCCACCGCCGAAGCTGAATATGTGGTTGTTGCTAGTGCATGTACCCAATTATTATGGATGAGGCAAACTTTAAAGGAAAACGGTGTCAATTGTGATAAACTGCCTCTTTCATGCGATAATGAAAGTCCAATCAAAATTGTGTACAATCCGGTGCAGCACACAAGGACGAAGCATATTGAGATTCGGAATCATTTTATTCGGGACCATGTAGCTCGAGGCGATATTGATCTATCTTTTGTGAGCACAAAGAACCAACTTGCTGATATTTTCACGAAGCCACTTGATGAAGCAAGGTTTTGTTACTTGAGGAATGAGCTAAATATCGTTGATTACAGGAGCTTGTCTTGATTACCCATGCACTCACTCTTATATCTCTTCCTTATTTGATCTAGGTGTGGGCATGGAAATAGGAGGAGTGTGGTCCTAATTTATTGGTCTAACCCTCCCCCCATAATGCCGAAAGCAAGTCAAATCATTTCCCTTAATATCATTTCGTGATATGTGAGCTTATTGATGAGTATTGGTCATTGATGCGCTCGACTTTCGACGTAGAGCTCGTTGGGAACCCCAAGAGGAAGGTACGATGAATACAGCAACAAGTCTTCCCTCAGTTATGAAACCAAGGTTTAATTGAACCAGTAGGAGCAAGGAAACACCCCAAAGGTGTTACTAGCTGAGCTTTGGCAGGGCGCACTACCGGTGCTAGTAGCAACGTGGAGACCTGCACAACACAACCACAGAACTTTGTCCCCAACTTGCGATGAGGTTGTCAATCTCACCGTGTTTTCGGAAAACAAAGGATTAAACATATCGAATGGAAAGAAGTAAAAGTTTGCAGAAAGTAAACACAAAGTAGTAAAAGATTGTTGATTGTATGTAAAGAAAAAGGACCGGGATCCATAGTTCACTAGTGGTGGCTCTCCTTAGATAGATAACATGCTGGGTGAACAAATTACAGCGGGGCAATTGACAAACATCGAGAAAGCAATACGTGCATATACTAATCATCTTGACTCCTCTGAGACTTGATTGGGCATTACAACATAATACATAGACCGCCATCCAACTGCATCTATGACTAATAATCCACCTTCTGGTTATCATCCGAACCCCCTCTAGTATTAAGTCGCCAGCAACAGATTATTGCTTTACGAACTACGTGTAAAGTAAACAATATGATTGTTTTATTAACAAAGGATTGTTGTTTTCTCCCTAGTAGCAACAACACATCTAGTACCTTAGAGATTTCTGTCACTTCCCCAGATTACCAGAGGCATGAACCCACTATCGAGCATAAATACTAACTCTTGGAGTTGCTAGCATCTACTTGGCCAAGATAGCTACTAACAACGGAAAGCATGCAAGATCTCAATTAACAAAGACATGATAGAATCAATAATCAATCTGAAATAGCATCTCAATGTCCATCGGATCCCCGCAAACACAACATGTATGAATTAAAAATAGATGATCTTGATCATGAATGGAGCTCACAAGATCTAAACACGAAAGCACAAAGGAGGAGAAACCAGCCATCTAGCTACTACATGGATCCGTAGTCCAAGGATGAACTACTCACGCATCACACCGGAGGCTTGCATGGTGATGAAGAAAGCCTCCAGGGTGAATTCCCCTCTTCGACAGGGTGCCGGGAAGAGCTTCAGATCCCTCCCGAGCTAGGGATGGAGATGACAGTGGCTACAGACTCTTTCATGGATTTTTGATCGGGCACTTAGGGTTTTCATCTCGAGGCCGAGGGGGTGCCGGAAGCGGCCACACCACCCCCTGGCGCGGGCCAGGCCTGGCCGCGCGGCCAGGTGGTGTGGTGGCTCCCTGGCCCTTCTCCGTCTCGTATTCTGGCACTTGATCACTTCCGTAAAAATAGGCACTTTGGCTTTTGTCCCGTCCAATTCCGAGAATATACATTTTCTGAATTTCCTGGAACCAAAAACAGCAGAAACAGGCAGCTGGCGCTGTGGCTCTTGTTAATAGGTTAGTCCAAGAAATCATATGAAAAGTACTCCAAAGTTGGAACAAAACACAAGAAAGTGGATAAAACCAAGCATGGAACAACAAAAATTATAGATACATTTTCAATGTATCAACATCCGCAAGCTTAACTCCTGCTCGTCCTCGAGTAGGTAAGTGATAAAAAGAAATAATTTTTGAGGTGACATGCACCATCAAAGACTTGATCAAAGTATTTGCAAAACATTCAAAACTGGGATCAAAGTACTTCAATCATAACATGAAAGACAAAGTTCTAGCAGTAAGCAAAGAAACTATGATGCAACATGAAAAGGCACAAACAAAAGATTCATGAATAACATGCTTTGCAAGACGTTTGTTTGTTTCACATAAAGAAAACATAGCATAATAGTATTCAGCTTGTCCCTCAATATAGTAGCAAATATAAATGCATAGGACACCTTCAAAGTTCATAAGAGTGACTAGGTACAATAGTTTCAAACAAGCAATAACAAGTTATGCATCAATAAACTAGTCTTGGGACAATGCACATAGAACTAAGAATGGCCACTATGCTCTCAAAGTAGGTGCATAAAGATAGAAGGTGGAGACTCAATATAATGGTGGAAGAAAAGCCTTTTGTAAAAGGAAGTAGGGATTTCAAGTCTCATAAAGAGCTTCCAAAAATTATGGTACTTATAGCTTTCAGCTCTCATTGCCCCTATCATAAGCATCTTGAAGTGATTAAGGTTAAAGTGAACAAACTATGGTGTACATGCTTGACGAAGTATAAGTCAGAAATCTCATGTCCCTTGCATACGAGGGCCGCTCCTCATGCTACTCAAGTTTAGTCACCGGTAAGTTCTTGTCATCGTAAGTATATGTGTATCATTGAGAACCGCCAACGGGGTACCCCTTGCCCGATGATACGAAAGAATCCCCTTATCAGAATGACAAGGCAAGCAGACAACGAGCATCTCAACATTCTTCTTATTTACCATGGGAATATGGTGCTTTTTTCTCTCTTTCCTCTTTTCATAGTATCTCTTTTTTCTCTTTTTTCTCAGTATAGGACTCTTTTTTATAAGAAGCATGCTTCATAGAAAGCTCATTATGGTTACGCTGCAGGTTTCCACCATGTCAGCATGGATTAGACCAGCGGCCTAGGCGTTTCTCTAACAAATATACATAACTCCATGGACTTACAAGCTCCCCTTCCATTTCACACCGACGACATCCATATACAAAAGAGCATGATATCAACTAGGTACAAGTACCAAGTGCAATGTTGAAAGCGTTCCCCATGAAAGCATGGTTCTGCTAATTCCCAACAAATAAGTGAAAGCATATACAACATAGAAGACATAATGGTTCAAGTTTATTAAGGGCAAGTAAAGTAAAGTGTGCCATCAAGTTCGTGAGAGCTTTAATCACTAGTTTTTTCATAACAAGTGGAAGGTAAACAAAAGCATGAATATACTTGGAATAGCATAAGCTAGTAGGTAGGTATGGTGGAATCTTTGGAATAACTTGGTTTAGGGAGTTGGATGCATGAGTGGAACTCATACTTTGTTGTGGAGGCTAGCAAAAGACTGGGAGCGACAAACTAAGAGAGCAATAATGGCGATAATCATGCAGAGCGACAAAACATCATTGATCAAAGTATAAAGTGATACTACAAGTTGAAAAATAAAGTATCATAAAGGCTACGGTGACTTGAGATAGTCATAACATGGTGTGAGCATGTGCCAAGTCAACCCAAATAAAGCATCAAAGGATAATACCACTATACTATGCTTTAATATGCTAAAACAACGCATGATTCATCCAAGGCACATTAAGCAATCTCGATTGTTTATAACAAGTCATGCTAGATCAAATAATACTAAGCATAAAGCCAAAACAATATCAATTCATGGCATGACAAAGCATAGGCCACAGTTAAAAACAAGCTCTTTTTACCACATAAGCATGAACTTTCCTACTCTTTTCCAAACCAAACCAAACTATTTGCAAACCAATGTATGAAAGAGGGGGTCCAACCAATTTATTCAGAACACTAAGCAAACCAAGCAAACTAAAAACCAAAACAAAAACAAAAAATAAGACGCTCCAAGAACAACACAATTGTGCATGAAACAATAAAAATGAAGCGTTTGGAAGAAACCTGGAATTTTTATTGATGGAGAAGGGGATTCCTTGGGCATCCCCAAGCTTTGACGCTTGTACTGTTGGATATTTTTTGGGGTGACACGCGTGGCATCCCCAAGCTTGAGCTTTAGTCCATCCTTCATCTCATTACTCATTCCTTCCATACACCTGAAATTTTTCCTTCATACAAAACTTCACACAATCTCATTAGCAACATTAGTGCACTTAAGATAAATAAGTCTCAAGGTTCAGTTCTAACACCAAATAAACTTCCATTAGAACACTAGATACTGTAGCACTTCCCTCAAAAAGCTCAATTCCCCAAAGGAACTCAAGAAGGAACTAACAAGAAGCAAATGCAGAAAATGGCAGAAATATGTCAAAACAGACCAGCAGGTAAATACGAATTTTTTCGAAGACCTTCTGTTGCTCAAATCAAAAGGTGTTGAACTAACGAACGTTAGATAACAACTTGGGGCAGAAGAAAAAAAAATTACAGCTCAATCCGACGTACAAAGCTCTCTCAGGAATTTTTACGGTGAAGCACAGAAATCTGTTTCGGGACAGCAACTTTCCCAATCATTACTTCACTCTCATTGGAGGTTACTCTTGGCACAAAAAGAAAATAAAAAGGATAAGGAGAGGTTATTACAGAGGTAATAGCTTCCAAGACTCAACTAAAACTCTCGGGTTATCTCCCAACAAGTACTTTTCTTTAACGCCTTTAAGTTAGGCATAAGAAGCAAAGAAAGAATCAAGTGTTATCAAATGAAGAAGCATTAAGATCAATACCATAAATATTTTCAACAAGGCAAGGTATATCATCCAAGTAAGTTCTAGAGGATCCTCTCTCAATGCTCTTAGGTTCACTATTCTCATCAAAAGGGTTTGCAGGAACAATCCAATCAAGATTCTTTTCTATTGCATCATGTATTGCTACTAGTTTGAAGGGTATTGGTATTTTAGGTTCCTCCCCGTTAGGTTCGGTTTTTTTTCATGTTTTCTTGTGTACCAACCACATCTACGCATGAGCCTAGCATATTGAAACGTTCAAAAACTTTTCTAGCTTCTTTGGCAACATCATAGAACTCCTTAAACAAAGTTTCTAGAATAAAATCCCTCTTTTCAGGGTCTTCAATTTCTTTGAGCTTAAGAAACATTACTTGCATTAAGGGATTGAGGTTAACAAACCTAGCTTCTAACATGTGAATTAAAGAAGCTGCATCAATCTCATAGTTTGGAGCAAGTTCTACAAGGGATCTATCCTCAGTATCTTCATGCTTACTAACATGATTAAAGAATTCTTCAATGTTATCTTTCCCAATTATAGAACCACTACCAATTGGAAGGTCTTTCAGGGTGAATGTAGGGATCAACATGGTGAGCTAAGGGAGACTTAATTTTTTTGTGTTTTTGAAAAAGAAAGCAAACAAGTAAAACTAATTTTTTTTGTGTTTTTTGAAGAACAAAACAAGCAAACAAAGCAAAAAGAAAACTAAGCAAAACAAAAACAACAAAGTAAAGAGATTGGTTATGAGGGACTCCCCTTGTGAATATGTCCTTGACTCCCCGGCAACGGCGCCAAAAAATCTTGATGCGCTCGACTTTCGACGTAGAGCTTGTTGGGAACCCCAAGAGGAAGGTACGATGAATACAGCAGCAAGTCTTCCCTCAGTTATGAAACCAAGGTTTAATCAAACCAGTAGGAGCAAGGAAACACCCCAAAGGTGTTACTAACTGAGCTTTGGCAGGGCGCACTACCGGTGCTAGTAGCAACGTGGAGACCTGCACAACACAACCACATAATTGTGTCCCCAACTTGCGATGAGGTTGTCAATCTCACCGTGTTTTGCGGAAAACAAAGGATTAAACGTATCGAATGGAAAGAAGTAAAAGTTTGCAGAAAGTAAACACAAAGTAGTAAAAGATTGTAGATTGTATGTAAAGAAAAAGGACCGAGATCCATAGTTCACTAGAGGTGGCTCTCCTTAGATAGATAACATGCTGGGTGAACAAATTACAGCGGGGCAATTGACAAACACCGAGAAAGCAATACATGCATATACTAATCATCTTGACTCCTCTGAGACTTGATTGGGCATTACAACATAATACATAGACCGCCATCCAGCTGCATCTATGACTAATAATCCACCTTCAGGTTATCATCCGAACCCCCTCCAGTATTAAGTTGCAAGCAACAGATTATTGCTTTACGAACTGCATGTAAAGTAAACAATATGATTGTTCTATGAACAAAGGATTGTTGTTTTCTCCCTAGTAGCAACAGCACATCTAGTACCTTAGAGATTTCTGTCACTTCCCCAGATTACCAGAGGCATGAACCCACTATCGAGCATAAATACTAACTCTTGGAGTTGCTAGCATCTACTTGGCCAAGATAGCTACTAACAACGGAAAGCATGCAAGATCTCAAATAACAAAGACATGATAGAATCAATAATCAATCTGAAATAGCATCTCAATATCCATCGGATCCCCGCAAACACAACATGTATGAATTACAAATAGATGATCTTGATCATGAACGAAGCTCACAAGATCTAAACATAAAAGCACGAAGGAGGAGAAACCAGCCATCTAGCTACTACATGGATCCGTAGTCCAAGGATGAACTACTCACGCATCACACCGGAGGCTTGCATGGTGATGAAGAAAGCCTCCAGGGTGAATTCCCCTCTCCGGCAGGATGCCGGGAAGAGCTTCAGATCCCTCACGATCTAGGGATAGAGATGACGGCGGCTACAGACTCTTCGTGGATTTTTGATTAGGCACTTAGGGTTTTCGTCCCGAGGGCATCTTATAGTCGGAAGGGGAGGCTGAGGGGGTGCCGGGAGCGGCCACACCACCCCCTGGCGCGGGCCAGGCCTAGCCGCGCGGCCAGATGGTGTGGTGGCTCCCTGGCCCTTCTCCGTCTCGTATTCTGGCACTTGATCACTTCCGGAAAAATAGGCACTTTGGCTTTTGTCCCGTCCAATTCCAAGAATATTCATTTTCTGACTTTCCTGGAACCAAAAACAACAGAAAACAGGCAGCTAGCACTGTGGCTCTTGTTAATAGGTTAGTCCAAGAAATCATATGAAAACTACTCCAAAGTTGGAACAAAACACAAGAAAGTGGATAAAAACCAAGCATGGAACATCAAAAATTATAGATACATTTGCAATGTATCAATCATGAACCCAAGATATATCTTCGCGGTGTCATACGATGCACTCCAACAAGGTGGCCTAGGCCACCGCCCTCTTCCATAAGAAGAGTTGGTTTTATGTGGATCTTATTGGTTGTTTTTTTAATCTCGTGTTCTTATGGAAGTCACACTCAATTTTGGCTTTTAGTTGATTTGATTCTTGCAATCTTGAGTGTGTAGTACCATCTCAGTTTAGTTCTCTCGTCCCAAGCCTCTCTCCATCCCTAAGCCATCTCCTCTAGAACACAAGTCCATCGATCACCCTTGTGGGGGTTTTGTTTGGGGACACGCGGGCCTGAATCTGTGTACAACAAGAATTCAGAATTCAGGCCGGATAATCCGGCCCAGGTGTAGGCCGGATAATCTGGCCCTAGCGACTGCAGTCTATTAAGGACTGGGCGTCGGGGAAAAGGGCTCACAACGAGTAGCACTTCTCCCCCAACCCCCTCCATCTCTCCAGCCGTCACCTGCCGCCCCCACCCTCCCTGGAGCCTCCCTAGCCGTCGGATTCTTTGGGCCTCCCCGGATCTTCTTCTCCAAGCCTCCGAGTACCTTCTCCTTCGTGTTCTTCCTCCAATGAGTGAGGGTAACTCCCTCTCTCCCCATCTTTGGCTTGATGTGTCACTTGTTGGGTGGAATGTGGTCTAGGAGGTTGTTGTTTCGTTAGAGATTGTAGACTTGCAGTACCTAGGTTCGATCTATGCTTATGCATTCAATCTAGGCGGATCTAAAATTTTCTGCTAGGGCCGGATTATCCGCCCCTTTCTAGGCCGCATAATCTGGCCTGACAAAGTCAAAACTGCTTCAGATTATTATGGATTTTTGTGCATTCTATATGTTTGGACTATGGACTACTTGCCTACTGTTTCTATGTTCTCTCTCGGGCTTGTGTGTGTGCTTATCCCCATGCTATCTATCTTTCTCGTTTCACAGGTGGTTCCAGTGTCCCCAAGACCTACAAGCGCCGTCCTCGTGGCCTCTATTTCAGGGACGACACTGAGGGTCATACAGTGGACGAGGTTGAACTGAGAAGGAAGAAAGGGGCTGACCGCATGGCTGAACAGGCAAAGAGGGACAAGTCTAGGAAGGGTGTGGCCAAGAAAAAGGGCAAGGAACCAAAAATCAACTATAAGAAGATGGATATTGTCACCTACTCCTCCATTCGTCATCATGATCTGTTTGTGGACACTGAGCGGGATACTGAGCTTGGTGACCCACTCTTTTGGTGTGCTGACCAAAAGTCTATGTATGAGGATGTTTATGCATAACTGAAGATTCACCCTATGCATACTATGATCATCGCTGAGGCTATGGAGAAGCCCCAACTTTCTGATGCCATGGACGTGACTGAGAGGATGGGGCTGCACCATCTCATGGCCCTATAGTGTTCCTATGACTCCGAGGTTGTCAAGCAGTTCTTCTCTACCTTGGTCATTTGTGGTGATCACTGATGTCTACGCACTTCTATTCTTGTAGACAGTTGTTGGGCCTCCAAGTGCAGAGGTTTGTAGAACAGCAGCAAGTTTTCCCTTAAGTGGATCACCCAAGGTTTATCAAACTCAGGGAGGAAGTGGTCAAAGGTATCCCCTCTCAAGCAACCCTGCAATCAAGATACAAGAAGTCTCTTGTGTCCCCAACACACCCAATACACTTGTCAGGTGTATAGGTGCACTAGTTCGGCGAAGAGATAGTGAAACACAAGTGGTATGGATAAGTATAAGTGGTAACGGTGATAGAAAATAACTTGATGGCGTGGAAGATACTAAAGGCAAACTGAAATAAAGATGGAAGCAAGCAAACATGTAACAGATCTAGTAGAAAATGGTGTTTCAGTGCTTAGAAACAAGGCCTAGGGATCATACTTTCACTAGTGAACACTCTCTCATATAAATATCTTCTCTTTATGATACTACTCTTAACTACTCTCCGGTTGGACACTCTAATCCAAGGTAGGGCTATAACAGCACACCTCAAAGTAAGCCTTTCCCATCTAGAAAACCCCACACTGTCACCTTGAGTACTAGATGGTCCAATAAACAACACAATTTCATAAAGATATCCAACTCCAAATATAACTCATAATAAGTATTTGTAATCTCTAGCCTAAGTGCGACCATGGTGAGCACGCTGTCACTTTCACACACATGGGGAGAGCGGAGATTCATTAAAGCACTTGAGTAGCAAGGTAGATCTACTAGATTACAAAGCTCATGATCACAATATGATCATGCATAGAGAGAGAGAGATGAACACATAGCTACCGGTAGAACCCTTAGCCTCGAGGAAGAACTACTCCCTCCTCATCATGGGGATCAGCAACGGTGATGGAGATGGTGGTGGAGATCGATGGAGATGGCTCCGGGGGCACTTCCCCATCCTGGCAGGGTGCCGGAACAGAGACTTTCTGTCCCCGAAGCTCCCCTTCGGTGGCGGTGGCGCTGCGGAACTTTTCGTGGCTGGAGGCTTGACGGTCTAGGGTTTTTGCTTCGGGAGGAATATATAGGCGAAAGGGCAAGGTCGGTGGAGGCCGGAGAGGCCCACACCACCTGGTGGCGCAACCAAGGAGGACCCGCGCCACCCTATGGTGTGGCTGGCCCCTAGCCCCTCTCCGTCTCGTATTCTGGCACTTGATGACATCCAGAAAAATAGGCACTTTGGCTTTTGTCCCGTCCAATTCCGAGAATATTCATTTTCTGACTTTCCTGGAACAAAAAACAGCAGAAAACAAGCAGCTGGCACTGTGGCTCTTCTTAATAGGTTAGTCCAAGAAATCATATGAAACGTACTCCAAAGTTGGAACAAAACACAAGAAAGTGGATAAAACCAAGCATGGAACATCAAAAATTATAGATACATTTGCAATGTATCAACATCCCCAAGCTTAACTCCTGCTCGTCCTCGAGTAGGTAAGTGATAAAAAGAAAGAATAATTTTTGAGGTGACATGCACCATCAAAGATTTGATCAAAGTATTTGCAAAACATTCAAAGCTGGGATCATAGTACTTCAATCATAACATGAAAGACAAAGTTCTAGCAATAAGCAAAGAAACTATGATGCAACATGAAAAGGCACAAACAAAAGATTCATGAATAACAATGCTTTGCAAGACGTTTGTTTGTTTCACATAAAGAAAACATAACATAGTAGTATTCAGCTTGTCCCTCAATAGAGTAGCAAATATAAATGCATAGGACACCTTCAAAGTTCATAAGAGTGACTAGATACAATAGTTTAAAACAAGCAATAACAAGTTATGTATCAAGCAACTAGTCTTGGGACAATGCACATAGAACTAAGAATGGCCGATATGCTCTCAAAGTAGGTGCATAAAGGTAGAAGGTGGAGACTCAATATAATGGTGGAAGAAAGGCCTTTTTAAAAGGAAGTAGGGATTCAAGTCTCATAAAGAGCTTCCAAAAATTATGGTACTTATAGATTTCAGCTCTCATTGCCCCTATCATAAGCATCTTGAAGGTGATTTAAGGTTAAAGTGAACAAACTATGGTGTACCTGCTTGACGAAGTATAAGTCAGAAATCTCATGTCCCTTGTATACGAGGGCCGCTCCTCATGCTACTCAAGTTTAGTCACCGGTAAGTTCTTGTCATTGTAAGTACATGTGTATCATAGAGATCCGCCAACGGGGTACCCCTTGCCCGATGATACGGAAGAATCCCCATATCAAAATGACAAGGCAAGCAGACAACAAGCATCTCAGCAATCTTCTTATTTACCATGGGAATATAGTGCGTTTTCTCTCTTTCCTCTTTTCATAATTTTTTTTCTTTTTTTCTTTTTTCTCAATATAGGACTCTTTTTTTTATAAGAAGAATGTTTCATAGACAACTCATTATGGTTACGCTGCAGGTTTCCACCATGTCAGCATGGATTAGACTAGCGGCCCAGGCGTTTCTCTAACACATATACATAACTCCATCGACTTACAAGCTCCCCTTTCATTTCACACCGACGACATCCATATACAAAAGAGCATGATATCAACTAGGTACAAGTACCAAGTGCAATGTTGAAAACGTTCCCCATGAAAGCATGGTTCTGCTAATCCCAACAAATAAGTGCAAGCATATACAACATAGACAACACAATGGTTCAAGTTTATTAAAAGCAAGAAAAGTAAAGTGTGCCATCAAGTTCGTGAGAGCTTTAATCACTAGTTTTCTCATAACAAGTTTAATTTGGAAGGTAAACAAAAGCATGAATATACTTGGAATGGCATAAGATAGTAGGTAGGTATGGTGGACTCTTTGGAATAACTTGGTTTAGGGAGTTGGATGCATGAGTGGAACTCATACTTGGTTGTGGAGGCTAGCAAAAGACTCGGAGCGACAAACTAAGAGAGCAATATAGCCATAATCATGTAGAGCAACAAAACATCATTAATCAAAGCATAAAGTGATACTACAAGTTGAAAACTAAAGTATCATAAAGGCTATGGTGACTTGAGATAGTCATAACATGGTGTGAGCATGTGCCAAGTCAACCCAAATAAAGCATCAAAGGAGAATACCACTATACTATGCTTTAATATGCTAAAACAACGCACGATTCATCCAAGGCACATTAAGCAATCTCGATTGTTTATAACAAGTCATGCTACAGCAAATAATACTAAGCATAAAGCCAAAACAATATCAAGCATGGCATGAAAAAGCACATTCCACCGTCAAAAACAAGCTCTCTTTACCACTTAAGCATGAACTTTCCTACTCTTTTCCAATCCAAACCAAACTATTTGAAAACCATTGTATGAAAGAGGGGGTCCAACCAATTTATTCAACAAACTAAGAAAACCAAGCAAACTAAAAACCAAAACGAAAACGAAAAAGAAGACGCTCCAAGAACAACACAATTGTGCATGAAACAATAAAAATGGAGCGTTTGGAAGAAACCTGAGATTTTTATTGATGAAGAAGGGGATGCCTTGGGCATCCCCAAGCTTTGACGCTTGTACTTCTTGGATATTTCTTGGGGTGACATGCGTGGCATCCCCAAGCTTGAGCTTTAGTCCATCCTTCATCTCATTACTCATTCCTTCCATACACCTGAAATTTTTCCTTAATACAAAACTTCACACAATCTTTATTAGCAACATTAGTGCACTCAAGATAAATAAGTCTTAAGATTCAGTTCTAACACCAAATAAACTTCCATTAGAACACTAGCTACTGTAGCACTTCCCTCAAAATGCTCAATTCCCCAAAAGAACTCAAAAAGGAACCAACAAGAAGCAAATGCAGAAAATGGCAAAAATCTGTCAAAACAGACCAGCAGGTAAAGACGAGTTTTTCGAAGACCTTCTTTTGCTCAAATCAAAAAGTGTTGAACTAACGAAAGTTAGATAACAACCTGGGGCAGAAGCACAAAAATTCACACCTCAAAAGGACGTTCAGAGATTGTACACGAATTTTTACGGTGAAGCACAGAAATCTGTTTCGAGACAGCAACTTTCCCAATCATTACTTCTCTCTCATTAGAGGTTACTCTTGGCACAAAAAGCAAATAAAAAGGATAAGGAGAGGTTACTACAGAGGTAATAACTTCCAAGACTCATCTAAAACTTTTGGGTTATCTCCCAATAAGTATTTTCTTTAACGCCTTTAAGTTAGGCATGATAGTTTGAGAAGATGCTCACATAAGACATATGAATTGAAGTAAAAGAGAGCATCAAGAAGCAAATTCAAAACACATTTAAGTCTAACCCACTTCCTATGCATAGGAATCTTGTAAAGAAACAAGTCATGAAAGCACAAAGCAACAAGCATAGTAAAGCAAAACAAGTGCAACTTCAAGACTTTCAACATAAAGAGGGGAAACTTAAATATTATTGAGATGCATAAAACCATGTTTCCCTCTCTCATAATAACTTTCAGTAGCATCATGAATAAAATTTACAATATAACTATCACATAAAACATTCTTATCATGAGCCACATGCATAAAATAGTTAATACTCTCCACATAAACATAGTCATTCTTATTAATTATAGTGGGATCAAATTCAACAAAATAGCTATCATTATTATTCTCATCACCATAATCATCAAATATAGGAGGCATATTGTAATCATAATTAATTTTCTCCTCAATAGTAGGTGGACTGAAAATATGATATTCATCATTGTAATCATCATGTATTGGAGGTTTGGTATCATCATAAGCAATAGAATAGCTATCTTCCAAAGCCGGGGAACTAAAAAGACCATTTTCATAAAAACTAGCTTCCCCAAGCTTAGACTTTTCCATAACATTAGCAATAATAGTGTCCAAGAATTGATACTAACAGCATTGCCATTAGCATGCAAATAAAGTTCCATAGGTTTTTTAATTTTCTCTTCAAACACTTCATGTCCTAACTCAAGATAAGTACTATAAACCTCTCTAATTTTGTTGTTGTTTTCCATTAAGCCTAACTAGTGAAAACAAGAAACAAAAAGACAAAATTGCAGAATCTAAAGGAAATAACTTGGCGCAGTAACACCGGAGGATGTGAGTACCTTTTACCTTACCTCCCCAGCAACGGCGCCAGAAAATAGCTTGATGTCTACGCACTTCTATTCTTGTAGACAGTTGTTGGGCCTCCAAGTGCAGAGGTTTGTAGAACAGCAGCAAGTTTTCCCTTAAGTTGATCACCCAAGGTTTATCGAACTCAGGGAGGAAGTGGTCAAAGGTATCCCCTCTCAAGCAACCCTGCAATCAAGATACAAGAAGTCTCTTGTGTCCCCAACACACCCAATACACTTGTCAGGTGTATAGGTACACTAGTTCAGCGAAGAGATAGTGAACACAAGTGGTATGGATAAGTCTAAGTGGTAACGGTGATAGAAAATAACTTGATGGCATGGAAGATACTAAAGGCAAACTGAAATAAAGATGGAAGCAAGCAAACATGTAATAGATCTAGTAGAAAACGGTGTTTCAGTGCTTAGAAACAAGGCCTAGGGATCATACTTTCACTAGTGAACACTCTCTCATATAAATATCTTCTCTTTATGATACTACTCTTAACTACTCTCCGGTTGGACACTCTAATCCAAGGTAGGGCTATAACATCACACCTCAAAGTAAGCCTTTCCCATCTAGAAAACCCCATACTGTCACCTTGAGTACTAGATGAGTCCAATAAACACCACAATTTCATAAAGATATCCAACTCCAAATATAACTCATAACAAGTATTTGTAATCTCTAGCCTAAGTACCACCATGGTGAGCACGCTGTCACTTTCACACACATGGGGAGAGCAGAGATTCATTAAAGCACTTGAGTAGCAAGGTAGATCTACTAGATTACAAAGCTCATGATCACAATATGATCATGCATAGAGAGAAAGATGAACACATAGCTACCGGTAGAACCCTTAGCCTCGAGGAAGAACTACTCCCTCCTCATCATGGGGATCAGCAATGGTGATGAAGATGGTGGTGGAGATCGATGGAGATGGCTCCGGGGGCACTTCCCCGTCCCAGCAGGGTGCCGGAACAGAGACTTTCTATCCCCTGAAGCTCCCCTTCGGTGGCGGCGGCGCCGCGGAAATTTTCGTGGCTAGAGGCTTGACGATCTAGGGTTTTTTCCTCGGGAGGAATATATAGGGGAAAGGGCAAGGTCGGTGGAGGCCGGAGGGGCCCACACCACCTGGTGGCGCGGCCAAGGGGGACCCGCGCCACCCTATGGTGTGGCTGGCCCCTGGCCCCTCTCCGTCTCGTATTCTGGAACTTGATGACATCCGGAAAAATAGGCACTTTGGCTTTTGTCCCGTACAATTCCGAGAATATTCATTTTCTAACTTTCCTGGAACCAAAAACAGCAGAAAACATGCAGCTGGCACGGTGGCTCTTGTTAATAGGTTAGTCTAAGAAATCATATGAAAAGTACTCCAAAGTTGGAACAAAACACAAGAAAGTGGATAAAACCAAGCATGGAACATCAAAAATTATAGATACATTTGCAATGTATCAATCAGTACCGCACTATGAAGTGGATGACTCATGGCATGCCAATGCAAATAGATTTTCAGAATTTTGCTATGGTACTTGGTTATCGCTTCTGCCACAAGGACCGTGCTAGTGGTCATCGCATTATTACTCAGCTCAAGCCCAACAAGGATGTTGTCCTCTATCCCTGGACACTTGACAATGGTATTGTGGGCTCCTTTGCTGGTCTCTCTCTCCTCTGTATGCTAGCTTGGTTGGCATTTTTCGTGACTCTATGACACCAAGCGGAGGCAACAATGATAGCATTCATGGTCACTTTGTCCAGCTACTTGGCTTTTCTCATGAGGTGACCTCCTATGAAGATGATTCTGTTGATTACAAGCTGGACGTGATGGACTTTATTTATCATGAGCTCACTGATGTAATGTTCAACAGGCTCTCCATCCCGTATGCGCCATATATTATGATGTTGATCCATCACTTGCTACCCGATGGAGAGTTCAGCATTGAATCTATGCATAAGGCCAAGAAGATTTACAACAAGGCACGAAAGATGACTCATCCATCTTCTGCTTCTGACAGCTTCATGAGGGATGCTCGTGCCAGTGCTCGTAGGGCTCCAGTGCCTCCTATTGCTCGAGAGGTGAAGCAGCTGAACTGGTTCTAGTGGAACATTTTGTGCATGGGCATGGACACTCGCAAGAGAAAATATGTGGCGTATAAGAAGTGCCACGAGATGTACCATACTCAGCAGGTTATTCTTTATCACGTGTCTGGGGCTTTGATGTCTACGCACTTCTATTCTTGTAGACAGTTGTTGGGCCTCCAAGTGTAGAGGTTTGTAGAACAGCAGCAAGTTTTCCCTTAAGTGGATTACCCAAGGTTTATCGAACTTAGGGAGGAAGTGGTCAAAGGTATCCCCTCTCAAGCAACCCTGCAATCAAGGTACAAGAAGTCTCTTGTGTCCCCAACACACCCAATACACTTGTTAGGTGTATAGGTGCACTAGTTCGGCGAAGAGATAGTAAAATGCAAGTGGTATGGATATAAGACAATGGTGCTAGAAAATAAAAATGCAGATGGCTTGGAAGATACTAAAGGAAAACTGAAATAAAAATGCAAGCAAGCAAACATGTAACAGATCTAGTTGCAAACGGTGTATCAATGCTTAGAAACAAGGCCTAGGGATCATACTTTCACTAGTGAACACTCTCATATAAATATATTATCTTCATGATACTACTCTTAACTACTCTCCGGTTGAACACTCTAATCGATGGTAGGGCTATAACAACACACCTCAAAGTAAGCCTTTCCCATCTAGATAACCCCACACTATCACCTTGAGCACTAGATGGTTCCAACAAACACCACAATTTCATAGAAACATACAACTCCTAATATAACTCATAAAAAGTATTTGTAATCTCTAGCCTAAGTGCCACCATGGTGTGCACGCTGTCACTTTCACACACATGGGGAGAGCAGAGATCTATTAAAGCACTTGAGTAGCAAGGTAGATCTACTTGATTACAAAGCTCATGATCACAATATGATCATGCATAGAGAGAGAGAGATGAACACATAGCTACCAGTAGAGCCCTTAGCCTCGAGAGAGAACTACTCCCTCCTCATCATGGGAATCAGCAATGGTGATGGAGATGGTGGTGGAGATCGATGGAGATGGCTTCGGGGGCACTTCCCCGTCCTGGCAGGGTGCTGGAACAGAGAATTTCTGTCCCCCGAATCTCCCTTTCGGTGGCGGCGGCGTTGTGGAACTTTTCGTGGCTGGAGGCTTGATGATTTAGGGTTTTCGTCCCGGAAGGCATCTTATAGGCGAAGAGGCAAGGTCGGTGGGCGGCCAGGGGGGCCACACCACCTGGTGGCGTGGCGAGGGCTAGCCCGCGCCACCACATGGTGTGGCCGCCCTGTGGCCCCTCTCCGTCTCTTCTTCTCGCTCCGTGAGTCTTCCGGTAAAATATCAACTTTGGCTTTTGTCCGGTCCAATTCCGAGAATATTCATTTTCTGACTTTCTGGAACCAAAAACAGCAGAAAACAGGCAACTGGCACTGTGGCATCTTGTTAATAGGTTAGTCCCAGAAAGTGTATAAAAGTACTCCAAAGGGTGGACAAAACATAAGAAAGTAGATATAAACCAAGCATGGAACATCATAAATTATAGATACGTTAGCAACGTATCAGGCTTCCGGTGCTCCTCCTACCCCTACAGCTCCCACACCATATGCTAAATGGAATTATTCGTCCGGTCTCAATTATGGAGAGCTTGAGCGTCACCTGTTTCCTTCCATGGACACTGCTGATGATGAGGAGGAAGACACCGAGGAGCTCGAGGATGAGGATGAGGACGGGGACGAGGATGAGGACTACGAGTGATCCCTTGGGGTGTTAGCATCGCTCTTCTTCCTTTTTGGCGTCTCGGTGCCAAAGTGGGATAAGTAGTTCTATTAGGTCTCCGTGGATTTGCATGGGTCGGGCGCAAGCATTTGCACTTTATCTTTTCGGTCGTTTTTCTCGCTTGTGCCCATTTAGCGTTGAACCTTCATTTGTGATTTGATTTGTGTGAGACTATGTGTTTGTCTGGCTCTGGATTTGTCTCATGGATTACTCCTATGGATTCATCTATCATATTCTATCATATTGGCCATATTGGAGATCTATCTCGAGGAAGGCATTTATAATGGTTATCACTTTGGGTATTCTTGCTATCGTGAGGACGCCCCTCTCTCTCGGTGGTATGATTACTTTGTTTATATTCCTATGAAATAGACTTGCACCTATTTGTGTGCATTTGTATTCAAATGCAAAATTTTAGTATGCACACATTGAGGGGGAGTTTCTTTCATGTGTTTATTGTTGGTGGTCATGTGAGCTATCTTGCAAATCCTAGTATTGTCATCTAACACCAAAAAGGGGGAGATTGAAAGAACATCTCATGGTTCCCTGTGTTTTGTGTGTTAGATAACAATACCGTGGAGTTTCTAATGTGCACTAAGTATTGCAGGAAAGGTTTTTGGGTCTTTCGGGGCCAGATTATTCGCCCCCATCAAGGGCCGGAGTATCCGACCTGACCATCTTAGCCAGGGTTGGCCGCGCGTGAGCTTCTGTCTGGGGGCGGATTTTCCCCTGGACAGTCCGGCGTTGGGGCGGATTTTCTCCCCAGACCGGATAATCCGGCCTTCCTCTAGGGCCGGATAATCTGGCCCCAGGGAAATTGGCCAAGGGAGCGTCTGCGCGTGCTACTATCTGGGGGCGGATTTTCCCTCGGACAATCCGTGGCAGGGGCAGATTTTCCCCCCAGCCGGATAATCCGGCCCTCCTCTAGGGCCAGATAATCCGGTCCCAGGAGAAGATGCCAAGGACCGCACTGCGTGAGCTTCTGTTCGAGGGTGGATTATTCCCTGGATAATCCGAGTCTGGGGCGGAATATTCCCCAGGCCGGGTAATCCGGCCCCAAATGGCTCCAGTGGCTCCGTTTGGACAGGGGGTATAAAAGCCCCATCAACCCCTCCTGTCAGATCTCTTGATTCATTCGAAAAAGAACAGACTAGTTGCAAAAGCTCTCTCCCGAGATCTCCTACTTTAACCACCCGAAGGCTTCGATCTTTGGGGGAATTGAAGGAGGAGACATCATTCATCGTCATCACGAATCAAGCGCTTCAACTCCTCTCCATTCACTTGGAGAATCCCTGATCTAGTATTCTCGTTGATATCTAGATCTTGTGTTTTGTTATTGATAACTATTGTTCTTGTGGCAGCTTGTTGTCATTACGGGAGCATCCAATTCGGTTGTGGAGTTGTGGCCCGCTAGTTGTGTAAAGGCACCGGTTCCCGCCTCGAAGGGTTCCTATAGTGGAAAGGTGGATCAGGCCTTTGGTGGCAAGATCCATCGGAGAACAGGGTGAGGCCTATTGTGGTGTGGTGGTCTTAGTACCACCCACCCCTACAACACAGATGTACTTCCCTTAACAAGGAAGGAACTGTGGTAAAACAAATCCTGTGTCTCCGCGTGCTCCACTAAGGTTTACTCGTTCCTCTATCTTAATCGCCTTTACTCGCTAGTATTTAGGTTTGCATATAGGGAAATTATACATAGTAGTATGTCTACATAATTTACCTTTTGTGCCAATCCTAAAATTGGAAAAGCATTAAAATTTGAAGTAGCACCTATTCACCCCCCTGTAGGTGCCCATACGATCCATTTCAGTTGTGCTAAGAAAATCTTGAGAGGTTATCATTTTTATATAGTGGAATGTAATACATAAACTTTCATATATGAAAATTATACACATTTGAACTCTTTGAAATCACACTTAGGACATGATAATGTTTTGCTAATAAAATCCAGATCATTTATCATTTCCATGGAGTGAAATATAATGCATAAACTTGCGCATACGAAAATTATAAACCTTTGAACACTGTGAAATCACACTTATTACATGATAATGATATGCTAGCAAAATTTTGAGAGAATATCATTTTGTTCCCCATTTTCATAGAGTGGAATGTAATGTATAAACTTGCATATATAAAAATTATACACATTTGAACTCTTTAAAATCTCACTTAGTATGTGATAATATTGTGCTAAGAAAATCTTGAGAGATTATCATTTTCATAGAGTGGAATGTATTGCACAAACTTGCATATACAAAAATTATACACCTTTGAACACTTTCCCATCATATTATATTCAAAATCATTTGTTTATGGAGTTAAAGTATCGGTGGCAAACTTGTTATTTTGCATGGATAGAGGGGTGCCCTCGACAGATATAGGGGTTATCATGTCCGCTAGATCACAGAGGATCAATGGTTGGTGGGCACGATCCCCGTGACAACTGTCTCAACCAATCAGAGCGTGGCAGCCAAGATGAGCACAAGTGTGAGAGATTGTGACTAAGAGAGAGGGGAAAACTGAGTACAACTTAAGAACCAAGGGCAAAACTCAGTAGAACTTAAAAACCAAGGGCAAGACTGACAAAGGGATTCAAATAGAAAATAAAAAGAGATTTAAAAATGGAAAATGCGTCTTTTATACAATAAAATACATCTTGGCATACATCAAACTATTTGCAATTCAAATATACACCAGTTTGATAATTATTGCCTCATTCAGAAAAACTATGTTTTGGGGAGAGATGTTTTGGGAAGAGGCTTGAGTAGAAAGCCATGAACCTTCATAGATAGTAGGTGATTTGGGAAGTGGTGATTTAGGTTAAAACTTAATTTATATTTATTTTATGGTGGTAGGTCACATAATAAGACTCCCTAGGTAGATGGCACTATGTTTTGATCTTTTTGAATTTGTTGTCCATAAAATGAATCAATTAGCTAGCTAAAACCATTCGTTAACTCTCTGTTGACGAACCACCGGAGGGCAAAACTGAGTATATTGCACACGACAGTGTTAGTACTAGAGGGCAAAACTGAGTACAACCAAACTGCTAGTGTTACACTCGAGGGTATAACTGAGCACAACTAAGTTGCCAGGGTTAGACACGAGGGGAAAAAATGTGACTCACAGTACGCGTGTCGCGGTGCACGGGGTGGTAGCGGACACGTGTGGCCGTGCACGGTGCAGTAGCATACGCGGTGCATAGTGGTGCAACGAAATATCCCTTCCCTTCACCTTTATAGAGGCCTCCTCACTCTCACTCATCGCGCACTCGCTCACTCAACCATCTCCATTGTCCCATCACCTTATGCAAACACCCAAAACCCCAACCACGCCGGCGATGGAGAAGAACGGTGTGGTGGCCATCGTCGCCTCCAAGGCCACTGGCAAGGAGGCCCCTGTCCTCGTACAGGCCCCTGTCAAGGCATCAAAGGCAGCCGCCATCCCCGTCTAGACTCCCTACCCCGCTTCCGCCATAGCCGCTGGCGAGGAGGCCCCGACCGGTCTCGGGAAGATCCCGCTCGGCTGGGACCCCTACGAAGAGGATGATTACATCAGGCCAGAGAACCCCTACGACACCAGCATCGCCAACCCATGGTCGGAGGTAACTAGGGTTTTCTCACCTCCCTTGTTCTTCCCCATTCCCATCTTTGGATGCACGATTGTATGTTATTAGGGTTTTGGCTATTCGTATTTTCAATCGTTGGATGCTAGGTATTTTTACATTAGCTAATCCTCTTGCGTTAGATCTCGTATTTCGATGAATCCCCCTGTTTGTATTTTAATCCTATTTTATTTGTCCTCCAAGTTGTAGTAACGGGCTTCCCTGGTTAGTACTAGTGCCGATCTGTAGTTGGGATCAGTATTCGATTTAGTTTGAGATTTGAGGATTGAGAATAATCAGGGGATCTCAATCGGTTAACTTATGCAAATAATCAATCCCGATAACAAGGTATCTCAATCATGTCCTTATTGCATTCTACTTTTTTCCAACAGGAGGATAGCAGCGATGTCTGTAGCGACGACGAGTCCAAGGACACCAAGACTCGCCAGGTGCTGAGGAGGCTGAAGTCCGGCCAGTACAACAACTTCTTCACTGGTGACATCTACAAGTGCCCATTCTGCACCACCAGGAGGTCCACGCCACCGACTTCAACTCCCTCATGAACAATGCCTAGGACGTGAGGACCTATGGCGAGTCCGTGAACATCCACGCCTTTAGAGCCAAGCACCAGGTGCTCGAGCTTCACCTCTGCAACCTCCAGAAGGTGGCCATCGAGAAGGGTCGCATGCCCCCGATCAAGCCCATGGCACCCAAGGTTAAGGGACTGAGCAGCAAGAAGTGGAGGAGGCACCAGAGGGAGGAGGCGGAGGCCATAAGGGGCCACTGATCTTGTGTTGCTGTTGTTGCTGCTCTAAAGCAGCTTCTTTTGTATTGTCTGTGTTGAATTTGTCCGCTGCTGCTAAGCAGCCTAATTGTCGAACCTCGTTAAGTATCGTACTATATATCCTATATTAGTTGTTTTATCTACATCTGCTATATATATCCTATATTAGCTGTTTTATCTACATCTGCTCTGTTTACTGAATGTATTTATGGTGCTGGTTAGATATTCTGCTCTATATTTGCTACCATATTAGGAAAAACGAGGGCCAAAAGAAACAATGAATGAAGAGAGAAGCTTCTCTAGATTCGCTACCTTTTTGGGCAAAAAATACAACTATTAGCGAGAGAGAGGGGAAAAGGTTTTCTTAAAAGGGCCATGATAAAAATAAGAAAAAAACTTCTAATTTAGGGCGCATGTAACCACCAAGCGCGCCCCACATGGTCCCACACCACATCCCCATAACGCGTTCCCAACAAACCGGCCCCACGGAGTCCCACATGGCGTGGCCCCACACATCAGCATAACGCGTTCCTAACCAAACGACCCCATGTGGTCCCACACCACGTGGTCCCACACCACGTGGCCCCACACGTCAGTCAACGGTCAACCTGACGGCAACTGCCGTTCGAGCTCTTTGATGGGTTTCCGAGAAGGAGAGGGGCAAAAGTGAGGAAAAGTTAAGCGGCTGGGGAAAAATGAGTACAAGTAACGAACCAGGGGTACAAAAATAGAAATCCCATTTTATTATACTCCCATCATCCGGAAATAAGTGATTTGAATTTGTCAAGATTTATAAATTCATCCGAATCTAGGAAAATGCAAAGCACTTATTTTTGGACGGAGAGAGTTCATGTCCTAAGTATCATAATAGTAGAGTGTCTTATTGACACCCACATCAGTAAATGAAGACTATCAAAACACTTCTTTTCAAATCACTGTCTTTCAAGAAAATTCATAAAGTAGTAATGAGACTATGCCAAGGACTTGTTATATAGATCTTCATATTTTTTCTTCCTTCTTTCAAGGATAATTCTCAACAAGGATCATTGAGTGATTCTTTTAAACAATGGTTTGCACAACCTTCGAGTAGTACTAATACTTTTGCCCATTACCCCTAACGGTGACATGTATGCCACCTATGTCGTGAACTCATAGCCGAAATCAGGGGTTGTACCATTGATCGTTCGTAGGCTAGTGGAGTTGTTCGCGTCCAAAGGTGTGCATGAAAAACATATAGACAGAGGATAACTCCCTCGCCCCTACCATGGTCATAGTATACACACTTATCAGATTCATTTACAACAAAGCCTTCAACAGTTAAAGTTCGTTCAAACTTCTCGTGCCACTGCTTAGGTTCTTGCTTAAGACCATAAAAAGACTTTACTTACATACCTTTCCTTCTTGACCATTTACTACAAACCCATCAGGCTGCTCCATATAAATTTCCTCATCCATATCTCCATTTAGGAGAGTAGTCTTAACGTCCATTTGATGAACGATAAGACCATGAGAGGCATCCAAAGAAAGCATTACTCGAATGGTGGTCAATCTAGCTACATGTGAGTATGTATCAAAGAAGTCTGCCTTCTTTCTAGGTATAACCCTTGGCCACAAGACATGCCTTGTATTTTTTAATAGTACCATTGGGATTAAGGTTTTTCTTGAACACCCACTTACACCCTATGGGTTTGCACCCATAAGGAAGATCAATTAGCTCCCACGTTCCATTATCTAAGATGGAATACATCTCACTACAAACAACTTCCTTCCAGTAGTCAACATCTTGAGATGCATAGGCTTCTGAAATAGAAGTGGGAGTATCATCCATGAGGTACACAATTAAATCATCACCAACGGACTTCTCGGTCCTCTATCTCTTGATCCTTTTGGGAGCGCCATTATTATCCTCCTCAGGACCATCATAGTGTTCTATCGAAATCTTAGGTTGAGGAATTGTAAATAATTTTTGACTAGATGAATTGGGCATATCCTGATTTGATGAGCCAAACACACCTTTCATAGGAAATATGTTTTCAAAGAAAGTCGCATCGTTCGACTCCATAATTTTACGGACAAGCATGTCAGGTTCTGTAGCCAATGCTATGAAAATCATATCCCATAAAATCACAATCCACGGTTTTTGGTCCAAGCTTGCACTTCTTGGGTATGGCACTATTGACTTTCCCCAAACAACCCTAAGTTCGTAAGTAAGAGAGTTTTAGACTTTTATTTTCCCATTCCTCAAAGGCAGTCATGGTTTTATCCTTTATGGGAACACGGTTTAGGACATGACACACAGTTAATAGAGCCTCCCCCAACATTACTTGGAAAGACCCAGTGTATCTAACATGGCATTAACCAAATTAGTTAGAGTACGGTTGTTTCTTTCGGCCACCCCATTTGACTAAGGTGAGTAGGGATGCGTCCTATCATGGATAATACCATGTTCCATACAGAATACATCAAATTCATTTGAAAAGAACTCTCCACCATGATCCAACCTTAAACTCTTGATTTGAAGATCAAGTTGGTTTTATGGTTCGACTTTATAGATTTTTAAGTAGGTTAAAGCTTCATATTTAGTTTTCAGAATATAAATATAGTAGTATCTAGTAGAGTCATCAATCAAAGTCATTAAATATATTTTTCCACATTCTGTTAAAGCACCATTCATCTCACAAAGATCTGAATGTATAAGTTCTAGTGGTGCCAAGTTTCTTGGTTCCACGGCCTTATGAGACTCACGGGGTTACTTTACTTGTACACAAACTTGGCACTTAGAACCTTTCACATTTGTGAATTTTGGAAAATAAACTCATATTGGCTAGCCACAGCATGCAACCAAAGTTAATATGACAAAAACATGATTAATAACTTTAGTGCATGAGTCTGACAAAAAAAGGTGGAACAAGACTCCTCACACATAGCCTTTACCAAAAAATTGTCCATATTTAGAGACTACAACTTAAAACCATCTCGACATAAAAGCGAACCGCTGACGAGGTTCTCATTGATGGAGGGAACATGTTGCATATTTTTCAGCTGTACGGTCTTCCCCGAAGTAAACTTCAGATTTACTTTATCAACACCATGAACAGAAGAATGCCAGTTGTTTCCCATCATCACGGGGAAAGTACTATGAACTGATAAGAAGAAAACATAGAAATATCAGAACATATATGTGTATTCACACCGGTGTCTATCCACCATTCAGGTGAACCACATATTGAAAGGATAGAAGGAACAGTACCGTACCCAACATCCATCATCTCAGTATTACTGCCAATAACAATATTTGCGGTCTTGCCGTTATTCCCATGTTGATGCTTATCAAAGCATTTAGGGTACTTAGGAGCCCATTGATCAGCCTCACCACAAACGTGGCGAGCCCCTTTCTTCTTATTCTTCTTCTTATGAAGTTGGTTGAGTGAGATGTTTTGTTCTTGTCATCAAACTTCCCTTTACTTTCATATTTTCTCCTATTCTTTAACTTGTGGGATTGGAAGTTCTTTTTATGTACCAAATTGGCACAAGACCCTCTCTCAGATCCTCGAGCACGTGTGTCTTTTTCTCTCGCTTTTTCTTCCAAATAAAGATACCCGATGAGATTCGTAACAGAAAACTCTAGCCTCTTATGTTTCAAAGAAGTAGCAAATTTTTCACATGTTGGAGGAAGCTTGGCAATGATGCCTCTGACAAAAATTGTCTGGTAACACACATTTGAACTGCTCAAGTTCTTTGGCAAATGACTGTACCTCATGAGCTTGCTCAACAACGAAGCGCTCACCAGTCATCTTGTAGTCATATAATTGCTCCATGACATACAACTAAGTGCCAGCGTCGGAGACCCCAAACTTAGCCTCGAGCGCATCCCACGCGTCCTTGCCATTATTAAATGACATATACGGGTCAATAATGTTGTCACCATGAACACTGAAAATAGCTGCCATAAACATAGTATCAACTTTCTTAAAGGCCTTCTCTTGAGAAGTAGAAAGCTCTCCCTCGGGTTTTCCAAGAGTGGCTCTATAGCAGTTCATGTTTTGAAACTAAAGAATTATTTTCGTGCGCTATATCTTATAATGCGCACCATCGAACGGAGGTGGCCACTTAGCAGCATCTATGCCAGTTGAATTCAATTGACTATAATTATGTTTTTGGATTATTGAAAATATGAGCAACAATTCATATGATCTAATCCCAATAAACCAGTAAAGCATGATTAAATTAATAGTAATTGAACTAATCATTGAAACTAAAGAGTAGATAAACCAATTGCATTTATACAAGATAAATCGACCAGATCTACTCCAAATACTAGAACAAGATGTTCTAGCAGAATCTAAAAGAGGAAGTCTAGGGACACATACGGTGCAGCCTGAGTAGCAGCAGCGTTCGTGTTGTCACCCATGTTGTCGATATCCAGGAAGAAGTCGTTGTCGGAGAACTCCTTGCCGGACGACGTTGTGGTTGCCAGTAGTCGTGTTGAGCGCTTCCCAAAAACCTGATCGTCCCTCCCCCGTACAGGTTCTCAAGAGGCGGGGTTCTAGAGGCCTACTGTCTCGATCTGCGGTACACGCCACAGACCGGGATGGAGAAGACGAAGGCGGATGCTTAAGGAACTGAAAATGCAAGTGTGTCTGTGCTCGTATGACCTCTCTGTGCCTCTGTCCTCTGTTTATAAAGGATAAGAGGATAAGATCCTCTTACTTTCTCAGAAAGGTTTTTGGGGACAAGCACAGCAACCAGGGAGAGCCGAGAAAATCTGGCCGCAAGCGGACACAGAAGAGCCGAGGAAATCCGGACGGATTCCCAAACGCAACACAATAGTTCGGTTCGGCTCATTCCCGCAACTCGCGGTATGCGCGCGATGTAGGGAGGTAGGCGGTGTCCAAGGAGGGGTGCGCGAGAGCTGCTCAATTACTCACACTTTAGCGAGTGGTAGAATAGCCTAGTATATAAGATGGTGGACAAACCTTCCACTAACAATGTGGGACTAAATTTTAGCACAACTAGTACAACCATGAGCTGTCTCACCTAATGGGCGAAAGAGAATTTCAGAATTTTATTGGTTATTGGCCAAAGGCCTAATACCAAAATACCCCGAATTATATGTAGCACCAAATTAAGTACTCTCTGTTTTATAATATAAAATGTTTTAGTGGCATGGCGTTTGCGGGCGACTAGAGACACTCAGTCGTGGTGAACTATTTTTGTGGATTTGTGAAAATAATAATATGTTGGTTTAATCAATCAGTGAGATATAAATTAAACAGGAAGAGTGGAGAAGCTGAAATGACAAAATTGATTATAGCCTAACGATAGAAAGATAACGGAATAGCCAAACTGATGCTAAAATGGCAAAACTAAGTAGTATTGTAACTGAACCATGAAGAAATTATAATTTCTATTGGTCAAATGGCAGAGCAGCATTTTAGCTTGGTCATAATAGCAGAAATGATAAAAACCTTATTTGAAGAAAAAGACGGAGCGGGGGTGAATGAGGGAGAACCTCGAGTCGCATCCAACAGTGGCCACCGGTCCAGCCTGTGGCACATCACGACAAAACCAAGTAGGGCCTGTTAGTAAACGGGTTGTGCTATGTCAGTTTATGGGCTTCGTTTCGAGGTAGGCCTCCAGTCCATACTTAAAAAAAAAGACATATGGACCGGTATATCACTCCCCTAAACTTACTAGTACTTTGACGTCACCTAGGTAGATCTCCGTGGGTCTTGACTTCGACAAGACGATTTCGGTTCACACATGATATTGCTTTGAAAGACACCGGCTAAATTCTTGGTGGAAGCACAACTACAACACTCAATTAAGTAATAGCGCTGGCACTCAAACACAAGGACAGTTGAGATCCCTCGATACTCCTCCATCATTAGTACTAAACGACTATACGCATTCCTATCCAAAACCCGTATGGCCCACTAAATTATACGAATATGTAACATACATATGTATACGAGTATCGTAGCCGCCAGTGACTTTTCCACGCGGTGGCGATCGTGGCCGACGGGTGGGAGGGACAGCAAGGCCATGCTGGCCGTCCACGAGGCATGGTGCTGGCCGACACGAGCATCGACACAACCTCATAGATGCGTGCCGGCATGGTTGGCGGAGGCATGTAGGATGAACGACGACACGATGAGCGGCCAGATAGTCTGGCGACAATTAGGCCGGGCAATGTGGCATGTTGGGACCGTCTTGCGATGCCTGTGCCAGAGACTATCTTGCAATGCCCGCGCTAGACTATCGTGCGGCGGCCGGACCGTCTTCAAGGTGCCCGCGCCAGATTGTTTTGCGGCAGCCATACTTTCTAGTGGTGCCTGTGCCGAACTCTCTTGCGGTGGCCCGTGATCGTGCGGTTGGCCAGCGACGGCACATATGTGAGATCGATTGATGTTGTACCGCTCGTGAGGAACAGAGGTTGAAGAATACTAGATTTATACATGGGCATACCAGATTTTGGATATAAGTTTAGACATGGGTTTGGCCGTGGCGGACCTACAGGGTATGCCAGGTATGCACCGGCATACCCTGCAGCCCAGCCGTGCATACTGCTTCGTATAAGAAGAGCTGGCAATTAGCGATCGTTTTGTCTAGAGAAAAGAGCAGGCAATTAGCGATCGTTTTGTCTAGAGAAAAAACTAGGCTGTAGCAATCGAGCCAACCGCTTGGATTTGATCCCACGACTCCGCAGTCTCCGCTCGTCCGGTCCTCGATCGATCTAGGAACACAAACGCCAGGTCTCCAGCAGCCGCCGGCCACACCCCATGCCCAGCTAGCTAGGCCAGCCGACGCCAGATCGCCATAGCCCAGCGGACACCGCCCATCGCCCATGCCGCCATGCCACGAGCAGGGCGGCTCATCGATCGTTACTTCAGGACGAAACAATATGTCTAACGCCGCCCATGCCGGAACCTGGACGCTTGCCGGCAGGATCCCACGAGAACGAGGTAATGATAATCAGCGTGTGCACGCCGCATCCGCACACGGGATGCACCGTAATCTACGAAATAGTACGATTTTATCAGCAAAGGTAAGTTTGTTAAAAAACATGTTGTACATGCTGCCAATTATCCTACTCCCTCCATCTCAATATAAATATCACAGATTTGTTAAAATTTGGATGGATCTAGACACTAGATTTATCTAAATTTTGACAAACCCGTGATATCTAATTTGAGATAGAGAGAGTACTTGCATTTGTTTTCGAAACTCTTAGTTATGAAGAGAACCCGTGACAATGCAATATCTTATCTTTTTCACTAACGCAAAAAAAATGGTACTTTATCTAACTTTAAACTTTATTTCTCAATTATATATTATTTATTGCTTCTATATCGTATTACTATATGCAAACTTCACAATCAATTGTTTCTTGAATTGGTAGATAAATTTTGTCGCCGTGACCATCATATTTTTTATTGTGGCATACCCATCAATAAAATCTTAGGTCCGCCACTGCGGTTTGGACGGGACGATTGGGATTGGTTGAGTAGTTTGGAGAGAACGGGTGTGTGTGTGTGGACGCAAGACTCGAAAAAAAAAGTCTCCGGTCCACTCTCGAATCTCATCCATATCTGAACTACGATCGTACAAGTTACCTATAACACAAATTATACAAGATGAATGGAAACTTGTAACAATGAAGTTTGCCCCACACATGCGCCTGCGTAGCGCACCTTCATATGCAATAATCTTCTGTAACCGATAATCCAGCTTCATGTGCAATAATCAAGCTCACACGACCCAAAATTCTACTCCACTATGGATCAACATTTATGTTCATTATAGGTCCTTTGAACCAGAACCTAGCATGGAACACCCATGCGACGATGCTGAGAAGCAGCACGCCGCCGACGGCCACCGGCGTGTAGTTGAAGGTGTCCTTTTCTATTGGGTATGCCACCGGCAACGAGAAGAGCACGGTGACAAAGGCCACCCACAGCACGGCTGCCCAGCCAATGACAACACCATACCTGCCAAGATGAAATGGCCCCGGGACAAATGTCTTGCGGGCCGTGGTCACCCGGAAGAAGATGGGTAGCGCGTAGGAGATGTACAGCCCTAGCGTCGCGATTGACACCATCGCCTGGAACGCCACCTGGCTCCCCAATGACTACATAAGCATGAAAGACAAATGGTAGGGAAACGAAATGTTAGTGAATCAAGGAACTAAGTCCACTAGACCAGCTTATGGCATTTCCATGATAATGTAACCATGATCTCTAAAGGTGCGTACCGTGAGGGCCATGGCGAAGGCTACAAGTACAGAGAGCCATACAACATTCAATGGCACCTCGTGCTTGCTCACCCGATACCACAAACGGGAGTACGGCATGGCCCCGTCCCTAGAGAAGGCATACCCCATCCTACGCCACAGCAGTCACAGAAACTTACAAAAACACGACAAAAAATTCACATTTCTCTCAGTTTAAGTGTTTATAATGGTGATGAAGATTCAGAGGCCAACCTTGAGTTGCTGGTAATGCACGCGACACCGCAGAGGAAAATGGCGACTGCGACGACACCGAGGCATATGAGCCCGCCAATGCCGCTGCCGTACCTCGAGTGGAACGTGGAGTAGAGAGCCTGGCCGATGGCGTACCCGCCGGCGTCATTGTCGGTGCTCAGCAGGTACGGTATGTCCGTCACGATGGATGTCAGTGCCACTAGGTAAATCCACCCAAAGATTGACGAAAGAGCCACCGCACTGATGAGCCCGATCGGGCCACTCTTGGCCGCGTTCTTTGTTTCTTCAGTCTGCACATTTGCGATCAATTGGTACGTCTTTCAGTTGCACTCCATATGTAAGTGATTATGTAAATAGAAGTTTAAGTGTGAATCTCAATTAAAACATGGTCATGATGTACCATGTGAGCAGACGTATCATAGCCGATCATGGAGTACTGGCTCATCAGCAACCCCACTGCGAGAATATAAGGCTTGCTATGTATCCCCACGCCATTGTCCGTGTTGAAGTTCGTAAAGATGAACTTGGCGCTTGCCCTTTCCTTGGCAACAGATGGAATCAAGATTACCAGCACAAATACACCTAGAATTGTTCAGGCTTCAGAATACAAACATACCAAGTAACTAAAGAACAAAAAACATCATATGTACTATGTTGCCAATGTAGGGGTATGTACATATCCAAATAAATTAGTGTAGGTCACAAATCAAAACATAATTTGATGAAAATTTACATGTAAGTCCTAGACGTCCATATTTAGATGTATAATTTTTTTCAGAATTACATGAAGTGGAAAGAAAATTAAATTTTCAAAATTTTCAAAAATCAGGCTACGTGAAGCTCGGGCTGCATTTGAAGTTCACTGGGTGTGGACACATGGCTGCCGAGCTACATGTACCTCTTTATTTAAAAAAAATATTTCAAAAAAAAATCTGGATAAATAAAATGCTTCTTGAAACAAAACAAAGATGAAAATAATACCTGCGACATTCCAGAAAACACCTAGTTGCCCAAACCAGGAAAGCCAGTGGATGGGGAGGCTGTTGATAAGGCCATGGAGCAGCAGGATGAAGCCGTAGATGGCCAAGACGACGTACTTGGAGGCGAGGTAGCCGCCGCCGTTGGCACCGCCGGTGGCCAGCAAGATGATCACCTGGATAAGCTGCGCCAGCGCGAAGTCTACGCTCGTAGTTGTGGCCCACTACGATGGTCAAAACAAGGAGGCTAATTAAGAGTGCGTCAGCGACGTGCCATCTTATCGGCCAATCTTTTTAATCATGCACCAGTAGTTCAGTCCATCTCCCAATTGTGTTGAAAGACATACACTGACGGTCACAACTCTGAACATGACTAGTTCAGGTCTTCTAGTGGCTAAGGTAATACTCCCTCCGTTTCAAAATATAAATGTTTTAGCCTTGTGAATGAAGTGTATCTAGATCTCTTTTAGTGTGTAGATTCATCTATGTTTAAAGTGAACCTAAACACTAAAATAGGTCTAGATACACTTATTTCATAAAGTTAAAACATCTTATATTTTAAAACAGAGAGAGTATATAGGATATTGTTTTTGGAAGTTACTTGTAGCAGCAGCCAACAAATGCAGAAATACTGGACGAGTCAAGGAAGGTACAGTACCTGTCCAACGATGTTGAACCTGAAAAAAACAAAACAAGCTGACATGATCGTGTGTTTTGCTTTGATGAATGTGACGTAGATAGAGAATAGAGTACTAGTCGTGTTTTCAGTGTACAGATACAGGCAGAATCTACAAAATGATCATGGCCGCCTTTGAAAGATATTCAATTTCAGCAAACTAATAATAAAATGGGAAAAATCCATCGGCAATCATCAGAAAATCCAAAATACAGAACTTGGCGCATGCCCAATTAACTAATTGTTCTTGTCATCAAGCTATTTAGTTAAGCATGAAAGCTGGTAGCCAATTAAGAGAGGTTATCAATCGGGTGAAATATGTGTTTGAGTAGTAGACTAGCGGTGCGTACCAGCCGGTGACCCAGGAAGCAAGAGGCGCCCACTTCTTGCCGGCGAGCTTGGCGCTCCAGTAGTATAACCCGCCGGAGGTCGGGTACGCGGAGCAGATCTCCGCCATGGACAGCGCCACGCAGCCGTTGAAGAAGGACACGACCAGCCAACCCAGCGTCATGGACGCCGGCCCGCCGTAGCGGAGCCCCGTGTTGTAGGTGGAGGTGACACCCGTCAGGACGGAGATGATGGAGAAGGAGAAGGCGAAGTTGGAGACCACGCTGAGCCCGCGCTTCAGCTCCTGCTTGTATCCCAGCTGGTGCAGCCGGGCTTGGTCCGCGTCGGCGGTGTCGCCGGCGACGGCCATCGCGACGGAGCGTGACGGCACGGCCATTGATCGAGCTCCCCTGCTTCCTCTGCTTTGTCTACGCGTGGCCGTATGTAGGGAGGCAAGCTGATGGGAGTGCAAACTGCAAAGGATCCACGGTTGCGGCGCCGTTCAGACACCAAAGCAAACCATGCACCGGTTTTTTATACTGCTCGAGAGCCCGGTTCCGTCCCATGATTCGGCGGGTTCGACCCAAGCGCGATATATTCAACATGCTAGTACAATCTATCCAAGCGAAATTCTATTGATCTACTCCATCCGTCCCAAAATAAGTGACTTCGATTTGTCTAGATTCGCATTCACCTAGACGCGTTTTAGTGCATAAATACATCCGAATCTAGACAAACATAAGGCACTTCTTTTAGAACGGAGGGAGTATTAATAATACAAAGAGATCTAAAAATAATAAAAATTTACAAATAGGTCACTGTGTCACCTATCGACAATTGCAGACGCTAGTGCGAGCTGAATGCGTGCCACCGTTCTCGCCCCTCCATCACCGAAGCCGAAAAAAACTTGTCGTACTAGAGCTGGTTGTAATAGATAGATGGAAAGTTATCGTGCTAAGACCAACGCATCAGAGCAGCAACCATCGCCAATGATAACAACCTAGCTCCCGATCGCCTCTATCTCCTTACGGCTATACCGGTTTAGTTATGTATTTGCAAAATTACCCAAGTAGAAGCCATGTAATTGCGAAATTATCCAAGTAGAAGCTTTTCTAGCGGTACAATTTAAACTGCTAGAAAAGCTTATGGTTAGTTTTTTGAAAATGGGCGTTTTATTATTATTTATAATGTTTACATCCGGTCTCTGCATAGCTAGGATGCACACAGCCGATCAACCATCGACAAAGTAACCAGAATAAAAGTATCAACATTACAAGAATAATAAAAAAACGACGGCATGCGGCGATCTATGGCAGGTCTATCCGCAGGTCACGCTGCCATCCATGTCGGGAGAAAACATCCCTCGCAGTGGCCTCCAATCGCGTACATCCCGCCACAAACAAGTCGTGAAACTCTATACGTTGGAGAGTAGTCCATGATCGGAGGATAGTCGTGGCTCGATAGATCACCTGAAGACTAGAAGACACAATGTTATTAAAAATCTTGTCATTTCTATATAGCCAAAGCGACCAAATAATGGCAAGCGCTCCCACCCTAAATAAAGTCTCATATTTATCATGTAACCCGTGCAAACAATTACGGTTAGTAACGGAGGTAGTACTTGCCCGTCCATGCACTCATAGTATGGTTTTCGATTTGGCCGAAATTCAACCATTTCGTTCTGGCCTAGTAAGTAAAAACATATATCACATTGCGATAATAGGTCTAGAGACTCAGCTCGACCCCTACCTCCTCTCCCCCGTGCCACCGCCCCACTCGTGGCGGCCGGGGCTCTCCCCCACCATCGCCTCTCCCTCATCCTCCGCCTCCTCCTTCTCTCCCGCCGCCGCCGCCGGAGGGCGCCGTCTAGGCGGTGCTCATGTAGGTCCGGCGGCAGCGGCTGGCTCTCCCCGTGTGCAGGTGGTGCCGGCGCGGGCGGCGGCAACCTGTGGTGGTGCGGCTTGGCTGGCGGCTGGTCCGGCGCGTGCTGGGCGGAGTGGAGACGGGGGCACCTCCCCTATGGGCGAGGTGCTAGCCATCGCGACCGGCGGTGCTTTTGCGGCCCAGCGGCCCAGATCTGGGTCTGAGGTGGGCTAGCTCGGTTCAGTTTCTCCTCTGGCGGCCTGTGGAAGATGGTGACTTGGGGTGTTTCCGCCAACGTCGCCCCTGCTGCAGTGTGGTGGTGGGGCTTTGCAGGTCCTCTCTGGGCCCGACCGGGCCTAATGTCGGGGGTGGCGGTGACAATGGCACGCCTGCTGCAATGCGACGACGGGGCTTTACGGGACCCTTCGGGACCCGGCCGTGCCAGGTTTGCCGCTGCTGATGCATTCGGTCGGCTACCGCCATCGATGGTGCAGGTTGGCCCCCCGTTGAGCCGGGTTTGCCTGCCGCTCCTCGTTGAGCCCGGTTTGCCTCGACTGCTACATCCGGTCGGCTATCGCCTTCGGCGGTGGAGGTTGATCCCTCCCAGGTGGCTGCTGGTCTACCGTGCATTCACTGTTGCGTTCTCGTTTTTGGTGCTGCAGTGAGATGACGAAGATGATCGCAAGACCATGGTGGCGCGTGCTCGTGGGAGGCAAGTCTGGTGGAGCACTTCGGAGTGGCGAGGGGTGTGTTGTTTTGGGGGTCGGGAGAAATCCTTGTCGGCTTTTTCTGCACCGACGCGGTAACGTCTACGGGTGTCTCTGTCCTTCCTAGAGGGCGTCGGGTGTATCCCCTCTCCATTCCCCTCCGCGTATCGGGGGAAACCCTAGGCCTTGGCCGGGCAGCAGCGTCATCGTCGTCGCAGTCCTTCTCGAAGGTGTTGCTTGGTACATGGCACTTTTAGAGTGCTAGGTTCGTGGTGGAACTTCTCCGGAGGGCGCAACGGTTGCAGATCATCTTAGCTTTCATCGATCTGCCAGTGTCGGCGTTTGTTTCTTTTTGTTTTTTCTTTCTTTTTTGGGCTTGGTGGTATTGTTTGCCCCGGCTTGGACTCGCATGTATCGGTTGGTTGCTATATTAGCGGGGCGAAACCCTGATTCGTGAGAGAGAAAACATATATCAATATCCATTTTTGCAGAATTTTCTAGAACCTTAATTTTGTTTTGGTTAATTTGTATGGGCGGAGCTTGGTGTTGGGGGGGAGAGGGGGGGGGGGGGGGGGGGGGAGTACAAGTAGCAGTATTTTATAATAATACACATGTACCGATGGATGTAAGTAATTTCTCGATTTATCTTAGCCTAGCTTAATTGAGTAGCTATGAACTTGTGACGATTCTTGGGCCGCTAACAGCCACATGACAGTTAAGCTGCCTGATAATTTTTTGCAAGGAATTTATGTTGACTAATCAATAATATTGTTGTATGGAAACATATAAATATTATACTGATTCATACACAAATTGTATGGATTCATATAAAATATTAGAAGTTGTATACTCAAGGATCCTACTCCTCCTATGAAGTTGGAGCTGTACCAGTCCCACGATGTTGAACCTGTAAAACAGAGCGCATGACCAAAGTTAGACATAGCCCAAAGAACTCCACTCTAGATGTGCTTGGAGTAGTACAAATTTACTGGACCGAGATCTAGTCCACTACTACTCGTATAAGCCTGCGACAAGTCGTGGTTGGTGTAGGAGAGTCAAGGTATATCGACTGGAAAACTGGAAGGGATCCACGGTTGTCCTGTTCCGGCATGCAGAAATTGCTTATCTACTCCAGATTCTGTTTCGGGGTGACTCAGCCTTGTTTGACCGGCGGCGAAATTGTGTGCCTGATTGGCGATTTTATTTTTTGGTTGAGGAAGATTGGCCATTGATCCATATGTTAGCGTTGTTCCCCTGCTTCGGCGTACCATTCTTTGCTCGAAAGATTGGAGATCGTCAGGTACAGTGACAATGCACTGACTGGTCGCCTGTGGAATAGAATTGTTTGACTGATTTTACCGTGCGCCAATAAGTCGCAAATGCATGAAGGAGTCACACACTAGTTGGTCTATACAAGATTATTGTAAGTGACATCTTGACATTCTGTTTTATGACAAGATATATATCATGTAATGATGATACATATGATATCATGTAATGATAATTTACTGAAAAGGAATTGGGTAGGGTGTAGCAATTGCTGCTTTTGTGGTTCCCAGGAAATCATAAAGCATTTTTTATATCTTATCATTTTCCTCGTCTTTTCTGGCGTATTGTTACGTTTGCTTATGATTTACCCCCTCTAGCTAATATAACTAATATGTTTGAAAATTGGTTAAATGGAGTTGACAAGAAGTTTAAGGCTAGAATTCGAATCGGTGTTTTAGCCTTGTATTGACCTATCTGGAGATAAAAAATGATATTATCTTCAACAAAACAAATCATGATCTAGCACGCTGGTTCTATGCATCCTAGTCCATGCTGCTAAGGTTGTTATGCTCAAAGCTCATCAAAAAATGCATCGATAAATCCATTCATGCTGTAACTATAACATGCACAATGGGTATGACAAAGAAAGTTGTGATGGTCCAGTAAACATGACTGAAAGTTGTTTGTTAGGTATGTACAAATGACGATGGACAGTGGATCTTAAATGTGTGATAAGTTGACAACAGTGTTGTATATATATAGGCATCTCCTAGTTAAAGAGAAGGTATCCTGTGCGCTAGTCAGGGAAACAGAGATAGATGGATGGATGGTCTAAATAGGGATTCTATGCTAAAACTTTATCATAGAATTAGTACTCAAATTTGAGATATTGGAGTGAAGCAAAATAGAAATTGAGCAATACCGAGTTCAGGTGTTTGATGGCAATGATATGCTACCATTTTAGACGTGGTTGTGATCTATTGATAATATCAGAGCACGGCAGGATGGGTAGCAACATAACTGATGATGGCAGAATTTGTGTTCATGTGTTGTACAGTGATTAGAATGTAAATTCAGACTGGATTCCTCCTGTTATCACTGACTACCAGATTGGGTTAATGTTCATTTTATGGTGTGCCTTTATGTAAACTGTTGTTTGAACATTGGCATGTGCTTATTGTGATTGTTTATTTCACTCTCAGCGTTGGCGAAGATCATTAATAGCTCTGGACATGCTGTCCACTCAGAGTTTCAGAGTGAACTGATCATCCATTTATTAAAGCTAGCTAAGAATGTTTTTCTTTCTCAGAGTTATTGTATTTTTTTAGATAAAGGGCACCACGTGCCCGACTTTAAATTAATAAAGCCCACGGATCCAAACATAGTTCGATACAACATGTTGCGGCATACAGCTTCGCCATCAAGGGAAAAGAAACAGACAGAGGACAACACTATCCAAACCGGGGTCGGCCTTCCCGAGACAGACCGAGTAGAAGAACGGCTAGGTGGCTTGCTCATTTGGTGCAAGCTCGATGTACAGCGCTCTTAGTGCGTTGGCCATCCACTTGAGCCACGCCCTGTCTTGTGACTTCGCCGTGACTTTCCACAGCTGCAAATTGATGATAATTTTATACAGAAGGTCGGCAGGGTGTAGATTCAATAGAAAGCTTGTTACGGGTCAGCCACAACGCCCAAGCAAAGGCGACAAAAAGCGTCCAAAGCAAACATCTAGGTTGCCCCACGAAACCCGACAGCAGCGCGAAATAACTAGGGAAACTAGAAGGTTGCCAAGCGCAGCCTAGGATTCCGCGAATCGCCCCCAGGCAAATTTAGCAATGGAACGATTAAAAAAGATATGGACGTATCTTCCATAGAGCCACAAAGCGCGCACCTCCCATCCGAAGGGCCATGGCGGTGGACCGTCACCAATCTGGGACGGCAGGCGATCAAGGACCAGCTGTCATGAGAAAACCTTATTCTTGAGAGGGATCCTAGCCGCCCAGATATCTTTGAAATGTGCAACTGACACCCCTTGTGCCGGTTGGTTATACATGGATTTCACCGAGTACTGGCCCGAAGGTTCGAGGTGCCAGGACACCCTATCCTGTCCGTCCCTAAGCGTGACAACCTCCAAGGTTGCTCGAAGTCAAGGGATCGTCTGAACCTGATGTTGGGCGCCTCATCCGGGCAAGCCTGCTTGACCGAGATCATCTGGTCATCGAAGATAGCAAACGAATCTGGGAAGGAGTCCCACAACAGGCGCTCCCCGTGCCACCAGTCCAGCCAAAATAGGGTCCGTTCCGTGTTGAACACCTCGTGGCGAGTCCCCACCTTGAGAAAATGCTTAATCCTGTGCAGTCCCTTCCAGACCTGTGAGCCCCCCTTGACCATTCCCAGCGAACATGTTGTTGGCGTTAGGGTATTTGGCACGAATATTGGAGGCCCAAACCGAAGTGTCCCCCTGGAGCAGCTTCCAAACCCATTTAAGTTATTGTATTAGGGTAGACACCTTCTTTCCTTGAGGAAAAAAAAGTTGTAACCTTGTTATCTGATCCTTAAAATGTGCCGAATGGCTTTCCTAGAAAATATAAAACCAAAGGACCTCTTTGGATGCAAAGTTTTGAAGTATTTCCGAAGCACAAACCTTTGTTTGAATTAGGCAGACAACCTTGCAAATCACAAGTATAAAAAAAGAAAAAAAAAAGAGAAGAAGACCGGATACATACTGACAACATGCATATTCCTTGATCCAGCGTCCTTGACTTTGAGGCATTACTCTGTCGTTGTTAAGGGGCATGCTACGCGTCCCCCCGGGAGATCAAAACTTCCAATCCCCCGGGTCCACCTGCTGATACGTGTCTCATCTAAAATCCCGCTTTTGCTACACTGCGTTTCGCTTTTGCTACCTGACATGGGTATACCCTACAGGTACTCGAGCTTGGTATATGCGGTCTTTATACGTACAGGCCCACGGTGTCGCCAAGGCCCAGATGAAAGGACTCGAGTAACATGCGGACTCTCGATTGCTTGAAGGGCAAGAAGAAGCTAAAGATAGAAAGTTTGAAGGGGAAAACCCTAACTTGTAACCGACTCGACCTGCTACCCGAGACCCAGCCTATCTATATAAAGGCTAGGAGGGGGCGGCGAGGAGAACACACGCAACCCTAGTTTCCACAACTCTCGCCAGATTGCATCTGCGCACCATTGTAACTTTTGACTTCTTCGATAATTCCAAGAGCAGACAAGCAGGAGTAGGGACCTCTACGGGGCCTGAACCTGGGTAAATCCTTTGTCCCCTGTGTGCCTGTTTGCTAGCCGATAGATGTCTCCAGCACCCCCTCCTTCTCCAAAACCCAAGTCCATAACAATGGGCATTGATGAGTTAAACCCTCGTCAATTGGCACCGTCTGTGGGAACTGAGAGTGCTGATGTTGCGGCTTCTTCGGCCCCATCAACTACGATCTACAACTCCGCAACAACGTAGATTCGCCAGCTCTTCGGCGCCTTCGACTTCACCGTCCACACGCCGGCCACCCGTCCGGCCTTCGAATCCGTGGGCGACGGAATTAGCCTGGCGATTGGGAGCTTCCGCTTCCAAGTTGGTCAGATGGGCACGCTTCGCATGCCTGATCAACCGACAGCACCGGCGATTGCCCCGGCATCATGGTTCCCTCCATCGATCGGCACCCTCAGCGAGCTCAATGCTCCGGTGGCAGTCGGGAACACGGACAGCGACAGCAGTCGCGACTCCGATCTGAGCGATCTGGCCACAGAAGATGGAACCTACGGTTCCGAATCTGAAAGTTGTGGAAGCAGCAGCTTCCCCAATCACTTCATGTGTGCCGTCATTAACGCAGGCGACACCTCCGCCAATCGCGGCAATGGCGGTAACACTGGCAATGGTGGCAACGACGGTAACGGCGCCAACGGGGGAGCAGTCGAACCTCCCAGCATAATCAATGAACAAACCGGCGAACGCGTCGTAATCAGGCTCAACGAGCAAGAGTGGGAGCGTTGCCGCGAAGCCCTACGAGGTGCACCTCTACCCCTCGGGTCCCCGCAGGAACTACTGATGGGCTACCACTGGCTCCTAAAAGAAGAGTTCACGCGCCAAAAACAAGCAATCGCGCAACTTGAGGCGCGTAAAAAGGCGGCGGACGAGTCGAGCCTTCGCCGCGCTGGGCTCTCCTCCTACGGAGGATCCTCCTCACGAGGCAACGAGTACATCGCCAAGAAGAGGAAGTCGCGAATGGCTCATCTCACCGAACAAGAACACATAGACGCCGCGAAAGTCCTCGACTTCGGCTCCATGACAGTCGACACGAGAGGCAACGTGGTCCCTAGGATGCCGCAGGCCGCGGTGACAGCAGCCACCATGTACCTCCTCAACAACCAGCCACCGGCTGGAGATCCCTGAACCGCCATGCACCGATCTATGATCGTGGGTTTGGGGCTAATCGAGGCCGCCCTCGACAAGGAGCCGGTACCAGACCCAAAAAAGGGCAAAGCGCTAGCAAAAGGCTACTCCTCGCCCTCATCCAGTGATGACAGTCACGACCTGTCTCGACGCCGTCGCTCACGGCGACACGATCGCGACTACGATGCGCACAACGACCTCACGCAACGCAAGATCGACAAGTCAAGGGCACGACGTGCTCGGTCGACTGACTCGGAAGAGGAAGACGGGGAGCTCTGCGGCGCCAGATGCTTCAGCAGATCCATTAGGCAGAAGCAATTGCCAAAGGGGTTTAAACTTCCGTCGGAAAATCCAAAGTTCGACGGTCTACAAGACCCTAAAATCTGGCTAGAGGATCACATCTCCTCCGTCAGTGTAACTACCTCGGTGAATTACGCTCTTAGTTAATGCCTGGTTGAACGAAAGTGGTTAAAATAGTACGGTGGGGCCCAGGGCCACTCACGGTAGACCTTTCGGCCGTCCTAACCACTTTCAGACAACGGGACAAGAACGAGCGGCGTAATCGGCAGGCGAAGGGATCAACTACATACACAAATGAGTATGTATGCAAGCCACATACAACAGTCCTCAGAGCCATTCCATCTAAAAGAAATAGAAATATTGCAACACCATACGGCAAGATCCAAATGTCCTAGATAGATATAATAATTTAGGATAGCTCCTCATACATCACACATCAGAGTATCAGGCGGAAGCAGAAAACAAGATCCGAGTACGGATAAGAAGCAAATTGGCATAAGATGCCTCGTAAATAAACACATCCCGCCCACAGATCACACGGATCCCCGTTCCCGGAATCTCTACATCGAATGATCGTTGCCAACATCATCTGTCTCTTCCACCTAGTATCCATCTTGCGGGTACACCTGTTCATCTGAATCAAACAATTTATCGTGTGAGACCCTAGGGGTACTCAGCAAGTCTTTATGCCGCTAAAGGGAACACAACCTGGGGTGACGCAATTGCAGCAAAAGATAATACCTAACAATTCTACAGATACTCGCTAACCTTCCGTCTAACCAATGATAGACGAAAGTCCGTGAATTAAGAACAACAGTTATAACAGTATAATTAACAGATCCATCCTCCTCCTCGCTTACCAACGAGGAAGCGGACGAACATCCCCCATCATCCGTTGGCAGTTTTATTAACCATTCCATGAGTATTGCACTATTTACTAGTCAGGTACTTAGTCAATTTAAAAGCGGTACTTTAGTTATACTTGTCTATGATCGAGAAACTGTGCTCCAAGTCGTCCATAACCGCGGACACGGCTTTCAAAAAGATTTACCCTGTAGGGGTGCACGAATAGCAACACACACTCGATCAACCTCGGAAAAACCAAATCAAAACCCAACGAGGCATTCACGACAAAGCAATCACAGGATTCAGAAATATTTCAGGGGGGCACCCCATTAACCTACCCGCAACGAAGTTGGCCGGCTCCGAGACGGACCCAAGGTTTGTGTGGACGGCGGTAAACGACTGGGAACCCGAAAATGTGACTGGGCTTGTCGATATAGCGAAAACGTGTCACGATCCAAAACAGTACAGGTGCTCCTCGCACAATCTTAAATAAAGCAGTAACATGGCATAAGTACAGGATAGTAATAAAGCCCCAAACTAATTGTGGCCCCAAGAAGTAAGAATGAATCAAGCTCTGGCTCAAGGGGGTCCATAAGGCCTCCCGGATGTGGATAGTGCGAATAAACAAGGAACAGGAATCAAGTACTCGGGGTCCTACGGGACACAAGTGAGGATGAAAAACCAAATAGCAGATATTGCCCACTGGTGCCTCTTTCATTAGTTATCCCATTACTACTCAGGTTATGTTGTTTAGGTACCTCGTTATTCCTCAGACACTCACATACCCTACACATGCTTTTCTACGACTCGCATGGCTCAAACAACTCCTGTAGTAATGGCTCATGGGATGGAGGAACAAGCTTCAGTGGGGTTTAAAAGTAAAGGCTATGCAGTACTTGGGATTCAATTTAATGCATCGCGACTCAATGATGCAAGAATAAGATAGAGGCAATAGGTACTGTATGTATGCAAGCATGTGGTAGTGCTTGCCTGGCAGCTCCGTTGAAGCGAGAGATGGATCTGGGTAATACTCTTGTGATTCCTGGTAATTCTCCTGCGGGGCGTCTATTCGAAGAAGAACCAAACAAACAAGGGCCAACATAAATAAAGTGCGCAAGCATATGAATTGAAATGCAACAAGCAAACAAGCATGCCATGATGAATGATGCACAATTTACATGGCATTAAAGTAGCATGGCAAAGGTGAGGTGTGGATACAAGAAATAAAGCATTTTATTATTTATTTAACCAAGTTTTATTGTCATAAACAGTTCAGATTTTTAATAACAACAAGATGCATGCTTCAGTTCAGAACAAGGACTGCATAAATAGAATGGGCTCGTCGCGCTAATCGATTTAGACATATTATTTGTCTACTTTGGAATTATAAAACAAAAGTTATTAATTAATTAAGGAAAAGGGCATTTTATTGTAATTTTAATCATCTCGAAATTTTAAAGTGTTCAAAACATATTTTGAAGGGCATTTTTGAATTCCTCACATTTTTCTGATTCCAAAACATATATTACTTGTATTATTTGGATTTGTATTTTAAAAATTATTTAAATCTGAGTTGAATTTGAATTTAAATCAATTTGGAAAAGGTTTAATTAAAAACAGACAGCCAGAAATACTTTTCCTACTCAGTCAGATCCAGCCACAGCCACTGACGGGTGGGCCTTGCGCTGACTGGGCCACGCGCGGGGAAAATCTTTTTGTCACCGTGTCTCGGTCTAGCCCGTGCGTCTGCGAGGTGGACCAACTGGCGCTGGCCCACGTGACAGCGGTGAAGATGGCTGAGGCTGACAGGTGGGGACTCGCTGGACCGCAGGTTACGCGCGGGAAAAGAGGAGGGGCTTTCTGCAAGACTGCCAGGGCGACTGCCTAGTGGGCCAGGAGGTACCGCGGGTTGAGATGAAAAAAAAAGAGGGGGCTTAATGAAAATCTACCACAGCCCTGGTACTGTTTCTCTTCTTCCGGGTCTGACGAGAATTCGGCGCGCGGCGCGGGGCGGGGGATCGATCCCGGGACGTGGGTGTGCGCGCTGAGGGGGCTAACCGGTGCGGCTGGCTTGGGTAGCTGTCAGGAGGATGGCGGGGGCCTAGTTAAGCTCGCTGCGGCGTGGAAAAGCTGCAGACGCTGGCGAGCTCTAGCGCGCGGCAGGTGTTTGACGAAACGAACGGCAGGGCTAGGGCGGTACGGCGAGGCGGATCGTGTCAGGGGAAAAGAGGGGCTCACCGCGGGCTCGACGGCGGGCGCGGATCGGGGCGAGGAGCGACGAGATCGCTGGCGCTCCGGCGGCTAGTGTTTCGTCAGGACGGCGAGGATCTGGCGGCCCTGGGAGCTTCTCGTCCAAGTCGGCGAGTGCAGGGCGTCGTAGAGGAGCCTCCTCGAGCTTCCAGGCCACCTCCACATCACGCTGAACGGCCGGAACGTCGGGGACGATGTGGTGCTGGCGGCGAGCGGCGGCAGGAGTTGTGGTCGGAGAGGAAGAAGGAGAAGAGGAGGGCGGCTCGGGCAGATCGGGGCGAGCCCAGAGAGCCGTGTGGTAGGAGGAAAAAGGAGGGAGAGGGAGGAGAAGCAGTCGTGGCAGGGGTAGATAAAGGTGGCCTCGGTGCCACCTTTTTCTTCTCCCTCACTGCTGGCTCGAGCTGGGGCTCGACCTGGGGGCTGGTAGGCACAGCAGGGCTGCAGGTGGGGCTGGGTCGAGAGAGAGAGAGACAGGCAGGTGGGGCTAGCTCGGCCGGTGGAGAAAGAGAGAAAGAAGAGGGGGTAGCTTGGCTAGGTAGATGGGGCTCGGGTTAGGGCTTGCTAGGGTTAGGGAGAGGAGTGGCTGGGGTGTGGGCCAGGGAGAGAGAGGCTTGGCATGGTGGTCATGCTAGAGAGAGAGAGAGAGGGTCTTAGGGTTTAGGAGAAAATAGGGTTATGAGAAGAAATAAAGAGAGTAGCTAGGTTAGATTTTATTAGCTTTTTAGATTGTTAAAACTTGTGCAAAAGGTTAACCCAAGTGGAACATGATTAGTCCTTGAATTATCATGAGATGAAAGTGAAAGAGAACTCCAAGAAAAGAAAAAGAAAGGAATGATGGAAAGGCCTCATATGGTTCATGCATGGAGAAATAAAAATAGGAGGAAATGATATGGATGAGACTAGGAGGATGGTGGAATGGTAGGAGATGGTTCCCCAAGATAGGATCCATAAAATCAAAAGAAAAACCAAAGGAGTAAAAGGTGGTGAAGAATTGTGCATGGCCCATGCAAAAATAATAATGCCATTATTTATTTTGTGAAAACAATAATAATATGATGGCATTATTCTTATGTATTTCCAAGAAGTGGAATAAAGCCAAGCAAAGGAAATTAAAGGACTAGGTCCACCCTATTGCCCATGAGCTAGATAAAACCAAAATAAAGACAAACAAGCTCATGGTCTAGTAGGATGGTGGAATTATAAAGTGGTGGAAAATAAAGGTGATGGAATTGAAATAAAAGATATGCCCCCAACTCAACTTGGGCATTTAGACAATATATCAATAGCCAAATACAATATCAAGAGGCAAATACAATTAATAATGCATATGAGAGAAAAATCAAAAGAAATAGGGTTTTATATGATGCTCAAATGCAAGGTGGCATGATGACATGAGCATGATATAATTATGATGCAACAATAATGTATATGAAGTAGCCAATATCTTACTAGGACAAGTAGCATTACAATTGTTAGACAATTGGGATGCTACAACTCTCCCCCACTAAACAGGAATCTCGCCCCGAGATTCTAGGAAGAAGAAGACTCAAAGAGGGTAGGATACTTGGCACGGAGCTCGTCTTCACGTTCCCAGGTGGCTTCATCAACGGAATGGTGCGACCACTGCACCTTGCAGAACTTGATGGACTTGTTGCGAGTCCTTCTTTCTGCGACTTCAAGAATTTCTGTGGGGTGTTCTTGATAAGACAGATCTTCTTGGAGATTAATAAGTTCATGGTCCACGGTCCTGCCGGGATCCTTGAAGCACTTCTTGAGTTGAGAGATGTGGAAAACATCATGGACTTTGAGTTGTTCAGGGAGCTCAAGAGCATAAGCAACTTCTCCTCTTCTTCCACGAATTTTGAAGGGATCGATGTTTCTAGGAGCCAGCTTTTCTTTGATACCAAAGCGGTGCATGCCTCTCATGGGAGTGACACGAAGGTAAACGAGATCACTAGGGACATACTCCATATCCGTGTGCTTTCTGTCATAATTGCTCTTCTGGCGACTTTGAGCAATCTTCAGATTTTCAAGAATGATGTGAACTTTCTCCTCCGCTTGAGTTACAATGTCGGGGCCAAACAATATTCTTTCACCTGTGCCCAACCAACCAATCGGAGTTCTGCATTTGCGACCATAGAGAGCCTCAAATGGTGCCATCTTTAGACTTTTCTGGAAACTGTTGTTGTAAGAGAATTCAGCATAAGGAAGACATTCTTCCCACTTCATGCCGAAAGAAATAACGCAAGCACGGAGCATATCTTCTAGAATCTGATTGATCCTTTCAACTTGTCCTTGCGACTGAGGGTGGTAAGCTGTGCTGAAGTTTAGTTTTGTTCCCAAAGCATTTTGGAAACTTCCCCAGAACTTGGAAGTGAAAATACTTCCACGGTCGGAACTGATCTCAAGAGGAACTCCATACAGAGAGACAATTCTGTTGATATAGAGCTCAGCCAACTGAATTGCAGAAATTGTTTCCTTGACTGGAAAGAAGTGAGCTACTTTGGAAACCTGTCAATGACAACAAAGATTGCATTGTTGCCCTTCTGCGACCTTGGAAAACCAGTGATGAAGTCCATCTCTACTTTCTCCCATTTCCATTCCGGAGGCTTTAATGGCTGTAGAAGACCGGAAGGTTTCTGATGGACAGCTTTAACTCTGTGACAAACATCACACTCCGAGACATACTTGGCACAATATCGTTTCAAACCAGGCCACCAATATTGTGTTTTCAAGTCCATGTACATCTTAGTGCTGCCAGGGTGGATGGAAAGAACGGAATCATGCGCCTCCTTGAGAACTTGCTCTCTTAAACCCGGGTAGTTCGGAACAAACATCCGGTGTTCAAAGAAAAGAGTGCCTTGGTCATCTACGTGGAAAGACTCATAATTCGGAAGCTGAATGTTGGAAATGATCTTTTTAGTGTAAGGATCACCAAGCTGAATGGAACGGACCTTTTCTTCAGAAAGAGGTGTTGCTAGAAGGTTCAGAAGATAACCTTGATCCACAATTTCAAGGTTGAGCTTGCGGAATTCCTCGCACAAGAGAGGCTGTTGTTCTTCCACCATGAGGTTATTGACATAAGCTTTTCGGCTGAGAGCATCTGCCATGCATTAGCTTTGCCCGGGGTGTAGTTGATGGTCAAATCAAAATCATTGATTGTTTCAATCCACCTCCTCTGACGAAGGTTGAGATCAGGCTGTGTGAAGATATACTTCAGACTCTTGTGATCAGAAAAGATGTCACAATGGTTGCCCAGCAAGTAATGCCTCCATACTTTCAAAGCAAAGACAACTGCTGCGAGTTCGAGGTCATGTGTAGGATAGTTGATCTCATGTGTCTTCAACTGACGAGATGCATAAGCAACAACTTGCTTTTCTTGCATAAGGACCGGACCCAATCCTTGCAAAGAGGCATCACAGAATATTTGGAAAGGCTTTGATGTATCTGGAGGAACTAAGACTGGTGTGGAAGTGAGCTTCTCTTTGAGTGTTTCAAATCTTGCTTGACATGCAGGAGTCCAAAGGTATTTCTTGCCTTTCTTGAGGAGATCGGTAAGAGGCTTCGCAATCTTGGAGAAATTTTGGACGAAGCGACGACAGTAACTGGCCAAACCAAGGAAACTCCGGACTTCTTTGACATTTATGGGTGGAAGCCAGTCCATAATTGTCTTAATAGTTTCTGGGTTGACGGCAATGCCCTTGGCAGAGATGACGTGACCAAGGTAGGTGACTTGAGGCAGCCAAAACTCACACTTGGAGAACTTTGCATACAGGCGGTTCTCAGGAAGCTTGTTTAGGACACACCGAAGGTGTTCTTCATGTTCTTCTTTTGACTTAGAATAGACTAGAATGTCATCCAGATAGACCACAACGAACTTATCCAGATACTCCATGAAAACTGAGTTCATAAGCCTCGAGAAGGTGGCAGGTGCATTGGTGAGACCGAAAGACATGACCGTGTACTCATACATGCCATAGCGGGTGGTGAAAGCTGTTTTGGGAACATCTTCCTTGCGGATCTTGATTTGATGATAACCACTTCTCAAATCAAGCTTAGAGAATACCACAGCTCCAGCTAGCTGATCGAAGAGATCATTAATCCGCGGAAGGGGATATTTATTCTTGATGGTTTTAGCATTGAGTGCCTGATAGTCAACACAAAGTCTATCAGTCTTGTCTCGCTTCTCCACAAAGATGGTTGGACTACCCCAAGAAGAAGTACTGTGCTGAATGAAACCCAACTTCTCTTGTTCATCCAACTGCCGTTTAAGTTCGGCCAACTCAGCAGGACCCATTTTATATGGCCGCTTGGAGATAGGAGTGGTGCCAGGTTCAAGTTCAATGACAAACTCAACCTCACGATCCGGAGGCATACCTGGCAACTCTTCAGGAAAAACATCTGGAAACTCACAGACTACAGGAACACTCTGAATACCTTCCATAGCATCATCATTCAGAGCCGCCAAAGAATAAAGTTGAATCGCAGGAGTCAGACTTGGAGAATAGACTATATGGCCTTCAGGAATTTTCAGACAAACCGAACGTTCAGCACAATCAATCACAGCTGCATTTGCTGTCAACCAATCCATGCCCAAGATAACATCAATATCAGAATTGCCTAGAATAATTAAGGAAGCCGGAAACGAAGAGCCACCAATCTCAATTTGATTGCCATGGCTGATATGAGCAGCCCTCATCTTTGACCCAGGAGATTGTACCACAAGACGGTGTAACAAAGGAACCATAGCCAGATCTTGCTCATGTGCAAACTTGTGATAAACGAAAGAATGCGAAGCACCAGAATCAAACAAAACTCGTGCAGGAACTGAGTTAACAGGAAGCATACCCATGACAACTCTAGGTGCATGCTCAGCTTGAGCGGCGTTGACACAGTTGGCACGAGCAACCGTAGACCCCGGCTTAGTGTTGATGTTGAGAGCCCGAGGTGGAGGTGCACGAATCATAGGAGCAGTTGTTGCAGGTCTTGGAGGTGGTGGTGGAAGAGCTTTGTTGTTCATAGGACAATTCCAGTGCTGATGCCCAGTGTTTCACAAGTATAGCAAGCACCAGGTGGACGTGGAGCAACGTAGCCAGGGACTCCGCCAGGCACTCCAGGGTAGTTGTGGTTGTAGCCCCTGGGAGCCGCAGTGAAGGAGTTTGGTGGCCTTGGTGCGTAGCTTGTCGGTCTTGGTGGAGCAGGGAGCGACGGTGGGGTGTTAGGAACCCAGACACGATGCTTAGAAGGAGCTGTCATAGCAGAAGAGCTTGATGTATCACGGCTGTGTTTCTTTGACTCCTCAAACACTTGCCTACTTGCTTCTTCTTGCAGAGCTGTGTGTTGAAGTTCCAGAAAAGATGCCGGCCTTGCATGAGTGATTGCATATTTGATGGAAGCATTGAGGCCTTGCCTAAACCTCTTTTGCTTCTTCTTGTCATCAGAGATCTCATCGCCACCATAACGAGAAAGGTTCATGAAGTTCCTGATGTAGGTGTTGACATTGTCAGTGCCCTGCTTGAGGTTGAGAAACACTTCCTTCATCCTTTCCATGACAATTTTTGACAGATATTGCTCTTTGAAAGCAGCAGTGAACCGCTCCCAAGTAGGCTAAAAACCAGAAAGATCTGCCTTGAGGTAATTTTCCCACCAGAGAGCTGCATCTCCCTTCAGAAGGTGAGTAGCACACTTGACCCATTCTTGCTCGGGAACATCTGCAGTCATCAACAACCTTGACACTTCACGCAGCCAATCATCCGCATCAAGTGGCTGATCAGACACCTCAAATTGGCGTGGGTTGAACTTGAGAAAACTCTTGATGTCTCCTCGCTTGGGAGGTGGAGGTAGCGGAACAAACTCATTCCACCTCACGCTTTCCTCGAAGCGCTGCTGGTTCTGCTGCATAGTGCCCAAAGCATTTGCAATACTTGCCAAAGCAGCCCCAAGTTCAGGTGGTATATCCTCCTTAGAACGGCGTGGTGGTGCCATCCTGTGATTGATATAAAACACAAGTCAGTACTATAATGGAGAATGATAATAATCCAAAATAGTACCAAAATGGAATTAATCAAGATTAAAGAATGCAATTCACTGAGATGATATTAAAATATCAACAAAGTTCAAGGCAACTAGAATATATTAAGCATAACGCACACGACTGAACAAGGAGTGTGGTACACAAACTAACAAAGAAAAAATTTCCGCAAATTTCGGCATTAAAATACCACTATATGCGCGAAACCACTTCACGAATCAAGATTAGTAACTCTACTAGTTCAACATACAAGAGCAAATGATAACAGTAGTGGTATGGTCGCGACTCCATCCCGCACTCAAATCATTACTTTGCACATGAATCAGTAAAACACATATCCCAATACCTTCTTCTTAAGATGAACCTAAAGATTGATAACTACGAAAGAGAACACCCCAACAAGATAACATCGGATAACAAAGAGTAAGATAGATTGCATCGGTGTACAACGAATCAGAATAGATCGCGTCGGTTTACAAAGTCCTGTTGGCATGGAATGTACCAACAGTTGATAACCAAAAGGAAGATAGAGATAGCATTTGGATGCAACAGATAGACAAGGAATTCGCACACACACACACAAACACAAACACAAACACAACCTATGGTACTACGGAACCCAGAACACGTGAATCGTAGTTTGAATTTTAGAAGAGGATTGAAAACGTTACACTTCCTTACCAGAAAAGGGTGGGTGGGTGGGTAAGAAGAAAAATGGAAGCAGTCCTACTCTCACGCTTTGTTTTTCCCTAGTATACATAACTATCAAAATATTTGCTAGACTGACAACGACCATTTTTGGCTGAGCCCCTGAAGTGCGGGATGGCTCTGATACCAATTGTAACTACCTCGGTGAATTACGCTCTTAGTTAATGCCTGGTTGAACGAAAGTGGTTAAAATAGTACGGTGGGGCCCAGGGCCACTCACGGTAGACCTTTCGGCCGTCCTAACCACTTTCAGACAACGGGACAAGAACGAGCGGCGTAATCGGCAGGCGAAGGGATCAACTACATACACAAATGAGTATGTATGCAAGACACATACAACAGTCCTCAGAGACATTCCATCTAAAAGAAATAGAAATATTGCAACGGCATACGGCAAGATCCAAATGTCCTAGATAGATATAATAATTTAGGATAGCTCCTCATACATCACACATCAGAGTATCAGGCGGAAGCAGAAAACAAGATCCGAGTACGGATAAGAAGCAAATTGGCATAAGATGCCTCGTAAATAAACACATCCCGCCCACAGATCACACGGATCCCCGTTCTCGGAATCTCTACATCGAATGATCGTTGCCAACATCATCTGTCTCTTCCACCTAGTATCCATCTTGCGGGTACACCTGTTCATCTGAATCAAACAATTTATCGTGTGAGACCCTAGGGGTACTCAGCAAGTCTTTATGCCGCTAAAGGGAACACAACCTGGGGTGACGCAATTGCAGCAAACGATAATACCTAACAATTCTACAGATACTCGCTAACCTTCCGTCTAACCAATGATAGACGAAAGTCCGTGAATTAAGAACAACAGTTATAACAGTATAATTAACAGATCCATCCTCCTCCTCGCTTACCCACGAGGAAGCGGACGAACATCCCCCATCATCCATTGGCAGTTTTATTAACCATTCCATGAGTATTGCACTATTTACTAGTCAGGTACTTAGTCAATTTAAAAGCGGTACTTTAGTTATACTTGTCTATGATCGAGAAACTGTGCTCCAAGTCGTCCATAACCACGGACACGGCTTTCAGAAAGATTTACCCTGCAGGGGTGCACGAATAGCAACACACACTCGATCAACCTCGGAAAAACCAAATCAAAACCCAACGAGGCATTCACGACAAAGCAATCACAGGATTCAGAAATATTTCAGGGGGTCACCCCATTAAGCTACCCGCAACGAAGTTGGCCGGCTCCGAGACGGACCCAAGGTTTGTGTGGACGGCGCTAAATGACTAGGAACCCGAAAATGTGACTGGGCTTGTCGATACAGCGAAAACGTGTCACGATCCAGAACAGTACAGGTGCTCCTCGCACAATCTTAAATAAAGCAGTAACATGGCATAAGTACAGGATAGTAATAAAGCCCCAAACTAATTGTGGCCCCAAGAAGTAAGAATGAATCAAGCTCTGGCTCAAGGGGGTCCATAAGGCCTCCCGGATGTGGATAGTGCGAATAAACAAGGAACAGGAATCAAGTACTCGGGGTCCTACGGGACACAAGTGAGCATGAAAAACCAAATAGCAGATATTGCCCACCGGTGCCTCTTTCATTAGTTATCCCATTACTACTCAGGTTATGTTGTTTAGGTACCTCGTTATTCCTCAGACACTCACATACCCTACACATGCTTTTCTACGACTCGCATGGCTCAAACAACTCCTGTAGTAATGGCTCATGGGATGGAGGAACAAGCTTCAGTGGGGTTTAAAAGTAAAGGCTATGCAGTACTTGGGATTCAATTTAATGCATCGCGACTCAATGATGCAACAATAAGATAGAGGCAATATGTACTATATGTATGCAAGCATGTGGTAGTGCTTGCCTGGCAGCTTAGTTGAAGCAAGAGATGGATCTGGGTAATACTCCTGTGATTCCTGCTAATTCTCCTGCTGAGCGTCTATTCGAAGAAGAACCAAACAAACAAGGGCCAACATAAATAAAGTGCGCAAGCATATGAATTGAAATGCAACAAGCAAACAAGCATGCCATGATGAATGATGCACAATTTACATGGCATTAAAGTAGCATGGCAAAGGTGAGGTGTGGATACAAGAAATAAAGCATTTTATTATTTATTTAACCAAGTTTTATTGTCATAAACAGTTCAGATTTTTAATAACAACAAGATGCATGCTTCAGTTCAGAACAAGGACTGCATAAATAGAACGGGCTCGTCGCGCTGATCGATTTAGACATATTATTTGTCTACTTTGGAATTATAAAACAAAAGTTATTAATTAATTAAGGAAAAGGGCATTTTATTGTAATTTTAATCATCTCGAAATTTTAAAGTGTTCAAAACATATTTTGAAGGGCATTTTTGAATTCCTCACATTTTTCTGATTCCAAAACATATATTACTTGTATTATTTGGATTTGTATTTTAAAAATTATTTAAATCTGAGTTGAATTTGAATTTAAATCAATTTGGAAAAGGTTTAATTAAAAACAGACAGCCAGAAATACTTTTCCTACTCAGTCAGATCCAGCCACAGCCACTGACGGGTGGGCCTTGCGCTGACTGGGCCATGCGCGGGGAAAATCTTTTTGTCACCGCGTCTCGGTCTAGCCCGTGCGTCTGCGAGGTGGACCAACTGGCGCTGGCCCACGTGACATCGGTGAAGATGGCTGAGGCTGACAGGTGGGGACTCGCTGGACCGCGGGTTACGCGCGGGAAAAGCGAAGGGGCTTTCTGCAAGACTGCCAGGGCGACTGCCTAGTGGGCCAGGAGGTACCGCGGGTTGAGATGAAAATAAAAAGAGGGGGCTTAATGAAAATCTACCATAGCCCTGGTACTGTTTCTCTTCTTCCGGGTCTGACGAGAATTCGGCACGCGGCGCGCGGCGGGGGATCGATCCCGGGACGTGGGTGTGCGCGCTGAGGGGGCTAACCGGTGCGGCTGGCTCAGGTAGCTGTCAGGAGGATGGCGGGGGCCTAGTTAAGCTCGCTGCGGCGCGGAAAAGCTGCAGACGCCGGCGAGCTCTGGCACGCGGCGGGCGTTTGACGAAACGAACGGCGGGGCTAGGGCGGTACGGCGAGGCGGATCGTGTCAGGGGAAAAGAGGGGCTCACCGTGGGCTCGACAGCGAGCGCGGATCGGGGCGAGGAGCGGCGAGATGCTGGCGCTCCGGCGGCTAGGGTTTCGTCAGGACGGCGAGGATCTGGCGGCCCTGGGAGCTTCTCGTCCAAGTCGGCGAGTGCAGGGCGTCGTAGAGGAGGCTCCTCGAGCTTCCAGGCCACGTCCACATCACGCTGAATGGCCGGAACGTCGGGGACGATGTGGTGCTGGCGGCGAGCGGCGGCAGGAGTTGTGGTTGGAGAGGAAGAAGGAGAAGAGGAGGGCGGCTCGGGCAGATCGGGGCGAGCCCAGAGAGCCGTGTGGTAGGAGGAAAAAGGAGGGAGAGGGAGGAGAAGCAGTCGTGGCAGGGGTAGATAAAGGTGGCCTCGGTGCCACCTTTTTCTTCTCCCTCACGTGCTGGCTCGAGCTGGGGCTCGACCTGGGGGCTGGTAGGCACGGCAGGGCTCCAGGTGGGGCTGGGTCGAGAGAGAGAGACAGGCAAGTAGGGCTAGCTCGGCCGGTGGAGAAAGAGAGAAAGAAGAGGGGGTAGCTCGGCTAGGTAGATGGGGCTCGGGTTAGGGCTTGCTAGGGTTAGGGAGAGGAGTGGCTGGGGTGTGGGCCAGGGAGAGAGAGGCTTGGCATGGTGATCATGCTAGAGAGAGAGAGAGAGAGAGAGAGGGTCTTAGGGTTTAGGAGAAAATAGGGTTATGAGAAGAAATAAAGAGAGTAGCTAGGTTAGATTTTATTAGGTTTTTAGATTGCTAAAACTTGTGCAAAAGGTTAACCCAAGTGGAACATGATGAGTCCTTGAATTATCATGAGATGAAAGTGAAAGAGAATTCCAAGAAAAGAAAAAGAAAGGAATGATGGAAAGGCCTCATATGGTTCATGCATGGAGAAATAAAAATAGGAGGAAATGATATGGATGAGACTAGGAGGATGGTGGAATGGTAGGAGATGGTTCCCCAAGATAGGATCCATAAAATCAAAAGAAAAACCAAAGGAGTAAAAGGTGGTGAAGAATTGTGCATGGCCCATGCAAAAATAATAATGCCATTATTTATTTGGTGAAAACAATAATAATATGATGGCATTATTCTTATGTATTTCCAAGAAGTGGAATAAAGCCAAGCAAAGGAAATTAAAGGACTAGGTCCACCCTATTGCCCATGAGCTAGATAAAACCAAAATAAAGACAAACAAGCTCATGGTCTAGTAGGATGGTGGAATTATAAAGTGGTGGAAAAGAAAGGTGATGGAATTGAAATAAAAGATATGCCCCCAACTCAACTTGGGCATTTAGACAATATATCAATAGCCAAATACAATATCAAGAGGCAAATACAATTAATAATGCATATGAGAGAAAAATCAAAAGAAATAGGGTTTTATATGATGCTCAAATGCAAGGTGGCATGATGACATGAGCATGATATAATTATGATGCAACAATAATGTATATGAAGTAGCCAATATCTTACTAGGACAAGTAGCATTACAATTGTTAGACAATTGGGATGCTACAATTCACCCCCACTAAACAGGAATCTCGCCCCGAGATTCTAGGAAGAAGAAGACTCAAAGAGGGTAGGATACTTGGCATGGAGCTCATCTTCATGTTCCCAGGTGGCTTCATCAACGGAATGGTGCGACCACTGCACCTTGCAGAACTTGATGGACTTGTTGCGAGTCCTTCTTTCTGCGACTTCAAGAATTTTTGTGGGGTGTTCTTGATAAGACAGATCTTCTTGGAGATTAATAAGTTCATGGTCCACGGTCCTGCCGGGATCCTTGAAGCACTTCTTGAGTTGAGAGATGTGGAAAACATCATGGACTTTGAGTTGTTCAGGGAGCTCAAGAGCATAAGCAACTTCTCCTCTTCTTCCACGAATTTTGAAGGGATCGATGTATCTAGGAGCCAGCTTTCCTTTGATACCAAAGCGGTGCGTGCCTCTCATGGGAGTGACACGAAGGTAAACTAGATCACCAGGGACATACTCCATATCCGTGTGTTTTTTGTCATAATTGCTCTTCTGGCGACTTTGAGCAATCTTCAGATTTTCAAGAATGATGTGAAATTTCTCCTCCGCTTGAGTTACAATGTCGGGGCCAAACAATATTCTTTCACTTGTGCCCGACCAACCAATCGGAGTTCTGCATTTGCGACCATAGAGAGCCTCAAATGGTGCCATCTTTAGACTTTTCTGGAAACTGTTGTTGTAAGAGAATTCAGCATAAGGAAGACATTCTTCCCACTTCATGCCGAAAGAGATAACGCAAGCACGGAGCATATCTTCTAGAATCTGATTGATCCTTTCAACTTGTCCTTGCGACTGAGGGTGGTAAGCTGTGCTGAAGTTTTGTTTTGTTCTCAAAGCATTTTGGAAACTTCCCCAGAACTTGGAAGTGAAAATACTTCCACGGTCGGAACTGATCTCAAGAGGAACTCCATACAGAGAGACAATTCTGTTGATATAGAGCTCAGCCAACTGAATTGCAGAAATTGTTTCCTTGACTGGAAAGAAGTGAGCTACTTTGGAAAGCCTGTCAATGACAACAAAGATTGCATTGTTGCCCTTCTGCGACCTTGGAAAACCAGTGATGAAGTCCATCTCTACTTTCTCCCATTTCCATTCCGGAGGCTTTAATGGCTGTAGAAGACCGGAAGGTTTCTGATGGACAGCTTTAACTCTGCGACAAACATCACACTCCGAGACATACTTGGCACAATATCGTTTCAAACCAGGCCACCAATATTGTGTTTTCAAGTCCATGTACATCTTAGTGCTGCCAGGGTGGATGGAAAGAACGGAATCATGCACCTCCTTGAGAACTTGCTCTCTTAAACCCGGGTAGTTCGGAACAAACATCCGGTGTTCAAAGAAAAGAGTGCCTTGGTCGTCTACGTGGAAAGACTCATACATCTGAAGCTGAATGTTGGAAATGATCTTTTTAGTGTAAGAATCACCAAGCTGAATGGAACGGACCTTTTCTTCCAAAAGAGGTGTTTCTAGAAGGTTCAGAAGATAACCTTGATCCACAATTTCAAGGTTGAGCTTGCGGAATTCCTCGCACAAGAGAGGCTGTTGTTCTTCCACCATAAGGTTGTTGACATAAGCTTTTCGGCTGAGAGCATCTGCCATGACATTAGCTTTGCCCGGGGTGTAGTTGATGGTCAAATCAAAATCATTGATTGTTTCAATCCACCTCCTCTGACGAAGGTTGAGATCAGGCTGTGTGAAGATATACTTCAGACTCTTGTGATCAGAAAAGATCTCACAATGGTTGCCCAGCAAGTAATGCCTCCATACTTTCAAAGCAAAGACAACTGCTGCGAGTTCGAGGTCATGTGTAGGATAATTGATCTCATGTGTCTTCAACTGACGAGATGCATAAGCAACAACTTGCTTTTCTTGCATAAGGACCGCACCCAATCCTTGCAAAGAGGCATCACAGAATATTTGGAAAGGCTTTGATGTATCTGGAGGAACTAAGACTGGTGTGGAAGTGAGCTTCTCTTTGAGTGTTTCAAATCTTGCTTGACATGCAGGAGTCCAAAGGTATTTCTTGCCTTTCTTGAGGAGATCGATAAGAGGCTTCGCAATCTTGGAGAAATTTTGGACGAGGCGACGACAGTAACTGGCCAAACCAAGGAAACTCTGGACTTCTTTGACATTTATGGGTGGAAGCCAGTCCATAATTGTCTTAATAGTTTCTGGGTTGACGGCAATGCCCTTGGCAGAGATGACGTGACCAAGGTAGGTGACTTGAGGCAGCCAAAACTCACACTTGGAGAACTTTGCATACAGGCGGTTCTCACGAAGCTTGTTTAGGACACACCGAAGGTGTTCTTCATGTTCTTCTTTTGACTTAGAATAGACTAGAATGTCATCCAGATAGACCACAACGAACTTATCCAGATACTCCATGAAAACTGAGTTCATAAGCCTCGAGAAGGTGGCAGGTGCATTGGTGAGACTGAAAGACATGACCGTGTACTCATACAGGCCATAGCGGGTGGTGAAAGCTGTTTTGGGAACATCTTCCTTGCGGATCTTGATTGCCATGGCTGATATGAGCAGCCCTCATCTTTGACCCAGGAGATTGTACCACAAGACGGTGTAACAAAGGAACCATAGCCAGATCTTGCTCATGTGCAAACTTGTGAGAAACGAAAGAATGCGAAGCACCAGAATCAAACAAAACTCGTGCAGGAACTGAGTTAACAGGAAGCATACCCATGACAACTCTAGGTGCATGCTCAGCTTGAGCGGCGTTGACACAGTTGGCACGAGCAACCGTAGACCCCGGCTTAGTGTTGATGTTGAGAGCCCGAGGTGGAGGTGCACGAATCATAGGAGCAGTTGTTGCAGGTCTTGGAGGTGGTGGTGGAAGAGCTTTGTTGTTCATAGGACAATTCCAGTGCTGATGCCCAGTGTTTTCACAAGTATAGCAAGCACCAGGTGGACGTGGAGCAACGTAGCCAGGGACTCCGCCAGGCACTCCAGGGTAGTTGTGGTTGTAGCCCCTGGGAGCCGCAGTGAAGGAGTTTGGTGGCCTTGGTGCGTAGCTTGTCGGTCTTGGTGGAGCAGGGAGCGACGGTGGGGTGTTAGGAACCCAGACACGATGCTTAGAAGGAGCTGTCATAGCAGAAGAGCTTGATGTATCACGGCTGTGTTTCTTTGACTCCTCAAACACTTGCCTACTTGCTTCTTCTTGCAGAGCTGTGTGTTGAAGTTCCAGAAAAGATGCCGGCCTTGCATGAGTGATTGCATATTTGATGGAAGCATTGAGGCCTTGCCTAAACCTCTTTTGCTTCTTCTTGTCATCAGAGATCTCATCGCCACCATAACGAGAAAGGTTCATGAAGTTCCTGATGTAGGTGTTGACATTGTCAGTGCCCTGCTTGAGGTTGAGAAACACTTCCTTCATCCTTTCCATGACAATTTTTGACAGATATTGCTCTTTGAAAGCAGCAGTGAACCGCTCCCAAGTAGGCTAAAAACCAGAAAGATCTGCCTTGAGGTAATTTTCCCACCAGAGAGCTGCATCTCCCTTCAGAAGGTGAGTAGCACACTTGACCCATTCTTGCTCGGGAACATCTGCAGTCATCAACAACCTTGACACTTCACGCAGCCAATCATCCGCATCAAGTGGCTGATCAGACACCTCAAATTGGCGTGGGTTGAACTTGAGAAAACTCTTGATGTCTCCTCGCTTGGGAGGTGGAGGTAGCGGAACAAACTCATTCCACCTCACGCTTTCCTCGAAGCGCTGCTGGTTCTGCTGCATAGTGCCCAAAGCATTTGCAATACTTGCCAAAGCAGCCCCAAGTTCAGGTGGTATATCCTCCTTAGAACGGCGTGGTGGTGCCATCCTGTGATTGATATAAAACACAAGTCAGTACTATAATGGAGAATGATAATAATCCAAAATAGTACCAAAATGGAATTAATCAAGATTAAAGAATGCAATTCACTGAGATGATATTAAAATATCAACAAAGTTCAAGGCAACTAGAATATATTAAGCATAACGCACACGACTGAACAAGGAGTGTGGTACACAAACTAACAAAGAAAAAATTTCCGCAAATTTCGGCATTAAAATACCACTATATGCGCGAAACCACTTCACGAATCAAGATTAGTAACTCTACTAGTTCAACATACAAGAGCAAATGATAACAGTAGTGGTATGGTCGCGACTCCATCCCGCACTCAAATCATTACTTTGCACATGAATCAGTAAAACACATATCCCAATACCTTCTTCTTAAGATGAACCTAAAGATTGATAACTACGAAAGAGAACACCCCAACAAGATAACGTCGGATAACAAAGAGTAAGATAGATTGCATCGGTGTACAACGAATCAGAATAGATCGCGTCGGTTTACAAAGTCCTGTTGGCATGGAATGTACCAACAGTTGATAACCAAAAGGAAGATAGAGATAGCATTTGGATGCAACAGATAGACAAGGAATTCGCACACACACACACAAACACAAACACAAACACAACCTATGGTACTACGGAACCCAGAACACGTGAATCGTAGTTTGAATTTTAGAAGAGGATTGAAAACGTTACACTTCCTTACCAGAAAAGGGTGGGTGGGTGGGTAAGAAGAAAAATGGAAGCAGTCCTACTCTCACGCTTTGTTTTTCCCTAGTATACATAACTATCAAAATATTTGCTAGACTGACAACGACCATTTTTGGCTGAGCCCCTGAAGTGCGGGATGGCTCTGATACCAATTGTAACTACCTCGGTGAATTACGCTCTTAGTTAATGCCTGGTTGAACGAAAGTGGTTAAAATAGTACGGTGGGGCCCAGGGCCACTCACGGTAGACCTTTCGGCCGTCCTAACCACTTTCAGACAACGGGACAAGAACGAGCGGCGTAATCGGCAGGCGAAGGGATCAACTACATACACAAATGAGTATGTATGCAAGACACATACAACAGTCCTCAGAGACATTCCATCTAAAAGAAATAGAAATATTGCAACGGCATACGGCAAGATCCAAATGTCCTAGATAGATATAATAATTTAGGATAGCTCCTCATACATCACACATCAGAGTATCAGGCGGAAGCAGAAAACAAGATCCGAGTACGGATAAGAAACAAATTGGCATAAGATGCCTCGTAAATAAACACATCCCGCCCACAGATCACACGGATCCCCGTTCTCGGAATCTCTACATCGAATGATCATTGCCAACATCATCTGTCTCTTCCACCTAGTATCCATCTTGCGGGTACACCTGTTCATCTGAATCAAACAATTTATCGTGTGAGACCCTAGGGGTACTCAGCAAGTCTTTATGCCGCTAAAGGGAACACAACCTGGGGTGACGCAATTGCAGCAAATGATAATACCTAACAATTCTATAGATACTCGCTAACCTTCCATCTAACCAATGATAGACGAAAGTCCGTGAATTAAGAACAACATTTATAACAGTATAATTAACAGATCCATCCTCCTCCTCGCTTACCAACGAGGACGCGGACGAACATCCCCCATCATCCGTTGGCAGTTTTATTAACCATTCCATGAGTATTGCACTATTTACTAGTCAGGTACTTAGTCAATTTAAAAGCGGTACTTTAGTTATACTTGTCTATGATCGAGAAACTGTGCTCCAAGTCGTCCATAACCGCGGACACGGCTTTCAGAAAGATTTACCCTGCAGGGGTGCACGATTAGCAACAGACACTCGATCAACCTCGGAAAAACCAAATCAAAACCCAACGAGGCATTCACGACAAAGCAATCACAGGATTCAGAAATATTTCAGGGGGCCACCCCATTAAGCTACCCGCAACGATGTTGGTCGGCTCCGAGACGGACCCAAGGTTTGTGTGGACGGCGCTAAATGACTAGGAACCCGAAAATGTGACTGGGCTTGTCGATACAGCGAAAACGTGTCACGATCCAAAACAGTACAGGTGCTCCTCGCACAATCTTAAATAAAGCAGTAACATGGCATAAGTACAGGATAGTAATAAAGCCCCAAACTAATTGTGGCCCCAAGAAGTAAGAATGAATCAAGATCTGGCTCAGGGGGGTCCATAAGGCCTCCCGGATGTGGATAGTGCGAATAAACAAGGAACAAGAATCAAGTACTCGGGGTCCTACGGGACACAAGTGAGCATGAAAAACCAAATAGCAGATATTGCCCACCGGTGCCTCTTTCATTAGTTATCCCATTACTACTCAGGTTATGTTGTTTAGGTACCTCGTTATTCCTCAGACACTCACATACCCTACACATGCTTTTCTACGACTCGCATGGCTCAAACAACTCCTGTAGTAATGGCTCATGGGATGGAGGAACAAGCTTCAGTGGGGTTTAAAAGTAAAGGCTATGCAGTACTTGGGATTAAATTTAATGCATCGCGACTCAATGATGCAACAATAAGATAGAGGCAATATGTACTATATGTATGCAAGCATGTGGTAGTGCTTGCCTGGCAGCTCAGTTGAAGCGAGAGATGGATCTGGGTAATACTCCTGTGATTCCTGGTAATTCTCCTGCTGGGCGTCTATTCGAAGAAGAACCAAACAAATAAGGGCCAACATAAATAAAGTGCACAAGCATATGAAGTGAAATGCAACAAGCAAACAAGCATGCCATGATGAATGATGCACAATTTACATGGCATTAAAGTAGCATGGCAAAGGTGAGGTGTGGATACAAGAAATAAAGCATTTTATTATTTATTTAACCAAGTTTTATTGTCATAAACAGTTCAGATTTTTAATAACAACATGATGCATGCTTCAGTTCAGAACAAGGACTGCATAAATAGAACGGGCTCGTCGCGCTGATCGATTTAGACATATTATTTGTCTACTTTGGAATTATAAAACAAAAGTTATTAATTAATTAAGGAAAATGGCATTTTATTGTAATTTTAATCATCTCGAAATTTTAAAGTGTTCAAAACATATTTTGAAGGGCATTTTTGAATTCCTCACATTTTTCTGATTCCAAAACATATATTACTTGTATTATTTGGATTTGTATTTTAAAAATTATTTAAATCTGAGTTGAATTTGAATTTAAATCAATTTGGAAAAGGTTTAATTAAAAACAGACAGCCAGAAATACTTTTCCTACTCAGTCAGATCCAGCCACAGCCACTGACGGGTGGGCCTTGCGCTGACTGGGCCATGCGCGGGGAAAATCTTTTTGTCACCGCGTCTCGGTCTAGCCCGTGCGTCTGCGAGGTGGACCAACTGGCGCTGGCCCACGTGACATCGGTGAAGATGGCTGAGGCTGACAGGTGGGGACTCGCTGGACCGCGGGTTACGCGCGGGAAAAGCGGAGGGGCTTTCTGCAAGACTGCCAGGGCGACTGCCTAGTGGGCCAGGAGGTATCGCGGGTTGAGATGAAAATAAAAGAGGGGGCTTAATGAAAATCTACCACAGCCCTGGTACTGTTTCTCTTCTTCCGGGTCTGACGAGAATTCGGCGCGCGGCGTGGGGCGGGGGATCGATCCCGGGACATGGGTGTGCGCGCTGAGGGGGCTAATCGGTGCGGCTGGCTCGGGTAGCTATCAGGAGGATGGCGGGGGCCTAGTTAAGCTCGCTGCGGCGCGGAAAAGCTGCAGACGCCGGCGAGCTCTGGCACGCGGCGGGCGTTTGACGAAACGAACAGCAGGGCTAGGGCGGTACGGCGAGGCGGATCGTGTCAGGGGAAAAGAGGGGCTCACCGCGGGCTCGACGGCGGGCGCGGATCGGAGCGAGGAGCGGCGAGATCGCTGGCGCTCCGGCGGCTAGGGTTTCGTCAGGACAGCAAGGATCTGGTGGCCCTGGGAGCTTCTTGTCCAAGTCGGCGAGTGCAGGGCCTCGTAGAGGAGCCTCCTCGAGCTTCCAGGCCACCTCCACATCACGCTGAACGGCCGGAACGTCGGGGACGATGTGGTGCTGGCGGCGAGCGGCGGCAGGAGTTGTGGTCGGAGAGGAAGAAGGAGAAGAGGAGGGCGGCTCGGGCAGATCTGGGCGAGCCCAGAGAGCCGTGTGGTAGGAGGAAAAAGGAGGGAGAGGGAGGAGAAGCAGTCGTGGCAGGGGTAGATAAAGGTGGCCTCAGTGCCACCTTTTTCTTCTCCCTCACGTGTTGGCTCGAGCTGGGGCTCGACCTAGGGGCTGGTAGGCACGGCAGGGCTGGAGGTGGGGCTGGGTCGAGAGAGAGAGACAGGCAGGTGGGGCTAGCTCGGCTGGTGGAGAAAGAGAGAAAGAAGAGGGGGTAGCTCGGCTAGGTAGATGGGGCTCGGGTTAGGGCTTGCTAGGGTTAGGGAGAGGAGTGGATGGGTGTGGGCCAGGGAGAGAGAGGCTTGGCATGGTGGTCATGCTAGAGAGAGAGAGAGAGGGACTTAGGGTTTAGGAGAAAATAGGGTTATGAGAAGAAATAAAGAGAGTAACTAGGTTAGATTTTATTAGGTTTTTAGATTGTTAAAACTTGTGCAAAAGGTTAACCCAAGTGGAACATGATGAGTGCTTGAATTATCATGAGATGAAAGTGAAAGAGAATTCCAAGAAAAGAAAAAGAAAGGAATGATGGAAAGGCCTCATATGGTTCATGCATGGAGAAATAAAAATAGGAGGAAATGATATGGATGAGACTAGGAGGATGGTGGAATGGTAGGAGATGGTTCCCCAAGATAGGATCCATAAAATCAAAAGAAAAACCAAAGGAGTAAAAGGTGGTGAAGAATTGTGCATGGCCCATGCAAAAATAATAATGCCATTATTTATTTTGTGAAAACAATAATAATATGATGGCATTATTCTTATGTATTTCCAAGAAGTGGAATAAAGCCAAGCAAAGGAAATTAAAGGACTAGGTCCACCCTATTGCCCATGAGCTAGATAAAACCAAAATAAAGACAAACAAGCTCATGGTCTAGTAGGATGGTGGAATTATAAAGTGGTGGAAAAGAAAGGTGATGGAATTGAAATAAAAGATATGCCCCCAACTCAACTTGGGCATTTAGACAATATATCAATAGCCAAATACAATATCAAGAGGCAAATACAATTAATAATGCATATGAGAGAAAAATCAAAAGAAATAGGGTTTTATATGATGCTCAAATGCAAGGTGGCATGATGACATGAGCATGATATAATTATGATGCAACAATAATGTATATGAAGTAGCCAATATCTTACTAGGACAAGTAGCATTACAATTGTTAGACAATTGGGATGCTACAGTCAGGCTCCACGGAGGCAGTCGAAGTACTGTCATGCAATGTTTGTAGCTACAGCTGCAGGGCGCCGCCCGAGCATGGCTCAATAACCTCCCACGCGGATCCATTCGCAGTTGGGACGAGCTGGTTTACAGCTTTGTGCACAACTTTAAGGGCACGTACAAATGGCCCGCATCAATCGAAGAACTGAGATGCTGCCAGCAAAGATCTGGCGAATCGCTGCGCTCATACATCCAAAGGTGGTCCATCATCAAGAACTCCGCGGAAAACATCTCGGAGGACCGCGCGATTGATGCATTCAATGGTGGCGTCCGCCGTCTAGAGCTCAGGGAGAAGCTGGGCCGCTCGAAGCCCCAGACCATCGACCACCTGATGGAGATCGCGAATCGTGGGCTGATGGAGAAGATTCGGTGAAGAACCGCGCTCACTCCGCGAGGAGGCAGAACTCGAACGCAGACGCGACCGCCGAGGCAAACGCCGCATGCGCATCTACGACGACCGTGACGACGTCAACATGGTCGCAGCCGGCTACGCCGATAGACGCGACGACAATCGTAACAGCTGATACCGCGACTCCGGGAAAACCATGCAAGTGTGGCAACGCCGCACTCGCGACGAGGCACCCGCGACGTCCATCGAGGAAAAACTGTCCGGGCCATGCACGGTACACTTCTACATCGACAAGCATGACGGCAAGAGAAAGTCCAGCCACCTCCTCAAGGACTGCCACGAGTTCCTCAAGCTACACGAGGGATTGGTTCGGATGAACCGCAACGCAGTCGAAAGAGGCTACGGAGCCGCTCCAGGCGCCGTGGCACATGGCGCACCGCCACCACCATCGGGGCCACCCCCGAACGGAGCTGCACCAGACCAGCACCACGGAGGAGAACCGTACCCACGGGCCATGGGTACCATGATGATCCAAAAGGGGCGCCCCTCCAACAGGGTGCAGAAAGCCATCACTCGCCAAGTCAACTTGGCCACGCACTCACCACCATCCACCACTGAGTACCTCAGTGGCAGTGAGTCGTGCATTACCTTCGATAAACGCGACCACCCGCCTCAAGTACCTCGCCCAGGTCATTGCCCCCCGTACTCAAGGCGCAAATTGGAGGCTTCGACATGAGTCGCATCTTCATGGATGGCGGAAGCGGCATCAACCTCATATTCGCGAGTACCTTGCGAGCAATGAGGATCCCTCTGACCTTCTTGGAGGCATCGGACACAACGTTCCACGGCATCGTTCCAGGGAAAGGCGTATACCTCCTGGGAAAAATCAACCTCGATGTCAGGCACGCCAAAGAACTTCTGGCGTGAGCGCATCGACTTTGAGGTCGTCGACTGGCCCTCACAATACCACTGCATCCTCGGACGCGTCGCGTTCGCTAGGTTCATGGCGGTACCCCACTACGCCTACCTGCAGATGAAAATGCCAGGTCCCAATGGCGTCATCACGATCAACAGGAGCTCTGAGCGATCTGACAGTTGCGACAGGGAATTCAACAGAATCTCCCAGTCCTTCGGCATGCAGGAAGAGCTCGCGCGATTGAAGGAAACGACAGACAACAGTCTGCCTCCCCTGAGTAGGCCAAGCTCACCTGATCTCTCCTTCGACTCATCTGTGCACACAAAGAAGGTGCAGGTCCATCCGACAGATCCTGCCAAAACGGCCCTCATCGCCAACAACTTGAGTCCCGCATAGGAACTCGCGCTCGTCGAATTCCTCCGTGAGCACTGGGAAATTTTTGCCTGGATCCCTGCGAACATGCCAGGAGTTCCCAGGGAATTCGCCGAGCATGCACTCAACGTCAACCCCGACGCAAGGCCAGTCAAGCAAACAATCAGGCGACTGTCTAAGCCACGAGCGCAGGCAGTCGGAATGGAGATCAACAGACTCCTCGAGGCCAAATTCATACGCGAGATCAAGGAAAGCACTTGGCTCGCCAATACGGTGCTGGTACCAAAAAAGGACACGGACATCCTACGGAGGAAGACCAAATTCGAATGAAGGAGGAAGACCAGGAGAAGACCGCGTTTACAACGCCCTTCGGTGTGTTCTGCTACAACACAAAGCCCTTCGGGCTAAAAAACGCGGGACCCACCTACCAGCGGTGTATGCAGGCTTGCCTCAAGGAGCAATTGGGTCGCAACATCCAAGTCTGTGTCGACGACATAGTAATCAAAACCAAGGAGGAAGCCTCTCTAATCGACAACTTGCGCGAAACATTCGCCAATCTCGATCGTTACCGGATTAAGCTCAATCCGGACAAATGCGCCTTCGGCGTACCATCTGGGCAGCTACTTGGGTATCTCATCTCTGCGAGAGGGATTGAGGCAAACCCAAAAAAGATAAAGGCCATACTGGCAATGGAAAAGCCAAAGAACATAAGAGGCGTCCAGCAACTAGCCGGACGAATCGCGGCCCTCAGTCGATTTATCAGTCGAATGGGAGAAAAGACACTGCCCTTCCATCAGCTCCTCCGCAAAGCTGACAAATTCAAGTGGACCAAGGAAGCGCATGAAGCATTCGAAGATCTCAAGCGCCTGTTATCCACCTCGCCAGTACTGGTGACTCCACGAGAAAGGGAGCCACTACTGATGTACATCTCCGCTACCAACCAAGTGGTTCGTACAGTGCTCGTCATCGAGCGGGCCGAGGAAAACAAGGTCCATGTCGTACAACGCCCGGTATACTACCTCAGCGAGGTCCCCACGCCAACAAAACAGCGGTACCCGCACTACCAGAAGCTGGCGTACGGCGTCTTCATGACCGCCCGACGACTGTGCCATTACTTCCAGGAACACCCAATCGTGGTAGTCAGCGACGCCCCATTGGGACATATCCTCAATAACCCCGACGTCACGGGACGAGTCGCGCTTTGGGGAATCGAACTGTCTCCATGAGACATCACATACGAAAAGCGCGACGCAATCAAGTCGCAAGTTCTCCCTGACTTCCTCGTGCATTGGATGGAAAACCAACTCCCGGACAAGCCAGATATGTCCTACCTCTGGACAATGCACTTCGATGGATCCAAGCGGAAAGACGGAGTAGGAGCAGGTGTCATACTGACATCACCTCAAGGGGACAAGCTGAAATACATCCTGCTAATGCAGTTCACAGCCTCAAACAACGAGGCTGAATACGAGGCCCTGTTGCACGGGATGAGGATGGCAAAAGCCTGCGGCTCAAAGAGGCTCATCATATATGGCAACTCCAAGCTGGTCGTCAACCAAACAATGCACGAGTGCGACGCACTCAATGACAACATGATCGCATACCGCGACCTCTACGATACACTCGAGGGAGACTTCGATGGTTGCGAGTTGCGACATGTAGGTCGCGAAAGCAACGAGGAGGCAGACGCACTCGCCAACATAGGCTCTACCTGGGGTATTTCTCGAGCGCATCTGCGAACGCTCCATCAAGCCAAAGGCCGCAGAGAAGAAAACAAGCACAGCAACAGACTCAGGGGCTACGCCACCCAATGAGCCAATGGCACTTGATAACTTGGAGCCAGACACAGGACTCGAAGGGCCAATGAGCGTCATGATGATCGAACAATCCTGGACGCAGCCGTACATTACATATCTCCTCAGCAAGTGCCTAACGGACGACCTGACAGATGCACGGCACATCGCGAGACGCTCCAAGGCATTCGCCGTTATCAACGGCGAACTGTATAAACACAACATCACAGGCGTGTTACAACGATGTGTCTCCCTGGCCGATGGAAGAGCAGTCCTCCTCGACATACATGAGGGGACTTGCGGACACCACGCCGGCAGTCGCGCCCTCGTTGCCAAAGCTCTATGAGCTGGATTTTACTGGCCCACGGCCATGCGCGACGCCAAGGACATAGTCCAAAAGTGCAAGGCTTGTCAGCGATTCGCGGACAAACCACACGCACCAGGCGCAGAACTACGGCCTATTCCATTGGCCTGGCCCTTCGCACAATGGGGGCTCGACATGGTAGACAAGCTCCCAAGGTCCTCGCAAGGAGGCTACGTCTACCTTTTGGTTGCAGTCGACAAATTCACCAAGTGGATTGAAGCCATGCCAGTGACCAAGCAATCAGGTCACAGCGCGGTCAAGTTCTTCGAGTCCATGGTCTACCGCTTCGGCGTGCCGCACAGCATCATCACTGACAACGGGATGATCTTCACATCCAAAGAGTTCCAAGAATTCTGCGGAAACCTGGGGATCAACATCAGTTATGCCTCAGTCGCGCATCCACAGACCAACGGTTAGGTGGAAAAAGCAAACGGGCTCGTCTGCAGCGGCATCAAGAAGCGACTCCTTCGACCACTCGAACAAGCCGCGGGTTGCTGTCTAGATGAGCTCCAATCCGTACTCTGGAGCCTACGTACAACTTCAAACAGCGCCACAGGCTACACGCCATTCTTTACGGTGCACGAAGCAGAAGCAGTACTACCCGCCAAAGTAAGGTACAAGGCGTCGCGCATAGTCGTTTACAGCGAACAAGAGTCATCTCTTGCACTCGAAGACTCCGTAGACCTCCTCGACGAGGCAAGAAAAATCTCCGCAGAAAGATCCATGATCTACCAGCAGAACCTGCGCAACTACCATAGTAGAAGGCTTCGCCCCAGATCCTTCGTCGAAGGTGACCTGGTCCTGCGACTGAAGCAGCAGGGGCATCTCAAGCTCGAGTCCCCCTGGGAAGGACCATATTTGATTACAGAAGTAATCCCAGGTGGAGCCTATCGCCTTCAAGACTTAGAGACAGGAGTCGCATACTCCAACCCTTGGAACGTCGCACAACTGCGACGCTTCTACCCCTAGCTGTTTTTACTTTTACATCGCAAATAAGGCTACCCAGCCAAGGCTACTTAGCCACACATTATACCTCGTACTGTTCTCCAAATAAATAAAAGCTAAGTGCCCTAAAACTCTGTGTTTTCTTTTCGCTTCTGTTAATTTTATACTCGGGGGCTGTGCCACCCTACATACATCTGTTCTTCGAACCAAATAAACGCGATATCCTGAGTAGCTGGCACATCAATCAAACCCCTTAATGAAAACCCAACCTAGCTGCAACGCACCTGGCAGGTTGACAAAAGGATGGCCAGGCTAATGAAAAGGACTCGCATAGTGCAACGCACCTCACGCTAACAAAGTTGTTTATACATGTTTGACAATAAATTATCTAGAATATATATATGAACTTTATAGCACAATTACACTTATATGCAGGACGCAAATCTGGTTACTGCTGCAACAGAAGAACATTGGTTTGTTCCTTAAAGAAGTCGACAATCTCCTCCGCTGGGCGGTCCACCGCTTGATAGTGCGGCACCATATTCCAAGCAGATCTGGCTGGCGGCGCTGGCAGACTGGAAGCTACGGCGGCGACATCCACGTCAGGCCTGTGCAATCGCACCATCGAGAGGGCAGCCTTGGCACCAACCACCAACTGCTGCCTCACGCACTCGCGAACCGCGGACATATCTTGAAATTTCGCCTGGAGAGCCAACAGGCTTGATGGAGTGTCATCCAATGGGAACATCGCCCGATAGATATTCTTCAAACATGACTGCGACTTCTTTAGGAAGAGCAGCACTCGCGAAGCGCGATCCTGCAGGGTCGCCAATGCAGTCGCATGATCATGATCCACCCAGAAGTATCCACTCTCTTGAAGTTACTCCTGGGTGAGACCATGAAGGCGGATGGCAATCCTATCCCTCTTCTCCTGCAGATGGCGTGCGCTAACAACTACACGAAGCAGCACCAACAGCATGAGTACAACGTACCACTACGACTAACTACAAAGAAAAAGATGAGGACGAGCAAACTAACACTTAAACTGGTCGCCCAGCTGCATCACCTCGCCAAGCAGATATTGCTCGCGGGCGGCGGCTTTTTCCGCCTTTGACTTCCACACATCTGCGTTACCGCGGATCAGGGGCAACTCATGCTCCAGCTGCTTCACGCGGTCACAAAGTCGCGACAGCAAAGACAGCTCCTCTACCCTGGAGCGCGGCGGTGCCACTGTCTCATCAAGAGATGGTGAGTCCTGGGTTCCCCCTACGGGACCGCTCGATGGGCCCTACCACAAGTCAAGACAGAAGCAAATAAGGTGACCAAATTAACACAAAGGCAAGGGGAACATGTGCATTCAGGATAAGCATAAATATTCACAAGCACACTCGCCAGCAGGCATGTTCTTAGACCAAAAGGACAATTCATCATCTATTACAAAAGCTAACTACGTAGCAGCTGGCTTCTTCGACTTCGACGCCTTCGGGGGCTTCATCAAGTCCGTGGCAGTATCAGAAGCCACTGACTTTCCACCTGCCCCTGAGGCCGAAGCTTTCGCCGCCTTCTTAGCACGCTGGAGCTCCTCCGAATACTTGGCAACGGTATTAATCAAGGAATGGCCATATTTGGCACAGACAGTCGCAAAGGGAGCGAAGACTACCTGCTGACCATCCGCGCCAACAAGCATCGTCTTCGACACCGCAGAGGGATCTATCTCGACTCCGTGGGCTTGCACCATGGCGAGTGACATCGTCGCACCAGCCGCCCGGAGGGAGTTCTTGTAAGTAGCAGGCACGCCCCTGGCGAGTTACTCCACCAGCTCGTCCATATTATCGACCTGCTCCGCCTTTGGCATCAATTCCTCTCGGAGGCGACTAAGGGCGACCTTGGCCTTGGACAATGTATCCTGGACGGCGGTGCTTCGGTCCTCGACCACGGATACCGCGCCGGCCAGAGCGTCATCACGACGAAGGGCCTGCGGGTCAAAACTCAAGTCGCCAGCATCTACACCAAAATACATGGATCAAATTTCTAGTGCCACCGGCAAAACTCTAGAGGCATAGAGGAGCATCAATAAAATATCCACCAGTAAAGGTACCTGAGAGGGCCTTGGCGACTAAGAACAGTTGCTCCTTGAACAACTTTTCCCTGGCCGCAAAGGAGGCGCGCAGATCCTCTTCGCGCTTCTGGGCATCATCACGAGCCGCGATTGCCTCATTGCGCCCCTTCACAGCTGCGGCCGATGTCTTCTCCAATGTTGCGACGTTACGCAGTAAAGCGTTATGCTCAGCTACATGGCAGTCAATAATTGGCTATCAGTCGAATATACCAAAACAGAGAGAAGAGGAAAAGAATAAGCGTGGAAGCACTCACTTTTGACCACGCGGTGACGCGTCTCCAGCATCGCATGCTGGCGACCCATCGCCATATCCTGCTTCGCCACTTGCGCGGCTTCGTTTACAAGGGGCTGTTGCACAAATCAAGGAATCAGAGAGGGCAGCAGAAGGCGTTGACTGTCACACTAAAAAAGAAGGAAAGATGTACTTACATGGTCCTCTAGCGACTCTGAGGAAGTTTGCTGAACCGTCATCCGAGCAACTATTCGATGCTCCCCTACGTGAGGAGATCTCGAAGAATTGTGCCCGGAGTGGGCCGCCGTCGGAGGAGAAGGAGCGCGCTCGACCTCTACCTTGGCCCTTGAGGTCGCGACTCCCGATTCCTTCAAAAACTCGATGTCGCCAGAAGACGACGACGCCTCTTGACTGCAAGACCAAATCCGCATTGAGAAAAGGGCAAAGTCCAGGGCAAAGCCACCAAGAAGAAAACAGAAAAGAATGAATGAACTCGCAAACTTACCAGTCAAACTTGTCAAGATCAAACGTGGCATCCGCCGACTCCAACGAAGACTCTTTGGGCAATCGCATCTTCTTGCGGGAAGACGGTGCCACAGCCCTCACAGGAACAGCTGGAATTGGCAACTCCACGCCAACAGCCGTGCCTTCTGGAGTCGAAGGAGTCGACGCGTCGGAATCCTTGCTGCGCGAACACTTGTGAGTATCTGGGCTCTCGGACTCGGGGGCTTCCTCTTCCACATCAGAAGGGACAGTCGACTCAGACTCGTCCCCTTCCAAAGCTTCGCGAGGAATAATACCCTCAGGGAGAGGAGGCATACAAGGCGACACCGCCCAATCCTGCATACAAACAGCAAAGATGAGCAAAAGGAGCAAGTAAGCAACATAAAATCAATCGCGAAAATAAGCTACTACGTAGCACAACTATACCTCAGGAGGAGGATTCGAAGCATCGAAAGGAGGAACGACTGGCTCATTCGGAAGCACATCCTTGAAGGTGTACTTCGTGACCAATCGCACCCTCTTATCTACCTCACTCGCGGACATGCCATCGGCAGACACGCGAGTGGCATCATCAGCACCACCCCATTGAAACATGGAATGGACTCTAGCCTGGAGAGGCTGGACGCGACGACGCAGCCAAGTCCTGACAAGAGCGCAGCCTCCCTCTTCTGCGCCTATGCGACTCTCGAGGTCGCAGACGCGTTGATATAACACGTCTGTCTCCGCGAGTTCAGAAGGCAAAATCACGTTCTTCCAAGAACGCATCTTCTTGCAGGGAATCGCGGGATCGAAAGGCGCGAGTCCAAAAGGCTCGTCCTTGGCCTTCTGGCCGTGAACATAAAACCATCTGTCCCTCCATCCCTGGACGGACTTGGCGAGCTTGATGTCGAAGTAGGTGGCGGATAGGTCGACATGGATTCCACAACCACCTACGTCGTAAACTAGAGAGCCAGATGCGGACTGACGCTTCAGTTTAAATAAGCGCTTAAAAAGGCCAAAGTGTGGCTCGATTCCGAGCCAGCACTCGCAAAGAGTGATGAAGCAGGTGATGTGGAGAATTGAATTTGGGGACAGCTGATGGAGCTGGAGCCCGTAGAAACAAAGGAGACCCCTAAGAAAGGGGTGGAGAGGCAAAGAAAGACCACGAATGACGAATGCAAGAAACATCACTCGAAAACCAGCGGGAGGCACAGGAACGGTCTCACTGCTAGGGACGCGCGCATCGGCGACTGCTGCGGAAATAACTCCGTCTTGGCGAAGAAGACGGAGATCCGAAGCCTTGATGATAGACGGACGCAATGCGCCATTGGTCACGCGGGTGCCCGCGACCTTCTTTTTCCCGCCGGTGGTGGCACTGGTGCCCGCAGCAGCAGGGACACCCTTCTTCTTCGTCGTGGTAACGGTGGTCGTGGATTCAGCGGCAGCGCCTCCTTTCTTCTTTCCCATTGCGCGGCGGCGATGAGAGCGCAGGAAATAACTTGGAAACGAGCAGAGGTGGTCCAGAGCTGAGGAGGAGATGAGCGCAGGAAAAGCAGATGAGAAGCAGCAATGGTGATGGCAGCGAGGAAGAAAAGGGCGCAGATGGAAAATTACCGCCGTAGCATCGCTACTTAACCCTTAGGAGATGCAATCCAACGACTCACAAAAACCCTACTGGACGCGTGGCACGCATCGCGCTCGACACGTGGAGAAGAGGAAGCGCGAACCGTCCCTCCACTACTCCCATTACGCGCGGAAATCGAGGAGGCACAGTTAATAATAAGATTACGCACGCGCAGTCAAATCAAAGTCAGAAAGTGGGACCCATCACTCGTCAAATCCCGTCAAAACCGCTCACGCGGGCAACTAAGGTCATGCAAGCGTCAGCACTGACGTCATCAACAGCTACACAACGGAAAACTTCAACTACTTTAGTCCTTGCTGGAGTCTTCGACTCCACCAAGCACTCGGGGGCTACTCCCATAAGGAGCGCTGGTCGCGCACCCTATGATTTTCTTTTCTTATTGCAGGGATATAGACAATCACAATCAAACCCAACCATTCGACTATGGATGTGGGTTACTCCCATAGGGAGCGCCGGAAACAATTTCGACTGAAACAAGCAAGCAAAAGACGACAGCAGTCGCAACCCAAGTTTTCGACTGAAACAAACAAACAAAGATGATAGCAGTCGCAAAATTTCTTTAGTCCCTGCCTGAGTCTTCGACTCAACCAGGCACTCGGGGGCTACTCCCATAGGGAGCGCTGGTCGCGCACCCTATGATTATTTGCACGAAAGCTGTGCGTTGATTACATCCGCACTCGCAGATCATGGCGACACCGCCTCATAATTTTCCCTACAAAGAGACTACGTCTCCTGGGTCGCCCGAATCATCTCCGCGATGATAAAATTCGGATGCCGCGCTTGCAGCGTGAAGGTAAGACCTAAATAAAGGCCTGACAACGCATTTAACTACGCACTACCAGAAATATATCCGTGCCTGCAGGCACGATGAACATGCCTTGACGGACGCGTCAAGTGCTCACACCCATATAACTGGAATTCGACTCCTGTAAGACCTCCGCGGCCTGAGTCGAATTACGCCAGCACTTTTCCGGATTCGAGTCCGGGGACTCGAGTTCGAGTAGATTGCGTTGTTTCACCCTAAGGTGGTTAACTGATACCGATACTTCGGCTATAACAGGCACGTATATCAACAATCCCTATAACATAAATGAAAGCAGTCAAAAATATACTCACTCAAGCACTCGAAGAATTCAAAAAAGTACCCAGTCGAATCTGCGATTCCACTGGATACTCGGGGGATACTGACATGGGTATACCCTACAGGTACTCGAGCTTGGTATATACGGTCTTTATACGTACAGGCCCACGGTGTCGCCAAGGCCCAGATGAAAGGACTCGAGTAACCTGCGGACTCTCGATTGCTTGAAGGGCAAGAAGAAGCTAAAGATAGAAAGTTTGAAAGGGAAAACCCTAACTTGTAACCGACTCGACCTGCTACCCGAGACCCAGCCTATCTATATAAAGACTAGTAGGGAGCGGCGAGGAGAACACACGCAACCCTAGTTTCCACAACTCTCGCCAGATTGCATCTGTGCACCATTGTAACTTTCGACTCCTTCGATAATTCCACGAGCAGACAAGCAGGAGTAGGGACCTCTACGAGGCCTGAACCTGGGTAAATCCTTTGTCTCCTGTGTGCTTGTTTGCTAGCCGATAGATGTCTCCAGCACCCCCTCCTTCTCCAAAATCCAAGTCCATAATAATGGGCATTGATGAGTTAAACCCTCGTCACTACCTAAATGCCCTGTTTTTGCTACATGTAGCAAAAAAGTTGTGCTACAATAGCGTAAAGTTTTTGCTACCATAGTTTTGCTACAATAGCGTAAAGTTTTTGCTACACGGTCTCCGGTGAGGTCTACCGGCGAGAGCCTCCGGCGAGTCTCCGGCGAGGTCGAATATGCTACACTAGCACAACTTTTTTGCTACAAGGTCGCCGGCGACGTCTCCGGTGAAATCTCCGGCGAGGCCCAGTCTGTTTTTCTATTTTTTAGACCGAACCGTTTTTTGCTACATGTAGCAAAAAGAACGACCTCGCCGGAGACATCACCATTGGCTGCCGTAGCAAAACCTACTTTGCCGAGGATTTTCGTCGTAAATGTCGTAGCAAATACTTTGTGATGTTCTAGCAAAAACATAAAAGAGAAATAGCAAAAACTTGCTACTATTGTAGCATCACCCTGTAGCAAAAAATCAAAACGCATCCATTGGTCGATAGCATTACGACCCTTCATCTGTAGCAACGATGACCACTTCTAGTAGCATCGCCGTCCTGCCTGTGTAGCACCGTGTCGTGGCTCCACTGCAAAACACCGTCTACCACGCAACAGCCATGGCTTCTAGGCTATGGTGACGCGGTTGTGCTTGCCGGGTGGAGGTCGGTGGCGGCTTTCCGGTGAGCTTTAGAGGAGGGCAGCGACCTCCAACGAGATTTAGGGGAGGGCGGCGGCACGCTCTGGCCGACAAGAAGGGAGATGGCGACTCTGGCAAGGTCTTCTTGACGGGACATGCGCGGGGGCGGTAGTCAATTCATGGCGGCGCGAGCGGCGACGGGCCGGCCAGGGAGAGGCGCGGCCAGGCAGCATCGGCGGCGGGCATAGCAGCGCCAGCGGTGGCGGCGGGCGGAGGAGAGGAGAGGGACGGCGACGGTGGCGGATGGGGGAGGGGCGACGGCGATGGAGGAGGGGAGGGACGGCGGCGGCTGGAACGGTGGCTGCGGCGGTACGGGCTGGGCGGAGGCGGCGGCGTCGCGTCGTACTGCAGGAGCGATTGCGAGTTGCCAGGAAAGCGATAAGGTTAAGGCCATGCGGTATGTGAAGTGTCAGTGGGCCGCCTCGCCTCATGGAATGACCCGGGGATCAAAACAAGCGATCCCCCGGATGATTGCTATCATTTTCCCGTTGTTAATTCGGGAAGGTGACCGGGTACACGGGCTGCATGTTCGGGTAGAAGAGCCCAAAGTTCCTCTCGGTCGCATCCCCGGGCTTGGTGTTCTCGTTGAACATGGCGAAGACGTACGTCTCGATCGGCCCCGGCCGCCTAGGCGTCCCTTCCCGGACGTTGTCGATCAACCCCTGATTGTACCTCCTGGCGTTGTCCACGGTCGACGCGAACCCGCCGGCCGACGGCCACCCGCTCTCTGACACGACCACCCTCACGCCGGGCGCGCCGGCCTTGTCCAGCGCGGCGTAGGCGTTGACGTTCCGTAAGGCCGGGTAGAGGACGTGCCTGGCGTCGGACGGGGAGACCTCGTTGCCGACGACGACGTAGCGGATGAGGATGTCCGGGTAGTAGGCCTGGACGTTGGTCCGGACCCAGGAGGCCGCGAAGGAGGGGTCGGTGGCGAGGCGGCGGACCTCGTCGATGCCGCCGACGTCGAGGGCGAGGGCGATGCCGCTGTCCCGGAGCGCGGCGAGGGCGTCCGGGTCCGGGTTGTAGATGCGCATGGCGTGGATGTTGCGGGACTTGAAGAGACGCACGACGTCGGCTCGCGACGGGAGGTTGTCGCCGACCATGCCGTAGCAGACGCCGTGCACGGCTGCATGTATGCCGGAGCAAGCTCGATCAATAAGAAGCGCGACTCAAAATTAGTTCTGAAGAAAAATGCTGATCTGGAGAAAGACAGCACAGTAAAAGAAGGGAAGAGAACTGTATACCTCCCATTTTGCTCACATATTTCAGTTCGATCCTCTGTCTCTCTTCTCGCTCAGGTTTTTGGTAGATGATGGTGGTATTCCAATTGCGATAGATTGGACGTAGCCAAGCAGTACTAATAGTAGACGGCTCTGCAGTTCATCAGCAGTACACCAGTAGTAGCAGAGTATTGTGAATTAATTAGTGAGGCACATTTCGTCATTTCGTCTTCCTAGAGTAATTAAGCGTTGATTTGTCACGGTCATCGGCATTAGTTTTCCACTGATCTAGAGCCCAACTGTCCTATCGACCCCTCGTGACTGCGTCCTGATCGGGGGCGCCCAACCCTCTTATGGTTGGTGGGCCCCTGTCGACGTCGCTATATAAAGAGATGGGGGCCGGCCGCACACGGTACGAGGTTCACCCGTGCGCCGCCAACCCCACCGACACTTCCTACCGATCTAGGGTTAGCCGACGCTCGACGGGAAGCACCGCCACCGCAGCTACCGCTTAGTCCCTATAGCTACGCTCTAGCCGTCGACCAAGATGGCCAACGGGTCATCGAGTTCGTCCACCGGAGAAGGTACCCATCTCCCTCTCTCTCTCTGTAAGATCCAAACCCTAGCCATGCCTCTACCGAATCGGTCTAGATCTCTGTAGATCCTAACAATGGTATCAGAGCCATGTGCTCCGTAGATCTTTCGGTAGAAAGGCAAAGAAAGAAAACCCTAACCTGAAAAGGGCAAAGTGCGCCGCCCATCCGGGCCGCGCCGTCCCACTCGATCCCTATGCGCATCGGCAAGCCGAGGCATAGGGAAGAAGGACCAACCCCATCTGGGGAAAAGTAAAGAAATCCCCGTTCCCACAGACAAAAGCCCCTAGATTTTCCCCGTTTTACCATAAATCCGAAAAGAATAGCAATAAAGAAATCCCCATTTCCCATCCCAAATCGAACAGAAAAGAATCAAAGAAAAAGAGTCAAATAGTCACCGGTCGCCGCCATGCGCTGGCATAGGGCACCACCGCTGGCCACTTGACGATGGCGCTCCCACCCGCGGGTGGAGGCGCTCGTCAGCAAGGAGCTAGGGAGGCGCCGCCGTCTTCTCGCCATCTCTCTGCCTCACCGCCGTGGTACTGTGGGGTTTTGGGGGTGGAGCGGGACAGAGGAAAGGGGGAGGGGCTCGTCGCCGGTGTGCCGTCGGGAGGCGCTGCCTCCTCACCATCCCGCGAGCGGGGCCTCTATGAGAGAGCCACCGCCGCTTCGCTACCTGAGAGAGAAAGAGGTGGGGGGAGTGACTAGGGTTGGAGACGGGGCGGCTGGCTCGGCTGGTTTTGTTCCAGCGACCAGCGCGCTCGTCCGTCCGATGGGATCCGGTGGATCGGACGGCCAGGGAGCAGAGCGCGGGGGTGGCACCGGGCCGTGGGCCTCTACCGGGCTGCGATGAAGCACGCGTACAGCGGCTGCGTGCGGTAGGCCGTGGGCCGGTTGAACAGAAAGAAGGCCTTGGGCCGAAATTCCGCTGCAGAGACGGTTTTAGCTCTTTTTTTGTCCTTTAATTTTACAGAAGTTTTTAGACTATTTTAATTCAGTTTTTGATAGTTTTTTGCACAGTTTTTTCTATACAAAATTATCCAACGAAATTTTGTTTAGAAAATAGAAAAGTAACAGAAAAGTTTCTGTAAAATGTAAAGTTTAATGAATTTATTCCGCTGCAAATAGTTAAAGGGCTCTTTAAAAAATTTAATAAAGACAAAAGTGATATTAAATTTTTGAGAGCATGTTAAAGTTATATTCTGGTCATATTCATGTTATTTTTCTAACCAACGTTGTAAATAGCATGATTATGATTAGTGTCTAGTTTTAAAGTAATTAAAGTCATGTGCTTTTGATTCTATGTTCTGCCCAACGATGATGTAGAATTATCTGCATAAACATGTGTATGTCTTAATTTTGACCAACGTTGGATTAATACATACAATTGTTATTGTTCTCACTTCTTTGTGCTTCCAGGTGGATTCTACTTGATGAACTGCATCAAGGAAGTCCCCATACTGAGAGGTGACAATTCAGAAAGAAGGTGGACTTCGCGTTCATCTGCGCTGAGGTGGATTGGGTCCTTGAGACCAAGCCTCCCACCAAGCCGACAGAGCCCATCAGAGATGCTGCCGATGATGATGTTGCATGGGACAGAAAGAAAAGGGACTATGCTCCAGTAGAGCTGGCATACTCCATAGAAAACCAAAAGTGGCAGAACGCCAACAAGAAATGCATGGCATTTATAAAGAATACAGTTGAGCCAACAATTGTTGGTTCAATCATAGAGTATGCTTCCGTAGGGGAGTACATGGAAAAGATAAAGAGTCAGTTCACTGGCTCTTCAAAGATATATGCAACCCAGCTGCTCAGCAGCTGGTGACAGAAAAGTATACAGGAGGTGGACATGGCATCAGGGAGCACATCCTCCGGATGAGCAACATGGCTGCCAAATTGAAGGCCATGGAAGCTGATCTGGAGATAAAGCCTGCTCTCCTTGTCCACATGGTCATGATGTCACTACCTCAACAGTTTGAGAACTTTGTTGTCAATTATAATATGGCCCCTGAAAAATGGGACATAGAAAAGACCATCCCCATGTGCGCTCAAGAAGAGGAGAGGCTCGAAACCCAGAATGGTGGTTCATTGAACCTAGTGAAGGACAACAAGAAAAGGACCTTCACTCATAGCAACCATGGCTCTCCTTCTAAGCCACACGGTAAAGCTCCCATGCACTATCAGCATCAGCACAGGCCTACTCACCCAGTGAACAAATACGCTTGTCTTCACTGCGGTAAGAAAGGGCACTACAAGAAAGATTGCTCCGTTTTTCTAAAGGAGCTAATGGCAAGAAAAGATAACAATATAGTTTCATTTTTAAATGAATCCTTGTATACACAGTTTTCAAAATCTACTTGGTGGATTGACTCAGGGGCAACTGTTCATGTTGCAAATTCTTTACAGGGATTCCATTCGACGAGGACTATGAAAAGAAACGAAGGATGCGTTGAAGTCGCAAATGGAGTCCAAGCGGATGTTGAGGCCGTTGGTAACATCTCTTTGGAGCTTGCCGATGGATCAATGATCTTGCTTACAGATGTTCTTTATGTTCCTTCTTTGCATAGAAACTTAATAAGTGTATCGCGTTTGGAAAAAGTTAATTATCAGTGTCATTTTGGACATGGCTAGTGTGCCATTTATTGTAATAAAGATTGTGTGGGTATTGCTTTCCTCCACAATGAGCTTTATTTATTATCCACTCTCGAGAAAGTTAATTCTGTGTGTAAAGTGAAAGAGAAAGTTTCCTCGTCGGATAAAGAACCAAAGAAAAGAAAGAGAACTCAAGACTCATCGAAATTATGGCCCTGTCGTTTAGGCCATATTTCGAGGGGGAGAATAGAAAGACTAGTTAAAAACGATATTCTTCCTCCGCTAGAGTTCTCCGACATAGAGCAATGCATCGATTGTGTTAAAGGAAAGTATGTAAAGCAAATCAAAAAGGGTGCAAATCGAAGCGCCGAAACACTAGAAATTATTCACACCGACATATGTGGACCGTTTCTTGTGAAAAGTGTGGATGGTTATGACTCGTTCATAACATTCACAGATGATTACTCCCGTTATGGTTATATTTATCCAATTAAAGAAAGATCGGAAGCGCTGGATAAATTTAAGATATTCAAAGCTGAAGTTGAGAACCAACATAGTAAAACAATAAAGATACTAGGGTCTGACCGTGGAGGGGAGTACTATGGTCGACACACCCCATATGGCCAAGTCCCTAGACCTTTTGCAAGGTTCTTAGAGGAGACTGGCATAGTGGCCCAGTATTCGATGTCGGGCGAGCCTCAGCAAAATGGAGTAGCTGAAAGGCGTAACCGTACCCTTATGGATATGGTTCGTAGCATGATGAGTTACTCCACCTTGCCATTGGGATTGTGGATGGAGGCGTTAAAAACCGCCATTCATATTCTCAATAGAGTACCAAGCAAGTCGGTGCCCAAAACACCATATGAGTTATGGACAGGGAGAGTCCCCTCACTGCAACACCTAAGGGTGTGGGGGAGCCCAGCTGAGGCCAAAGTATTTAATCCGAATATTGCAAAGCTTGACCCTAAAACAGTCAGTTGCCATTTCATTGGCTATCCTGAAAAGTCAAAAGGTTTTCGTTTCTACTATCTAGATAGATACACAAAGTTTGTAGAAACGAGACATGATGTCTTCTTAGAGGACGAAATGATGAGGGGGAGCATGGTAGCTCGGAAATTTGATCTTGAGGAGAAGAGGGTGCATGCACCTAATCCAATGACTCAGGAGCCATTCTTCTCACTACCTGTTGTTCCTGCATCGACAACCCCTGAGGTTGTGGTGCAAGCACCTGTTGCAACTCCACCCATGACAACAGTGAGTGAGGATCCGGAACCTGTCCGTAAGGAGCCGACTGAACCCACTGTTGAGCGTGAAAGGGAGCAGCTGCAGCCACCTCAACAAGATGTGCCAACCAATGAGGCACCTAGAAGGGCACGAAATGTGCCAACAGATGAGGCCCCTATAAGGTCTCAAAGAGTTAAAAGATCAGTGATTTCTACCGATTATAAAGTCTATAACACAGAAAGAGTTCAAATGGAGAATGATCCCACTTCATTTGAAGAAGCCATGAGTAGCCCTCACTCATCCAAGTGGTTAGAGGCCATGGAAGATGAGATGAGGTCAATGAGTTCCAATGAAGTTTGGGACTTAGAGGAAATTCCCAAAGGAGCCAAAACAGTAGGCTGTAAATGGGTCTACAAAATTAAATGTGACTCTAGAGGGAATGTGGAGAAGGACAAAGCACGGCTTGTGGCAAAAGGATTTACACAAAGAGAAGGAGTAGATTACAATGAGACTTTTTCTCCAGTCTCATGTAAGGATTCCTTCAGAATCATAATGGCACTACTTGCACATTTTGATTTAGAGCTGCATCAAATGGATGTAAAGACGGCATTTCTAAACAGGGATTTAGAAGAAAGAGTCTACATGAAACAACCTAAGGGTTTTGTCATGGAAGGCAAGGAAAACATGGGATGCCGCCTAAATAAATCCATTTATGGATTAAAGCAAGCTTCGCGACAGTGGTATCTAAAATTTAATGAGACCATTAAGAAATTTGGGTTTAAAGAGAATGTTGAGGACAACTGTATTTACACAATGTTTAAAAGTGGGAGATATATTTTCCTAATTCTGTATGTGGATGATATCTTGCTTGCTAGCAGCGATGTCGGTCTACTACTAGAAAGAAAGAAGTTCTTGTCCTCAAACTTTGACATGAAAAATCTTGGTGAAGCTTCATATGTTTTGGGCATAGAAATTCACCGAGATAGATCAAATGGGGTTCTAGGACTGTCACAGAAGGCATACCTAGAGAAGATTCTAAAGAAATACAGTATGCATGCGTGCAATACCACACCTGCTCCAATAGTCAAGGGCAACAGTTTTGGGAAATTTCAATGTCCCAAAAGTCAATATGAGATCGATCAAATGAAAGCAGTACCATATGCTTCGGCCGTTGGAAGCTTGCACAAGTGTGCACTCGCCCTGACTTAGCTTTTATCACCGGGGTACTCGGTAGATATCAAGAGAATCCAGGCATAGAGCACTGGAAGATGGTAAAGAAAGCTTTGCGTTATGCGCAAGGCACAAAAGACTTCATGCTAACATATAGAAGGTCTGATTCCTTAGAAATAAGAGGGTATTTAGACGCTGATTTTGCGGGAGACAGAGGAGATCGAAAGTCCACGACAAGATACGTCTTCACTCTCGCAGGAGGGGCTCTTTCATGGAGAAGCTCCAAACAGTCAATAGTTGCATCATCCATGATGTATGTAGAATTTATAGCTTGCTATGAGGGAACGGGGCAGGCAATATGGTTAAAGAAATTTATACTCGACGTGAGAGTGGTAGATTGCATTGACAAGCCACTAAAGATGTACTGTGACAACGAGCCCACAGTATTTTATGCTCACAACAACAAGTCGAGTAATGCTTCCAAACCAACAGAGATAAAGTATTATGTTGTGAAAGATAAGATCCAGGATCGTACTATAAGACTCGAGCATATAAGGACAAATGATATGCTTGCGGATCCGCTAACGAAAGGCTTACCACCCAATGTGTTCAAGGAGCACTTAGTCGGCATGGGTTTAAGGAAAAGCCTATGATTCCTGGATCATAAGAGGCCCAAAAGAAACAGAATTTGTTTCAAAACAAGAGGTGCATTGTAGCTATCTGATTCTATCGGCAATTGAGCTGTGACGATGAAACATGCTCTATGTACCGAACTGTGATGAAACGAGTAAAGTGTAAAGTATAAAGCAAAGTTGAGATCAAGGGGGAGACTGTTAGATTGATCTCTCGATAGGGCCCAACGGTCCTATCGACCCCTCGTGACTGCGCCCTGATCGGGGGCGCCCAACCCTCTTATGGTTGGTGGGCCCCTGTCGACGTCGCTATATAAAGAGGTGGGGGGCCGGCCGCACACGGTACGAGGTTCACCCGTGCGCCGCCAACCCTACCGACACTCCCTACCGATCTAGGGTTAGCCGACGCTCGACGAGAAGCACCGCTGCCGCAGCTACCGCTTAGTCCCTATAGCTACGCTCTCGCCGTCGACCAAGATGGCCAACGGGTCATCGAGTTCGTCCACCAGAGAAGGTACCCATCTCCCTCTCTCTCTCTCTCTCCCTCTCTATAAGATCCAAACCCTAGCCATGCCTCTACCGAATCGGTCTAGATCTCTGTAGATCCTAACACTCCTCGCCATGGATGGCATTTGCATAGCTGCTTTATGCCTTTGACAATGGGAGTCTCTTAGCGTTGTATTCTAGGCAAAATGGTGATGTGGCATGTCATTTAAGGAAGAAAGAGAGGATTGTTATATTTAGCTAATATACACTCTTTGCACACTACTATAAGCAAAAATTAGTTGATAGACCAATTATATGCATGCATGAGACCAAAATCATTAAATTAAGATACAATCCCTAAGAAACAATGCATTGGAGAGGTTGTATCTTAAATATTTATATCACCTATAAAAACGTGTTAAGATACACTCTATTGTGAAAGGCTTTAGAGATTCGCTTCTACGGTTTTACCTCTTCTACATGGATGGACGGGGAGCTTGTCGCCAAGTACACGATGGGCCCTGCTTTTTCAACCGGGGTGAAGTTACATTCTGCTCTGGACTTGGATTTCACAGAGGAGATTTAGTCTGGGGGACTGAATTTGCAGGATGATCGGCATGTCATTGATTGTATAGGGTAGATGATCATATTGGTAATTTCCCGTCAAGATCGCTTTTTTTTCACGACTGATTGCTCAACCAGATTACAACCAATGCCCAACACACACAAATATAAACTATGAGCACAACTAGCCACCGAAAGTGAACCGGGTCAAACCGGAAGTGCAAACTGGAAGGCAAGAAAATCCTAAGTAGAACTACAGTACCAGTGAGGAAGAGTAAAACACCTTGGACGCCGGAGCAATATCGTCCTGACTTCTGTCTTTGTCGCCGGAGGGAAGCATGTCCGCCTATCCCTAGACATATAAAAGACACCATCGTCAGTGGACCAGAGCTCACCCTTGAGCTCGAGCCTATGCACCAATAGACGTTGCACCCTGCCAACACACATACTCCACCATCACAAACAACGTCTCCATGAAGCTTCGCCGACACCGCCAACTCACCACCACCGACAGAGAGACACGCCATGGGCTCCAAGACGGAGCCTTCAGGAAGGATGTGGCACCAAAAATTTATGCCGCCGCCCGATCCAAGGGGGTAATGGTTTTTCACCCGGAGGAACAACAGCGATAGCGAGGAATCCATGACGGCGTCTTCAGGATGAAAAACGGCGCCCACATGTGTGTGCCTCCCGGCCCAGACACACCGGACAAGTTTTCACCCTGGTAAAAAGTCTGGATCCGAACCTGAGTGGTCAGCTGATGTTGAACCAATTATGATTTTACACGTTTCTACAAATTTTTATCTCTCAAATGATTTTTTTAAATTTTTTTGGATTTTGACAGAAACTGAAACTATGTAAATTATGATTCTGACAGAATGCGGTCCATGCAACAAAATCTCAAGGCAGATCCTTGCTCTGATTTAAAATGGCTAACATGCATGCCCGGTTCATCTCGCTCGTTCGTTACCGAAAAGATATTAATTGCCTTTTCAGTCATTTAGATTTGGTTGGCGCCTGGTGGTATGGGCCGGCCTAGTCGGTGTCTGTTTCTCCTTCTTTTGTGTTTTTTTGTTGTTGTTTTTACTGCATTGTATTCTTTATGATTTTATTTTTTAAAAATTATTTTATTTGAAAAAATCTGTTTCGAAATTGGTTTATACTAAAAAATCTTAAATTTGTAAACTGTTCAAATTCGAAATTTTATTTAGATTTCAAAATAAGTTTAAAGTTCAAAATTAAAAATAGTTCAAATTCGAAACTTGTTCAGTTTATTAAAAATATTGAAATTTTGAAAAAAATGCCCATGTTAAACAATGTTCAAAATTGAAAAATGTACAGATAATAATTTATTAAAATTTTCAAAAATGAGAATATTTTTAATTTTTTTTACTTTTTTAAAGATAATCATATTCTGAAAACGGAAAAAGAAAACCGAGAAAAAAGAGGAAACCGAAAAAAAATTACCTGTTTCCTGGGCCGCGGTCCAAATAAACCACAGCGTGTCGTTTGGGTTGTGCGCTGTCCAAATAAACCATCGTGAATGCATGTCCACTAGTCTGCTTTATTTTTTGACATGTTAAGCCAAGTATTTTATCTTTTTGACACGACACCGCTAGCTGCTGCTCTGCCGTAAGTAAAGTCACTAAATTGATTTGACATCTACTTCCTCCGTTTAGAAATATAAGACATTTTAATTTTGTGAATGAAATGTATTTACATGTCTTTTAGTGTATAAGTTCGTAAAGGTTCGAAATGAACCTATACCCTAAAAAGTATCTAGATACATTTATTTTACAAAGTTAAAATATTTTATATTTCTGAACGGAGGGAGCCTATTTCTCACCTGGCCAGGTATCCTCTACTAGTTGCTGTGCTACCTAAGTCTGATAAAAAAAAAGGTGTGAACGGACAAAAGAATCACGACTGCTCTATGGGAAGAGACAAGAGAAACACAACCGCTCCATGTTGACTGAAAATCACGACAACAATTCAACGAAAAATAAGTGTCGACGAAACAAATCACATGTACACAACGAAACAATAAATAAAGACATGATGAACAAAAATATACGCTGATGGAACAAAATCACAACGATGGTTCAGCAACAATTTATAGTGCTGAAAGAACAAATCGCATGTACAAAGGGAACAACAAATAAAAACACACATGACATAAAATTAAGCTGATGGAACAAATTACGAGTACGCACAGAACATAATTTAGCACCAAGAACCATGGAAAAAAACTAGTTACGAGGAAATAAAATATTGAACAAGAAGGGACAAAAGATTCTGATCACAGAACAAATTACGATATCACATGTAACGCAAATTTAGTGCCTGATAATCATGGAATAAAAAAATTTAGTTCACGGACAACAACAAAATTGGAAAAATAGGAACAAAACTTTACCGACCACGGAAATAATAACGAGCGCACATTGAACAAAAAATTACATCTTGAGAACTAAAAGAATGGATAGGGTGGAACAAAAACTTTATGGACCATGGAACAAATTACGAGTATACGCGAAGCACAAATTTAGCGCATGTGGATCATGGAACAGAACTCCAGTTCTAAGGCAAGAAAAAAAATGGAAAACAGTAACGTGGAACAAATTATGCGTGGAACAAAGTTTTACTTCTTGAGAACAAAAAAATGGATAAGGTGGAACAAAAACTTTATGGATAGGGTAATATACTACGAGTACACGCAGAACTCAAATTTAGCACTCGATGACCAAATCACATCTACATGAGGAACAAAACTATAGACTAACTAGAACCCCCCAAAAAAGTCAAAACAAGAAATAGGATAAGTTTAGCGCTCTTGAAGAATAAAACACAACTACCTAGGAAATAGGATTCGACTAATTGGAATATATGACGACTATATGCTCACTAAATCAATACAATTGATTAAAACATTAAACCTACATGAAAAAATATTAATCCAGATGGAACAAAAAAATAACACTCATGGAACTCGTGCGAGTAGAAAACATTAAAAAATGAAGAAAACATGAAAAGGAAACAAAAAAGAAAAGGAGATAAAAAGAATGAGAAAATAAAACAGAAAAAATGTAAGAAAAAGAAAAAAGAAAAAAAAAAGTACTACATAAGAAGAAAACATACTACCAATTGGTTGGTGGAGGAAAACACACACAGTCCGTGTTGTAAGCTGTCATTGCGGTGAAGAAATCAACAATGTGAATCGGTGACGTGACGCCCTATGCCTGTCCACAGGGACAGAGCATCTCAGGTGTAGAAACTCTCGTGTAGGAACTAGGAAACGACAACGAATAGAAAGGCAAACCGAAGCAGTAAATGGGCCAGCCCAGGTCGAAAAATCTTTCAGCGAAACTGGCGTAGGTAACGCCCGAGCGCTAGGGAGTCGTTTCCGCCACGAGCGGTTCCTTGGTAGGCGAGATCAGAGCCATATGGGCTGGACCATGCCAAGCATTGGCAAAGTCCGCGAGAGTGCGACGTAGGAGAGAGTTAAGTTTATTTTGTCCCCTGAACTATCACGTTTGGGACAAATCCTCCCCAAACGTATTTTTTGGTATAATTGCTCCCCTAATCAAATTGAACCAGACACTTATGGTCCTAATCTTGGTTTCGGCACGGTTCACCGTTTTTATTTGCCACGCTGGACTGTGGCGTGGTTGTGCATTATTTCCCAGTGGGAAAATTTTAATAACAAAATACAAACAGAGCTAAGTATTATCCCTTCCGTCCTGTCTGAACACTCCTAAATGAACACATAGCAGCTCATGTACTCCGTCGCGCAGGCGGCTGCCCCTCCCACAGCTCCGGCCGCATCTCCACTAGCTCTGGCGGCGCCTCTTCCTGCTCTGGCGGAGCCTTTCCCTAGTGCGCGCTGAGGTTTGAACGGGCCGGCGACGAATTTCGACCGGGGCGCGGCGGAAATCTCCAGCAGGAGAGAGATGGTGGTGGAGGTCCACGACTGGACATGTAGGTGCTCGCGACGGAGTTTATTCCGGCAAAGAGAGCCCTGCAGCAAGTGGACTCAACTCCACGGCCATAGGAAATAATTAAATACTCACAAATGCTCAACAAACATAGTTCAACAATATGGCATCTTGAACTTGCTTCACAAATCACAGGTACAAGATTAAAAAAAATGTTTAACATGATGAAGAAACATAGTTTGCCACTGACCAACATAGATCAAACACCATACGTCTAGACTTAACAAGTATTTGAAAAGGACAAAGCTATCTCACAGCACAATGTTTATTAGGTGACACATCTTACAACATCACTTAGTTTGCATCTCATTTTTTTGCAATTGTTTTGTCCTTGGAGGCTCCAATTCTGATGACACAGTGAGTTGGAACATATTGTGCATGCGAAGTGCTTTGCTGTGAGCTCCGCGGCATGGAACAATGTTCTCTCGGTGTTGTCTTCTGTGGCACCTTCAATGAAAAGTAATAGTGTTTAGTGAATGTAAAAAATTCTGCTATGATAAAAGAAACAGGATGCTCGATGGAATTCTCCATGCTTCATCTCTTACCCAATTGTTGTAACCAGGATGTTGAATGTTGTTTTATTTAGCCCATGTACTTATGTCAGCAATCTAAACTACTACTCTCTCCGTCCTAAAATAAGTGACGAAACTTTGTCTATATATGTATCTAGACATTGCAATTTTGGAATTGCTAGGTGATACCAGGGCCAGGCTCCCCATCTCCATAGTTAAATTCCTTATTCGTGGAATATTTTTTGCATTCCCATGTGAAATTTGACTGCTTCATACTACTATAGATATGAAGCATGCATAAGGGAATAGGGATTAGCGATGAGCCGTGGACCAGAAACCAAAAGCGAAACAACAAGATGTGTGTACACATACGATGCTATTTATAGCGCAGGTGAAGCACGGAACTGACCTTAATACGGCGACTGCTCAAATTTCTGGGACGTCCAGCTGATCACCACCGGCAGGACGCCTGCGCCGCCGCCAAGGAACGAGCCATTATCGATAGAGGGGACAAATCGTGAGATCGGGAGTTTTTTTCTTCTTTTGAACTGGTGAGATTGGGAGTTGGGGAGAAGGTATACGCACAAATCTCGGGATACACACGATTTTACGTAACTGCTCCCCACGTCACAGTCCTACATGGCAAATTAAAACTGTGAACGTGTGCTGGATCGGCGGAACCGGTTGAAAACCAGTGTTAGGGTAGATAAGCACCCGGTTCAGTTAGATTAGGGGGTTGACTGTACCAGAAAATAGTTTAGGAGGAAATCTGTCCCAAAGCTGATAGTTTGGGGGGTTAAATATACTTAACTCCGTAGGAGAGGATGAGGAACGGTGGTATCCAGCAGACCACGAGATATTGAACGCCATGGAGAAAGAGCAGCACGTCTACGAGAAGAGGTGTTAGACGAGAAACATGGTCGTTCAATGGGTGGGCAAACAGGGTGTTTGCCTGGGCACGAGATTACGAGGGCCCAAATACTAAATTATACTATAGTTTATAGTAACCACTATATTGGTATCGATGCTTCATTCTAAAATATTACTTCCTCCGTTCCTTAATATGAGAAAAAGATAAAGCATCAATTTGCATGAGCGAGTCCATCTCAAATAGAAACTCGATAAGTTGTATTAAAATATATGTTAACTAGATTATCATGTTCAATTTCATGAACAAAAAAGTTATTTAAGAAATTAACAGGCGCCTTTGTAAATACACCTGGAAAAACCACCAAGGGCACACAAGACGAGTATATCAGTAATCAAATCGTATACGCGTAGAGAGTCGCCCTCCTTTTCCTCTCCCCGCTACAAATCTGAGAGGCGATTTTGAGAGTCCATCGTCAATCCACCTCTTCCGCCGGTGAGGCGTGGGCTCCCTCCCCTCCGTCGGCTGCTCCGGCTGCGGGAGGGTGGGGGAAGCCTGTCTCACGGCGTGTATTTATGGTAGGGTTTGGCAGGTGTCCGGCCGGCGGCGCTTCGGAGGCGGAGGTGCTGTTGGTTCGTCTGTTGTCCGCGCAGATTCCCTCCGGCGGTGGCGTTCCCTGGGGCTTCACCGACCTGCGCGCGACTTTCCCTGCACCACGGCCAGATCCAGGTATGCGGTGCATCTGGATGCAGTTCAATAAGAGGATGATACAGAGGTTCTTCGCGGCGGCGCCGGCGTTCCCGGCAGTAGTCTCTTCGGAGGCGGTGCTCGGTGACTTCCCGTATGCGGTGTGGTGGGCTCCGGCGATCCAATGTTTGGGGAGCTTCAGCAGCGGCGCGCCATCGTCAGCTCCGGCTCGTCGTCGTCGGGATCCAGAGGGCTTCCTTGTAATTTTTCCTTTGTTTCTGGACCTTTCTGTAAGTTTGGAGAATTAATATATCATCCTTTTCGCAAAAAAAATAAAAATCGTATGCCTACAAAAGTACTACCTTCATTCCAAAATAAGGTGTTTAACTTTTTCTAGATACATATATATCTAAACGATTTTTCATTATACAGATACATGCGAATCTAGACAAAGTCGAGAAGCTCATTTTGAAACAAAGGTAGTAATATATATGATAATTGTTTGTTCATCCATGGTTACTATATTGATGATATTTCAATGCCACGTATAGTGTTGCACATGTTGTCAATTCATTGTTGATCCCAACTTACAAACACATTTGTCGATTGTCCACTTTATACTCTAGAATTTTTCTATAATTATACTTGTCTAATGATATATCAGAACCACTACAGAGATATCAGTTATATACACTTTAGAGATATAGATCATGATATTTAATGTTATTAAAACATATACATGAACACTAATTCATAGTCACAAATAAAAATGCATAAACTACATAGATTGCGCAACTCTCAAAAATTAGTTTAAGGGGAACCTTTATTGCAACTGAAACTTAAATTTGGTTGAAGCAAATTTTGCAATGAAATACATTGCCACAGAAGACTTAGAACACTAGAACTAATGTTAAGAAACATTATTATGTGGTTAACTCTTCCATCTAAGTAATAAAACGTTGTACTCACTATATGACTATAATATGATTAAAATAAGGTTAAAAGTATAAAAGTTTGGTATAAAATACTATCTAAGACAACACAATATAGTCAAACAGCGGATTCTAATCGCTTGTGGACTCAAAGGCAGCGCTCGATGTCAAAATGTAACTTAACCAAGAGGAATATGGAGAAGTGGTACAACTATCATTGAGGCTAGGTACCTCCAAATTAACAACACCAAAGATGCAATGTTAATAGGAGATAGTGGGTGGAAAAAACATTGTCAGTAATCTTAATAGAGTGCATCGTCCCATTATAGATTAAAACAACGAGCAGGATGGTGGGCGGAAAGGATTTTTTCCACAAGGTGGTTGAGGAAAGAAAGCTAGTTGCCACCTAGTTTTACTTGGAAACAATTTTTTATAATTTACCGTACAGGAGTGCGATGAAAATGGTTGATTTGGTGGTTGATACATAGCAACGGTTTCTTGATCTCTAGTTGAGCCTAGTTTGCTCAGAAGACAGAATACATGATAGATTGCTGCGATTGGTTTCCCTGGAACAGAATTAAGTGAATAATTCAACTAAGCATGTGTAAGTGACGGATCTACGAGACCATGATGATGATTATGATGGTAGCTTTAAGACTGCATAAAATGCTCCGAAGTACCACCTCTCCCATGTCTATATTGTCACCTTTAATCAGTTGAGACGGAAGGTAACCTTCGTAGCCGTCGTCATTTTTCTCCTCGGTGGTTCAGTTGAAGATGAATTCTTTGTACACCTTGGTGAACCTTAGAAAAACAAATATCCACGTCCTTAATTTTTAGTAAAACTATTCCATCATTTGAACGAATGCCCAGAGCTACTCCAGTAATAACATAATTTGAAACAATAGAAAAGTCCGAAAAGGAGACAACCATAAATGACAAATAATTTTGAGGACGGTCTTGTTGACATGTCCTAATTTCTTGATGCGGCGCTCCTCGTTGCCTATGCCATCGAGTCATCAACACATAATGGTGCATTGTTGCCCATTTTTAGTGATAAAAAAGTATGACATACTAGGTATGTTACTCTCCGCTATACCCACATATAATATGTAGGTGTGTAGCATATGATTCTTCTATTTCTTAGAGTAGGGAAAACGAATCCAAACTTTCTATTTAGTAATAGGTATGCCATACAGGTCTGAGCACCACTCCGTAAAAGCGGAAGATGCAGGTTTAGAGCCCTGTCAGTTCTGAACTAGGGTTTAATGAATGGATAAATTCATGAAGTCGAACCGTCAAAAGTATGGCCATGCCTAGACCTATGACAAAGCGGAGTGGCTGAAAACACAACCAATGAAACTAGAAGGTTGGGTTGCCTTTGTCAGCCCTTTCACAATAGAGGGTCTTTTAGCATGTTATCGTAGAAGAAATAAATGCTTAAGACACAACCTCTTCAATGGATTATCTTTTAAGTGTTATCACGCTTTATTTAATGATCTTGGTGATATGTAGTCATGTTGTTGGGCTAACTATTCCTTTTTTGCCTACGGCTCCATACAAGGGTTGTATCTTAGCTAAGATACAACACCATTCTCTCTTTTCATTAAGTATCGTGTCACATAGTCATTTTTCCTATGATACCATGCTAAGAAACTACCATTGCGAAAGGATTTAGACATTCACACCCGTGGGGACACCAAATGCACACCTTGGAATAGCCATTCTTTTTTGACATCTGCCGGGTTCATCTGCAAATCTTATTTATCGCCTTAAGGTGCAACTAGCAAATCCAACACTTGAACGAGTCTATAGTTGGCCGGTCCAACAATGAGTTCTTATTTTATTCTTTCATTTCCTTTTCTTCATAATATATTTCTCTCTCTTTTTCAATTTTCTCTTTTGTTTTGGTTCTTTCTATTCTAGGTGTATTATCTAGACTATTTTCCTTTTCTTTTCATCTTTCATTCTTCCATTCCTCTTTTTATTTTCTCAACAAATACATGAACACTTCTTTGTAGTACACTAACCTTTTTCCTTATTTTGTTCGTTTCCATATATATAATAGATAGAATATTGTTTCTTGAGCTAACATATTTTGAACATGTAACAGTATTTTTATCACTAAATTAGTTTTGCAGTACATTTTCTGAAAATGTAAAACTTTGAAATCTAGAGGTGGAATCTTGCCCACTTAAAAAATGGCTAATAGGCTTGCTAGGTTCACCTCATGTAGCTCAGATCGCCATGGTAAGGTGGAAGTAGACCTGAACCGGGAATCATCGGGCGGCGCAGCCCATCCAGGCTTAGCACACCGCCTAGGTCTCAGGCGACTGAGATTTAATTATATCTCAGTCGCCTGGCGTCATCGTGGTTTGATTTGGAACGATCATCGTCGGCTTCTGATCGATAGGTTAATATACTCCACGGGCTTCATTTTGTTGTCATTTCAATTTTAGCGAATCTCTTACGGGTTTCATCGTGGAAGCTGAGCCAGGTTGTTTCACATCGGGCCATCTGCCATATTTCTTTTGTTTGTTGGACCCTTCTAGTCCTTGGCCTTTGTATTGTCTTTGATACGGTTGTAGTCCTCGATGACAAGATTTTTCAACCAGTTGCATGCTCAACTGATAGAAAATCATGCCGAAAATATAACAGTTCACGGTTTCTTTAGTTGCAACCCACGTGCAAAATGAGAAAATCCCAATTGCAACTCACCTGTAACCGGAAAAACTTGAGTTGCAACTCACATGTAAGTGAAGTACCCGAGTTCTACCCCATCTGCAACTGAGAAATCTCGGTAGCAACTCACATGCAACTAGCAAAACACGTCCATCTCACCGGAGAGCTCAGTTACAAGCAGGTCGCAACTGGCCTTCCTCGTCGGGGCCTCAGACAACTGGACCTCGACGGGGCTCCCCAAGCGGAGCTTAGTTACAAGCATGTTGCAACTGGCCCTCGGCGGGGGCTCAATTACAAGCATGTTGCAAACACCCCCTCTTGCCGGGAGCTCAGTTACAAGCAAGTCGCAACTAGCCTCCCTTTTCAAAGGGCTCAAACAACTGTACCTCGACGGGGCTCCCCGGCGGAGATCAGTTACAAGCATGTTGCAACTGGCCCCTGGCGGAGCTCGGTTACAAGCAAGTTGCAACTGGCCCGCCGACGGGGTTCCTAGATTTCAATCAAGTTTTAACTTGCCCTCGGCAGGGGCTCAATTACAAGAAAGTTGCAAATGCCCCCCCAACGAGTGCTTAGTTACAAGAAGGTCGCAACTGGCCTCCCTCGCCGGGGGCTCAGACAACATGACCTCGACGAGCTCTCCTGGCGGAGCTTAGTTACAAGCATGTTGCAACTATCCCCTAGTGGAGCTCAGTTACAAGCAAGTTGCAACTGGCCCGCTGACGGAGAACCTCGGTTGCAATCAAGTTGCAACTAGCCGTCGCGCGGGAGCTCAGTTACAAGCAAGTTGTAACTGGCCCACCGATGGGGACCCTCGGTTGCAATCAAATTGCAACTAGCCCTCGGTGAGGGATCAATTATAAAAGCAAGTTGGAAAATGCCCCTCCCTCCCGACGCGTGATCAGTTACAAGTAGGACACAACTGGCCTCCCTTGCCGGGGGCTCAGAATTGAATCTCGACAGGCTCCCCCGGTGAAGCTCAGTTACAATCATGTTGTATCTAACTCCCGGCGGAGCTCAGTTACAAGCAAGTTGCAACTGGCCCGCCGACGAGGAACCTCAGTTACAAGCAGGTCACAACTAGCCTCCCTCACAGGGGCCTCAGACAACTGGACCTCGATGGGGCTCCCCAGGCGAAGCTCAGTTACAAGCATATTGCAACTGGCCCCCGGTGAAACTCAGTTACAAGCATGTTGCAACTGACCCTCGGCGGGGGCTCAATTACAAGCAAGTTGCAAATGCACCCCCCTCGTCGGGAGCTCAGTTAGAAGCAAGTCGCAACTAGCCTCCCTCTCCAAAGGGCTCATACAACTGGACCTCGACGGGGCTCCCCGGCGGGGCTGAATTACAAGCATGTTGCAACTGGCCCCTGGCGGAGCTTAGTTACAAGCAAGTTGCAACTAGCCCGCCGATGGGTCCCTCGGTTTCAATCAAGTTTTAACTAGCCCTCGGCAGGGGCTCAATTACAAGCAAGTTGCAAATTCTCCCTCGCCCCAACGGGTGCTCAGTTACAAGCAGGTCGCAACTGGCCCTCCTCTTTGGGGGCTCAGACAACAGACCTCGACGGGGCTCCCCCCTGCCGGGGCTTAGTTACAAGCAAGTTGCAACTGGGCCCTCGGCGGAGCTCGGTTACAAGCAAGTTGCAATTGGTCCACCGACGGGGTCCCCCGGTTAAAAAGTAACAACCAAAAATATAGCTGGCTCGACAAAAAGGAAAAAAAAGCCCAACAAAGTTAAGAAAAAACTCTCGGTACAATGAAGTGGCATTACACATTTTAGTGTGTATTTAAACCCCTTTTAGACCACTTTTAAAAGTGTAGGTTTACTTCGAATCTACACATTTAAAAAGCTAAAAACTTTTGGTAGTATTATTAGCAGAGGGAATACATGTTACTAATATAAGTTAGATCAATCTAGTAAAATATTCGGTTTGCAATCTTATGTCGTCCTAGCAGTAAAACAATGACAACTATAAAAAATTCGAGGAAACAATTAAAAAATTGAAAACTAAAGCTCAATTGAAACCCGATTCAACCACCAACTCACACACTTAAGATAATCTCAAATTCACCTGAAACAAAAAAAACAAATAACTGCCGGCAAAAAGAAACAACCACAAAAAGAGAAAACAAAAAAATTCAGCAAAATAAAAAAACTTACGCACGTATCGATCACAGCCCATGCAAAAGGAAGCCCACAGATAAACAAAGAAGCGAAGCGCGGAGAAAAAACAAAGCTCGCACGCACGAGACACAACCCATGCAGCGATGCGGGTGCACAACACTGACAAAACAGCCAAGGCACTGTTTGCACAGATCGTAAAGCAAGAAAATTCGACGGTGTATTAGGTGAATGAGACTTAGTTAATTCTCAGTCGTCTGAGAATTAGCAAAACCGTATATATATATATAAGAAATACTAGTAATCTCTTACTTATTTAGAATTAGAACAATATAATAGTCCTTTCATAATTCCACAAAGCGAGGATGAATTGGCAGGTCTACATCATTACACGGGAAAGAAAACATTAGCAGTTTTGACACCCATATGTAAAAAATTGCAAACTCCGTATTTAAATGAGATAGCTTATTTTTGCTCATTTAGGGTTGTATAATTCCGGCCCTACCCAAAAGAACCGACCACCCTACTTTAGAGGTGTCCGGGATTAATTAAGCTGCGCAGTGGATTAGTCGCTCATCATTCAGAAAATGATTGCCAAAAAAAAAAAATGCACCCTTGTGCGCTCCTACGTGCATACGAAGTACGAACTCCCTTTTCAGACTCGATCACTGCCAAAAGGCGCTTTCCAGCCGTAGGCCGGCGATTCCTTTATGCGCGAGCCAGCTTTCCAAGCTGATATATTCGAGCTCAAATTAAAATCAGATTCCCTGCTGGCGTGCTGCGACTTTTACTCGGAAGATTATACGGAGTAATATAAAAATGCTCGCTCCAAAACTTTTGAAAACGTAGCTACCGCATTAGCGTAACACACTGGGCCTAACTTGATTAAATTAAGCAGCCTCGGTCGGTCTCGCGTGCGTCAAACCCAAGCGTGATGTGCTGCCGTCAACGCGCCAAGTGTACGTAGGTCGCGTTTGTATTTCTCAACCCATTAATTAACGGCCATTTTACACGTGATCGATATACACCGACCAAATTCTGGCAGAGTTTAATGTATGTTTTGGGTAACAAGTTAGTTTCCTTGATTCTTCCGAAGCAACTTGACTACTTTTTTTGGCTCGGGTTTGGCCCGGAAACCAGCAGCCGATTCTCAACGAGGATTGTGCCTCGGCGTGTTGGTGGGTGGGTTTGGGGGACGAAAGCGCGAGAGGCGATTTGGTCGGAGAATTGCCAACTTGACTACTTGAGATACCTGACTACACAAAATGACACTAGTGTATGCGACTACCTGTCACCGATATACATGCACATTTACATGATGCATTTCTTCTCGTCAAGTCAAAGATACCATTCACCAGTACGTGTACTAGGTATATCTGTTCTGCTAGCATTCGGTTGGATACTTGAATATCTGCTCTGCTAGCATTCGGTTGGATACTTGCATGGCGCTGTCTGGGTCTTTGGTCGGTGGATATTGTTAATACTAGTAGGTGCAGGAGTACCGGCCGGCTTGCGGATTTTGTTGGTTAAGTAGACAATGAACAGTCTTCTACCAGTTCAGCGTAGTGTTCTTCAAGGGAACTCCAGCTCACACACGCCCGGCAGCAGGAATGCAGTTGTGTAAAGTGACATTGGGCGGGTCGTCCGGGAATGAACGAACCAACGACAGTGTCATACTACATCCGTGCATGCTCCCTTGCTTCGAGTCGAGAGAATCTGGCCAAATGTCTGTCTTAACTTGAACACAAAAAGCCCGGGCAAATGGCTGGAAACCGTCTCGCCGCTAGAGCTCGCAGCAGCCAAGCCCGGGGAAGCACCGGGACACATGGGCGCTGCGTCCGCCCGTGACCACGTGCAGTGTATGCACATGTTGTCAAATCATTATTGATCCCAACTTGCAAAATATCTCTGTCGGTCAGGTTCAGTTTATGCTCTAGAAGTTTTCTATAACTATACTTGCCTAATAATATATCAGAACCACTACTGAGATATTAGTTATGTACACTTTAGAGATATAGATCATGATATTTAACGATATTGAAACATATACTCCAAACGCAACTTAAATTTGGCTAAAGCAAAATTTGTAGAAAAATACATTGCAACGGGAAGATAAAGAACGCTAGAACTAATGTTATGAAACATTATTATGTGGTTAACTCTACCATCTAAGTAATAGGATGGTGTACTCATTATGACTATCATATATTAAAGTAAGTTTAAAAGTATAAAAATTTGTTATAAAATAATGTCTGAGACAACATAATCTACAAAACAGTGGATTCCAAATGCTTGTGCAACACTGCATGAGAAATTTCAACTTAATCTTAGAGGAACATGGAGAACCGATACAACTATCATGTACCTAGTTAGCTCAAGATGAACAACACCATAGATGCAATGTTACTAGGATAAAGAGAGTTGAACAAGTACCGCCAGTAATATTAATAGAGTGCATCGGCCCATTACAGATTTTTTTACACTAGCAGAACGATGAGTGGAATGGCGGAAGGGATTTGCCACAAGGTGATTTGTGAAAAGGAAAGTTGGTTGCGGAAGAGAAGCTAAGAGAAATTTCAACGGTCCGTTTAAACCCACTTCAATCTTATAAAATCATCATAAAAATGGACACAAAAATGCTCTAGTCGAGTCTCTAAAAGCCTCACAATCTCTAATTTATTTTGGGAAGACCCATAAAGATCATCCGCCGCACCTCCAAAGATGAGGTCCCAAAGCCGCTCCCCAAAACCACTTCCCACAGATGGGAGCCACCAACCGCTAGAACTGATTTTTTCACTACCGCCACCACTCATGTGGCCTTGCAGCCCTGCCGATGTTTGTCCGCGTTGGACATCCCACCTACACTATATGCCCTCCCCAACCTCTATGCCTCTCTGTTTCCCCGTGTACCACCATGAAATCTCATATGGTGCTGCCCTGACATTTCCATCATCGCTCCGACTCTGCTACCTTTTCCACCTCATGCCTTGTTTGCCTCCCTACGGCGAGCCCCGTCGGCCTCAGGAACGCACCGACATTGCCCTTTTACTCACTCGCGACCATGCATCCCGAGATACCTCACCCTCTGCCCGTCAGCCCCCGATTCATCGCCCAAGCATCCTCCAACCTTGAGAGATCAACATAGACCTCATTCTCATTATCCTCCACGCACCGCCGAGATCCATCTCCTTTCCTAGACCAGTGAAGGTCACTGCCCGTGATTCTTCCTTCAAGTTGTTCAATAGAAGGGTCACAAGGTAATTTCTCATACTATTTTTATGTTTTATTTTATTTTATGTGTTTGATTGTGATGACACCATTTTTATATGAAATTTGAGAGATGAGTTTTATTCGGCAACAATTTTTTGATGATTCATCATCGGACGAAGAGTGGGATGAAAACGATCGATTTGGCACTTGATGCATAGCGTAAGTTTCTTGATCGCTAGTTGAGCCTATTCTTTTCTCGAAAGGCAAAATCCATGACAAATCTCTGAGACCATTCAACTAGGCATGAGTAAGTGACGGATCTGTGAGACCATGATGATGATGGTGATGGTAGCTTTAAGATTGCATAAAATGCTCAGAAGTACCACCTCGCCCATGTCTACTTTGTCACCTTTAACCAGTTGAGACATGAGGTAACTTTCATAGACGTCATCGTTTTCCTCCTCGCATTGTACACCTTGGAGAACCCTTAGAAAAATTAATATCCATGTGCTTAATTTTTAGTTGAGCACTCCATCATTTGAACGAGTCCCCGGAGCTACTACAGTAATACTAAGATAATTTGAAACAATAGGAAAGTCCAAAAGGGAGACAAAACCATAAAGGACAAACAATTTTGAGGACGGGCATGTTGACGTGTCCTAATTTCTTTCTGCAGTTGTCTTTGATCCCTTTGTCATTGAGTCATTAATGCATAACAATTCATTATTATCCATTTTATTGATAAAAAAGTACGACGTACTTAGTATGTCACTCTCACTGCATATAATATGTAGGTATGTAACATATGATTCGTCTATTTCTTAGAGTAAAGCAAACGAATCGAATCATCTTACGGTTTGGCCCTATAGTGAAATCTTGAGGCCTACATGGAGGCTGCTGACCTCAGTTGGGCCGATCAAACACTGCAGCTCAGACTGGCAAGGTGGAGGTAGCCCGAACCGGCTAATCAGCGGGCAACACGGTCCATCCATCCCCAAAGTGTATAGTTGGAATTTAAGCCGAACCGCTCGCTAAATCGTGTTCAACTAAAGAGCTAGATTGGCTCGGCTCGTTAACACAACGCTCGGATTTAAAAATCGACTTTTTGCGAAATTCCACCGATCTATTAATAATCATTAACAACAGTACAAAGAGATCTAAAAGTAATAAAAATTACAAATAGGTCACTGGACCACGTAACGATGACTACCGACACGCAAGTAGCTTGTTATAAGACATACGGAAAACCTAGTAATTCACCTACTAATTTAGAATTGCAACAATAATAATTTTACAAAGTCAAGATGAATTAAAAATATAGTAGCTCTAGTGCAAGAGCCATTAGCAGTACAACACTAACTCACCTATGAAAAAAATGCAAAGTTTATATTTAGACGAGTTAAACGAGGTAAACGAGTAGCTCGAGAGTAGCTCCTTTTACTTTTACTTGTGTAAACAAACAAGTTCAGATCTGAAACTCAGCTGGACCCGATAGACAGCTACTCATTTAGCTCGTGAGTTTGAGTTATAATTCCGACCCTACCAAAAAGAACAGACCACCCTACTTTAGAGATGTCCGGATTAATTAAGCTTTACAGTGGATGTGGATTAGTCGCTCATCATTCAGAAAATGATTGCCAAAAAAATAAAAATGCACCCTTGTGCGCTCCTACGTGCATAGGAAGCACGAACTCCCTTTTCAGACTCGATTGTCGACCAAAAGGCGCCTTTTCCAGCCCTAGGCCGGCGAGTTCTTTATGCTCGAGCCAGCTTTCCAAACCTGATACATAGTCTAACTACTATTCGAGCTCAAACTAAATTAAAATCAGATTGCGTGCTGGCATGCTGCGACTTTTACTTGGAAGATTATACGGAGTAATATAAAAACGCTCCACAACTTTTGAAAACGTAGCTACCGCATTAGCGTAAAACACTGGGCCTAACTTATTAAATTAAGCAGCCTCGCTCGGTCTCGCGTGCGTCAAACCCAAGCGTGATGTGCTACCGTCAACGCGCCAATACGTAGGTCGCGTTTGTATTAATTTCTCAACCCATTAGCGGCCATTTTACACGTGATCGATATACACCGACCAAATTCTGGCAGAATAATTAATGTGTACTAGGTTTTGGGGAACAAGTTAGTATCCTTGATTTCCGATCGAAGCAGCTGGAGATACTAAACACACAACAATGACACAACTGCATGCGACGTCTCTGTCAAAACTAAAGCTAACATATGACCGATACACATGCACATTTGCATGATGCATTTCTTCTCGTCAAGTCAAAGATACCATTCGCCAATACGTACGTGTACTAGGTATCTGCTATGGTACTAGCTAGTTAGGATACTGGCATGGGGCTGTCTGGGTCTTTGGTCGGTGGATATTGTTAATACTAGTAGGTACAGGAGTACCGGCCGGCCTGCACACTTTGTTGGTTCGGTAGACGCTGAACAGTCTACCAGTTCTACGTGTAGTACTATTCTTCAAGGGAACTCCAGCAGGCTGCATGAAGTTGTGTAAAGTGACATTGGGCGGGCAGTCCGGGAACGAACCAACGACATTGTCATCCATCCATGCATGCAGGTCATGCAATGCAAATATTCCTTGCGTCGAGAGAATCTGGCCAAATGTCTGAACCTGAACACTACAAGTAGGTCCCTAGAAAATGGGAAGGACCGAGTAGTTGTTTACTCCTCGGAACTGGTACTAGTGCGTGCATGTGAGCTCTAGGTAGGTTCGGTTGTGGCACCACACGGCTCTCGATCATTAGTATATTGCACGCATGTTCTCCATCATGGTCTAGACTTGGTGCGATCGATCGGTGAATAAACTAGTTAATCATCACGGCCTTAGATACTCAGCCGGCAATCAACTATGCATGTGTACTCCCTCCGCTCAGTGTCGTAGATTTTGTACCAAATTAGCCAGGGACGAAGCTTCAAAATAATCTCAATACTGGGGTCAGTGCTATATCACCACTATTTTGCTGGTGTCATTTTGCTAAAAATACAGACTGATTAGTAGTACTTAATGAAGAGATTGCTAGGTTATATGCCAGCTCTGTCCCTGAAATTAGTGATGATTATTATGAAACAGAGATTTTGTGGTCATCGAGAGCGATTCATCCATGCCCTCTTTCATGCTGCTAGCCCTCGCTTTCCGAAAACTCGTGCTTCTTCGGACGAGACTCGCGCTCCTTGCCAGCAGAGCCGCTCTCCGTCCACTCATCCTCGTCGTCCCGGAGTTGGACTGAGGTCTTGTGCCATTCCGCCAAGTCCCTCTCCTAGGTGTTGTGAGGAGTTCATTGACAATGCCAGTTTGAACTCTTATTAGTCTCAGGTTGCCTTGATGCACATGGACCTCCTTGATGACAATTACGGAAAACTAATTTCACCCACCTATAGATGTCTCGGCCTTATCACAGATCCTCTATTCAGCTCCGCTGCGTCAAGATTGGTGCTACTATTTTGTAAAAACGTCCAGCAGCCTAATCCAATTCACATCAAGAAGTCCCTTTAATTTAGATGAACAAGCCCCTCATTTTCGGATTAGCAAAAAGATTACCCTCCGTGTTATATTATATTAACCACCAGGATAATCAACCGTTCAGGATTTCCATATTTTTCTCAGTTGGATCTTGGGAAGAAACCAACAGGATCCAATGAAAATACACCAATTATAGAAGCTAAATTTATCTTCGAACTATCCAGGTGGAGCGGCTGGACAGTGGACACCGGATCCAGGGGAAAATAATCATACATAGAACCAGAAACAAATTTAGATCTGGACACGGGAACGTGAGTACCTGGACGATTAACATCGTAAAAAACAAAAAAAGAATCGGATCCAGAACATGCAATAGGAACGGGATAGGGAAAAAAGAAGCAACTCACAAATTAAAGAACAAATCAGCCTCCAGCCGCCGCCTCACGTGCCGCCGGTCGCCGGCTGCCGTTCCTCTTCCGTGGCCGAGCATCGGCTGCAGCTCATCCAGCTCCGGAGGAATCGCCGGGTCAGAAGAGCTCGGCTCCGGCTCTGGGCAGTATGGAGGGCGGTGGCATGCATGGGACTCAGTTTTGTCGCCGGAGACGGGGGCAGCGACCCGGCCGGAGTCGGAGGGGAGAACGCGAGGAAGGAGACACAGTGGAAGGATAAGGAGGAGAGAGACCGGGGAAGCTGAGCCACGCAAGGGAGACAAGTTGTCCCTGTACATCTTGTTTCCTATATGGAGATGAAAGTGTACAAGTACATGTTCTTTTGTGTAAAGGAGGCAGCACGTATCTCAAACAGCTAGTGAAAGGTGGAGATAAGACCGAGACGTCTTACACTATGTGGAATAACCGCTCACCGTTATCCAAGTCAAGGAGGCGTCTCGCCGCCTTCATGAAGAAGTGGAAGCACTCAAGCTGTTGTAGGCACGCGTTGGTGATTCTTTGGAGTCGATGGAGGCATGTACATCTGGTGGCCTCAGGCTCGCCCCCTCGCAAGCTTCGTTTCCGCTTGATACCAACTTAGCAGAAGTCGTCTGTAGTTGAGGAATATTATATCTACGGTTGTTTCTCTCCTCGCGGCAGTCCTTCCTTGTCGCCACACCATGATGTATCGGTTTCCTCCGAGTGTGAAGGCATTGACGGGATCTTGGCTCCGATGGTGCAGATCACACTAGAGCATCATGAGTTATGTGGAGAAGTCTTCTGTGGTGCATGACACCCTTGTTGCCGCAGTCGTGCGCCTTTGTGGAAAGTGGAGAAGTGTTAGCACATAGCTCTAAGGATCTTGATGCTAAAGAGCTTTGCGGCTTGCTCGTCAGTGTAGAGGCGGCTAGTCCTAGATATCTCAAGGACATTGTTGGCGGGGTAGGCTTCGGGAGATATAATCATAAAGGTGGAGAAGTCTCTCAGAACTCTTAGGAGTAAAAGAAGAAAGAGGGGCATATCAAGGAAAGTTTCACTAGCTGCTTGATCGATGGACCTTTTTGGCCGTTCGATCGGTGGTTTTTTTTTTTGCGGCGTGATGCTTCAGGTGTGGTCACTTGTAGTAGGTTGAGAGTGCTCGTTGGTTTGGAGGTTGCATGTTTTAGATGTTGTTCTCTTCTGGTTTTTGTTATAAAGGTTTTCGCCTGCTTTTTCATTAGTTAACTAGATTGTTCTCTTCTTTTGAATTAATAGATTGAGACAAAACTATTGTCCTGTTAAAAAAATGAGACGGAGCGAGTATTTTGTTCGCATATACTATGTCCTTAGATGTTTTTCTGAATGCGATACATTACCGTTTATTTGGACACATGCTCAATGGTCAAGGCAGACGATTAATTCAACTACACAATGATACAAACAAAGCCAATGCTTATTCAAAACAGAGAACAAGAATCCGCATTGCTGTATAGAAAACGTAAACCGGTTCGACGAATTGAGCAGCTGACATTCGCTGCTCTGCTCCACCTCTGCCCGCGCCTAGTAGCCGTTGAGCCGCAGCTTCGTCCCCGACCCGACCAATCCCGCCTTTATTTAACCACCATTCTCTTGCAAAAAAGGGAAAGCAAACGGCAGCCGGTGGTCGCCTCGCCGTTCCCTCCGCCTGCCTCTCTGTCGCCCACTCTGCCTCTGCAATTATAGCATAACCCTCCCCGCCCCCAACGTCTCTCCATCACTCCCCGTGCCTCAAGAAACTCGGCCAATCAGCCATGGCGATAACGCCACCGGACCATCAAGAACGCGCCGCAATGTCCGCGCCGCTGCTCCCTCGGCGGCACGCCTCCCTCTCATCCTCCTCCTTCTCCTCCACCTCGTCATCCTTCTCGGCCTCATCCTCCTCCCCGGCGGACGCGGCGCCAAGGGACGCGTCGCCGTGCAAGTCGCTGGCGGTGTTCCGGGACGCGCACGCGGGGGGCGGCTCCGTCTCCTGCCTCTCCCTCTGCGGCGAGTTCCTGCTCAGCGCCTCCACGGGCGCCGACATCGTGGCGTGGCAGCAGCCGGACCTGCGCCTCTTCGCGCGCTTCGGCGGCGGCGCCGGCGAGGGCGCCGTCAAGGCGCTGGCGGCGGCGGGCGGGCGGGTCTTCTCCGCGCACCAGGACGGCCGCGTCCGCGTCTGGCGCGTGTCGCGCCGCTCCGAGAACGCGTTCAAGCTCGTCGCCGCCCTGCCCACCGCCAGGGACTACCTCGGCCGCGTCTTCCGGCAGGCCAGCTACGTGCAGACCCGGCGCGGCACGCGGCGCCGGCTCTGGATCGAGCACGCCGACAGCATCTCCTGCCTCGCCGTCTCCGTGCAGGACGGCGTCGTCTACTCGGGCTCCTGGGACAGGACGCTCAAGGTGTGGCGCATGTCCGACCTCAGGTGCCTCGAGTCCGTGCGCGCCCACGACGACGCCGTCAACGCCGTCGCCGCCGACTGCGGCGTCGTCTACTCCGCATCCGCCGACGGCCGCGTCAAGGCGTGGGAGAAAGGCAAGGCCGCCGGCTCAACGCACTCCCTCCTGTCCGTCCTCGTCGCCCGCGACGGCGTGTCGTGGAACGCCGTCGCGGTGAGCGCCGCCGCCTCGGGGCGGCGCGTGTACGCGGCCGGCTCGGACGGGCACGTGCTCGCCTGGGACCGGCACGGCGGCAAGCAGTGGAACCTCGCGTTCGACGTGAAGGCGCACGGCATGGCCGTGCTGTGCCTGTGCGTGGCCGGCGACCTGGTGTGCACCGGCTCCGCCGACAAGACCATCGGCCTGTGGCGCCGGCAGCCGGACGGCGGCCTCGCCAAGCTCGGCGCCGTCGGAGGCCACGAGGACCCCGTCAAGTGCATCCAGGCCAACGCGTGCCGGGCGAGCAACGGATGTATGCTGTACAGTGGGGGGCTCGACAAGAGCATCAGAGTCTGGTGGGTTCCCAACGGCGACGACCGGCGGTCCGAAACAACGACGGATCACAAGGCCTGCGTGTTCTTGAGGTGAAGTCTGAAGTGTGTGGGATTTTTGTTTGGACTAGGAAGTGTGTACATTTTACAGCAGGAGGAAATGCCTCGTGAGATTGTTTTGGATTTTGTTTTGACTGTTTGGCAGGATGCTTCGCTTTTGTCATTGCTGTAGTGGGGATGATTTTAGGAGTCATGGAAACTTAGGTTGGTTGTAAATGACTGTAAGTCTGTAAACAATAGCACTTATACTCTGATTTCACTATAGGTTTGGGTTTAATTTATTTTCTGGCATGATCATGTCCTTGTTTTAGATGATGATCATGTCCATGTAGGTTTCGATTGGATGGAAAATGGTTAATACTTCTTGGATGATTATGTCTATATATTTTCTTGGCTATTTTTGTGCCCTCAATGTTTATTTTCTTCTTCCAAAACGAAACCATTCCTCATTGCACGATTATGATTAATAACACAAGCAGAACGGGCCATCATGTAATTTCAATTACTGATTTTATTTTGGGAAAATTTTGTTTTGCCACACTGGTTTTTGTCCATTTTGCTTTTGCCACTCTAAATTTTGACATTTTTCGATTGGAAAAAAAGAAGTAATTTACTATGCAAAAAACATACATACAGGAAGTTGGTCAAGTAAATCCACATAGCTCCGTATACCAGATACTCCTATAAATACCAGTAAATTACTGACAAAAACCCGGCACACATGTACCACCTTCTCAAATTTACACTATATTGACCAATCATGAATATATTATCGACATGCATCCTCTGATCGCCAAATGGAGGCAACATACATACTGTACGTCGCACAGAAACTAAGACTACTCATCCATGTCGTCAGTACCTGGTCAACTTCCTTCTGTATGCTGATGAAAAGAGTCACCAGGAAAATTCATGCTGCTCGTCCAAACCCGGGGGCGAAAGAGGGGGGACGGCAGGCGCATCATTATCCCTGTAGACAGGCTCGATAATGTTCAGTATTTTCCTAGAACTAGATGTGAGGAGTGTCCTGGATACAAATCCCGGTTCAGGATCGGTTTTGTTCTGGCCGTTGTTTTTCTGTAACAGAACTTTATCATTCACGGCGGATTGGCTGGCTGCGATGACAGAAGTGAAGACGCCAGACTCCCGCAGACCTTGAACAATTGCCTGATAAAAGAGCATATACACACAAGCAAGTATATGAATACTACTCAACATGAAAAACATTTGATGGTATGGCTAGGGCTGTTACGCACCATTGGGGCATATATTCGAGTTAAAATGCCTTTCCTGAGGAGCTTCAGATTGAGTTGCTTATCGGTCCACACGACGCGTTCATTGTACCTAAACAAAGAGCAACCAAGAAACAGGCACACCAGGTGTTCCATTTCTAAAATCATTAACACGCCTCTAAACAGAAAAGCCTAAATGATCAACTGCATTGAGGTCAGCTACTATTTTTCCTGCTACAGGCTGCAATAAGAAAATCATTGTATTCACTGAAATTTATTGTCTTTGTTTATTAGTATCATATATAGGTCATCATTTAAGTGGAGCTTATCACATGTGGCTGATTATATTATAGTATATTGGGCCAAAAGAAATGGAACTTTTTTCATCATTTTCTGAGGGGTGGTAGCACTAGATTTCTTTCCCGGATTTATTGCCATATCTTCTACTTGGTTGCAAACAGAGGTCATCTTATTTTAGATTTGATCGCCAATAAACAAAAAACCAAATTGGCAATATGAAACTAGGATCACAAATTTTACTACGAAATATACTTTCATAATTTGTTTTGTCATCTGAATCCACTATGGTAGGCATTGGCATCAAAGATGGCACACCGGAGATCCGGAAATGTCCAAAACAATGTATTTGCGGTTGGAGTATTATATCATGGCACATGCAAAATACTAGAAAGTTCCTTTGATTGATGGTTTAGGTCAAGTAAGAAATTGTGATGCTGAAGAAACCAAATGATTTACCAGCGAAGCATTTCCTCTTCACTAGCAGTTGATGCGATTATAAATGCCTGCAAATTAAATGTTGAAATCAGATGGTAGCAGAAAGTATAGCAAACTAAATAATGCAAGAGGAAGCACTAACACTGCCATAAAAATATAAAAAACAAATAAACCTGGAGGGGAATAGGACTGGTGCAAAGGAAACAAACGACAAAAATACTGAAGCTTGCAAAATAATTAAGTAGCTTTACTTACTGCTCTATCAAAATCCAACATGAAACATCTTTTAACATCTTCTTTCGTAGGCTTGCATCCACAACGATCACGTCTAGATGTTAAGTCTGAAAATTTGGTGTATGTATAGTGCAGAACTGCAGCTTCCTCCAGCTTGATCTCACTGTTAGTTACATGCCATCAATATAGTAAGAACCAATTCCACTCAGAGACTCGTACCGTGTTCTAAAGAAATGTATGGTATGGGCAAAGTTCCCTACTTTGGGCTCCTTGCGTAGTTATGCCATCTATGTGCACCATTTGGACGAAGATGATCTTGAATTCGCGCAGCAGCTTTTCCATTCCCGTAAGTAATGAAATAGTTAGGGTTGCCTCTTGTTGCTTCCTTGTACATGCCAAAGTAAGTATCTTTGGGAAGATGATCATAATTCTTCTTGAACATAGACACCTGATATGATATTTGCAATGTACACAATTATTTTTATGATGGGATTAGGTGTTGAAAACACACAAGCAGAAGGGTAATAGATAAAGTATCCATATAACCACCATAGTTGATCACTACTAGCATATGTTTATAAAATAGTTAACAAACAGATAGCAATTATGGTCTTTACTTAATTCATCAAAGATCAGAAATGTCAAAACTCGTCAGTGTCACTTAATCTTTTGTCGGATCAGCTGGTGCTTGCACTCACTGACTTTTTGCAAATATAAGAGGTATACGATTCTGTCATCTGCTTCACTTTTCCATGGAGTAATTTGCTAAATTGGCTAGATCCATGTCAGTTTACCTAAAACAGCATAAAAACTTAAATCCGTAATTCCATAGTACTATCTGAATGGAAGCCAAACCAGCCTCCAGGTAACGGGGCACCTCGAAACTAGTTCTTCATGGAAATGTATTCAATCATTATCAGATTATTAGACAAATGGAAATCACATCAGAGTATCAGACTTCAGAGGTAACAGAACAAATGGAAAGACACACTGTTTCCATGGAGTAATTTGCTAAATTGGCTAGGTCCATGTCAGTTTACACTAAAACAGCATAAAAATTCCATAGTACTAGCTGAATGGAAGGCAGACCAGCCTCCAGATAACAGGGCAACTCGAAACTAGTTCTTCATGAAAATGTAATCAATCATTATCAGGTTAAGGAAATCACATCAGAGTATCAGACTTCAGACAGTAAATGGAAAGATACACTGTTTCCATCAGCCAACGCTATACCAGACTGAACTTGACGAATGTATGTTACTGAAGAAAGAAAAGTTTACCTCACTGAATGGGTCTTTTATATCATCACGTTCGACACTGCTTTCCTGCAGAGTGCAGACATGTAGGTTAATTAGTATGTAAGGGCATAACAAGGGCACAGAGCAGAGCACTTGGCTTTCATTTACTTACATAGTTTGGAAAGATAACCATGTCAACATCCTTAGGGACGTCGGCTAGCAAACGTTTAACAGAATACTCGGCAGCTCCACCAGGATAGAGCAGCTCGTCGGTGTCTAGGTGCATGATCCAATCCATGCCAGTCTCCTGCCACGAAAATAAAATGTTTTCATTCCTTGTGTATGGATGCAGCAGCTAACAGGCTAACCGAATAGAGTGTGTGCAGCAGCTAACAGGCTTTCCGATGTAACACTATAACGGAAACCCTTGTAAGAAACATACCCGGGCCATTACGATGGCCATCTCCATGTTAAGTGACTGCTTCACAAACAGTTCGTAGTTGCAAGGCTTGTAGAAAAACCCCGCGAGCCAGGTTTCGTTCCAGATGCGGCTGCGGACGAAATATATGCATCAGAATGGGCATCGAAATTAGTCTTGAAGTGTGGCTAAAAGAAATTGAGACCTCCGGGCCTGCTGCTCCTCGAGCTCCTTTGTCCTGTACACCACCTTCACCCCCTACAGCACATCATCATAGTTGGAGAGAAGATAAAGACACTCAAAACTGAAGCAAAAAAGAATTGGCAGTGTTTTTTTTTTGGAAATCTGAGGCGAGGAGCTCACGGGGATGGACTCGAGGACCCCCGCGACGGTGGGCTTGGCGGCCTTCCCCTCGACGAAGAGCAGGAAGTGCGAGACGCCGACGACCTTGTGGTAGAAGAGCCACGGCAGGATCTGTTCCAGCCCCGCGGAGGTGCTCGTCTGCACGCACACCTGGGATAATACAAGGGGCGAGAGATGGTCAGTAGGGCGGTGGAGGAAGAGGAGAGGTGAGGTGCGGGAGGGGTACCAACCTTGGGGTGGTGGCTCTCCGGCGCGGCGAAGGGGAAGGTCCAGCCGCGGAGGTAGGGGAAGGCGGGGGTGGCGGAGGCGGCGAGGACCTCGGCGCAGGCGGCGGAGGAGGGGAGCGACCGGGTGGTGGGCTCGGCCAGGTAAGGGGGCCAGCGCGCGGCGGGGTCGTCGACGCCGCCGCCGCGCCACTGGAGCGCGAATGCCAGGAGGGCGAGCGCGAGCGGGAGGGCGGTGAGGAGCAGGAGCAGGCGGCGCCATGCTGCGCCGCCGGACGGAGCGTGCGCCGGCGCCGGCATTCCCTCCGAGTGAGATCGATCAATTGGGTTTGGGTCCGTTCGGGTCAGGCGGTCCGGCGCAGCCAGCCCGGTCTATGTGCTGCGATTTTCCTTCCTGAAAAGAGACTGGCCAGCAAGTGCTGGGCCGGACCGGGCCGGAGGCAGTCGCGAGCGTTCTTATCGTCTTCTTATCCTCTTCTTCCCCCCGGGTGTGAGTCAGTTTCAGTCAGAAATCCATTCCAGCCATGGCGACCATGCTGTGCTCCTACGCCATGCCCGCTGCCTCCGGCAGGGCCCCGCTCCTCCGCTCCAACGCCACTGCCACCTCGCTCGGGTTCGCCACGTCGCAGCTCGCCGGCCTCAGCCTCGGCCTCACCGCCGCCGTTGCCCCCCTCCCACTCTCCACCAAGCACACCATCGTCGCCCGTATGTCCCTCTCTTCCCTTGTTATTTCCTCCCTTTGCTCCTCCCCATTTCATTGCATTGCTTCTGTCAGTCCTGTTCGTTGTGTGCACTGTAACGTACATACAGACAGACTTGTTCTGCTATGTCTGATTTTCTTCAGACCAATTGTAAATGCTCGATGTGTATGTACAGTAGATGAACAGAAAATGTACTTACTCAGATGGTAGTTAGCTCGATTTATTTCATTTACTACATTAACATGCATTGTTCATGCCTACTCTGAAACTGGACACTAGGATTTCACGGACTAGAGCCTGACTTTGTACCTGTGGAGTTTGGAGAATATGCATGCATGATAGCTGGCAACAGGCAATTCCTGTGCACCGTGTCCAATCGTCGTCGGAAGAATCTAGTCACTGCTTTGACAGCACTGCAGATTCTGATTGCCATGAATGAATCAAGAACAATTTCAGCAGCTCTCCTCCAAGTGTGTGTTATTATGATAGCAACAGTTGTAGCAGCCTTCTGGTGGTACTCCAACAAGAGAACCGGTTCTCGTTGAGAACTGCTACTGCTTTAAAATCTTCTTATATACCATCTATAACTATTTGCCTAGCAATACTTTTACATGCATTTTCTTCCCAAAAAGAAAGGATATCGCTAGAATTCAGCGATTAACAGTCATGAACCATCTCTGGGTGCAGGTCGGATCTGCCCCTTCCTGGAGAAGAAGACGAACCGGGCCAACAAGGTGTCCTTCTCCAACCACAAGACCAAGAAGCAGCAGTTCGTGAACCTGCAGTACAAGAAGCTGTGGTGGGAGGCCGGCAAGCGCTACGTCAAGCTGCGTCTCTCCACCAAGGCACTCAAGACCATCGAGAAGCACGGCCTCGACGCCGTCGCCAAGAAGGCCGGCATCGACCTCAACAAGAAATGAGCCACCTAGTTTGGTTCATCTCCTGGTTACACACATTCTTCTTCATCTTCTCGCACCATACTTTTTAGTCCAGGTTCGCTGCGTTGTCACGTTCTCTTCTTTGAGGGATCAATGTTTACCGGTTGTGATTGGATTTGAGTACAAAATTAGTACATTCCATTTACGGAAAGGAAATTTGTAGGAATCAAATACCTCTTCAAATTTAATCAGGTCATATCCAAAGAGCTACAGAAAGTAAAGAAAAAAAAATTAAACTAATTTTAAGGTGGTAACTTGGGCATCTCTGAACGCAGGTGCCAATGCGATGTTTCCTTCAGCTGTGTGCCAACATTAATGTTAGAGAGTATTGCATAATTTGGAAACATGTGACAACAAATTTAAAATGCCAATAAAAACTCTGCTTTATGTAGATGTGCTATAATGAGATAATAACTACATATGGCCTGAACAAACTGTATACAAAATATGTTTTGTGAGTTGAATCAATGGTACAACCTGTTAATAAGTCCAGGCTTCAGAAGTTGATCCATAAAATCAGTCAATACTCGATGGAGAAGCTAAACCACACACCGTGTGCTTTCCAGTAAGTTTCAAAACAACAAACACATGTGCGATGTTCTCCATGTGCACGATAATGGCCGACTAAGCTGGCACAGGTAACCAAATTTCATAACTGATCAAGAAGCCATGTTTTCTTATCTTACGTACTGCAGTCTGAGAATCTAACTGGGTGTCTAGGTTAGGGCCCCTCATATAGTAGCAAACCAAATGTAATGAAGGCCCTTCATTGAAGGCTAATCAAATAGATAGATGTAGTTCAACGAGTCAGCCATCGTCGATTCAGATTCATCTAGAAGCCCATCCTGGGCCTCTGTGTAGAAAAGTATCCAAATCAGTAAACACAAACAGTGGTACAACCTGTTAACAAGTCCAGGCTTCAGAAGTTGATTCATGGAATCAGTCAATATTTAATGGAGAAGCTAAGTAACACACCGTGTACTCTCTAGGAAGTTTCAAAACAACAAACGCATGTCAGATGTTCTCCATGTGCACGATAATGGTCGAGCAAGCTGGCACACGTAACCAAATTTCATAAATGATCAAGTAGCCATGTTTTCTACGTACTGCACTCTAAGAATCTAACTGGGTGTTGAGGTTAGGGCCCCTCATACCAACTGCAAAGGCGGACAACCAGCTTCTATGATGCAAGTATTGGGCTCATAACTGGGTGTGAGTGCTGATCCAAGGTTTAGAATCTAGTATTTCCTACTGCAAACTGGATTGAAATAATCCGCAGCCCTCTAGAACATTTTAGTTTGCACATTTCAGTCCTATAGCATCAGAAGTTGTAAGGTTCAGCTTGCTCAGATAGATGTAGTTCAACAAGTCAGTGGTCGTCGATGCAGATTCATCTAGAAGCCCATCCTCGGCCTCTGTAGAGAAAAGTTACCAATCAGTAAACACAAAGAGTGAAATCAACTACTCCTTTCACACCGTCTGCATGTGGCTGCAGAGAGGATCTTGGCTGGTGATACCGCAACAACAAAGCACGACAGGCCAGGTGTGAAGAACAATGAGGCGTCGTCGACGGAGGCAAATGCAGTGGCACAGATTTATGAAGCTGCTGCAGTAGTCATCTCCTACACAATGATCGAAAAAATATATAGCGAAACTAACACCGTCACGTCGCTATAAGAACAGAAGCACGCACAACTGATTATACTACCATGGTTTGCATGAGGTGGACTTGTGCATAACTGCACATCGAGGATACAAAGTCGCTGTCATAGACATAATAAGGGGGGAAAAACTCTACTCTGTTGGCTAGCTCAGATGCAATACTTCTCTACTTCGTTTGTTTCATAATATAAGATGTTTTACCTTTGTGAAAGGAGTGTATCTAGAACTTATGAAACGGAGGAGGTATTCTGATATTCACATTTGACTAACCTTCTTTGATCTTTAACACTGCTAGTTACTTTTTGATTTGCTGGAGCTTTGGTGATGCCATGGGTCAGGTTCAGTAGATTTGATAACAAAGCCCTTGGAATAAAAAAACTTCCTGATTTCAGTTCTTAAGTTAGGTCTTTGCATATATCAAGAAATAGATACCATCTTTGGCACAGATGTCTCTCATTACTTTATTGAGAGAAATCAAGCAAAAACAACGGCAGCCTTCTTGTAATCGTTGGCAAAGATCTTCTGAGAATAGTGAGAATCTCAATCTTTAAAACACTGCAACATGGCAACAAAAGCCCCAAAAGATAAAAGATCAAAGATGTAGCACTAATGCAAAAGAAAAGACTACCAATTCATTAATTACAAAAAGTTTGTTGTAAACCAGTGAACGCAAACAGTGAAATCAAAGTTAAGCACTAACAGGTAAAAGACATGTAACAAAAGTAATGACTACCACTTCCAGGAAATATGAATTGGAAGGTTGCGTAACAACGAAGCAGTCCAGGGGGAATGTGTATATTGTATAAACAAATTTGAGATTATACAACACTTTGGCTGCATGTAAGCACATAAAAATTCAAAGCAATTATAGCACACAGTTTATTGCTACGGCATCAATCACCACAGATAAATGTCCTAGAGTTTTACTGGATCTCATATCACTCTACATAACAGCACAATGTAGGTAAAGCAATAACACGCAGATCATTTCTTTTCTATATAAATGAATTGGTAATTTCAGAAGTATATATCAAGTTATAGTTTAAATTGGACGGCATGATACTTTGTATTAGACTCGTGAACAATTTGCAGCAATTTGCTGTAATTTTGGGATCTATAATAAATTCATAGAAAAACTTGTATAGTAAGTAGCAAGTGAATATCATCGCTAGCATGCAGCCCTGGATCAACTTTGTCATGGGTTGCCTTGTGGTGTGGTTCAGCACCTTCCCCTAAGAAAACCTTACTCCCTCCGACCCAAATTAGTTGACTTAGATTTGTCTAGGTTCGATTGTATCTAGACATCGATTTAGTATTAGATACATCCGTATCTTGATAAATTTGAATCAACTAATTTGGGTCGGAGGGAGTACTAAATGCTAATATGCCTAAAAATCCTATCTCAATTTTCCCATTAGAACGCAGTTAGAATACCACAATCTAAATACGGTCATTAATTTGCGCACCTCTATCCAAAGGGCAGCTGAGTTATGGTTGCACATGCCATCTTCTCCTGCTCTTATTCTAACTCATCTTGCATGAAGATTATAGACCGCTGAGACCCAAGAGAAGCTACAACCTGAGGGTTAGGGTTCGGACGGAGAATGCGGACTGCGCTAGGAGGTGCTACTGGCCACAGAGGCAATGGCTTGGGTTCTCATGCTAGTCTACAAGAGAATATGTCACCGCACCAGCAGAAGAACACGTCGATGGCGACGTGTAGGTTGCAACGGTGGTAGCTGAGACAGAGATGACAAAGGAAAAATGGCATGGAGCAGGCGAATAGGAGGTGGTGAAATGGAGGAGGGGGAGGGTCATAGATGGGAGGGGTGATGGTGGCACATGGAGGGAAGCGCAATGAAACGACGATGGTGGCAGCGTGAATCACCGAGAAGAGGAGCGGTGCCATGGATACATCGATCATTTGTGTTGTTGGACCCATATGGCGCATGTGGGGTTATTAGCCCCCCGTGTACCGTTGAAGAAGAGTTCTCTTCCGTTGTTGGAAAGAAACCAAGCTCGCATAGATATAGATATACTAGATTCATGGGTGCGCTTGCATGATCCCGTTGAAATTGAGCCAATTGTATGATCCAGGCGTCAGGTTCAAATCCTCAAAGATACGAAATTGAATTCTTATTATTTATTAAAAAAATCAAACTCGTTGTGGGGTTTCCCTCACCACTTTCTTTTAAAAGAAGATTATACATGAGCGAAAAAGTAATAATACGCTTTTTAGTTTTTACCAAATAGATATTCAAGGCTCAAGTTTGATAGATGATTTCAAATGAGATTATATTGTCCTGAGTAGGGATCTGATGCATCTATAGACTTAGAGGTTGTGCCTTGGCACACGATTCTGTGGTGACAAAAATCAGGCAGGAAACAAAAATCAAGTTTAGATACAAATAAAGCTTAAGCAATGTATAGATGTGCCTTAAGGAATAATCTCTCATGCGTCCAGATACATGTGTTTCAAAAAAGATCAACTGCACACTAAAAGGTGGCTAGATACATGTGTTTTAGAAAAAACTAAAACATCTTATATTTTGGAACGGAGGAAGTATCTTGTACAACCATCAATAATAAATTGTCATCAGTCACACTTGGATTATCCAACTGTAATTTTTTAGTATTTACGAAAACAGGTCTGTGCAGATAATGCATGTAAAAAATATATGCAGGAAACACATGCAAAACTTGTTCAACTACAATATAATATTCTACAATATTTCAACATCAAGAAGGGAACGACAAAACCAAGGTGGTGTTTTGGTTCATAGTCGTAGCTACAACTATTACGATAAATGCATGATATACGATTTTAAAATGTCAAAAAAGTTGAAAGAAACTTTCAAGTTTACATCCGAACATTCAAGTAAAAGAACTAGCCAATCTATCTTATTACGCTGCCATTCATGACCTGAACCTACAGTGGTATTTAGTGGCAAACATACATCTAATCCAACTTTTGAGCTCAGTAAACTGGTTATTGAAGCATGAAGTTGCACACGCCACTACATGCAAATGTTCCATATCATGCCACGAATTGTTGGGCAGGCAGGATCGAAGTAGCACAACAGCGCCAAACTTGGATTGAATGAAGGTAATCAATTTGACGCTTCTGAAGAACTTCAGCTCGAGGTTTAGCTTGACCATCAGTGAATCGATTCAGAGGCTAAGGCAACATTACCCATAATAGGAGTTTATGCAGACGAACTAGCAACACATCCTGCAAAGGCTGCCACCTCGATCATCCCCAGTCAAGGAAGTCAGAGAAAGGGCTCCCAATGTTAGTGATTTTTACTGATGTCGGGTCGTGGCTGACGAGCTCGTCACTTGTTCATGCAGGAACGCCACAAAACCAGCATCATGCACCGAAGATGATAGTGGTACTCATGGTTTTTAAAGCGCTCGAGCGCTTTAAAGCGCTGGGGGGCGCCTTGACGCCTAGGCGCTCGAAGTGCGAAGCGAGGCGGCGCTTTATGGTGATTACTAAAGCGCCTAGGGCACAAGTGCATCAGTATATCATGGGCACAAATGCACAGCTAGCACTGCAACACACTAGCACATCAGCAACACGGGCACCACAAAGCAGTACTAGTACATGTGAGGTACATGCTCACAGGCTCACAGCAAACATCAGCCAGTTACAGAACACTAGAACAGAGCAAAGCCAGCAGCAACTGAGGTGGAAGAGAAAAGAGAGAAGGAGGAGGGAGGGGAAGCAATAGCTTGTGCCCTGCTGGGGAATGGATGCGTCAGGCGGAGGAGAGGCCCTGAAGCTTGGCCGGAGAGGAGTAGGCCGGCGGAGGAGGGAGGAATTGGCCGGAGAAGGAGGGGATCTGGCGGAGGAGGAGGTGGCCGCCAGAGAGGAGAGAGCTCCTCTCTCTCTCAATTGACTGGATTAGGTCAGGGGTCAGTTCCCCTCTCTCTCCCCTCTCTATTCCCTCTCAATTCCCCTTCAATCGCCCCCCAATTCCCCTTCAATCCCGCCCAATTTCTGCTTTCCCGCTCGCTAGCTCCCAGTTCCCGCTCGACCTCGCCATGGCGTCCAAAGTCGACCAAAGCGCCGACTTAGCCGCCTAGGCAACGACCTGGACGCCTCAAAGCGGGAACCTGCACGCCTTCGTACAAAGTCTGAAGCGGGCACGACGCTTTGCCGTGCCAGGGCGCCTCGACGCTGCAGCGTCGCCTAAGCGACGCCTTAGCCACGCTTTAAAAACCATGGTGGTACTGATAAGAAAACTAATTGGAACGATAATTAGAAAGTTTGAGTTTGTAGTATAATTATATCACCTATGTAGAACAATTTGTGTTATAGCTTCAAAATCCTTCTCGACTGCATTCTAGCAGGATAAAATGCCTGAATGCAGTATGTAGTGTTACAGTAGGAGACGCTACCCCCACGCTATTTTCAGGCATATCAGGTTAAGAACAATCTGTAATTATTATATTTGGCAGCAATTATCAAACGTCTCGAAAGTAATAAAGCTTGGAAATTTGGAGACTAATCAATTGTGTAGATTGTTTGCTCTGATCGTATTAGCAGGTGAAGGTATAACCACACAAGTCAAGTTATCTCAGAACTAAGATGGGAGAAAGTAAAGGTTGCTTTCAAGAAAAACTCTCAGATTAATAAACCACGCCAAATACAAGACAAGTAAGCACCAGAAAAGTAGAGTTGTAACTTATCAATGTTTTGGAGAGAGCAGGTGGAACAAGTAAAAGTTGCTTACAAACGTTTGTCCTAATTTTGAAATCTAAGAAGCCAAAAGTAAGCCTAATTTTGAACTACTACTTCAGACGACGCCCCCTCTGTTGCAAGAGTCGCCCAAGGTTGAGACTCACCCTCCTCTTCCTCCTTGCATGGGATGGTGATTACAGCTGATTCTTGAAGTACTATAAAACATGTAAAAAATAAACAAAAATTTCAACAGACTATACTAAAAAAATACATAAGAAGCACAAGGATGTGAAAGAGGAGCACCTCAACATTCATCAGCAAGACCAGCCAAAAAAATTAATATGAGCCATTGCTCGCCAGTTGTTCATTTATAGTCAGTCCAGCAAAAAAATATGTTATCATTGCAAGAAATATCTTTGGTGGCGTAAGCCCTAGCCATTAAATTTGTACTGCCTAAATTTTCATGCAATTGATCAGATCCATATTTTTCTCGGTCACACAAACAGAGGTGGATTATAACTCCTAGACTCGAATCATGAAGTGCCATTGAAAAAAGTATCTTACCTTGCTTCATTGTTGTTGTGCTCACCATCATGAATCCATTGTCTAAGTCTTACTTGTACTCCTGGAAATTAAAAACCTCAACATACTGTCAACTGTTTCGTACCATCGCGTGGTAGGATTATCCTGAAGGAGTCATCCGTTTGGCGGTGCACTAGTAGACAACGATGATGGGTTAGTAAGGTAATTGCTACCTTTTTAGTTCCATGGAGACCGAGTATATGTTGATATCAACTAAACATATGAGTAGTACTTTTGCGAAAAATGATGAAAATAACTGCATGTCAGTACTTAGAAGAGGCATTTCTAAATAGTTGGATAGGCATAGTATGAGTAAAAGAGCATGTGGACCCCCATGTGTGGTTTTAGTAATTAATGACAATCTCTATGGACTAATGTTTGCATTGAGTTGCACTTGTAAGATTTGTCCATTGGCTTCGCTTGGACCATGTGTTGGATTCAAGGTGGAAGAAATGAAGAAGAAGAAGCATTGTCCAAAGGCCTTGGGCCTTTTTGGAATCATATGAAGCTAGAAGAAATGTTGTGCAAGATCAAGATGCACCATCTCTAGAAGATCTCATGCTTGAAGCTTGCCATTCTCGATGGTCATGGATCGATGAAAACAAGGTCAAAGAGGAGGCTTCCATGGTCTATGGGGGAGCATATGTCAAGTCTTCATCAACCAAGTGCATGCAAGAGCAATCAAGAAATGTGTCCATCTTGGGAAGGACAAGATCGTCTACATCTAGCTCAAGTGGATTGCTCAAGGAAAAGGTATAATCTTGATAGGTTTTCCCTTTTCCCTTTTGCTCAAGGAGACCGGGTTTAGGATAGATAGCCATACTATCAAGAGGGGCTCTCAGGTGAATAACTCGATCATACCTTTCGAAGAGAGCTCAAACTATTACATTCTTAGCATCATCTTTCTTGGTTGTTTGTTGGATATTATCCATGGTTGGTTCTAGATCTTGTGACAATATTCATAACAAGCTCTAGTTCTTCAAAAACGGATATCCCTTTTATATCTTATTGGGTTTTTGATCTTGGAGGTTTTTTGGATCCTCACCAAAGGAGGTATCTCACATTATAATACTTGATACATTCTCACTTGGAAGCTCTTGTCGTCGTCTTTCCAACAAAATTGGTTTCGGCTCGATCAGAGTTTCCTAACTCAAGTTATTGCGGTTTGAAATCTGCCTTATTTGATTTGAAAAGGAAAAAAGAAAAGGGGGATCTGTCTAGGTCGAGCGGTGATGGGCTACCGGGCGGCACTGACTGTTCTCGCTGCCCTCTGTTCGACCCGGTTATGATGCTGGTCTAGGTCCGGTTGTACCAGCCCAAGCGGTGGTAGCACCGACCTAGCCGGTACTACTGGGCCGGCCCATCTCCGTATGTCCTACCTTGTCGCCCCTGCCTCGCTTGCGCGTTGCTCACTCACGCTCTCGCCCAATCCCCTTCCTCTCTCACTCGCTGCACCTCCCCGATCCCCTGTTCCCTCGCTCGCTGCCCGCGCTTGCTCACCAGATCGCCAAGCGCCAGCCGCCCGCGTTGACCTGCCTCCCTTGCATCGCTGTTCGCTGGGTGGTAGTACCGGGCCACTGTGGTACTACTGGCTGATGACTGATACATTGCAAATGTATCTATAATTTTTGATGTTCCATGCTTGGTTTTATCCACTTTCTTGTGTTTTGTTCCAACTTTGGAGTAATTTTATTATGATTTCTTGGACTAACCTATTAACAAGAGCCACAGTGTCAGCTGCCTGTTTTCTGCTGTTTTTGGTTCCAGGAAAGTCAGAAAATGAATATTCTCGGAATTGGACGGGACAAAAGCCAAAGTGCCTATTTTTCCGGAAGGGATCAAGTGCCAGAATACGAGACAGAGAGGGGCCAGGGGCCAGCCACACCACCTGGCCGCGCGGCCAGGCCTGGCCCGCGCCAGGGGGTGTTCTGGCCGAACCCAGCACCCCTCGGCCTCTCCTTCCGCCTATAAGTTGCCCTCGGGACGAAAACCCTAAGTACCCGATCAAAAATCCACGAAAGAGTCTGTAGCCGCCGTCGTCTCTGTCCCTAGATCGGGGGGGACCTGAATCTCTTCCCGGCACCCTGCCGGAGAGGGGAATTCACCCTGGAGGCCTTCTTCATCACCATGCAAGCCTCCGGTGTGATGCGTGAGTAGTTCATCCTTGGACTACGGATCCATGTAGTAGCTAGATGGCTGGTTTCTCCTCCTCTGTGCTTTCATGTTTAGATCTTGTGAGCTCCGTTCATGATCAAGATCACCTATTTGTAATCCATACATGTTGTGTTTATGGGGATCCGATGGATATTGAGATGCTATTTCAGATTGATTATTGATTCTATCATGTCTTTGTTATTTGAGATCTTGCATGCTTTCCGTTGTTAGTAGCTATCTTGGACAAGTAGATGCTAGCAACTCCAAGAGTTAGTATTTATGCTCGATAGTGGGTTCATGCCTCTGGTAATCTGGGGAAGTGACAGATATCTCTAAGGTACTAGAGGTGCTGTTGCTACTAGGGAGAAAACAACGATCCTTTGTTCATAGAACAATTGTATTGTTTACTTTACACGCAGTTCGTAAAGCAATAATCTGTTGCTTGCAACTTAATACTGGAGGGGGTTCGGATGATAACCTGAAGGTGGATTATTAGTCATAGATGCAGTTGGATGGCGGTCTATGTATTATGTTGTAATGCCCAATCAAGTCTCAAAGGAGTCAAGATGATTAGTATATGCATGTATTGCTCTCTCGGTGTTTGTCAATTGCCCCGATGTAATTTGTTCACCCAGCATGTTATCTATCTTAAGGAGAGCCACCTGTAGTGAACTATGGATCCTGGTCCTTTTTCTTTACATACAATCTACAACTGTTTACTGCTTTGTGTTTACTTTCTGCAAATTTTGATACGTTTAATCCTTTGTTTTCCGCAAAACACGGTGAGATTGACAACCTCATCGCAAGTTGGGGACAAAGTTCTGTGGTTGTGTTGTGCAGGTCTCCATATTGCTACTAGCACTGGTAGTGCGCCCTGCCAAAGCTCAGCTAGTACCACCTTTGGGGTGTTTCCTTGCTCCTACTGGTTCGATTAAACCTTGGTTTCATAATTGAGGGAAAACTTAGTGATGTGCTCATCGTACCTTCCTCTTGGGGTTCCCAACGAGCTCTACGTCGATCGAGCACATCAAGATATTTTCTGACGCCGTGACCCGGAGATCAAAAGAAGAAGAGACTCCCACGTCTACGACGACCACATCAAGATTTTCTGGCGCCGTTGCCGGGGAGTCAAGGACATCTTCACAAGGGGAGTCCCTCATAACCAATCTCTTTACTTTGTTGTTTTTGTTTTGCTTAGTTTTCTTTTTGCTTTTGTTTGCTTGTTTTGTTCTTCAAAAAACACAAAAAAATTAGTTTTACTTGTTTGCTTTCTTATTTGAAAACCCAAAAAATGACTACTTTTGAGAACACTAAGTTGTGTGACTTCACTAGCACCAACAACAATGATTTTATGAGCACACCTATTGCTCCACCTGTGGTTGAAAATACTTTCTTTGAGATAAAACCTGCTTTACTCAATCTTGTTATGAGAGAGCAATTTTCTGGTATTGGTAATGAAGATGCTGCTTCCCATCTAAATAACTTTGTTGAACTTTGTGAGATGCAAAAGCATAAGGATATAGATGGTGATATTATTAAGCTGAAATTGTTTCCTTTCTCTTTGAGAGGAAAAGCTAAAGAGTGATTGAATTCCTTAACTAGGAATAGTATTGATTCTTGGACTAAGTGCAAAGATGCTTTTATTGGAAAATACTATCCTCCTGCTAAGATTATATCCATGAGAAGTGAAATAATGAAGTTTAAACAACTTGATAATGAGCATGTTGCTCAAGCTTGGGAAAGAATGAAATCTTTAGTAAAGAATTGTCCCACTCATGGACTGACTGCTTGGATGATCATCCAAACTTTTTATGCAGGATTGAACTATTCTTCAAGGAACCTATTGGATTCTGCTGCTGGAGGTACCTTTATGACCATCACTTTGGGTGCCGCAACAAAACTTTTGGATAATATGATGGTTAATTATTCTGAATGGCATACTGAGAGAGCTCCACAAGGTAAGAAGGTAAATTCTGTTGAGGAAACCTCCTCCTTGAGTGATAAGATTGATATTATTATGTCTATGCTTGTTAATGGGAAAGCCCATATTGATGCAAATAATGTTCCTTTAGCCTCTTTGGTTGCTCAAGAAGAGCAAGTTGATGTGAACTTCATAAGAAATAACAACTTTGGCAACAATGCTTATGGTAATAATGCTTATAGGAACAATTTTGGTAGCAACAATTATAAGCCATATCCTCCCAACAATGGTAATGCTTATGGAAATTCTTAAAATAGTAATAAGAGTGCTCCCTCTGAACTTGAAGTTATGCTTAAAGAGTTTATTAGTAAACAAACTGCTTTCAATAAAACTATTGTGGAAAAACTCTCTAATGCTGAAAGAAATATAGCATCTTTGGCTGAAGCTCAATCTACTTTGAATAAAATGGCTGCTAAACCTGAAACTAATGAGAATATATTTGCAGCTACTAATGCCATACAAGTAAGAATTGATGAAAATGTTAGACTATTAGCTGAATTACATGCTAAGTGGGAAAGAGAAGATGAAATTGTTAGAAACATTAGTGTTTCTACTATTACCACCACTAGTGTTGAGGCTAGTAATAGTTCTACTACTTTAGATGATAAAGTTGATTTTGATATTGATACTTGCAACATCTATGAAGTTATTAAGTTCTACAAAAGCTAGCTAAAAGTCCTAATGCTAGTGCTATGAACATGGCCTTTACAAAACACATTACTGATGCTCTCATAAATATTAAAGAAGAAAAGATGAAACATAAAGCTTTTATTCCTATAAAGCAAGAGGATGGTTAGGAACCCATCATTAATATGAAAGTGAACGACTTTGATTTCAAAGCTTTGTGTGATCTTGATAGTAGTGTTTCTATTATGCCTAGAAGGATTTATGATATGCTTGATTTGCCTCCTCTTGAAGATTGTTATTTGAATGTCCCATTTGATGATAATGCTAAAAAGAAACTCATGGGGAGTCTTAATGATGTTCTTATTATGGTTAATGATTCCTATGTCCCCGTTGATTTCTATGTTTTGGATGTTGAATACAATGCTTCTTGTCCTATTACTTTGGGAAGACCTTTTCTTAGAACTGTTGGTGCCATCATTGATATGAAAGCAGGCACCATTAAATATCAACTCCCACTCAAGAAAGGTATAGAACACTTCCCTAAAAAGAGATAAAAGATTTCTTTTGCTTCTCCTATGAAAACAAAATTTGGCCTTAATGCTTCTTCATTTGAGAACACTTGATTCTTTCTTTGGTTCTTATGCCTAACTTAAAGGCGTTAAAGAAAAGTACTTGTTGGGAGATAAACCAAGAGTTTTAGTTGAGTCTTGGAAGTTATTAACTCTGTAATAACCTCTCCTAATCCTTTTTATTTGCTTTTTGTGCCAAGAGTAACCTCTAATGAGAGTGAAGTAATGATTGGGAAAGTTGCTGTCCCGAAACAGATTTCTGTGCTCCACCGTAAACATTCCTGAGAGAGATCTGTACGTCATATTGAGCTGTAATTTTTTGTGCTTCTGACCCAGGTTGTTATCTGACTTTCTTTAGTTCAACACTTTTTGATTTGAGCAACATACGGTCTTCGAAAAAATTCGTATTTACCTGCTGATCTGTTTTGACAGATTTCTGCCATTTTCTGCATTTGCTTCTTGTTAGTTCCTTCTTGAGTTCCTTTGGGAATTGAGCTTTTTGAGGGAAGTGCTACAGTAGCTAGTGTTCTAATGGAAGTTTATTTGGTGTTAGAACTGAACCTTGAGACTTATTTATCTTAAGTGCACTAATGTTGCTAATGAGATTGTGTGAAGTTTTGTATGATGGGAAAATTTCAGGTGTATGGAAGGAATGAGTAAAGAGATGAAGGATGGACTAAAGCTCAAGCTTAGGGATGCCACGCGTGTCACCCCAAGAAATATCCAAGAAGTACAAGCGTCAAAGCTTGGGGATGCCCAAGGCATTACCCTTCTTCATCAATAAAAATTCCAGGTTTCTTCCAAACGCTTCATTTTTATTGTTTCATGCACAGTTGTGTTTTTCTTGGAGCGTCTTCTTTTTCGTTTTCGTTTTGTTTTTTTAGTTTGCTTAGTTTTCTGAATAAGTTGGTTGGACCCCATCTTTCATACATTGGTTTGCAAATAGTTTGGTTTGGTTTGGAAAAGAGTAGGAAAGCTCATGCTTATGTGGTAAAAATAGCTCGTTTTTGACTGTGGCCTATACTTTGTCATGCCATGCTTGATATTGTTTTGGCTTTATGCTTAGTATTCTTTGTTGTAGCATGAATTGTTATAAACAATTGAGATTGCTTAATGTGCCTTGGATGAATCATGCGTTGTTTTAGCATATTAAAGCATAGTATAGTGATATTCTCCTTTGATGCTTTATTTGGGTTGACTTGGCGCATGCTCACACCATGTTATGACTATCTCAAGTCACCATAGCCTTTATGATCCTTTAGTTTTCAACTTGTAGTATCACTTTATGCTTTGATCAATGAGGTTTTGTCGCTCTGCATGATTGTGGTCATTATTGCTCTCTTAGTTTGTCGCTCCCAGTCTTTTGCTAGCCTCCACAACAAAGTATGAGTTCCACTCATGCATCCAACTCCCTAAACCAAGTTTTTCCAAAGAGTCCACCATACCTACCTACTAGCTTATGCTATTCCAAGTACATTCATGCTTTTGTTTACCTTCCACTTGTTATGAGAAAACTAGTGATTAAAGCTCTCACGAACTTGATGGCACACTTTATTGCCTCTAATAAACTTGAACCATTGGGTCCTTCTTTTTTGCGTATATGCTTGCGCTTTATAAGTTGAAATTAGCAGAACCATGTTTCATGGGGAACGCTTTCAACATCGCACCTGTACTTTGTACTCCATTGATATCATGTTCATTTGCTTACGGATCCCGACGGTGTGAAATAAAAGTGGAACTTGTAAGATCATGGAGTTTGTATGTGTGTTAGAGAAACGCCTGGGCCGCTAGCCTAAGCCATGCCTAATCATGGTGGAAACTTGCAGCATCACCATAATGAGCACTCTATGAGGCATCCTCAATAAAAACCTATGTAAATAGCAAATAAAAAGATCGCTGAGATGCTCATTGTCTGCTTGCCTTGTCATTTTTATTATGGGAACGCTCCCGTATCATGTGCAAGGGGTACCCCGTTGGAGGTTCTTAATGATACACATATACTTACAATGACAAGAGCTTACTCGTGACTAAAGTTGAGTAGCATGAGGATCGGTCTTCGTAAGTAAGGGGCATGAGATTTCGGTTTATAACTTGTCAAGCATATCCTCTTAGTTGTGTCACTTTAACCTTAATCATCTTCAAGATGCTTATGATAGGGGAAATGAGAGCTGAAAACTACAAGTACCATAATTTTTGGAAGCTCTTTATGAGACTTGAATCCCTACTTCCTTTTACAAAAGGCTTTTCTTCCACCATTACATTGAGTCTCGACCTTCTATATTTATGCACTACTTTGAGAGCGTAGTGGCCATTCTTAGTTCTATGTGCATTGTCCCAAGACTAGTTGATTGATGCATAACTTGTTATTGCTTGTTTGAAACTATTGTATCTAGTCACTCTTATGAACTTTGAAGGTGTCCTATGCATTTATATTTGCTACTCTATTGAGGGAGAAGCTGAATACTTTTATGCTATGTTTTCTTTATGTCAAAAAAAAAATAAACGTCTTGCAAAGCATTGTTATTCATGAATCTTTTGTTTGTGCCTTTTCATGTTGCATCTTAGTTTCTTTGTTTATTGCTAGAACTGTGTCTTTCATGTTATGATTGAAGTACTTTGATCCCAGCTTTGAATGTTTTGCAAATACTTTGATCAAGTCTTTGATGGTGCATGTCACCTCAAAAATTCTTTATTTTTATCACTTACCTACTCGAGGACGAGCAAGAGTTAAGCTTGGGGATGTTGATACATTGCAATACATTGCAAATGTATCTATAATTTTTGATGTTCCATGCTTGGTTTTATCCACTTTCTTGTGTTTTTTTCCAACTTTGGAGTACTTTTATTATGATTTCTTGGACTAACCTATTAACAAGAGCCACAGTGTCAACTGCCTGTTTTCTGCTGTTTTTGGTTCCAGGAAAGTCAGAAAATGAATATTCTCGGAATTGGACGGGACAAAAGCCAAAGTGCCTATTTTTCCGGAAGGGATCAAGTGCCAGAATATGAGACGGAGAGGGGCCAGGGGCCAGCCACACCACCTGGCCCGCGCCAGGGGGTGGTCTGGCCGACCCCAGCACCCCCTCGGCCTCTCCTTCCGCCTATAAGTTTCCCTCGGGACGAAAACCCTAAGCACCCGATCAAAATCCACGAAAGAGTCTGTAGCCGCCTTCGTCTCTATCCTAGATCGGGGGGGGGGGGGGGATCTGAAGCTCTTCTCGGCACCCTGTCGGAGAGGGGAATTCACCCTGGAGGCCTTATTCATCACCATGCAAGCCTCCGGTGTGATGCGTGAGTAGTTCATCCTTGGACTACGAATCCATGTAGTAGCTAGATGGCTGGTTTCTCCTCCTTTGTGCTTTCATGTTTAGATCTTGTGAGCTCCATTCATGATCAAGATCATCTATTTGTAATCCATACATGTTGTGTGTCAACATCTATTTTTAATCCCAGCGGCTCGGTGGGGGTCTGCTGGGGAGTACCAGGGCTCCAGCGAGGTCGGCGAGGCGGGCAAACAAAGTGGAAGACGACGGCGAGGCGAGACGCGGTTGCGGCGGAGCTTGGGGTGATCGCAATCAGCGGCACCCTTCTCCTCCTGCCGCGACTGCTCTGACTCCAATTCCGGCGAGGTAGAGCTCGCCTTGCTCCAGCAAGAAGTGGGTGAGGTTCAGAGATGTGAGGGGAGTGGAATGGTGTGGAGAGAAGAGGCTGGGGAGGGCTCCTTTTATAGGCCTGACGGTGAGACCGAGCGGGATGGGCAGGCGACGGTGGCGACATGGCTACGGCGGGGTAGAGGCATGGCTGCGGGTGGCGATCGATGTGCGGTTCCCTGGCGGTGCTCTAGGCATTGAATGCAGCCGTAGGGGCGGTGGCACGCGGTCTGGGCGAGGTGGCGCTCTGCGCGGCAGAGGCGGCGGTGTCTACGGCGAGCGGTGGCTGTGAGGCGTTGGGCGGCCAGTTGGGATGTCTAGGGTGTTCTCCAGGCCGAGGCGGAGCGGCGGGCGCGGCCTGCGGCCAAGGGGCGGTCTGTGCGAGCGGGGACAGAGCGCGCTCTGGGGGCGGCACCGGCATGGTGCGGTGGCACTAGGCGCGGGATTTCCTCGGTGGTCCACGGCAGCACTTGGCTCAGGCAGGGGACAGAGGGTGGCGGTGAGGTGTTGGCTACCTCCTAGACATGGAGAGGAAGGGGAGATGGTCTGCTGCGGTGAGGGAAAGGTTGGCCGGCGAGGGGTGGCTCGGCATGGCATGGCAATGCCACTAGGGGCTAGGGGAGTGGGTGCTAAGGGCCTGGTTAGACCAAGAGGGGACATAGGAGTTAAATGGAGATCAAATGGGGGCAAAACCCTGTTCAAAACAGTGAGCTATGATTTAGGTTTAAACCTGCCTGACAAGTGTTTGATTAAATGGCCGCAAGAACTAAACTTTTGAATTTTGGTTTCAATTTTTTTGAGTGATCTCCACTAGTGCGAGGTAGTCTCTTGTTGCAAGGGTTTTGGAAGTGGAGCTCAAATAGATGGGTTTTGAAATAGGGGTGATCTATGCATATGCATTAGATTCAATTTTCAAATGCAATTTAAAATAAGTAACACAATGTTTTTAGCAGATCCAAAGGTGGGCCTTGGTACCTCATTATGTGTACTAGCAAGGGGTACAAAGATCAAGAATTGTTTCTGTTAAGAAATGAGTGCTAGGAACACTCAAAGTAGTGTAGTGGATTAAAATGGCCAAAATGACCATTCCTCCATTTTAATTCTTTTTGATTTGATTTTCTTTAGGAAAAGTTTGGGAATGATGTAGATGATGTTTAAATCACCTAAGAAACATTTTACAAGTAAAGGATCACACAATCATGGCAATTCAAAACAACTCCTATTTTAAATGCACACATATATGAATGCTTTCATTTTAAATTTGGAGAAGTTTTTGTTAACCCCATTTTTGATTGATTTGATCTTGATAAGCTTGGATTGAAGTTTTGGGATGTTACAAACCTTCCCCCCTTAAACAAAATCTCGTCCCAAGATTTACAAAGAAAACTAGGAACTAAAGAGATCTGGGAACTCTGTCCTAATGTAATCTTCGCGCTCCCAAGTAGCTTCCTCCTCGGTATGATTGCTCCACTGAATCTTGAGAAACCTGATACTCCTGGTCCTAGTGGTTCTGTAAGCTTCTTCTAAGATACGGATGGGTACTTCTCGATAGGTCAGGTCATTGTTGATTTCCACAGCTCGGTGATCGATGTTCTTGAAAACTTCAGTCTTCTCGGGCACTTCCAGACATTTGCGAAGTAACGAGATATGGAACACATTATGGATGGCTGACATCTCTTCAGGCAGTTCCAGCTGATATGATACTTCTGCTCGATGGTTCAGAATCTTGAAAGGTTCGATATATCTGGGGGCTAACTTTCTATTTAGACTAAAGCGTTGAGTTCCCTTCAAGGGTGAAACCTTGAGATATACAAAATCTCCGACATTGAAAGTCAGGTCTCTTCTTCTCTTGTCGGCATAGCTCTTCTGTCTGGACTGGGCGGTCTTGAGGTGCTCACGGACTTTGTGAACTTTCTCTTCTGCTTCGCGGAGAATATCGGGTCCGAAGATCTGACTCTCTCCTACTTGTGACCAATTCAAAGGGGTACGACACTTTCTTCCGTATAGGAATTCAAATGGTGCCATTTGCAAACTAGCTTGATAACTGTTGTTATATGAGAATTCTGCGAAAGGCAGGCAGTCTTCCCATTTTGATCCATAGTCCAACACACAAGCTCTAAGCATATCCTCTAGGATCTGGTTGACTCTCTCAGTCTGTCCATCTGTTTGTGGGTGATATGCTGTGCTGAAGTTCAACTTGGTTCCTAATCCTTCTTGAACTTTCTGCCAAAATCTTGAGGTAAACTAGGTTCCTCGATCTGATACTATGGTCTTGGGGGTTCCATGTAGACTAACAATCCTAGAAATGTATAGCTCTGCTAGCTTTGCACTCTAGTAAGTTGTCTTGACAGGTATAAAGTGGGCCACCTTGGACAGTCTATCAACTATGACCCAGATTGAGTCATTTCCCCTACTAGACATAGGTAAACCGGTGATAAAGTCCATTCTGACGGAATCCCATTTCCATTCCGGAATCTGCAATGGTTGCAACAGTCCTGCAGGTCTCTGATGTTCTGCTTTGACTCTTTGACAGATGTCACATTTGGCGATGTAGCTTCCGATCTCTCTCTTCATCTTGTGCCACCAAAATTGCTCTTTCAAATCCTGATACATCTTTGTTCCTCCGGGGTGGATAGAATAAACAGTATCATGAGCTTCCTTCATGATAACCTCCTTCAGTTCCGAATCTGCTGGAACATAGATACGTCCTTTGTACCACAGTACTCCTTCGTCTTCGGTGAATCCAGGTACCTTTCTGGTACCAATACGACGTTTGATTCTGTCGATACTTTCATTTCCCTTCTAGGCTTCCTTGATTTGTCTAATCAAAGTGGGTTGAAGTTTAATGCTAGCTAGGAATCCTTTGCTAACTAATTCAGTCCTGAACTGTTCCAATTCTTCATACAAACTGGGTTGCTTCTCCTTGATCATGGTGTTAAGCCTACCCGGCAATCTGCTAAGAGCATCCGCTACCACATTGGCTTTGCCAGGGTGATAGTGAATGTCAAGGTCATAATCCTTGATTAACTCTATCCATCTTCTTTGCCTCATATTCAGCTCCTTCTGAGTGAAGATATACTTCAAGCTTTTATGATCTGAGTAAATCTCACAGCGATTACCCATCAAATAATGACGCCTTGTCTTCAGTGCTAGAACTACAGCTGCTAGCTCAAGATCGTGGGTCAGATAGTTCTGCTCATGCTGCTTCAGTTGTCGAGACAGATACGCGATGACTTTTCCTTCTTGCATCAATACACACCCTAGACCAATCTTGGATGTGTCACAATATACATCAAACGGCTTCTTGATGTCTGGCATGACCAATATTGGGGCTGATATCAATCTCTTCTTCAGCTCCTGGAAACTGGCTTCACATTTGTCTGTCCATTCAAACTTCTTGTCCTTCTTCAACAATTGGGTCATGGGTCGGGTGATACTCGAGAATCCTTCTACGAACTTGCGGTAATATCCCGCTAATCCGAGAAATGCACGGACTTGGGTTTGAGTGGTTGGGGCTTCCCATTCTTCGACATCTTTGATCTTGGCGGGGTCAACAGGGACTCCTCCGGCAGACACAATATGTCCTAGGAATCCTACTTCCTTCAGCCAAAACTCACACTTGTTGAACTTGGCATATAACTGATGCTCTCTCAGGGTTTCTAGGATAACTCTCATATGTTGCTCATGCTCTTCTTCTGACTTGGAGTAGATAAGGATGTCGTCGATAAACACAACTACAAACTTATCTAGGAAATTCATAAAGATCTTATTCATGAGATTCATGAAATAAGCAGGGGCATTAGTTAATCCAAAAGACATAACCGTATACTCGTATAAACCATAGCGAGTAGTAAAGGCGGTCTTTGGAATATCCGTTGCACGAATCTTAAGTTGGTGATAACCAGTCCTAAGATCAATCTTTGAAAATACCTAGGCTCCAGTCAACTGTTCAAATAAATCCTCTATCTTTGGCAAGGAGTACTTGTTCTTGATGGTGACATCATTCAACTTTCTATAATCTGTACATAGACGGTTGCCTCCATCTTTCTTGTCGACGAATAACACTGGTGATCTCCATGGCGATGCACTTGGTTGAATCAAACCTTTGGCTAACATAGCATCCAACTGCTTCTTCAGTTCCACTAAATCTGAGGGGTTCATGCTATAGGGTCTCTGGGCTATAGGTCCGGTTCCAGGGATTAGTTCGATAATGAACTCAATATCCCTATCCGGGGGCATACCTGGCAATTCATCTGGGAATACGTCGGGGTATTCACAGACTACTCTGACTTGGTCTATGGTGGGCAAGGCTACACTCTGGTTGCACTTGAATTGACGGGGTAAGGTTTCAGAGATATGCTCTACTGTGACTCCAGAACTACTGGTCATGGTGATGGCTTTCTTAACACAGTCTATCAATCCTTTATGCCTTGACATCCAGTCCATACCTAGTACTACTTCCAAACCTTTGGTTCCGACTACAATTAGGTTGGCATAAAAATCTATCCCATGTATTCTGATAGGTACCACTTTGCAAATTTTTCTAGCTTTGGTTGTTGAACCGGGGATTTGAACTATCATGACATGCTTCAGGTTGGTTGGACGAATCTTACTAGTGCATGCAAATTCTTCGGTGACAACTGAATGCGATGCTCCCGAATCAAACAATACTCTTGCTAAAACTGAGTTGACAGAAAACATACCCAACACTACATCTGGCGCTTCCTAGGCTTCTTCTGCATTCATGTGGAAGAGACGACCGTTGCGGTTGTGGGGGTTCCCTGGGGAAAATCTCCTTCCGGGTTGAACACGACGCTGCTGTTGAGCTGGGGCATTTACATTGGCATTGGCTGCAGTCTTCTTGGGACACTCATTGGAGTAGTGACCTTTCACTCTACACTCGAAGCAAGTGATCTGGGACTTGTCCTTGACTGCAACAGGTACAACATTGCTGGCAGTTCTGGGTGCAGTGTTGTTGTTGTTGTGGTTCTTGGGGGGTGCACGGTTGAAATTGTTGGCATTACCAGAGTTGTGATTGTTTCCTCCGGACTTCACATTGCCTCCGCTACGCTTGGGGTAGCTTGGGAGAGAATTTGGGGGTCGGTTGTTCCTTGGTGCATATCCTGGTGAAGGGTTGGGACGGTACTTCTGGTGACTGTTGGATCCAGACTGCTGCATCATACGACGCTTGCGGTTGTCGTTTGCCTGGTTAATCTTCCCTTCCATCTGGATGGCAGAGTCGACTAGCTCTTCGAGATGCTGGAAGCGGATGTTGACGAGGACAGTCGGGATCTCATCATGCAGTCCGTTCAAGAATCTCTCCTTCTTCTTGCTCTCCGTGTTGATCTCATCAGGTGCATATCTGGCAAGTGACAGGAATCTGTCACGGTACTCTACCATAGTCATTCTTCCTTGCTTCAATTCGCGGAACTCATCTCTCATTCTGTTGACTAGACCTTGCGGCACATGGGTGCGACTGAACTTGACTTTGAATGCTTCCCATGTCATCACTTGACCATGGTTCATATTGCAGATGCTATTCCACCAAGCTCTTGCATCTCCTGCCAGATAGTGGGTGGCGAAGAGAACTTTCTCATTTTCATCAACTCTGGCAACTTCTAAGTTGTTCTCCATGGTCTGTAACCAATCATCAGCATCTAATAGGTTCTCAGATTGATTGAAGATAGGGGGATTAGTGTTCTGAAAGTTTTTGAGTCTGGATCCCTGGTGATCCTGATTTCCATGCCCTTGGTTGTTGAGAGCCATCTGGGCGATCTTTTGAAGTGTTGCTAAGTTGGCTTGGCGTTCTGCCCTGCTTGCTTCATGGTCTGCTATGAGATTCTGCAAGATCTGCAGCATTGGGTCTTGCGACGAGCTGCTCCCTCCTTGGTTTCCACGAGTCATCTGAAGATTGAGATATAGGGGTAAGAGGGAAATTCTAAGGTTCAGGGTTTTGGGTTTTCAAAGCTAAAACTTTGAGTTAGACTCAGGTTTTTCACTAACTTCATTTTCATTCATGCAAGCAAGCACACGATACAACACAAACCACAACAATCAAAGGGAAAACAGATGGTTTGAAGAACCATTCTGCAAGCTAAGATACAGTGAGATCGATACATCTCATGCTACGACATTGCTCTAGTGCATCTACTCATCGTCGATGAAGTCGGAGTCCTCATCATCAGTGGAGAAGTCTACGGCATCCTCCGCCAGAAAATCATCATCGTTGCTGAGGTAAGAGTCCATGTTTCCCTGGATGTCTTCACCCTCACCTTCTTCTTCCTTTGTTGCAAGCTGAGCTTCCTGCTCCTTGACGGTCTTCTCGAGGTCGGCCACCTTCTTGCAAAGACGGGAGATGGTGCTATCCTTCTTGGCACGCTGGCGGCGAAGATACTGACAGTCTTGGACAAGTAGTCCGAAAGTCTGGGCCTTCTGGTCGGCAATGGCACGGTTATGGTTGGCTAATTCTCTGGCATTGTCCAGTTCCTGTTGTCTGTCATGAAGCAAGAAGTCAAGGTTATCCACTTGACTTCTCAACTCGGGGTGGCCCGGCATCTCCATTGGCATTCCCATGAAATCACGTCTTGCATAGTGGGCAAAACGGGTTCCTTGGGTCTTGTTGACGCTGAGGGCACATAGACGTGCGAGAGCGTCATGCATTGCCCTGGCTAATCCATCTAGCCAGTTGTTCTCTCTCACGGAGAACTGAATTCTCCCAGAAGTTGGTGTTTGAATGCTTCCTCTAAGATCTGCAGTGACTAGCCACTGTAAGTCTCCTCATGGGGGTCCTGGAAGTTGAGCTCCAAGAAACTCCGGGTGCGGGCGTCCTAGTAACTCTGACAGTGAATCCAGATCCCTCTCGAAGATCAGCTAACCTCCATTTCCCAACTGGTAAAACTTGCTGAACTGAGTCTCCATCTACAAGAATTAAGGATGAGGAAGTTAGTGAAGTGATCAAGTGTGTCAAATTTTAAGTAGTAGTGGAAGAATTTTGAGGAATATGAATTTTTGAGAAAGAATCCACAAGGGTAAGAGAGGAGATAGTTTTTCATAAATACTCACTTTGGTTTTGAAACTAAGTTTTTGTTTGACGTTCATTCTAACTAGGGTCTCCTATGGTCAGGATGGCTCTGATACCAACTTATCAACACCCGGATTTTTAATCCCAGATACCCGTTATGCCATACCTCGCAATCCCAGGATTACCATTTTTGCAAGAAATAACAGATTGGATATCACAGTACATCATCCATTACAAACCATACTTAAGGTCTTACACAAATAAGGATCTCATGATCTAGTCTTAATACAACAAGCAGCGGAAATAAAAGATAAGCGTAGCGGTGGGGTCCATCTTCAGAGGCACAGGCAATGCTGACGAAGGCAGATAGTCCTAGTTATCATAGCCATCTTGTTGGCCATCATCTTGATAGTCTCCTTCATAGTCTGGCCATGATAATAGCCGGGGACAAAAGCCACGAGTACTCTTTAAGTACTCGCAAACTACCACTAACAAGTATTATGAATCTAAGTTAAAGTGTTAACTCTATGTTTAACTATAAAGTTAAGTTTAAAACCTAAGCTGAGTTCAGAAGCAAAGAAAGATAAGGTAAAACTCTAGAATCACTTAAGTTGGGAAGCTATTATAATAAACACAACCCTGTTGTGGTCAAGTCAAGATTCATCATTCATTTCAAAGTATTTAGAAAACATCTGACAATGAAACAGTATGGCCATTCCAATTGTCCATAACCGCGGACACGGCTATTCGAATAGTTTGACACTCTACAGAGGGGGTACACTTTCACCACAAGATTCGATATATCTGTCAGGGATAACCCTGAATCATCATACTTAGTATGCAGATAATCAAACATAACCTTCCCTTTACACACCCTAGTATAAGCACCTCTCCTATGAGCATGGCCTCCCAACCATGACCATCAGTCATCTTGGGCACTGCATAGGTGGACAACATGAGAGGTAGCCTCAGCTCAAACCTCTCCCGTGAGGGAACTAATACTAATGCATATAAATTTCCAGCTAAGCCTTACCCAATTCAGGTAATGTGGTTGTACGGTAAATTTGGAATGGTATCGCATCCGAATCCAACCATCAGTTTTATAAAAGGGTTAAGGCTCATGCCTCAACATTTTCATCATCATCAACCAATTGTGTTTCTCACACATGTCAAAACCTCTCAATAGAATGACTCATCATTCTAAGGTTTTCATAATTCATTTTCACCAAGTATTCCCATCTAAAGTGACTCAAGCTTTTGAGCTAATCTAAACTACTAAGTTAAGAGTGTTCACTAAGGTGGTAAAGAGGGGTTCAATCTCATGCCATAGAATGACATCTAAAGGGTTCTAAATAGGTCAAGTTTTATACTTTTTATGCTACCTTCTAAACAAGTAAAGAACTTTGTATAAACTAAGAGGGTAAAACTTGTAACTGAGACTTGGGGTACCAATAGGTAAAGGGGGTGTGATCAAGACATGCCTAAGGCATCTTAGCTAAACCATCTAGTTGATCCTAGCATGTTAAACACTAAACTTGCAAGTGTTAGCTTGCATTGTTAATGGTGGCTTGCACTTAAAGTGCTAGCTTGCTAATAGTAGCTTGCCTTGGTTGGTGCAGTGGTTGAAGTTTTCTTCTTCTTCTTCTTCTTCTTCTTCTTCTTCTTCTTGGTAGAACTCCTCCTCCTCGAAAGCTTGGTCGGTACTATCGTCTATAAATACATAGGGAGTGCACAAGCACCAAACAATACTTAACTAAACTAAGTAGAATTCTAAGACACACCTTGGATGATCTTTTATCATCACAAGCATCACAAGTTTAATTCCATAGTTTCATTCTTTTTATTTTAGAAAAGTAATTTCTACTCATTCAAAAAAATTAACTAAAATTTCATATTCACCACCAAAATATGGGATCATGTGGACACATGTCCTCACCACATATTCTAACATGTGGGAATGAGATTTAAAGGTTGGATCAACATTACTTTGGTTTAAGTTCATTATTTAATGATTTAAAGTGACTAGAAATGCCTATATAGCATTATTTTGGTACTAGTCCAAAGTCACTGCATGTAAACCTTAATATTATTACATATTTGGATAGATATGATGAAATGTGGTTTTTGAGAGTTGGAATCAACTCAAAAGCTAACTTGGTTGATTTTATAAAAATGTTGCAAGTTGCAAATGCTTCTGTCTTCTTATTTTTACTAGGAGAGATCTATAACTCTAATTGAATTAAATCCAACGGGCTTGGATAGATCATCTTAATACCTTTCAGGCAAAATTAGTTTCATGCAATCTGGATTTGTAAAACTCCCAGAATTGAATTTTAAAATAGTGGACATAAACTAGATTTAACTAAAAAGAAAAATCCAGATTTGAATGTCTGGGCTAGCGCGGGAAACGACTTGGGCCGGCCCAGTGGCGCTCCGCGGCACGGGGCTCAGCTGACAGGGGGTCCCGCTTGTCAGTGTCACTTAACACGCGAAACGGTACGTGCGCTGTGGGCCGTAGGATTAGAAGGCAGATCTACGGCTGAGGGTCATCGTCGACGACGAACAGGTCGCCGGTGAGCTCGAACCCTAGCGGCTCGATGGGGGTCTGCTGGGGACGTACCAGGGCTCCAGCGGGGTCGGCGAGGCGGGCAAACAAAGTGGAAGACGACGGCGAGGCGAGGCGCGGTTGCGGCGGAGCTTGGGGTCGTCGCAATCAGCAACGCCCTTCTCCTCCTGCCGCGGCTGCTCCGGCTCCAATTCCGGCGAGGCAGAGCTCGCCTTGCTCCAGCGAGAAGTGGGTGAGGTTCAGAGATGTGAGGGGAGTGGAATGGTGTGGAGAGAAGAGGCTGGGGAGGGCTCCTTTTATAGGCCCGATGGTGTGGCCGAGCGGGATGGGCAGGCGACGATGGCGACATGGCTACGGCGGGGTAGAGGCATGGCTGCGGGTGGCGATCGACGTGCGGTTCCCTGGCGGTGCTCTAGGCATTGAATGCAGCCGTATGGGCGGTGGCACGCGGTCTGGGCGAGGTGGCGCTCTGCCCGGCAGAGGCGGCGGTGTCCACGGCGAGCGGTGGCTGTGAGGCGTTGGGCGGCCAGTGGGGATGTCTTTCTCCAGGTCAAGGCGGAGCGGCGGGCGCGGGCTGCGGCCAAGGGGCGGTCTGTGCGAGCAGGGACATAGCGCGCTCTGGGGGTGGCACCGACATGGTGCAGTGGCACTAGGCACGGGCTTTCCTCGGTGGTCCACGGCAGCACTTGGCTCGGGCAGGGGACAGAAGGTGGCGGTGAGGTGTTGGCTACCTCCTAGACATGGAGAGGAAGGGGGAGATGGTCTGCTGCGGTGAGGGCAAGGTTGGCCGGCGAGGGGTGGCTCGGCATGGCATGGCAATGCCACTAGGGGCTAGGGGAGTGGGTGCTAAGGGCCTGGTTAGACCAAGAGGGAACAGAGGAGTTAAATGGAGATCAAATGGGGGCAAAACCCTGTTCAAAACAGTGAGCTATGATTTAGGTTTAAACCTGCCTGCCAAGTGTTTGATTAAATGGACGCAAGAACTAAACTTTTGAATTTTGGTTTTTAAATTTTTGAGTGATCTCCACTAGTGCTAGGTAGTCTCTGGTTGCAAGGGTTTTGGAAGTGGAGCTCAAATAGATTAGTTTTGAAATAGGGATGATCTATGCATATGCATTAGATTCAATTTTCAAATGCAATTTAAAATAAGTAACAGAATGTTTTTAGCAGATCCAAAGGTGGGCCTTGGTACCTCATTATGTGTACTAGCAAGGGGTACAAAGATCAAGAATTGTTTCTGTTAAGAAATGAGTGCTAGGAACACTCAAAGTAGTGTAGTGGATTAAAATGGCCAAAATGACCATTCCTCCATTTTAATTCTTTTTTATTTGATTTTCTTTAGGAAAAGTTTGGGAATGGTGTAGATGATGTTTAAATCACCTAAGAAACATTTTACAAGTAAAGGATCACACAATCATGGCAATTCAAAATAGCTCCTATTTTAAATGCACACATATATGAATGCTTTCATTTTAAATTTGGAAAAGTTTTTGTTAACCCCATTTTTGATTGATTTGATCTTGATAAGCTTGGATTGAAGTTTTGGGATGTTACATTGTGTTTGCGCGGATCCGATGGATATTGAGATGCTATTTCAGATTGATTATTGATTCTATCATGTCTTTGTTATTTGAGATCTTGCATGCTTTCCGTTGTTAGTAGCTATCTTGGCCAAGTAGATTCTAGCAACTCCAAGAGTTAGTATTTATGCTCGATAGTGGGTTCATGCCTCTGGTAATCTGGGGAAGTGACAGAAATCTCTAAGGTACTAGATGTGCTGTTGCTACTAGGGAGAAAACAACGATCCTTTGTTCATAGAACAATTGTATTGTTTACTTTACACGCAGTTCGTAAAGCAATAATCTGTTGCTTGCAACTTAATACTGGAGGGGGTTCAGATGATAACCTGAAGGTGGATTATTAGTCATAGATGCAGTTGGATGGCGGTCTATATATTATGTTGTAATGCCCCAATCAAGTCTCAAAGGAGTCAAGATGATTAGTATATGCATGTATTGCTTTCTCGCTGTTTGTCAATTGCCCCGCTGTAATTTGTTTACTCAGCATGTTATCTATCTAAGGAGAGCCACCTCTAGTGAACTATGGATCCCGGTCCTTTTTCTTTACATACAATCTACAAATGTTTACTGCTTCGTGTTTACTTTCTGCAAACTTTTACTTCTTTCAATTCGATACGTTTAATCCTTTGTTTTCTGCAAAACACAGTGAGATTGACAACCTCATCGCAAGTTGGGGACAAAGTTCTGTGGTTGTGTTGTGCAGGTCTCCACGTTGCTACTAGCACCGGTAGTGCTCCCTGCCAAAGCTCAGCTAGTAACACCTTTGGGGTGTTTCCTTGCTCCTACTAGTTCGATTAAACCTTGTTTCATAATTGAGGGAAAACTTACTGCTGTGCTCATCGTACCTTCCTCTTGGGGTTCCCAACGAGCTCTACATCGATCAAGCGCATCAAGATATTTTCTGGCGCTGTGACCCAGAGATCAAAAGAAGAAGAGACTCCCACGTCTACGACGAGCACATCAATGACTGCAAGTGCACATATCGTTTGTAGCTAGTTTCGAAATAAAGATATTGATCCCACAGGGAGCAGGAGTTTGAAGTCTAATAATTCTTGAAATAAATATTGTGATAGAATTGCTAGATAAAGTTCTAAGTGACAAGATAAAATGCTAGTATTGTGAAAAAGGTGTTTTTAAGTTTTGGGTATAAGAACAATAATAAAATAAAGTAAAATAACTTAATACAGAAAGTAAGTATCGCGTATGTAAGAGATATTAGAACTGCAGTAGGGAAAATGCATTCTCAGGGAGTAGCGGATACACCGCTAGTATTTGTGAAGATTTAAGATAAAGATTATTATCATGAACATTCTCAACTATGTATGTGTGGGAGGAACTCCGTATGTGGACGAATAGGCAACAAACACTGCTCACATCATCTTCATAACCACAACAGTCAGCAATCGACATCAGTCGAATTACTGCGCTATTAAGGGACGTAATCCCGTAGGACGTATCCCATGGCATGGATAGTGTTCCGTGAGTTCCTCGATTTCCCAAGTTGATACGTAAGGAGTGCCAACAGCTTTATGGTCACTATAAGTGCTAGCACGCCTCCGTCTACCAACAAGCAGTTCCCTCCATCAAGTCCCAGCGAGAGGCAAATATTGAGAGGTCGACTTCTCTCAACATCCAGATGTAGAGAATCTAACACATGGTCATAGCGATGAATATCATAATAGACTTTATCTTATTTCAATCTCATACTAGGGTTTCTCCATCTCCCCAAGAACTAATGATCTACTCAGACATGGAGGCAATCAACATCATGGCAATAATAATAGAAACAATCATATATGAATAGTACTTGTATAAATCCACAACAAGTATAGGAATTACAACAAGATCTAGACAAGATGTAGATGGGATGGATGGAGATGGTGGTGATGCAGCGGTGGATGATGAAGATCGATGCCTTAGCCTCCCGGATCTGCGCAGGGCAAAGATGGATCCCTTGTGGATCAGTTCCCCCTCCAGATGCCTTCTAGAGGTGAGGTTTCTGTGATTTCTGGGTGTTCTGTATGTCGTCTCCTCAAACCAATTGCACGGGGTGAAACTATTTGACGAGGCGGAGGCGGCACCAACTATTCGGCCAGAGCTATACGGGCGGAAGGGTTGCTCCCGCCGTATAGTTGGTCGTTGGTCTCTCTGCCTCCCTTGTTCGCTTCTGGTTTTGTTCTGGTATTATTAATATTTCACAAATAAGCAATTTACGTTGTTTTTGACTCCTTTTCTCCACAATACAACTGCTTCAATAATTGTATCCATTGGATCTATCGTCTGTCCTGATCCTGGTGAAAATAGACAGAAAATGTGCGCGCAAGTGCCGTAAAATATCAAAATCCTACATATACAATGCAAAATAATAATACAAAACATGATGCAAATATGCACTCATCACCGGCCTAGGTCAGGATTTGACCCCCAACGGGCAGAAATTCCCTTTTCGCTTTTTATGCCTTCTCTCTCTCTTTTTGGGTGCTTCTTCTCCCTTTTCCTCTCAAGCTTTGCCCATTGTTTGACCTCTCTTGAGCTTGATTTCTTTCTCCCCATCCAATGATTCTTACATCCATTTGAGAGAAAGATTGAGGAGATCTAGATCTACACTTTGATCAAACCAATTCATCTCTTTGTGAGAGAATCTTTGGGATATATATCTTGAAGGATTTGGTGTTGTCCTTTGGTTCTTCCTCTCTTATTATCCCAATTGCTTTAGTAGCTTTGTTGGAATTTGAGAGTAAAGTACTGGAGCATCTTTGTGGTGTTCTTGCCATTTGCATTAGGTGCATCAGTTTGAGTTCTCCCCGGAGGATTTGGTTGGTGAAATCAAGAAGCTTGTCCTCTTGGGCTCTTGGAACCCTAGACGGTTGTGTGGCCTTTGTGGTGAGTTCTTGGGGCCTCCAATTAAGTTGTGGATCTCTCCCCAAGTTTGTGGACTTGGTGGTATTTATTGGAAGCCTCCAATTAAGTTGTGGAGATTGCCCCAATATTGTACGGGTTTGGTGACCGCCCTCAAGTGTCCCATAGTGGATCAGGTGCTTGCAGTGCGATGGGTTCTCGGGAGAATAGGGTGAGGCCTCTTGTGGCATTGGTGGTTTTAGTACCATCCACCCCTCCAACGAGACATGCTCCCTAGTTGGGAGGAACTCGGTAAAATATCGTCGTCCCTGCGTGCCTTGGTTATCTCTATACCCGAGCTCTTTTCTTATGCACTTTACATTGTGATAGCCTTCGTACTTGAAGTAATCTATCTTGCTATCATTTTGTTGCTTGTCTTGCTTAGCATAAGTTGTTGGTGTACATAGGTGAACCATTTGATTTATAGGCTTTGTGCTTAACAAAAGAAAATGCTAGTTTTATTCCGCCTTTATTAAGCCCATCTCATAAAAGTTTTTAACCGCCTATTCACCCTCCCCCCACTCTAGGTGGCATACGTGATCGTTCAATGAGCATACAGTATTTTGTAAGCATATTACAAGAAAAAAAATAAAATGATTGTAACATATTACAAAAGTTAAGAAGACGGGAGGGAAACAACAACACAAACATATGCATTTGTAACCGTCCAAACAGTTCTCTAAAACACCTATATTCAGGTTGTAGGACTCTCATCAAGGGATTGTACTCCACTGAACCGTCACAATTACTCTTGCATGCACCCATGATGTAGACGGACATCAAGTAAGTAAATAGTTGTGTTATGGGTCTCACCGAAATATCCTATGTACTATCTTCTGAAAATAGAAATACCATGAGTATTTCAGAATATCAGGACTAAGTGAGAGGCATGGTCCATTAAAAAATCTCAAGCATCTAAAAACCAAAAACCAAAACTATGAACTGCTAATACGGTTAAGTGCATCTTAGTGGATCCGAGCCGACAGAGAAATGTGTTGTTGCTAGTACACTATTTTCATATGCTAGTCCAATAGAGCAATCTACTTTGCATAAAGACAATATAATTAAACAGTGAAATAAGCCTAACTAGATATGTAGCTACATCACATATGGCAGATTTTTTGAGGATTCAAAGTTATGTTATCCGAGGATGAAGCAACAACATTGAAGAAACCATGGATTTAGTGTTAAAGCCAAGTATATTTTCTTTGTACACTAGCAGTTGTAGAATATGTTTATCCAACATGCTCACACGTACATGTTAAAATCATCACCTGCACTCACCGGTTGCTGGGTAATATTTATTCTTCTTGTATTATTAAATGTCATCACCAGATGAATCCGAAGGTCAGGAGCATGGATTCATCGGAAACTATAGAATGTAGAACACATGCCAGTGCAATCAGATACATTGTAGTGCATCAATTCATCAGAAACTATCCAAAAAATATTTTCTAAACGGGCTCTCATTTAATAAGGCCAATAAAATTCAGAATCAGTTGTATGTGCCCTTTTCCTGGGATGTGTAAGTGACTTTTTGTTGATTTTGAATCATTATTATGGGAGCTTCTTTTGAGCATTTGGCTTTTTCTATTGTTGTTAGTAACCTCCCATCAAGATTAATCCATGAGAAGTAGAGTAGAGATATCAAACTAAATACAGTCGTGTCCGTTATTGATGAATGTCAACAGCTAGTAAGTCCAGTCCAAATCTTATCACCTGAACTTGAAATAAAGACCATGAACAACAACTTATTCTGCGATTCAAGAACTAACATATAAGGCACCGAATTTAAACATCTCAAAATTCTTGAGAACAAGAATATTCAATGGGTCTACCAATAAACAGAATAAAACGTAGGTATATGTATCCCATTATTATATTTTATTCCTAGTCGACACTATTCTACTCACGAGCTCCAAGCTCACAAAATTTTGGTAGCAGCAATACATGAAGTACAAAAAGAGAAAAACTATGAAAAAAAATCATGTTCTATATGTTCATTAGAGACCAAGATACTACCTTGTAGTCTGAATATTCAGGTAGAGAAATTGCACAATGAAAATGAGCTTTGCTCGAATAAATGGCCGTCAATGGGCGCAGCAAGGTAAAAGTCCGCAATCTATTCATGCTCCAAATAACATTAGGCTGCATGCCTTACTACACTTTTGATCATGTTATTTGACAGATTTGTGGCTCTAAAGTGAACATGAACAGAAGAAGTGCATATATATACAAGCCATTAAAATTTTATGTTGTTGATAATGTGATATAATAAAAATCCATGATAAAACATATTCATGTTTAGTAGTATAAGAAGTACCTAGGTTAGGCCGGGAGGAAATCAACGATAGGCGTTTGAAGTTGTTGACATGTACGCGGCATGGAATGTCATCACTGACAATTTCAATACTACACGTGTGAGAGTCATTATATGTGCCACTGCCCAACACCAACACCAATACATTGATCTCAGTACGCCCCAGAGTTACAGTTCACAATTATTCATCTGGATTTTTTAGAGAGATAAATGAGAATCCATGAACATACAAAATAGAAACATCTTGATCTTCAAATACATAAACTACAAAAGTTGCAACATACCCCTGATGTGAAATGATGTTGCCAACGGCAAGACAATGTTGCATGAACAAAATAAAGAAGAGCATACTTCACATTAAACTCATGTTGACTCCCTTTCCATCTAGCCTACGAAAAACACAAAGGGAATAACTACTACAGTCATAAATCTAATGATGAGAGGGTCCCTTCTCACTGTCCTGAAGAACATCTATATAACTAAAATTTCATCCAAAAAATGAAAGAATGTACAAAGAATAGAACCTTAAATTGGATAGCACGCAAACAGCTACAGAGCAAATCGAATCATATGTTGTAAATTGAAACAAGGTAAATGAACTTTTTGGAGAATGCACATCCAAAGCAAAATAGATCAAGAAGTCTTAACACCTCTATTTGCATCCCAGACTACTACTTGTCCTTCTTCGTCGAACGATGATTATGCGGTCCGCGGTCCTCCTTCCTAGCCAAGCGATGGAGAAAGAGGCGATTAGCGAGACGATGGAGCAAAAGGGGGATATGAGTGCTGCAGATTGAGCTTGAAGAGCTCCTTCCGATTAAGCTTGTAGAGCATATATAGAGCACTTTACCGCGGACTCCACCGGGCGTTGTCATCCTCCTGCGGGAGGGGCTCCTGAAGCGCCTCCTTCAGCTTCCGCCCACCACTGTGGCCACCGTCTAGCTTCGTCCGCTGGCTGCTCACCATCTGTGCCGCCAGGCTCCTGTAGGTCCTCATCTCGCCCACCATCGCGGGCACCACGTCTTCTCCGTTCGCTCGTCGCTAGGGTTTTTCGTACCCTATGAAGTTTCGAGGGCCAAGGGCCATCGCCGGCGGCTAGAGGGAAGCAGCTCCGGCAACCAGAGGAAGAGGGAGAGGCAGTAAGGGAGGAGGAGGAGACCACGAGCGACGGGGCAAGGAGGAGGCGAGCAGATTGGGGGAGGGGCTCAGGGGTGGGGATTGGGGGCTGGCGGGCCTGCGGGAATTGGTTGTGGCGGCTAGGGTTTGCCACCGTGGTTATATACTGCCGGGGTAAATAAAAGGAATGGCCCGGATTAGCTAGAGTGAGATCTAATGGCCAATCAATTCTAATTTTTGGTGAGCTCTCTACTACCCTACCAATTATATCTTTAGATGCATAACAAGTAGGGTGGGGCATCTTCTAATCCAATGACATGATCGCTGCGTACGTAGTATATCTTGATCCATAATACAGACTTGGTATCTGTACTCATATTGTGTACACACTACACAGGCAATCGATGAGCAATTAGAGCGTTACCACTGTCAGTTTGGGATGCTCTTTGCAGCGATCCCGATTGGGCTTAGCGAGCAGGCCATTTTCCGCGGGCTACGCTGTGCTGGGCCGAAAGGGGAAAGGTACAAAGGTAGGTGCCGGGTAGTTAGAATTAGAACCGCACTGCAGCGCCACTCATTCTTTTAGCTGAGCTGTCCCTGTCGCTCGCCCGCATCTTGTCGTGGCGAGCTCGGGGAGACTCGGGGCAATGGAGGAGGGGAAGAAAAATCTGGTCGCCTGCTGCTGGGAGGAGGAGGAGCAGGAGGAGGAGGAGAAGAAGGGGGCAAAGCTCGACTTCGAGCCGACGGAGGACGAGCTGGTGCTGCACTTCCTGCGCCCGCAGCTGCGCGGGTTCACGCCGCGCGTGCCGGGCGCCGTGGTGGAGGCGGACCCCTGCGCGGTGCCGCCGTGGGAGCTGCTGGCGCGTCACGGCCTGCTGGAGCGCGGGCGCGGGTACTTCTTCGCGGCGCGGCGGCGCGGGATCACCCACGTGCGGCGCACCCCGGCGGGCGGCGCGGGGTCGTGGATGCACAGCGGGAACAGGGAGCAAGGGCGGTCCGTGACGGCGCTGGGCGTGGTGGCGCGGTGGTGCAGGACGAGGTACTACTTCTACGAGTTGGGCAGGGTGGAGGGCCGGCGGAGCACCGGGTGGGTCATGGCCGAGTACGAGATCACGGACCCGTGGTGCTACCGCCGCGCCGACGAGGGCGAGGAGGACGAGTACTGGGTGCTCTGCCACGTCCGCCGGAGCCTCAGGACGACCGGTGGCGGAGGCAAGACGCCCAGCCGGCGGCGCCTGCTTGTTTAGATAGCAAGCTAGGTGGGCACGCATCTGCGACCGACCGGCCGACGAGCTCGCTGATCGGGATTCGGAACAAGGATGGCCCTGTTGGATTGGATCGCTTCACCATGACTCAGTGTGTTTGGATGGTTAAAGACTGTGTTTTTGTTCTCAACGCCCATATGTATTTCCAAGAAAAGATAGCATGAACTCCCTCAAATCAAAAGAAAAAAAAAAGACAGCATGCACATGACACTTGGTGGAAGGTCCAGTAGTGCTCTGTTTCTGCTGGCGCCGCCAGAAGTGTTGCACGGAAACAAGATCGGGGGCTCGAGGCGGAATTGTACTGTTCTATCCAATCCACACCGACAGTGCCGACTGGTTGCAATTTTTCTCGCATTTTCGTTTTTTCACTCAAACTCAAGGGAGAAACTTTGCTTCTTATTTTTTTTTTAAAGATTGACGAATCAAATGATATTTCTGTTCTTCCATCAAGAGGAGATAGTTATCAATAAAGCTAAACTAAACCTGTTGACATAGAATGCAATCGAACTAGAGACAAGTAGGCGTATACGATTTGAGCCTAGCTCGAAAACGGATGCGCAAGGGAATCTATTGACAGTAATTCACCTCTTATTTCTCTTACAAACCCGCCTCTTTCACCTCTTTTAGACTCTTTGCAATGTTTAGTGCGGGGAACTCTACACTATTGTACTCAGATGCTATTCCTTTATCTACATAGATGCTATTCCTTTATCGTCAGAGATGTGGTCAAGCTGTCCTCGTAACTGACCATCCCCCCTGTTCCTCAGTAGCTCAGTGGTAGAGCGGTCGGCTGTTAACCGACTGGTCGTAGGTTCTGAAACTTTGGTATTTCTTTTTCTTTCGGACAAGATAATTCTCGTAGCGAGAATGAGTTGATAAATTGGTTTCTGATTTCAGCCTTGTGAGATTGCAAGAAGGAAAGTAATAGTTTGGTTTTCAACAGTGCACTGTCCTGCCTACGTAGCGCCATATCTGCCGACTGGTTGACACTGCCGGAGTGACAGATATACCCACCAGGGCAAGAGCATCTGGGCTGACCCATTTGACTGTTTTGTGGTTGAGTAAGTCTCCATGTGGATATAAAATCGGTCCGGTCTGTTTGGGTTTGAGGTGCCCCCGGTGGTGGAGACCTATTTTAGGTGGCTGCTTTTTTTTTTGAGCATCCCTTTTAGGTGGCTGCTAGATGGGCCAGTCCATGGGCATGCCGGACAAGGGAGCACAGGCTAGAGAGTCAGACTTGTCCGTCTCGACCCAAAACCAATGCATATTTGTGCTAGAAATGAGCCTGTCCGTGCAAAAAAAGGACAAGTGGTCCTTTGGGTCTCCCTGCTAGAGTGAGCTGTTTGTTCGGACGGAACGCTTCGGACAACGCGTGGTCGAATAGATCTCCCTGCTGGAGATGCCCTAACACGTGCTCGGCAAGCAGCTCGGTGCACGGCCCAAACGGCTAACAATTTTGGATGGGCTCCCACATCAGCATCCCAATGATCAACCCCAAACATTTTGGACAATAAAACTTCATTTTTTTTGTAGATAGATAGCCTAGGATACATCTTGTTTATAGAAAAAATCACATAGGCTTCCCAGCGTCAAAGTTGTCTTGGTCCCACACCCTTACCGTTGTCGCTTTACCTCTACATCTTGGTGGTGCCTCTGCGCCGATTTTTGATGTCGCAGGAGCCTTGCCATGGACATTCGCTCTCTGTTTAAGCCTGACAGGACGTTACGACGGTTCCTCTCTGCTCCTTCTGCCGCCGCTGACGAGGACTTCACCTCGTTCTTCGCCCTCTTCACCATTGCCCCCAACTCTACTAGCGCCTCTTCCTGGTCGCAACAAGGCATGCGTAAGGGGTTCTCCACCCTTGCTATTTGGCAGGTGAACACCAGCGTCTCCCTCTCCTCGACGGCGTGGCTAGAGGCCTGAGCCTCCTCCACGTGTGATGTATGGATGGAGGCGAGGAGCACCTACTGGTCAATTGGCTTCTCCTCCTTCTTGTAGTAGTCACCGAAGTCAAAGTCTACATCCTCGTCGGTGGCGGTAGCATCGACCTCCTTTGCCTCTTCATCTGCGATATCCCCCGCCTCCGGCTGCGACTTCGACTCCTCCGACGATGGATAGCGAGTGCGAGCGGCTGGTGAGAGATGAGCCTAGGTGGTGGGAAGGCGGCAGGAATGGTGCTTGGTGTGGTGTGTTTCCATATCGGGCTCGGCCCTCCTTTTATAGCCAGCGTTAGGAATCATGAGGGAACTCGTTAGAAACAGCAGGAACTTACTGCAGCTGACAGGACGGGGGCAGGAACCAGTGGGAAACAAAATGAGCGGCAGGAAGGTGGGTGGTAGAGGCGACGCGATGCTATTACTCCAGTGTCGGGAGGTGAGTCATCTCGGGCGCGCCTCTCGGGATGGACATAAGGAAAAATATTGGCTAAGTAAATATAATTCTTTTTACTGGGACTACGGCGGGCTTACGCCAGCCTGAACATACCATATTATCAAAAATAACTTGTGTCTTACAAATTTTTAGAGACATAGAGAGAGGGGCGCGCTAGTCGCTAACGGGGGATCAAAACTGTTACAACAAAAATTTAAGAGAGAAACCGAGCTTTTCCTAGTGCATCTATGCACCCATAGTCGAACATCTTTAGCACATCGGCGAGTGACAACCGCTAAGGGTTCGTGGAGTGCATGAAAGATCAGTGCATTGCGGCATTTCCAAATATTCCACAAGAGATTCACACATATCGTTGTTTCTTCATAGGTTTCGCAATGAGTAGTAGAGACATCGTCGATGATGCGAGTGGTCGCGATCTCATCCAGGAAGAAGAAGGTCCAAACTTCCTGAGCACGCAAGCAGATGAGCAAGAGATGCTCTGCGGTATCATCTTGTGCGCATGCCGGACAGGTCGCCGAGATGGATAGTTGATGTCGAAAGTTGCGCTCGTTAGTGGGAGGCGGTGACGACAAGCGAGCCAGTAGAAAAAATTTCACTACAGTGTTGCTCCAAATCCAAGTGCTCCGATCCTCAATCTGCAAATGCCTAAAAGCATGGACATAGAAACTTTTGTTTGAAAGCTTTTTATTAGTGAAACGGCATGACCAAGAATCCAAAGAGTCTGGGTATAGGGTTAGGTTGGAGAGCTCATTTGTAAGAGAAGCAAGTTAAGCCACAGCAACGCGAGAGAGATGCGGAACAAGGGCATCAGAGCCAAGGTGTTAGGTCTAGTAACATGCGAGAAGAGGGCAGGAAAGCGATCAGGCAGGGTGTCATGCCCAAGCCAAATATCAAAACAGGAGCAGATGGAAGATCTGGACCCAATAGTGGCAGAAGAGATGAACCTAAATATTGAAAATATAAGCAATAATCCATATAATTTAATCGGAATAATAAACTAATAAAGCATGACCATACAAACAGTACCAAAACTATGCAGATTAACAAAGTAAATGAATAGATTACATCTAAATGAGATAAACCTATCACATCTACACCAAACGCTAGAACAAAGAACCCTAACATATCTGAAAGAGAAAGTTCAGGGTTACATACGATGCAACGGTGGCAGCAGCAGTAGCCGTAGCGGTAGCAGCAACTTTGTCGCCCATGTTTAGGTTGCCGAAGAGCTCGGTGATGTCCGGGGAGAAGTCGTCGTTCGGGAACTCGTTGTCGGACGATGTCATGGATGCCAGTAGTCGTGCTTGAGCGCTCCTTAAAAACCTGACCGCCCCTCACCCGTACATGTTTACAATAGGCGGGGTACCACATGCCTACTGTCCCGATCTGTGGTTCACGCTGGGATGGGGAAGACGAAGGCGGCAACACAATTTACTGGAAAGAGGTGCGTGTGATGAGTTTTAATCGCACAGGGTTTACATCTCAGTTTATATAATGTCGGTCGGGTACGCATCCGTTAAAAACTCATAATTAATTTTTCCGAACAATAAAATAAAGCTCGGCTCAGCGAGATTCCCGCAACACGCAGCGCGACGCGGCGCGTCATGACGAGACGTGGCGTGGCGTCGGAGGAGGAGTGCACGTGAGCTGATTCTCTTCTCGCTCACTTAGTAGTGATAGAACAGCCTCCTATAAGGTGGTGCAAATTCCTTTCAACAACCATCGTGAGACTAACTTTAGTTCCACTAGCACACACATAAACTGTCCCAAATAGTGGGCCAAAGATAATTTCTATGGGCCAAAATCCTAACATGCAAATACCTCAAATTCCAACACTAAACGTAGAAAGACCAGCCACGCTGCTTCTCCAAATTGGAGTATCGAGGAAGTGGCTATCGCCAAGATCACGAGAATGAAACTATCCATATTGGCGTCTAAACCAACACGACTAAGGGGCATCCATAAGAGGAGTGGATCTTGGAAAAAAAATTGGCAAGCAATGTCAAGTTTTGGGCTGGAGTGGAGAGAACGTGCAGCCGTCCGTACTTTTTTTTTGAAAAGAGTATATATTAATATCACGGAGATATAATTACATCCAGTCTCTGCAACAACGCATGCCCTAACGGCCGTACGGATGCACATAGCCCAAAAGAAGAAAAAGGAATTACACAAAAGAGAAAAATCCCGCTATAGAGAACTATTCCTCAAAGCAACGATACTGACACCACCAGAACAACACCAGTAGTCTTCCACTCCAATAACAACGCCTTTAAGAAGGAAACAGTGCACATGCATCGTTGCCCGATCAAAGATCATAGGTTTTCACACTAGAGAAAGCCCTCGCTGACAAAACAATGTCTTCAACAAGGCTATTACCAGGCACAACCAGTTAAGGCCAGACCTTGGATTTCCACCCTGCAAGATAAGACTAGGAACTCCTCATGTGTTATCTCCCCTCATAAACAGTCGTTGCTGCAAGTCACAGATCATGCAGCCAGTTCGCCGTCGACACAAGACTCAAATCACCATTGCTGCCCTCATATTTCCGCTTTCCTAACATTCTCCACATCTGGCTTCACCATGACTCATTGAATGGCACTTGGTGGGAACAAACAGCAGAGCTTCGCAACTCTCCCGCTGAAACCAAACGGCCAGAAAAACAAGGTGCGTACGATCGAATACCTTCCGATCCAGCAATCTCTAGGCATAATGCACCCATGGAAGTTCGCCTATGGAGCCTTCCGGAACCCACCTCTCCAGGCTAGATCCACGAGAGCATGCAACAAGCAGATCTTTGTCTTCACGCAGAAGGAACCCTAGGACCATCCGCCATTATTGGATAGAACAATAGCCCCCCACGCCGACGTCCGCCGCCCGTCCTCTCCGGCGAAAGAGGAGACAAGCCTGCAATAACCACGTGCCCTCGCCGGTCTGTCGTCCCGATCAAGAAGCAACGTGCCACCTCCCCATGCACCTTCAGGCAACCAAAAGGCCGTGCCGATGGCGGATCTAGGCGGAAGCCTAGACCTACGACCATAGCCACCACACCTTGCGCCGATACCCGGTGGGAAAGCCGCCACCATAACAAATCCGGGCATCGGCCCAGTCGCTGCAAACAGCTGACCCGACGATCGAATCTCACGTCCGGGGGCAGCCACCGCCGCCACACAACCAGGGGCGCCGCCCTAACCACCGCGCGTAGCCAAAGAACCAGCACCGACCCTAGCCGCCGCCAGCGAAACAACCACCGCGATCTACTCTCCCCGGCCCCTTCGGCGCCGGGCCCGCCGCTACCGCGGTCGGCGTCGGCGGCAGCGGCGGAGGGGTGGGAGATCAAGGAGGGGGAGGGGTAGGCAACAGGAGGAGAGCTCCCTGGCGGCGCCCAGGGGTGCGCCGCGGGAGGGGAGGGGGAAGGGGGATGGGTGCGTAGAGTCAGCCGTCCGTACTTCTTGGGAGCACACACACATCAGCCTAAGCCACTTTGCATTGCTCCCATTGCAAGTAGAGTATCATCACAAGCCAAGGGAATAGCCCTTTGTCGTTTGTGAACAGACTCAACGACCCATCTGGTAGAGTGCCCGCACTCATAGCATGAGATAACATAGTAGTGAGAACCGACACTAGTACAAACTCGTTTGGTAGAGTGCCCGCACTCATAGCATGAGACAACATAGTAGTGAGAACCGACACTAGTACAAACTCGTTAGTTAGAGACAGTTCCTAGAGGAAATTTATTCCTAAAATACAAAAAACCAGTTGTGTTCATCATCCTTAGACGGTCATAATACTTAGACCGCCTCTAACTGTAACCTCAGACAGTTGTGAAGTAGCATCGTCTCTAGTACTACTTCCCCCTCAGCCAATCTTTTAAAAAGAAACGCCTTTAAAGGGTACCTGAGACGAAGGAAAATAATGACCGTCTCCCTAGATCATTGAACCACAGCCGGTCATACATATTAACGGTCTCCAGGCATCTACTGAGGTGGTCCATTATACCGTCCGTCTCGAAAACTGTTTTCGTACATGTTTCCGAGATAGCATGCGTGTGTTGTTAATGCAATTAGAAAGTGGAGATCATGCACGCATCCACCACAAACGCGTCCACACCACACGTCTCTACTCGAGGACAACGAACCGTCCCCTTGTATATAAACCTGCTCGGCCTTCGTCTTCCAAGAGCTAGCGTCCTTTTCCCCCCATTTGTCTAGTCACAAAACCCCAATCTGCACCTTCCGCGCGCGTAGAAGCTCCTTACATAGCACCACCCTCCCCTTAGTTGCGCCATGAAGCGTACCCGTGGAGACAAGACGGAGATGAAGCCAGTTGGAAGCGCAGCAGATGGCTCGGCGGTCATCGCCGAGAAGACGGAGGCGGCTTCTCTGGGAACACACGTCGCTCATCGCCGTGCCGTCGATGCTTCGGGCTTTGTCCAGCCAGTCATCGTTGCTGTCGAGCAGCAGGTGAACGGCAACGTCGTGGTGCCAGCGGCAGATCTGGATGAGGGGCATGCAGGTGGAGGCAACCTGGCGGTGATGATCATCAACGACCCCATCCTCAACGACCAAATACTAGAAGCAATTGAGGAGAGGGACAAATTCGAGGAGGAGGTCTCGGATGAAGCATCTGAGATACTATATACTACTTTGCTTCTCTATTCGTAGTCGCAAATTTCACTGTTCATATGTAGGATTTGCTCAATCTATATGTTATTTTGCTCTGCCATCTTCTTGTTGTATGCATATTAGAATATATATGGTTCGAACGGTCGATTGTTTTGGAGATTTTTTATTAGATTGCTCATCTGCCATCTAGTAAATTTACATTTGCTTGTTGTCATTCATACGGTTCTTCTTGTATTGTAGATTTACTAGATCTATGACATATTTGATTTTAGGGGTTTTAGGGATTGCTGTTACTGGAGTGTTTATTTCTATACACACATGCATATGTGCATGTTACATAGTGTATATTACATTTCTATTTCTCACCGAGAACAATGATTCAAATTTGGCCCAAAAAGATTGCAAGGTAGAGACACATTTGATGGTGTTAGACTTTTTTAGGGATGGGTTAGTGAACCTGGGGCAATGTACACCAACAATAACTTGTGCTTCATACTTTGGTTCGTTTACTCCATCTCTAAAAAATTCATGAGGTCCTAGATTTATTTTACATTCATATGGAACTATGATCTTTGAATTATTTATGCTAGTACATAACCAATTGTGATCATACATTGAATTTATCACATGTATCAGACTCTCTTGTTGGATTCTTATGATTATCTGATTACACTATATATCTAGAAAAATGATTCATATGATGCATGGTTTGATCATAAGTTGTTGTTACATGTACCGATGAATATTGTTTGATCATAAGTTGTTGTTACGTACCTATGCATGGTTTGACCACACAATATTTAGAAAATGTACACATCATTCATAGTGTATAAGTATTACGTTTCTCTTTCTCACTGAGGCCAATGATTCAAGTTTTACCCAAATGAGTGCAAGGAGAGACACATTTTATGGTGTCGGATTTTTTAGGGATGGGTTAGTGAACCTGAGGCAATATACACCAACAATAAGTTGTGCTTGGTACTTTGGTTCACTTAATCCATCTCAAAAAAACTTATGAGGCCCCAGATTTATTCTACACTCATATATATGGAACTATTATCTTTAAATTGTTTCTACTAGTACACAACCAATTGTGATCATACATTGAATTTATTATATGTATCTGAATCTCTTGTTTGATTCTTGTGATTATGTGATTACACTATATATCCAGGAAAAAAGGATTCATATATGATGCATGGTTTGATCACAAGTGGTTTGAACCTCATTTAGTCTTAGGGGACTCAATTTCACACTAGCAAGCATGTATAGACACCTTCCTTTGCCTTTAAATATGAATAATTCTCAAATTTTACGATAAGAAAACTCCAGAGTTCCAAATTATTAGTTCTTTTCAAATTTCTACTCGTCTTAGTTAGGAAAGTACCTGGCGGTAAAATATGAAATATCCTGACAACAGACATTTTTACAGACGTTTTCCAGCCATCTGAGGCTAGTACCTGGCAGAAAATATCTGAAAATATTGGACAAATATTTCAGATATGTGGCACATTTTTTTCTTCCCGGCGCGCCAAGACCACTGTCCACCACCGCCCTCCACCACCGCTTCCTACGGTCCCCTACCTCTCCTCCCCACGACCTCCGGTCCCCTGTGGTGCAGACGCTCTCCCTCTCCTCTGAGGACTCCTTCATTGTCCATGTAGTTATGCGTGAAAACCAAAGCCCCAAAACCCTAATGTTGAGCTTTGATTTAGAAATTTTGGCATGGATTTTGCCATTTTGCTTCTCGAATTTAAGGTTCACTAACATAGGTATGATTACTCGGATACTCATGATTTACTACCCTATACTGGGTAAAGGGCTTCCAACCCACGAAGATTTCAGATGACAAGCCCAAGGAAGCAACCGACAAAGACTTTGATTGTATTAGGAAATAAACTATGAACCGACATTGTGTTGGCATTAGAATTACGCGTGTATGAAATCTATCCGCATATAGCTTTGAGACCCAGCCTATTGTATATAGGATGGGAGAAGCCCAAGCAAGGGTACCGAAATCTAGAAGACAACTTGTAATTGTGCGATTTCCCCAATATTCAGGCGACTTTGACTTCATTGTTTTCCTAACATCCGACGAAATCCCCAGCATTCTCTTTTTCGCGAAACCCCAAGTCCATCACCATGGGCATTGCCGAGGCTACCCCTCGTCAATTGGCGCCGTCTATGGGAATCTTGAATGCTGGAACTACGGATTCGGCAGACCGCTCTCCACCAAGCATCAACCCGACAAAAGTAGTTCGACACCCGTCCACCCCTGTATTGGTACCCGGTGATCGGCAGATCCGATCTAATCGTCGGAAGCTTTCACTTCCAAGTAGAACACCCGCAAGAATCACACCCTCGGCCCTGATCACATTAGAACCGTCCGTGGAAAAATTTACGCCTACGGCAGTATCAGCATCTTCCGTCGGGTCCTCCATGAACGCCACCGCACAGATCGAAGCAGGCGAAGAAAGTGAGCAAATCGAGATGGATCTGGGGGACCTTGATGGTCTTTACGAAAATCTCTCCTTCGGATCAGACCCATAGCTAACCCCACCATGCGGAGCAAGCCCGACAAATTCAGAACCCGAAGAAAGCAGCGAAAACGTCGACTTTAGAATAAGGATGGCAAAGATTTACCCAGAACTACAATCCTAGAATACTAACAACGCATCCTTCGGAGCAGAAGACAACGTCATCACCCCATGCATAACACGCCACCAAGTGTGCATGGTCAACGGGAACACCTCAACACCACGCGACTCTTAACGGTAACCCTATCCCCGACCCCAATGATATTTTATCAGATGACAATGTAGGAAATCACAACAATGAAGGGGACCACGGAAACAAAGGAGAAACAGCGGATAACCACATAGTCCAAGGAAGAGGCGGAGAGCCACATGAAGGAGAGAGGCGAACTCTTCGACTAACAGCAACGGCATGGCAAAGGGCAAGGGAAGCAATTTCGGGAGTAGTCCCGATGACAGCGGACGCTTTGCACAAGGATCTATTAGCATATCAATATCTGCTTCATCACAAGAAGAGAGATCTACTCATGATGCAAAGGCAACTCGACGAAAGAAAAAGATTAGCCGACGAATCCAGCTTACGACGGGCATAGTTAAGCTCCACTCGAGGATCAGGGAGCGTAACGGGAGGAGAACCACCAGGAAGGAGAACATCTGGATTAGCGAATATCCCTGAAGCAGAGAGAGGCGGACTCATCCGCGATCTTGATCTATCGTTTATGTCAATCGATCAAGCAGGAAACGTCAAGGAAAAAACAGCTCAAGCGGCCGTCATGGCCGCGCAAACATATCTACTCACAACTCAGCCTGCACCCGATGATCCCTGTGCGGCCCTCCACCGCTCCGCCATGATGAACCTCGGCATGGTGGGAGCCTCCCTCGCAGAAGCAGAGCAAGGGACCAAGCGACAACCCGATAAATCCCCACGCCGTCACAACAGTCCTTGGCAAGTAGGACACACCCGACGATCTTGATCGCCACACCAGGCACATCTTGTAGCACCCGAGCCACGAAGCAGCACAAGAAACGACAACACGCAACACAGGAATGATGGATCAAGAGACGAAAACCGCAACCGATGATACCAAGACGGACACAAGGAAGATGATTACGAACTATGTGGGGCTAACTGTCTCACTCAGAGGATTCACAAAACCTCAGTACCCAAGGACTTCAAACTTATGCACGAACGCCACAAGTACGACGGACTCCAGGAACCCAAAGCATGGTTAGAAGATTATTTGTTCACTATCAAATTGCAAGGCGGCTCCATAGCTACCGCGATGCCAAGCTTACAACTACACCTCACCGGCGCCGCAAGATCATGGCTCAGACAGTTACCAAAAGATTCCATCGGCAGCTAGAATGACCTGGAAGATAAGTTCATCTGGCACTTCAAATCCATGTTTAAACGACCCGAATCCTTGGAGCAGTTGCGAGCATGCAAGCAAAAATCTAGGGAATCAATAAGAGCATTCATCCAACAATGGAATATCATTAAAAAATCAACTGAGTCCATATCCGATGAAAAGGCCATCGACGCCTTCAACGACGGCATCCGTCGCCAAGAATTCATAGAAGAACTTGGATGGGTTAAACCCAAAACAATCTCATTGCTAATGGAAATAGCAAATCGCTGGGATGACAGGGAGAATGCGCTGCATAATAAGAGTACGCGATCACCCGAAGAAGATAGGGATAAACGCGGCAACGACAGAAGGAGAAGGAACAACGATGGAAACACGGGACCAAGTTATGTCGCAGCCGGTTTTTCGGGTGAAGGTAACAACAGAAGCAACGACTATAATGGCGGGTACCGCCAAAACAGGGACGACGTCGGAGGAAGCCAGTAAACACAGGGGTATCAGCCAAGAGCACGAGACCCACCCATGTCCGTGATGCAAATGCTAGAAGGGCCCTGTAATATGCATTGTTACGTCGACTCAGCAAGCAGGTGGCAATCTAACCATCTCATGAAAGACTGCCGAACATCCTTGAAAATGCAGGAGCTATGTAATGCAAAAGCAACTGAAGCAGCAAACCAAGGATACGCATCTACACCTGGCACATTAGCCATCGGCGCACCACAACGACCATCACTAGTAGTGCCACCGCAAAACACAAATGATCAAAACGGTGAATACCCTAGGTCAAAAGGGGCAATGTCAATGATTCGGAAGGGGCGTCCATCCATTAGAACCCAGAAGCTCATCACAAGACAAATCAATATGGCGCAAACAACAACATCAACCACACCCGAATATCTTCATTGGTCTAAGCAAGAAATCACATTCAATAGAGCCGATCACCCGCTTCGGGTCCCACGACCAGGTCACTCAACCTTGATAGTCGAAGCACAAATCGGCAGGTTCGATATGAGCAAAGTCTTCATGAATGCAGGAAGCAGCATAAATCTGATCTACGCAAAAATGTTACGAACAATGGGCTACCCCCTGGACAATCTCGCGCCAATAGAAACATCTTTCCATGGAATAGTACTAGGTAAAGCCAAAATTCCTTTAGAAAAAGTATTTCTTGACGTTGTTTTTGGTTCCAAAGTAAATTTCAGGCGAGAAAAACTTGAATTCGAAGTCATGGACTGGCCATCACAATATCATGCGATCCTAGGATGACCAGCCTTCGCACGGTTCATGGCAGTACCGCATTATGCTTACTTAGTCATGAAAATGCCAGCACCAAAGGGAATCATCACGATAAAAGGAAGCTTCACACGTGCTGACAATTGTGACAGGGAGTTCAATAAAATTTCTGAATCTTTCAGGATGGCAACGGAATTCAAACAACTCAAAATTCAGCAATTGCAAAACCACTGGAAGTAGCACATGTCAATCCCGATCAGGCTTTTGACACTGCGAAGGATGCAAAAGAAGTACAGACCCACCCCGTCAACCTGACGAAAACAACATTTGTGTCTTCCAACCTTGATCCTGCATAGGAAAGCACGCTCATCAAGTTCCTCCGTGAGCACTGGGAGATTTTCGCGTGGCTACCTTCTGACATGCCGGGAATTCCCAGGAAACTCGCTGAGCACGCATTAAATTTGGATCGAAAGGCAAAGCCAGTAAAGCAACGGCTTCGTCGTTTCGTAGAACCAAAGCGTAAAGCCATTGGAAAGGAGCTCCATTGCCTTACTAATGCCAATTTTATCAAAGAACTAACAAAAGCAGAGTGGTTCGCAAATCCAACATCTGTTCCAAAGAAAAATACTATAGAACTTCGGATGTGCATCGACTTTACTGTACTGAACAAACATTTTCCAAAAGATCACTTCCCATTGCTGCGAATCGACCAAATAATCGATGCAACCACGGGATGTGAACGTCTTTCTTTCTTGGATGCTTACTCAGGATACCACCAGATTAGGATGAAGGAAGAAGATCAGCAGAAAACGACATTCTTCACGCCCTATGGTGTATTCTGTTACACAACAATGCCCTTTGGCCTCAAGAACGCCGTAGCAACATATCAGCGGATGATGCAGAAGCGCTTGGGAAGCCAAATAGGCACAAACTCACAAGTATATATCGATGACGTTATAGTTACAACAAGACAAGGATCTGCGCCCATCAAGGACCTCGAAGAAACATTCAAAAAACACGACAAGTTTAGCATCAAACTGAACCCGAAGAAATGCTCCTTTGGAGTCCCAGCAGGGCAACTCCTCGGATATTTGGTATCAGTCAGAGGAATCGAGGCTAATCCCAAGAAAATACAAGCAATCCTAACAATGAAGAAGCCAACAAATCTACGTGGCGTACATTAGCTGGCAGGGTGAGTAGCGACACTTAGTCGTTTCATTGCAAGGTTAGGAGAAAAAGCGTTTCCATTTTACTCCCTCATGAGGATATCAGAGAAATTCGAATGGACGGAAGAAGCTCAGCATGCTTTCGAAGATCTCAAAAGGACACTTTCGACATCTCCTGTTGTCGTGTCGCCAAAAGAGAAAGAACCTTTACTGCTTTATATCGCCGCCACAAATCAGGTGGTCAGCACGGTCTTGGTCGTGGAGCAACCAGAAGAAGGAAAAACCCATGGTGTGTAGAGGCCAATCTACTTCCTGAGCGAGGTCTTATCGCCATCCAAACAAAGGTACCCACATTACCAAAAACTAGCATATGGGGTATTTATGATAGCACGAAAACTACGCCATTATTTTTTGGAACATCCAATCATAGTGGTCAATGAAGCACCTTTGTCAAGCATCCTCAACAATCCAGAAGCAAATGGGTGTGTATCTCTATGGGGCATCGGATTATCCCCTCGAGATATCACGTATGAGAAGACGCAAAGTAATCAAGTCGCAAGTTCTGCAGGATTTCATCACATAATGGACAGAGTTGCAATGTGCGGCTCCACTAGACCTTTCTAGTGCCTGGACAATGTACTTTGATGGATCAAAAAGAACGGAAGGAGCAGGAGCAGGAGTCATACTAGTATCACCATAAGGCGACAAAATGTGCTATATACTTCGGATGAGCTTTGGAAATGCATCCAATAACGAAGCTGAATATGAGGCTTTGTTGCACGACATGGGAATGGCCAAAGCTTGCGGTGCAACTCGCCTCAAAATATTTGGAGATTCCCATCTTGTGGCACAACAAGCAATGAACAAGTGCGACACCGTTAGTGAAAATATGATTGCTTACCGCGATCTATATGGCGTTATGGAAGCTCAATTTGATGGGTGTCAAGTATCGCACATAGGGAGAGCAAGCAATGAAGAAGCGGACAACCTAGAAAATATCAGATCCTTGTGCTTACCAATACCACCAGGAGTTTTTTGGGAAGAAATAACGGAGCGATCGATCAAAGCAAAGAGATTTGCTGAGATTGTAGCACCAAAAACAGGAAAAAAGAAACATCCGCAAAAAGACTCGGGGGCTCCACCAGAAACCAAGAGTATAGAAGAGGCCATCGAAGAAGAAGAGCAGGAAATTGGAGAGGTCATGCTAATTGAGCCTACCTGGATGCAACTATACATAGCATATATGCTAAGGAAGAACTACCCGAAGATGTGATAGAAGCCCGGTGAATCACCCGAAGATCGAAGGCCTTCAGAATAATCAAAGGGGAGCTATATAAGAGGAGTATTTTGGGCATGTTGCAGCGTTGCATAAAACCCGATGAAGGAGAAATCATACTCAAAGATATACATGAAGGAGTTTGTGGTCACCATGATAGTAGCCGACCAATTGCTGCCAAAGCATTCAGGGCAGGATTTTACTGGCTCACTGCAGTTGAAGATGCAAAAGATATCGTCAGAACATGTAAAGCATGCCAATGATTCGCAACAAAGCCTGGACACCCGCTACTGAGTTAAATCCTATACCTTTGGCTTTGCCTTTTGCTCAGTGGGGACTTGATATGGTGGGAAAACTTCACAAATCATCACCAGGAGGACACGTCTTTCTGCTAGTAGCAGTCGACAAATTTACTAAATGGATTGAAGCAATGCCTGTCACCACCCAAGACGGAACTTTGGCTGTGAATTTTATTAAGTCCATAGTATTTCGGTTTGGCGTACCGAACAACATTATCATGGACAATGGGACAAACTTCACTTCTGATGATTTCAAGGAGTACTGCCAGGAGATGGGTATCAAAATAAGCTACGCTTTGGTAGCTCACCCGCAAACCAATGGACAGGTAGAAAAATGCAATGGATTAGTTACCGCTGGACTCAAGAAAAGACTACTAGGACCGCTTGACAGAGCAAAAGTAGCATCAGTTGATGAATTGCCATCTGTTTTATGGAGTTTACGTATAACTCCAAATAATTCGACACAAGAGGCACCTTTCTTCCTGGTCCATGGCGCAGAAGCTGTGCTTCCTGTCAAGGTGTCATATGAATCCCCAAGAGTAGCTGCATATGATGTAGAGGAATCAAGAGAAGCACTTCAAGATGATGTGGATGCACTTGATGAAGCTCGAGATGAAGCCTTACAAAGAGCAACTATGTATCAACAAAACTTGCGCAATTACCACAACAGAAGATTGCGGCCTAGGTCCTTCGCAGTAGGGGACCTAGTTCTTCGCCTCAAGCAAGATGGCCACAAGAAGTTAGAATCGCCATGGGAAGGACCATACATCGTCACAGAAGTTATTCCCGGAGGAGCATATCGACTACAAGACAAGAATACAGGAGTAAATTACTCAAATTCATGGAACATAGCACAACTACGACGCTTTTACACATGAGATTACTTATAATACGATAAAATTTATAGTTCAACTTCTTAAGCCAGAATATCCAGGCCAACTGCTAGAGATCATCTACCAAAAGAATAATGTATCATCGATTTTTCGCCTTATGTATAAAGAAATAAGTTTTTCGTACCTTGAGCTCCTTATTATTGTTCAAAAGGTCTATGTTTTCCGTCAAGCTAACAACAACTATGAGCCTATGTCCAGATACAGGCATCCGAACATAGCCTCGGGGGCTACTCCCATCGGGAGGGCTAGCGCACACCCGATAGAGATCCAATTGCATATAAAACAAAAACATTCATGACTGAAAATACCTTTGAGTTTTACATCAATGTATCCTCAAAGAGGTATCTTCAAAAGAAAGATTACTCCCATCGGGAGCCAGTATAAAGCATTAAAACTATCTGAAATATTGGCAGCAGGCCAACCGCCAAAAAAACCCAAAAATCTCGGATCACGCTCAAACGTGACAAAAATCCGAATGCCGTGTTCAGAAAAATGAAGGTAAGACCCCAGGATTCATCCTGTGTGGCTTGGTAATCGCACAAGAATGCGCTCTTCCAGCGAAATATCCGTATCAACGATACAACAAAAAATCCAGATGGACGCGTTGGGTACCTGATACGTTGCAAACGTATCTATAATTTTTGATGTTCCATTCTTGTTTTATATCAACTTTCTTATGTTTTGTCCACACTTTGGAGTATTTTTACACATTTTCTAGAACTAACCTATTAACAAGATGCCATAGTGCCAGTTGCCTGTTTTCTGCTGTTTTGGTTTCAGAAAAGCTAGTAAGGAAATATTTTCGGAATTGGACCGGACAAAAGCCCAAGTCAATATTTTACTAGAAGGAACACAGAGTCCGGAGGGGAGACGAAGAGGCGAACCAGGCTGGCCACACCTGGTGGTGGTACGGCCAGCCCTAGCCATGCCACCAGGGGGTGTGGGCCCCCTGGCTCTCCACCGACCTTGCCCTTTCGCCTATATATTGCCTCTAGGACGAAAACCCTAAGTACCCGATCAAAATTACACAAAACAGTCTGTAGCCGCTATCATCTCCATCCCTAGATCGGGAGGGATCTGAAGCTCTTCCCGACACCCTACCGGAGGGGAGAAATCACCCTGGAGGCCTTCTTCATCACCATGCCTACCTCCGGTGTGATGCGTGAGTAGTTCAACCCTGGACTACGGGTCCATGTAGTAGCTATATGGTTGGTTCTCCTCCTTTGTTCTACCATGTTTAGATCTTGTGAGCTCCGTTCATGATCAAGATCATCTATTTGTAATCCTACATGTTGTGTTTGCGGGGATCCGATGGATACTGAGATGCTATTTCAGATTGATTATTGATTCTATCATGTCTTTGTTATTTGTGATCTTGGATGCTTTTCGTTGTTAGTAGCTATCTTGGCCAAGTAGATGCTAGAAACTCCAAGAGGGAGTATTTATGCTCGATAGTGGGTCCATGCCTCTAGGAATCTGGAGAAGTGATAGAAATCACTGAGGTACTATATGTGGTGTTGCTACTAGGGAGAAAACAACAATACTTTGTTCATAGAATAATCGTATTGCTTACTTTAAACTCTTTGCTTAATGCAATTATCTGTTGCTTGCTGGAGGGGGTTTGGATGATAACCTGAAGGTGGATTATTAGTCATAGATGTAGTTGGATTACGGTCTATGTATAATGTTGTAATGCCCAATCAAATCTCGTAGGAGTCAAGATGATTAGTATATGCATGTATGCTTTCTCGATGTTTTTCAATTGCCCGCTGTAATTTGTTCACCCAACATCTCATCTATCTTAAGGAGAATCACCACTAGTGAACTATGGACCCCGGTCCATTCTTTTACCATCAATCTACAACTATTTACTGTTTTCTGTTTACTTTCTGCAAGCAATTACTATCTTCCACACAATACGTTTAATACTTTATTTTCAGCAAAACCGGCGAGATCAACCTCACTGTAAGTTGGGGGCAAAGTTTTGTGGTTGTGTTGTGCAGGATTCCACGTTGGAAACAACACCTTGGAGGTGTTTCCTTGCTCCTACTGGTTCGGTAACCTTGGTTTCATAACTGAGGGAAAACTTGTTGTTGTGCTCATCATACCTTCCTCTTGGGCTTCCCCAACGAGCTCTACATATTGAGCAAGCAAGACTTTTTCTGGCGCCGTTGCCGGGGAGTCAAGGACATCTTCACAAGGGGAGTCCCTCATAACCAATATCTTTACTTTGTTTTATTTGTTTTGCTTAGTTTTTTCTGCTTTGTTTGCTTGTTTCTTTATCAAAAACACACAAAAAATAGTTGTACTAGTTTGCTTCTTTATTAAAAACAGAAAAAAATGACTACTCTTGAAAATACTAAGTTGTGTGACTTCACTAACACCAACAACAATGATTTCATGTGCATACCTATTGCTCCACCTATTCCTGAAGCTACTTTCTTTGAAATTAAACCTGCTTTGCTCAATCTTGTTATGAAAGAACAATTTTCTGTTATTGGTACTGAAGATGTTCCTGCTCATCTTAATAACTTTGTTGAACTTTGTGAGATGCAAAAACATAGGGATATAGATGGAGATGTTATTAAGCTTAAATTGTTTCCTTTCTCTTTGAGAGGAAAAGCTAAAGAATGGTTGCTATCCCTAACTAGAAATAGTATTGATTCCTGGACTAAATGCAAAGATGCTTTCATTGGAAAATACTATCCTCCTACTAAGATTATATCTATGAGAAGTGAAATAATGAAATTTAAACAATCTAATAATGAACATGTTGCTCAAGCTTGGGAAAGAATGAAATCTTTGGTAAAGAATTGTCCCACTCATGGACTGACTGCTTGGATGATTATCCAAACCTTTTATGCAGGACTGAATTATTCTTCAAGAATTTGCTGGATTATGCTGCTGGAGGAACCTTTATGACCATTACTTTGGGTGCTGCAACAAAGCTTCTGGATAATATGATGGTTAACTATTCTAAATGGCACACTGAGAGAGCTCCACAAGGTAAGAAGGTAAATTCTGTTGAGGAAACCTCCTCCTTGAGTGATAAAATTGATGTTATTATGTCTATGCTTGTTAATGGGAAAGCTCATGTTGATCCAAATCATGTCCCCTTAGCTTCTTTGGTTGCTCAAGAAGAGCAAGTTGATGTTTTTAGCAACAATGCCTACCGGAATAATTTTGGTAATAACAATTATAGGCCATATCCTCCCAACAATGGTAATGCTTATGGAAATTCCTACAACAATAATAGAAGTGCACCCTCTGAACTTGAAGTTATGCTTAAAGATTTTATTAGTAAACAAACTGCTTTCAATAAAACTATTGAGGAAAAACTCTCTAATGCTGAAAGAAATATTGCATCATTGTCTAAAGCACAATCTTCTTTGAATAAAATGGCTGCTAAACCCGAAACTATTGAAAATCCCTTTGTTGCTACGAATGTCATACAAGTTAGAATTGATGAAAATGTTAGACTGTTAGCTGAATTACATGCTAAGTGGGAACGAGAAGATGAAATTGCTAGAAATGTTAGTATTTCTACCATCATAACCACTAAAGTTGAAGCTAGTAAACCCAATGGAACCTTTTCTAATAAAAATGCTGAAATCCTTCGAAATATGGGAAACAATAGCTCTACTACTTTAGATGATAATTATGATTTTGATCTTGAAGGTTGCAATATCTCTGAAGTAATTATGTTCCTACAAAATCCTGCTAAAAGTCCTAATGCTAGTGCAATGAATATGGCCTTTACAAAACACATTACTGATGCTCTCATAAAAAATAAAGAAGAAAAGATGAAACATAAAGCTTCTATTCCTATGAAATTAGAAGATGGTTGGGAACCCATCATTAATATGAAAGTGAATGATTTTGATCTCAGCGCTTTATGTGATCTTGATAGTAGTGTTTCTATTATGCCTAGAAAGATTTATGAAATGCTTGATTTACCACCGTTGGAGGATTGTTATTTAAATGTTCAACTTGATGATAATGCTAAAAAGAAACTCATGGGGAGTATTAATGATGTTCTTATTATGGTTAACAATTCCTATGTCCCCGTTGATTTCTATGTTTGGATGTTGAATGCAATGCTGCTTGTCCTATTATTTTGGGAAGACCTTTTTTAGAATTGTTGGTTTCATTACTGATATGAAAGAAGGCACCATTAAATATCAATTTACACTCAAGAAAGGTATAGAACACTTCCCTAAGAAGAGAGAAAAGATTACTTTTGTCTCTCCTATTAAAATAAAATTTTCTCTTAATGCTTCTTCATTTGAGAATACTTGATTCTTTTTGCTTCTTATGCCTAGCTCAAAGGCGTTAAAGAAAAGCACTTATTGGGACATAACCAAAATTTCGCCAGGAACCTTTTTGTTTGAGTCTTGGAAGTTATTACCTCTGTAATAACCGATCCTTATCATTTTTGTGTAGTTTTTGTGCCAAGAGTAACCTCTAATGAGAGAGAAGTAATGCTTGGGAAAGTTGCTGTCTCGAAACAGATTTTTGTGCTTCGCTGTAAAAATTCCTGAAAAATCTCTGTACGTTGGTTTGAGCTGTAATTTTTTGTGCTTATGCCCCAGGTTGTTATCCAACATTCTTTAGTTCAACACTTTTAGATTTGAGCAACACAAGGTCTTCAAAAAAATCGGTTTTTACCTGCTGGTCTGTTTTGACAGATTTCTGCCATTATTTGCATTTGCCTCTTAATCTCTTTCTATTTGAGTTCTCTTTGATCACTTGAACTTTTTAAAGGAAGTGCTACAGTAGCTTATGTTTTAATGGAAGTTTTACTTGTGTTGAAACTGAACTAAAAGACTTATTATCTTGAGTACACTAATGTTGCTAATGAAGATTGTGTGAAGTTTTGTATGAAGGAAATTTTAAGTGTAGGGAAGAGTAATGTGATAAGATGAAGTATGGACAAAATCTCAAGCTTGGGGATGCCACCCATGTCACCCCAAGAAATATCCAAGAATTACAAGCGTCAAAGCTTGGGGATCCCCAAGGCATCCTCTTCTTCATCAATAAAAATCTCAGGTTTCTTCCAAACACTTCATTTTTATTGTTTCATGCACAGCTGTATTGTTCTTGGAGCGTCTTCGTTTTTTGTTTTTGGTTTTTGTTTGCTTAGTTTGCTTAGTTTTCTTGAATAAATTGGTTGGACCCCCTCATTCATACATTAGTTTTCAAATAAGTTGGTTTGGATTGGAAAAGAGTAGGAAAGTTCATGCTTAAGTGGTATAAAAAGAGTCTTGTTTTTGACTGTGGCTTAGGCTTTGTCATGTCATGCTTGATATTGATTTGGCTTTATGCTTAGTGATTACTGTTGTAGCATGAGTTGTTATAAATAAATTGAGATTGCTTAATGTGCCTTGAAAGAATCATGCATTGTTTTAGCATATTAAACCATAATATTGTGGTATTCTCCTTTGATGATTTATTTGGGTTGACTTGGCGCATGCTCACACCATGTTAAGACTATACCAAGTCACCATAGACTCAATGATCATTTAGTTTTCGACTTGTAATATCACTTTATGCTTTAATTAATGATGTTTTGTCACTTTGCATGATTATGGTCATTATTGTTCTCTTAGTTGGTCGCTCCTAGTCTTTTGCTAGCCTCCATAACCAAGTGTGAGTTCCACTCATGTATCCAACTCCAAATAAAACCAAGTTATTCGAAAGAGTCCACTATACCTACCTACTAGCATTTTCTATTCCAAGTATATTCATGTTTTTATCTACCTTTCGAATTAAAATTGTTATGTGAAAATTAGTGATTAAAGCTCTCACGAACTTGATGGCACACTTTACTTTTATTGCCCCTAATAAACTTGAACCATTGTGTCATCTATGTTGTATATGCTTGCACTGATATGTTGGGATTAGCAGAACCATGCCGTCACGGGGAACGCTTTCAACATTGCACTTGTACATTGTACCCAGTTGATATCATGCTCTTCTGTTTATGGATGTCGTCGGTGTGAAATGAAAGGGGAGCTTGTAAGTCCATGAAGTGATGTATGTGTGTTAAAGAAACGCCTGGGCCGCTAGCCTAAGCCATGCCTAATCATGGTGGAAAATTGCAGCATCACCATAGTGAGCAATCTATGAAGCATTCTTCTTATAAAAAAGAGATAGAGATTGAAAAAAATAAAAAAGATGAGAAAATAGGAAAGAGAGAAAAAAGCATCATTTTCCCATGGTAAATAAGAAGATTGCTGAGATGCTCATTGTCTGCTTGCCTTGTCATTTTGATTATGGGATAACTCATGTATCATGTGCAAGGGGTACCCCGTTGGCGGTTCTCTATGATACACATGTACTTACTATGACAAGAACTTACCGGTAACTAAACTTGAGTTGCATGAGGAGCGGCCCTCATATTCAAGGGACATGAGATTGCCAACTTATACTTTGTCAAGCATATACTCCATATTTTGTTCACTTTAACCTTAATCACTTCAAGATGCTTATGATAGGGGCAATGAGAGCTGAAAGCTAATAAGTACCATAATTTTTGGAAGCTCTTTATGAGACTTGAATCCCTGCTTCCTTCTATGAAGGCCTTTCTATTACTTTTATGTTGAGTCTCCATCTTCTATCTTTATGCACCTATTAAGAGAGCATAGCGGTCATTCTTAGTTTAATGTGCATTGTCCCAAAACTTGTTGATTGACGCATAACTTTGGTATTGCTTGTTCTTAAACTATTTGTATCTAGTCACCCTTATGAACTTTGAAGGTGTCCTATGCATTTATGTTTTGCTACACTATGAGGGACAAGCTGAATACCTTTCTCATTATGTTTTCTTTATGTGAAACAAACAAATGTCTTTCAAAGCATTATTGTATTCATGAATCTTTTGTTTGTACCTTTTCATGTTACAACATAATTGCTATGTCTTATTGTTAGAACTATATCTTTCATGCTATGTTAAAGTACTATGATCCCATCTATCAATGTTTTACAAGTACCTTGATCAAAACTGTGATGGTGCATGTCACCTCAAAAATTATTCTTTTCTTTTTATCACTTACCTACTCGAGGACGAGCAGGAGTTAAGCTTGGGGATGTTGATACGTTGCAAATGTATCTATAATTTTTAATGTTCCATGCTTGTTTTATATCTACTTTCTTATCTTTTGTCCACACTTTGGAGTATTTTTACACATTTTCTAGAAGTAACCTATTAACAAGATGCCACAGTGCCAGTTGCATGTTTTCTGCTGCTTTTGGTTTCAGAAAAGCTAGTAAGGAAATATTCTCGGAATTGGACCGGACAAAACCCCAAGTCAATATTTCACTAGAAGGAACACGGAGTCCTGAGGGGAGACGAAGAGGGAAAACAGGACGGCCACACCTGGTGGTGGCGCGGACAGCCCTAGCCGCGCCACCAGGGGTGTGGGCCCCCTGGCTCTCCACCGACCTTGCCCTTTCGCCTATATATTTGAAGGGTTCCATAGCAGAAAACAAAAAAATTCTATCTACTCGAACACTAATACCAGGATCTATACTATGTAGACATAAGTAACGGAGAAGGAATAAAGTATTCATACCTTTGCAGATAGAGGCACGCCTTACGCAGGAAGGCGTATATTGATGAAGACGAGCAGGACCCCAAGTGTGGTGCCTCCGAAGTTCATCACACGTCCGGTGTAGAAGACGTAAACCAGACTCCAATCTAGCCGAGCAGCGGAAGAAGTAGATGCTGGATCGCCGATCACACGATGGTAGTGTGAAGGTGCAAAACTCAACCACGAGGTCCTCCCCAATATTACGGAGAAGTCCTCAACGGATGAGAGAGAGAGAGAATGAGAGGAATGGGTGATCCCAAAGGGGGAGGGGGGACCCCTTTATATAGTGGGAGGGGGTGATACATTGCAAATGTATCTATAATTTTTCATGTTCCATGCTTGGTTTTATCCACTTTCTTGTGTTTTGTTCCAACTTTGGAGTACTTTTCATATGATTTCTTGGACTAACCTATTAACAAGAGCCACAGTGCCAGCTGCCTGTTTTCTGTTGTTTTTGGTTCCAGAAAAGTCAGAAAATGAATATTCTCGGAATTGGACGGGACAAAAGCCAAAGTGCCTATTTTTATAGAAGGGATCAAGTGCCAGAATACGAGACGGAGAAGGGCTGGGGGCCGGCCACACCACCTGGCCGCGCGACCAGGCCTGGCCCGCGCCAGGGGGTGGTCTGGTCGCCCCCAGCACCCCCTCGGCCTCTCCATCCTCCTATAAGTTGCCCTCGGGACGAAAACCCTAAGTACCCGATCAAAAATCCACGAAAGACTCTGTAGCCGCCGTCGTTTCTGTCCCTAGATCGTGGGGGATCTAAAGCTCTTCCCGGCACCCTGCCGGAGAGGGGAATTCACCCTGGAGGCCTTCTTCATCACCATGCAAGCCTCCGGTGTGATGCGTGAGTAGTTCATCCTTGGACTACGGATCCATGTAGTAGCTAGATGGCTGGTTTCTCCTCCTTTGTGCTTTCATGTTTAGATCTTGTGAGCTCCGTTCATGATCAAGATCACCTATTTGTAATTCCTACATGTTGTGTTTGCGGGGATCCGATGGATATTGAGATTCTATTTTAGATTGATTATTGATTCTATCATGTCTTTGTTATTTGAGATCTTGCATGCTTTCCGTTGTTAGTAGCTATCTTGGCAAGTAGATGCTAGCAACTCCAAGAGTTAGTATTTATGCTCGATAGTGGGTTCATGCCTCTGGTAATCTGGGGAAGTGACATAAATCTCTAAGTTACTAGATGTGTTGTTGCTACTAGGGACAAAACAACGATCTTTTGTTCATAGAGCAATCGTATTGTTTATTTTACACGCAGTTCGTAAAGCAATAATCTGTTGCTTGGAACTTAATACTGGAGGGGGTTCGCATGATAACCTGAAGGTGGATTATTAGTCATAGATGCAGTTGGATGGCGGTCTATGTATTATGTTGTAATGCCCAATCAAGTCTCAGAGGAGTCAAGATGATTAGTATATGCATGTATTGCTTTCTCGGTGTTTGTCAATTGCCCCGCTGTAATTTGTTCACCCAGCATTTTTTCTATCTAAGGAGAGCCACCTCTAGTGAAGTATGGATCCTGGTCCTTTTACTTTACATACAATCTACAATCTGTTTCTGCTTTGTGTTTACTTTCTGCAAACTTTTACTTCTTTCCATTCGATACGTTTAATCCTTTGTTTTCCGCAAAACACGGTGAGATTGACAACCTCATCGCAAGTTGGGGACAAAGTTCTGTGGTTGTGTTGTGCAGGTCTCCACGTTACTACTAGCACCGGTAGTGCGCCCTGCCAAAGCTCAGCTAGTAACACCTTTGGGGTGTTTCCTTGCTCCTACTGGTTTGATTAAACCTTGGTTTCATAACTGAGGGAAAACTTGCTACTATATTCATCGTGCCTTCGTCTTGGGGTTCCCAACGAGCTCTACGTCAAAAGTCGAGCACATCAAGATTTTTCTAGCGCCGTTGCCATGGAGTCAAGGACATCTTCACAAGGGGAGTCCCTCATAACCAATCTCTTTACTTTGTTGTTTTTGCTTTTCTTAGTTTCTTTTTTGCTTTGTTTGCTTGTTTTGTTCTTCAAAAATCCAAAAAAATTAGTTTTACTTGTTTTGCTTTCTTATTTGAAAACCCAAAAAAATGACTACTCTTGAAAACACTAAGTTGTGTGACTTCACTAGCACCAACAATAATGATTTTATGAGCACTCCTATTGCTCCACCTGTGGCTGAAAATACTTTCTTTGAGATAAAACCTGCTTTGCTCAATCTTCTTATGAGAGAGCAATTTTCTGGTATTGGTAATGAAGATGCTGCTTCCCATCTAAATAACTTTGTCAAACTTTGTGAGATGCAAAAGCATAAGGATATAGATGGTGATATTATTAAACTTAAATTGTTGCCTTTCTCTTTGAGAGGAAAAGCTAAAGAATGGTTGAATTCCTTGACTAGGAATAGTATTGATTCTTGGACTAAGTGCAAAGATGCTTTTGTTGGAAAATACTATCCTCCTGCTAAGATTATATCCATGAGAAGTGAAATAATGAAGTTTAAACAACTTGATAATGAGCATGTTGCTCAAGCTTGGGAAAGAATGAAATCTTTGGTTAAGAATTGTCCCACTCATGGACTGACTGCTTGGATGATCATCCAAACTTTTTATGCAGGATTGAACTATTCTTCAAGGAACCTATTGGATTCAGCTGCTGGAGGTACATTTATGACCATCACTTTGGGTGCTGCAACAAAACTATTGGATAATATGATGGTTAATTATTCTGAATGGCATACCGAGAGAGCTCCACAAGGTAAGAAGGTAAATTCTGTTGAGGAAACCTCCTCCTTGAGTGATAAGATTGATATAATTATGTCTATGCTTGTTAATGGAAAGCCCATATTGATCCAAATAATGTTCCTTTAGCCTCTTTGGTTGCTCAAGAAGAGCAAGTTGATGTGAACTTCATAAGAAATAATAATTTTGGAACCAATGCTTATGGTAATAATGCTTATAGGAACAATTTTGGTAACAACAATTATAAGCCATATCCTCCCAACAATGGTAAGACCTTTTCTTATTATGGTTAATGATTCCTATGTCCCCGTTGATTTCTATGTTTTGGATGTTGAATACAATGCTTCTTGTCCTATTACTTTGGGAAGACCTTTTCTTAGAATTGTTGGTGCCATCATTGATATGAAAGAAGGCACCATTAAATATCAACTCCCACTCAAGAAAGGTATAGAGCACTTCCCTAAAAAGAGAGAAAAGATTTCTTTTGCTTCTCCTATGAAAACAAAATTTGGTCTTAATGCTTCTTCATTTGAGAACACTTGATTCTTTCTTTGCTTCTTATGCCTAACTTAAAGGCGTTAAAGAAAAGTACTTGTTGGGAGATAACCCAAGAGTTTTAGTTGAGTCTTGGAAGTTATTACCTCTGTAATAACCTCTCCTTATCCTTTTTATTTGCTTTTTATGCCAAGAGTAACCTCTAATGAGAGTGAAGTAATGATTGGGAAAGTTGCTGTCCCGAAACAGATTTCTGTGCTTCACCGTAAAAATTCCTGAGAGAGCTCTGTACGTCGGATTGAGCTGTAATTTTTTGTGCTTCTGCCCCAGGTTGTTGTCTAACTTTTGATAGTTCAACACCTTTTTATTTGAGCAATACAAGGTCTTCGAAAAAATTCGTATTTACCTGCTGGTCTGTTTTGAAAGATTTCTGCCATTTTCTGCATTTGCTTCTTGTTAGTTCCTTCTTGAGTTCCTTTGGGGAATTGAGCTTTTTGAGGGAAGTGCTACAGTAGCTAGTGTTCTAATGGAAGTTTATTTGGTGTTATAACTGAACATTGAGACTTATTTATCCTAAGTGCACTAATGTTGCTAATGAGATTGTGTGAAGTTTTGTATGAAGGAAAAATTTCAGGTGTATGGAAGGAATGAGTAATGAGATGAAGGATGGACTAAAGCTCAAGCTTGGGGATGCCAGGCGTATCACCCCAAGAAATATCCAAGAAGTACAAGCGTCAAATCTTGGGGATGCCCAAGGCATCCCCTTCTTCATCAATAAAAATTCCAGGTTTCTTCCAAACGCTTCATTTTTATTGTTTCGTGCACAGTTGAGTTTTTCTTGGAGCGTCTTCTTTTTCGTTTTCGTTTTGGTTTTTAGTTTGCTTTGTTTGCGTAGTTTTCTGAATAAGTTGGTTGGACCCCCTCTTTCACACTTTGGTTTGCAAATAGTTTGGTTTGGTTTGGAAAAGAGTAGGAAAGTTCATACTTATGTGGTAAAAAGAGCTCGTTTTTGACTGTGGCCTATGCTTTGTCATGCCATGCTTGATATTGTTTTGGCTTTATGCTTAGTATTATTTGCTGTAGCATGAATTGTTATAAACAATTGAGATTGCTTAATGTGCCTTGGATGAATCATGCGTTGTTTTAGCATATTAAAGCATAGTATAGTGGTATTCTCCTTTGATGCTTTATTTGGGTTGACTTGGCGCATGCTCACACCATGTTATGACTATCTCAAGTCACCATAGCCTTTATGATCCTTTAATTTTCAACTTGTAGTATCACTTTATGCTTTGATCAATGATGTTTTGTTGCTCTGCATGATTATGGCCATTATTTCTCTCTTAGTTTGTCGCTCCTAATCTTTTGCTAGCCTCCACAACCAAGTATGAGTTCCACTCATGCATCCAACTCCCTAAACCAAGTTATTCCAAAGAGTCCACCATACCTACCTACTAGCTTATGCTATTCCAAGTATATTCATGCTTTTGTTTACCTTCCACTTGTTATGAGAAAACTAGTGATTAAAGCTCTCACGAACTTGATGGCACACTTTACTTTACTTGCCCTTAATAAACTTGAACCATTGTGTCTTCTATGTTGTATATGCTTGCACTTATTTGTTGGGAATTAGCAGAACCATGCTTTCATGGGGAACGCTTTCAACATTGCACATGGCACTTGTACCTAGTTGATATCATGCTCTTTTGTATATGGATGTCGTCGGTGTGAAATGAAAGGGGAGCTTGTAAGTCCATGGAGTTATGTATATGTGTTAGAGAAACGCCTAGGCCGCTGGTCTAATCCATGGTGACATGGTGGAAACCTGCAGCGTAACCATAATGAGCTGTATATGAAGCATTCTTCATATAAAAAAGAGTCCTATATGGAGAAAAAAAGAGAAAAGAAAAAAAGTGATACTATGAAAAGAGGATAGAGATAAAAAAAGCACCATATTCCCATGGTAAATAAGAAGAATGCTGAGATACTCGTTGTCTGCTTGCCTTGTCATTTTGATATGGGGATTCTTCCGTATCATCGGGCAAGGGGTACCCCGTTGGCGGTTCTCAATGATACACATGTACTTACAATGACAAGAACTTAAGGGTGACTAAACTTGAGTAGCATGAGGAGCGGCCCTCGTATACATGGGACATGAGATTTCTGACTTATACTTCGTCAAGCATGTACACCATAGTTTGTTCACTTTAACCTTAATCACTTCAAGATGCTTGTGATAGGGGCAATGAGAGCTGAAAGCTACAAGTACCATAATTTTTGGAAGCTCTTTATGAGACTTGAATCCCTACTTCCTTTTTACAAAAGGCCTTTCTTCCACCATTATATTGAGTCTCCACCTTCTATCTTTATGCACCTACTTTGAGAGCATAGTGGCCATTCTTAGTTCTATGTGCATTGTCCTAAGACTAGTTGATTGATGCATAACTTGTTATTGCTTGTTTGAAACTATTGTATCTAGTCACTCTTATGAACTTTGAAGGTGTCCTATTCATTTATATTTGCTACCCTATTGATGGACAAGCTGAATACTTTTCTGCTATGTTTTCTTTATGTGAAACAAACAAACGTCTTGCAAAGCATTGTTATTCATGAATCTTTTGTTTGTGCCTTTTCATGTTGCATCATAGTTTCTTTGCTTATTGCTAGAACTTTGTCTTTCATGTTATGATTGAAGTACTATGATCCCAGCTTTGATGTTTTGCGAATACTTTAATCAAGTCTTTGATGGTGCATGTCACCTCAAAAATTATTTCTTTTTATCACTTACCTACTCGAGGACGAGCAGGAGTTAAGCTTGGGGATGTTGATGCATGTCACCTCTAGTGAACTATGGATCCCGGTCCTTTTACTTTACATACAATCTACAATCTGTTTCTGCTTTGTGTTTACTTTCTGCAAACTTTTACTTCTTTCCATTCGATACGTTTAATCCTTTGTTTTCCGCAAAACACGGTGAGATTGACAACCTCATCGCAAGTTGGGGACAAAGTTCTGTGGTTGTGTTGTGCAGGTCTCCACGTTGCTTCTAGCACCGGTAGTGCGCCATGCCAAAGCTCAGCTAGTAACACCTTTGGGGTGTTTCCTTGCTCCTACTGGTTCGATTAGGACTTGGTTTCATAACTGAGGGAAAACTTGCTGCTATATTCATCGTGCCTTCCTCTTGGGGTTCCCAACGAGCTCTACGTCGAAAGTCGAGCGCATCAGGGGGCGCACCACCCATGGGCTAGGCGGTGTGGGACTAATCCCCACACCCGCCGGCCACCTAGGGGCAGCCGCCGGCCGTAGATGGGCCCCATTGGGGCGGCCCACCAAGCCCAGGCAGGCTGGCCCCCACTCCCTAGGCGCCCTGCCCTATTGGGCCTCCCTTCGGGTGAGGCCCATTAGCAATATGGAGCCTTTAAAAATAAAATAAAATATATATTTAATATTAATTCTCCAATTAACATTCAAATACACATATTATATTATTCCTTCACCTCGGAACACCTTCTGGACCCCTTCCGATCTCCATCGGATGTTACTCGAAACTATTCTGGTTTCTCTCTCTATTTCTCTTACGATACCTCATCTACCCTAAGCGTCCCTACCCTTAAGCGTGACATCCTTTGTTTCGGAAACACTCCGGACATGATAGAGACCACTCTCATATCACTGATCAACAAAGGGACCTGGATGGCCATGTGACCCCCGTGCGTTTCACGAATACAATCGCTCAAACCGTGAGATAGTCGTTCCCCATTCCCTTTGTCATAGTCGTTCCCCATTCCCTTTGTCATTCGATACCTAATTCATCCGAGACTTGATCTTCGGTATCTCCATACCTTAGTTCGATCTCGTTACCGTTGAACTTGTTTTCTCGTTCTCATGTCGTTGCATTCCGTGACCTAGTCACATGCTTGCAAGCTTCATCAATGCAACGTCACCGAGATGGCCACATGTATCTGTCCGTTACATGTACTAGACAAATCCTGGTCTTGATATGTACTCCTCTACGCATCCCTTCGGAAAACCTGAGTGGCACCTTTTTGATCACCTTGTTACGAGATGATTCTTGATAACCATCTAAGCTTCTTCTAGAATGGTGATTTGCATTACCTCACAGTCAAAGGATTAGGTTGCGAGGTTCTCTGTGTTTTATCATCAATGGTGAACTTTGTAACTAGATCTCATTAAGATATAACGGTCGGATGTTTGTCTATATCATGTTATTCAACTAATAACATGACCTCATTGTCAGTTGGCATAAATGCCCATGATCTTGAAACGCAGACCATGCTCATGACCAATGAACTAGTTCACTAGAGGTAACTAGATACACAGTTTGTTTACATACCACACGTGTATTAACGTTTCGTATTAACACAGTTATAGCACAATATGAAACGTATTATGAACATATAGGAGATATATAAAATAATACACTTTATTATTTGCCTCTAGGGCATAACTCCTTCAGTCTCCCACTTGCACTAGAGTATAAACAAAACTAGTTTACAATAGGCAGGAACCTAACACCAATGGAATCTCGGTGTTGTTTGTGCTTATCCAGATGGAGAGCTTTAGTCAAAGGATCTGCCACATTCAGTTCCGTATCTACTTTGCAAATCTTGACTTCACCTTTGTCAACGTTCTGCCGGATGACGCGAAATCTTAGCTTGATGTGTTTGGCTGTGGAATGAGTTCTTGGTTCCCTTGCATTCGCAATAGCACCCGTGTTATCACAATAGATCGTCACGGGGTCCTGCGCATTGGGAAAAACTCCCAGTTTGATGACGAAATTCCTTAGCCAAACAACTTCATTTGCTGCATCAGCTGCAACAATGTATTCAGACTCCATCGAAGATTTTGCCACCACCGGTTGCTTCTTGCTCTTCCAGCTAACCGCCCCACCATTCACCAAGAAAACAAATCATGTTTGAGACTTCGAGTCATCATGATCTGAATTCCAGCTTGCATCTACGTAACCCGTTACGTTTAGAGATTCATCATTTCCTCCATAGATTAGGAACATATCCTTCGTTCTTCTCAGATACTTTAGGATATTTTTCACAGTTGTCCAATGATTCGGTCCTGGATTACTCTGATATCGGCTCATCAAACTAAGAGCCAATAACACATCAGGTCGGGTACTTAGCATTGCATACATGATAGATCCTATGGTTGAAGCATAGGGGATGTAAGACATCTTCTCTCTATCATCGTCCGTTACAGGACATTGAGTCATACTCATTTTGCAATTCTTCATCATAGGTGTAAAACCCCTTTTGGTGTTTTCCATTTTGAACCCCTTCAAAATCTTTTCTATGTAAGTACTCTGACTCAATGCTATTAGGTGCTTTCTTCTATCTCTATAGATCTTGATTCCTAATATATATGCAGCTTCACCTAGATCCTTCATGGAAAATTGGTTGCTCAAATATTCTTTCACGCTTTTCATAAGATCCACATCGTTTCCCATGAGTAATATGTCATCCACATACACTACTAAGAAAAAAACCGAGCTCCCACTCGCTTTCTTGTAAACACAAAACTCTTGTTGGTTTTGGACAAATCCAAAACTCTTGATCACTTGATCACAACGTTGGTTCCAGCTCCGAGATGCTTGCTTCAATCCATAAATGGACCATTGAAGCTTGCATACCTTTCCAGCATCCTTAGGATGAACAAAACCTTCCGGTTGCATCATATACAACTCTTCATCAATGTGACCATTGAGGAATGCGGTCTTGACATCCATCTGCCAAATTTCATAGTCGAAATGTGCAACAATTGCTATTAAAATCCTGACAGCCTTAAGCATCACTACGGGAGAGTAAGTCTCGCGTAGTCAACTCCTTGAATTTGTTGAAACCCTTTTGCGACAAGTCAAGCTTTGTGAATGGTTATGTTACCATTCGCATCTGTCTTCTTCTTAAAGATCCATTTATTTTCCATGGCCTTGCGTCCTTCTAGAATATCCACCAAGGTTCAAACTTGGTTTTCATGCATGGATCCTATTTCGGATTTCATGGCTTCTAGCCATTTCTCAGAGTCAGCATTATCCATAGCTTCTTTGTAGTTCTCAGGTTCTTCCTGTTCATCTAGGATGACAGACATCACAAGGCTACTATACCAATCAGGAGTGGCACGAACCCTTGTAGACCTACGAACCTCAGGAGTTTCGATGTCATTGTTTTGATCATCATCAATGGGCTCTTCCTCCATGTTGGAGAGCAGTCTCGGAACAACTTCCGTTGTGCTACTCAGAATCTGAAGGGAAGGATCAACAATTTCATCTAACTCAATTTTCCTTCCACTAACTCCTTTAGCAAGAAACTCTTTCTCGAGAAAGGTGTCGGTTTTTGCGACAAACGTTTTGCCTTTGTCTTGGTTGTAGAAAGTATACCCAACGGTTTCCCTTGGGTATCCTACAAAGATACATTTTTTTGATTTGGGTTCGAGTTTGTCAGGCTACAGTTTCTTAGCGTAAGCCTCACAACCCCAAACTTTCAGAAATGACAACAATGGCTTCTTGCCATGCCATATCTCATATGGGGTTGTCTCCATGGATTTGGATGGTGCTCGGTTTAAAATAAAAGCGGCGGTTTCTAACGCATATCCCCAAAAAGACACAGACAAATCAGTTAAAGACATCATGGATCGTACATTATCCAATAGGGTTTGGTTACGATGTTCCGACACACCATTACGCTGTGGTGTTCCGGCTAGCGTAAGATGTGGGATAATCCCACGGTCCTTCAAGTGCATGTTAAACTCATAACTCAAATACTCGCCTCCTCGATCCGATCGAAGGTGCTTGATTTTCTTGTTAAGTTGATTCTCTACCTCTTTCTGAAATTCGTTGAACTTTTCAAAGGTTTCAGACTTGTGCTTCATCAAGTAGATATATCCATATCTGCTTAAGTCGTCAGTAAAGGTAACAAAGTAACGATAACCATTGCGTGTTGATACACTCATTGGTCCACATACATCCGTGTGTATGATCCCAAGTAGGTCTACAACTCTCTCCACTATTCCGGAGAATGGTGTCCTAGTCATCTTGCCCATGAGGCATGGCTCACATGTATCAAGGGATTCGAAATCCAATGATCCAAGAAGCCCTTCTGAATGAAGCTTCTTCATGCGCTTTACACTAATATGACCAAGACGGCAATGCCACATGAACATGGAATTATCGTTACTGTGCTTATAACGTTTAGCATCAACGCTATGGATGTGTGTATCACAATCAAGATCAAGTAAGAATAAACCATCACGTACAGGAGCATGAACATAGAAAACATCATTCATATAAATTGAACAACCATTTGTTCCTGATTTAAACGAATAACGGTCTTGCAACAAGAAAGACCCACTCACAATATTCATAATCCATGCGGGTACATAATAGCATTTATTCAAAACCAATAATAATCCTGACGGTAGACGGAGATGCAGGGTGCCGATGGCCATCACTTCGACTCTCGAACCATTGCCGATGCACATCGTCACCTTGTCCTTCCTTAGGCGCCTCCTACTCTGTAGATCCTGCTGAGAGTTACAAATGTGAGAAACAGATCCGGTATCAAATACCCAGGTGTTACTCCTGGCGCTCGTAAGGAATACATCAATAACATGTATATCATATATACCTTTGTCTGGGATGGCTATCTTGCCAGCTCGCTTGTCTTCAAGGTACTTGGGGCAGTTGTGTTTCCAGTGCCCATCCCTTTTGCAGTAGAAGCACGAAGTGCCGGGCTTAGGGCCAGGCTTGGCAATCTTTGAGGTGCTGGAAGCAAACCTTCCATTCCTCTTAGACTTCTTACCCTTGCCTTTCCCCATTTCCCTAGTTTCTTAAAGTTGGTGGTCTTGTTGACCATCAGCACCGTGTGCTCCTTCTTGATTTCAACCTCAACAATTTTGAGCATGGCGAACACCTCAGCAAGGGTCTTAGTCATCCCTTGCATGTTGTAGTTCATCACAAAGCTCTTATAGCTAGGGGAAGCGAGTGCAGCACCCTATCTATAGCGAGCTCCTCTGGGATTTTGCAATCCAGGGCGTTTAAGCGCTTAACATAGTCAGACATTTTGACCACGTGCTCACTAATGCTGCTGTGCTCTTCCATTTTAGCAGAGAAGAAGAGCTCGGAAGCATCATACCTCTCCGCATGGGCCTATGGAGCAAATACGGCCTTGAGATCCTCAATGATCTCAAAGGCATTCATCTTCTCAAAACGCTTTTGAAGCTCCGGCTCCATGGCATAGAGCATTCCACTCTGGATGAGGGAGAAATCGTCCGCCTTGGACTGCCAGACATTCTTTTCATCCTGGAAGGCGGAATCCGCAGGATTAGCTGTAAGCTCAGCCTCGATGACATAAGTCAACTTGTAGGGGAGTAGGAGGATCCTAAGATTGCGGAACCATGCGGTGAAGTTGGTTCCATCAGTTTTCAGCTTGTCCTTCTCGAGGAAAGTGCTAAGGTTGAAGGTGGGTGGGCGAGACATCTACAAAGGATTTGCAAAGTATTTAGACTATGTTCATAATAATGAGTTCAAGTTTTAACTAAAAGAACTCCCACCAAGCCCAGAACGGCTGGGCCCCACTCCCTAGGCGCCTTGCCCTATTGGGCCTCCCTTCGGGTGAGGCCCATTAGCAATATGGAGCCTTTAAAAATAAAATATATATTTAATATTAATTCTCCAATTAACATTCAAATACACATATTATATTATTCCTTCACTCCGGAACACCTTCCGGACCCCTTTCGATCTCCATCGGATGTTACCCGAAACTATTCCGGTTTCTCTCTCTCTATTTCTCTTACGATATCTCATCTACCCTAAGCGTCCCTACCCTTAAGCGTGACATCCTTTGGTCCGGAAACAATCCGGACATGATAGAGACCACTCTCGATCAATAGAGGGACCTGGATGGCCATGTGACCCCCGTGCGTTTCACGAATACAATCGCTCGAACCATGAGATGTCGTTCCCACTCCCTTTGTCACTAGATACCTAATTCATCTGAGACTTGATCTTCGGTATCTCCATACCTTAGTTCGATTTTGTTACCGATGAACTTGTTTTCTCGTTCTCATGTCGTTGCATTCTGTGACCTAGTCACATGCTTGCAAGCTTCATCAATGCAACGTCACCGAGATGGCCACATGTATTTGTCCATTACATGGACTAGACAAATCCTGGTCTTGATATGTACTCCTCTATGCATCCCTTCGGAAAACCTGAGTGGCACCTTTTTGATCACCCTGTTACGAGATGATTCTTGATAACCATCTAAGATTCTTCCGGAATGGTGATTTGCATTACCTCACAGTCAAAGGATCAGGTTGTGAGGTTCTCTGTGTTTTATCATCAATGGTGAACTTTGTAACTAGATCTCATTAAGATATAACGGTCGGATGTTTGTCTATCATGTTATTCAACTAATAACATGACCTCATTGTTAGTTGGCATAAATGCACATGATCTTGAAACGTAGACCATCCTCATGACCAATGAACTAGTTCATTAGAGGTAACTAGAGACACAGTTTGTTTACATACCACACGTGTATTAACGTTTCGTATTAACACAGTTATAGCACATTATGAAACGTATTATGAACATATAGGAGATATATCAAATAATACACTTCATTATTTGCCTCTAGGGCATAACTCCTTCAATATTGCCTCCGGGACGAAAACCCTAAGTACCTGATCAAAATTCCATGAAAGAGTCTGTAGCCGCCGTCATCTCCATCCCTAGACCAGGAGGGATCTTAAGCTCTTCTCGACACCTTGCTAGAGGGGAGAGATCACCATGGAGGCCTTCTTCATCACCATGCCTTCCTCCGGTGTGATGCGTGAGTAGTTTACGGGTCCATGTAGTAGCTAGATGGTTGGTTCTCCTCCTTTGTGCTACCATGTTTAGATCTTGTGAGATCCATTCATGATCAAGATCATCTATTTGTAATCCTACATGTTGTGTTTGCGGGGATCCGATGGATATTGAGATACTATTTCAGATTGATTATTGATTCTATCATGTCTTTGTTATTTGTGATCTTGCATGCTTTCCGTTGTTAGTAGCTATCTTGGCCAAGTAGATGCTAGCAACTCCAAGAGGGAGTATTTATGCTCGATAGTGGGTTCATGCCTCTAGGAATCTGGGGAAGTGACAGAAATATCTAAGGTACTAGATGTGATGTTGCTACTAGGGAAAAAACAGCAATCCTTTTTTCATAGAACAATCGTATTGTTTACTTTACACACTTTGCTTAATGAAATTATTTGTTGCTTGCAACTTAATACTGGATGGGGTTTGGTGTATAACATGAAGGTGGATTATTAGTCATAGATGCAGTTGGATTACGGTCTATGTATAATGTTGTAATGCCCAATCAAATCTCATAGGAGTCAAGATGATTAGTATATGCATGTATGTTTTCTCGATGTTTGTCAATTTCCCCGCTGTAATTTGTTCACCCAACATGTCATCTATCTTAAGGACAATCACCACTAGTGAATTATGGACCCCGGTCCATTCTTTTACTATCAATCTACAACTATTTACTGTTTTCTGTTTACTTTCTGCAAGCAATTACTATATTCCACACAATACGTATAATACTTTGTTTTCCACAAAACCGGTGTGATTGACAACCTCACTGTAAGTTGGGGGCAAAGTTCTGTGGTTGTGTTGTGCAGGATTCCGAGTTGGAAACAACACCTTGGAGGTGTTTCCTTGCTCCTACTGGTTCAATAACCTTGGTTTTATAACTGAGTGAAAACTTATTGTTGTGCTCATCATACCTTCCTCTTGGGGTTCCCCAACGAGCTCTACATATTGAGAAAGCAGTACCCAATAAAATAGAAACTCAAATTCAGTATTCGGTAAGACCTCAGTAGCCCGAACTGAATTACGCCAGTAGTAAATTCCGAGTTCAGGCATGGGGACTTGAATTTTATGTAGGACAACTTTGTTTTTGCCCAGGAGAAATTAACTAATTCCCGATCCGTCGGAAGCATCAGACTCGTTGTACCAAATCCCTATGAAAAATAAAAAATGAAGAAATAAAACATGAAGGAAAAGAAGGAAAAAGAAACTTTGAGACTCAACCTGAAACTGCGGTTCAAGTAGAGTCTCGGGGGCTATTGAAATAGGTATGATTACTCGGATACTCATGATTTACTACCCTATACTGGGTAAAGAGCTTCCGGCCCACGAAGATTTCAGATGACAAGCCCAAGGAAGCAACCAACAAAGACTTTGATTGTATTAGGAAAGAAACTATGAACCGACAATTGTGTTGGTATTGTAATTACGCGTGTATGAAACCTATCCACATACAAATTTGAGACCCGGCCTATTATATATAGGACGGGAGAAGCCCAAGCAAGGGTACCGAAATCTAGAATACAACTTGTAATAGTATGATTTCCCCAATATTCAGGCGATTTTGACTTCATTGTTTTCCTGACATCCGACGAAATCCCCAGTGTTCTCTTTTCCGCGAAACCCCAAGTCCATCACCATGGACATTGCTGAGGTTACCCCTCGTCATTCATAGTTACCTAGCTACAAAGACCCGACAACGCCATCGGGAGAGCCCCCCAGCCGGCCTCCATCCGTCCCAGCTCTTTTCCCCTTGTATAATTCTCAAAATCTACAATTCTTTTTTGATTTCTCATTATTTGTTTGCCTTCTAGCAATAGAGATTTAATTGTCAGTTCATTAGTTTGTATCTATTTTAATTGTCACTTTATTAGTCTGTTTGCATCTTGATTGTATTAAGATGCTCTCTGTATGTACGGGTATTCACTTCGGCTTGCAGGTGCAAATGCACCCATTATAAGAAAATATTTTTTGAAATATCAAAAATTCAAAAAAAAATCTGCATATACATTTGAACATTTTATATTGATTCACAAGTTTTCGGTATGAAAGAACATTTTATGTGTCATGTATAAAAAACACAATATATGTCACAGGAACACGAATTCACATGACATTTTTGTGTTTTTATACACAACACATAAAATGTTCTTTTATCCCGAAAACTTGTGAACCAACATAAAATGTTCCAATGTATATGTAGAAATTTCAATTTTTTTGACATTACAAAATATGTTTTCTCATAATGGGTGCATTTGCACCTACGAGCCGAATTGCCGCCTCCTCTGTATGTATCTATTTAATATATGTGAACCTGTAGTGATGATGCAATAATGCTCTCTAGCGATGACAGTTTTCGTAGTAGCTTTGGCAGTTTTCAATTCTAGTCATCAGATGAGGATCCCATTGAGACGAATAAGTTTAGAGGTATGAAAGAACATTGAAACTGTAGCCATCTATTTTGTATGCATTTAGACGGTATACATGAATATTCCATCGCATTGAAATTTTTATGTGTTGTTGCATCAGGGCGTAAACACAAAGGTGACAATGATTTTGATAAGTAGAGCCTTTTTGGAATGACATGTATCTGAAAAAAGTATATGTAGACTTCCTCTTAGACTGATGTGAACCTGAATTTCCACCAAAAATCAAGTACTACGTCTACATGTTGCCCTATTCATCTATCATGAAAAAGAAGTGCAAGCTGATAAGATGATATATTCTAAAACATGTGATCAACAAGATAGCATGTGATATTTAACTACTTCTAGTAAACAAAAGCATGGTAATTCTTCAATTCATTGTACTTGCGCAGACATTTGGAGTCGAGTTCATAAGAAAATATCTAAAGAATCGCCTTGATGAACATATTGATGTCCATGTTTGGCAAATGAATAACAAGAAGCCAAATATGGTTAGGATGAAGATGTGAGCTAGGTCAAATGCAATTTTGATGACTAGATGGGAGAAGGTTGTTATAAGCTTCAACTTGAAGCAACATAGCATTGTCCTTTTTTGCTTTGATAAAAAAGATAATTGAGAAATACATATTCTAGTTCAGCAACTTCCACTGGGTGACCCATTATAAATGCAATGTTGTTTTGTTAGAGAGTACTAATTATGATAGTTGTTTGATGTATGGACTCCACTTTGTATGTACTGCCATAACGTAATGGCTAAATTGGTATGGATTTTCCCTGGGCAAGGATAATTGTTAATAAGTACTTGAGCTATATATAATAATCTATCTCTATCCATTTTGTGGCTACTAAATCATGATTATACGTCATGTTTGCTATGATTGAGTTTGAATAAGCAATAATATTGGAGGCGGCCATGAATAACTACTTTGAGATGTCCTTGTTTTAGAGATGGTCTTTATTTGAATCAGACTTCGGGTCCCTTACTCTTGGAGGTAGTCCCTACTAGAAGCCATATGAGGGTGATGAGTGCTTCCAAATGGTCAAGACTACTAGCCCTCTCTATGTCGTACTCCTTAGCGATGTTTACATTTTGGAACCGCCGAGGTCATGTATCTTAGAGCCGCAAAGGAAAACCGGCTCAGGTAGTGTTCTCTTAGAGGTTATGCGCTTGAGCCGAAACGCGGAACCTGTTGAGGATTATGCGCAATCACCGTCTCTAAGTATGACAAGGAGTAAACAACAACCAATAAGAAGAGAGCGACCAACCAGCAAGACGCATGTCACTTTTACAAATGATGGGACCAAAGTACAAAATTCTAAATTTATGAGTGCAAAGCGCGAGGCCCAAGTAAGTCTATGCGAAGTAAATAGAATAAATATCAAGGAGGTTTGGGAATTAAAATTATAGAGATCCAAAATAGATGTTTACTTAGCAAGTTGTTATTTAAACTTTTAAGCAAAAAGGGTGTATGGCCAGATCAAAACAAATATTTACACTAGAAACAGGAGCTCACGAGCGAGCAGCGGTAGGAGGATACAAGAAAACGGTGCATACGCCAGGACAAGCAAAGGGCCGGGCCCGCCTAGCAGCGACTACCCTCAACAAAGAATGGGCCAAGCATCTCGAGGTATCTGCAGCCATTCAGGCCAAGGCCAACACCGAGGCCCTCTCCACGCAAGCAGCCACCATTTTCATCATAAAAGAGCAGCACCAGCAGGGCACGACATACGCATCGGCAGCGAGGTCCCACTCGTCAGCCACGAGCCACCGGTGCCCGACATGGACATGAGGGATTTGGTCACATCCCTTGTCTACAACATGCGGGAGCCCTCATCGGATATGGCGAGTCCTTCCCTATGCCAACGGTCATTGATCTGAACATGACACCGGTGGGCGACGGTGGGTCCTCGTCAAGCAGCAAGACCCCAAGGACAATTCCTGCCGGCAGCATGCCTGCTCTCCGCGCACTATTCGATGAAATGCCAACCCCAACTCCCGTGCATGTATGATTCTAGTCCCTTGTATGAGGTGGTCTCTACAGGTATAGTTTTTCAAACAACGAAGATTATTTACCTATAGGAAACCCAATACACCCAACAAGATACCCAACAACTCGGTATCTCAATCGATATCGAGCCCTTTGTTTGAGGATGAACTATCACGGCAAGCTCGGGTAGGTAGTAGCAGGAGGACCTCCTTGTACACAGTTCTCGAGGATGAGATTATATGTGATGCATGGCTAGAAATAGGCCAAGATGCAATAACCGGTGCCGACCAAAATGGAATGTCCTTTTGAAACCGGATATGGAAAGAAAAAATGCCAACAAGCCGAGCAAAAGAAAAATGGCAAATAGGTCAGACCAATGCGGGTCACCGTTGGGGGTAGCGACATGGCCAGCGCGGACCTAGGTCGGACTCCTATCCTAACCGCCCCACAAACGGACCAAAACGGTCGAAAGAGCCATCCAGGATGTGGGGGGCATTGGAGTTGCCCTTAGAGCATCTCTAGGAGACACCGCATATCCCCAGAATCCGCATAATAACCGCTAATTATCCGTTTTGGTAAAAAAACGATCGCACACAGACACCGCATAAACAACGTCCTGCTAATATTTTTGGGCGACGTGCAGCAAATTCGGTCTCCCAACCCGCACATATGCAGGTTGCGAGGGCTTTCCAAGCACGCCCCCATCTCAGGCAAGGCGTTGGTAGGACAGGACTTTCAACGCCACATAGCTGTTTTCCCCTTTCCTTACATGCTCCTTCTCCGCCGATGTCGTGCACTATCGCAGATCCATGGATCGATTCTGACCGGTACACAGCCCGACGCAACCCCGCGGCACTAGTTCCCCAATCGAAAGATCTCGTACCGCACCGCATCGAGGGATTCCAACCCACGTGAGGTGCCGCCATGGATCCTACACGAAGCTCTACCCGCCTGGGCCATGTAGGGCCGCCTCCGCCGCGGTTCAGTCACCAACACCGCGATTCTCCCTCTGACTCAAATCGACCTCCACTCTCGCGATTCACTTGCAGCCGTCGCCTATGACGAAGGTATGTGAATCGACCACCATCGTTCCCATATTTGCCTCACCGTCCATCACGAAGCTCTAATCTTGTTTGCCCGCCACCGTTCGTAGATGGACTTGTGCCACCTTTTCATGATGGAGGACTTGCCTTCATTGGACAACTCAAATTTGGAAGATTTAATGGACGATGACATCGAGCAAATGGTGTTGCTCCTCGCAGCGAAGGAGCTAGAGGAGGGGAAGAATAAGAAGCGGCTGGGGTCGACAGCAGGATTTGCATTCCTCGGAACCACGCTCTTGGACACAACATGCTCATGCACGATCATTTCGCCGAGGTACCCACTTATCTGACTCGTCTATTACATCATCATTACTGAATGCGGTGATTGTTCAACAAGATCGTCAAATCTTGCGATACCAAAACACACTATTTTAAGCGCAAGCGGAATGCCACCGGGTTTATCAGATTTAGCGGTCATCAAAAGATATCCACGGTGATGAGTGTCCTCACCTACGGCATTCCGGCAGACTACGTCGGCGAGTACCTTCGTGGAGGCAAAGATACCACCATGGAGTCCGTGCATAGGTTTTCCAAGGTTATGAGCGATGTTTATGGTCTGACGTACTTCAAGCTCCCAATGAAGAAGACAAAGTGAGGTTGATGAAGATGAACGAAACTCGAGGATGGCCAGGATGCTCGGTAGCATTGACTGCATGCACTGGAATTGGAAGAACTGACCGAAGGCTTAGCAAGGTATGTATTATGGCAAGATCCATAATCCAACAATTGTGCTTGAGGCTGTTGCTTCTCAAGACCTATGGATTTGGCATTGCTTTTTTGGGTTATCGGGCTATCTCAATGATATCAATGCGCTCCATAGACCCCTCTTCTTGATCGTCTTGCTAGTGGCGATGCTCCATCTTGCAACTACAACATCAACAACCATGAGTATACGATGGGCTACTACCTTGCCGATGGCATTTATCCGGAATGGGCAACCTTTGTGAATAGCATCTGGGAGCCCTCAAACAAAGCCGGAGCTCAATTTGCAAAAGCACAATGGGCGGCCCGAAAAGACATCGAGAGAGCTTTCGGTGTTTTGCAAGCTAGATTTACAATAGTTTTAGGTCCCGCTCGTTTTTGGGATATGGAAACCCTCTGAGGCATGATGACCACTTGTGTGATTCTTCACAGTATGATCATTGAGGATGAGAGGGATTTGAACTTACCTTTCTTCTTTGACAATTTCGGTACCCATGTTAAGCCATCCTGGGAGACCCAGATACAATCCAAGCATTTCTCGAGACATACCGTCAGATTGAGAATGACAAGACCCATACCTAGCTACAATTTGATCTCATTGAGCACCATTGGCGTCTGTACTATGGAACCACAGTTTATTTAGTTTGATGGTCATTCATGTGTAATTTGAACCATTATTTGTATTCCAAACCATTCGTTATTTGTCTAATTACTTGGAGTTAAACATTTGTTGTAATAAGTATTATTGTTGCCCTGTTTGATGTTACAAAGTATTAAATTTTAGTTCCAATATCTTCATTTTTTATGTCATACCGCTATGATGAAATGTTGCAAAACCTGTGTTGCGGTTCGTATTTGCAGTTTCCCTATGTCTGGGGCAGTCTAGACTCGGCAAGGGGGAATCGGCATAACAACATATTCGGTTATGCCGTTTCCCTATGTCTGGTCTGCGCGAGGCATTTTCAGCCCGCGGAGCCAGTTTGGCATGCCACGCATCGGTCCTTTTTTCGTTTGCGGGTTGCAGTTTCTCCTAGAGATGCCCATCTCTAATGGAGCCTGTAAACGGGCTGGAACTGTAAAATTCTAGCGAGTTTATAAGTCCGCGAGTTTGCGGGCAAGCTAGCGGTTACTATAAAATGGATCAGCCCATGCATATGTTTTCGGTGGCCCGTGAAAATGAGCGGTGGGTCAGTATATACAGCGACCACATCAACGTTTACGGGTCGAAACCCTCGCTCGCTTTCTTCCTCCGTTGCGCCATCGCCACGAGCTCGAGTTTCTCCGGCGAGTAATACCTCGCGTTTCAGTGGTAGATCGACGGATTGGTCCATGAAGCGAGTTTTGTGGTGGGAGGTGGCCGTGTAGGAGGTGGATGGGACGACGACCTCCCCCCGCGTCGGTGCAGGGAGCTCTCTGACGAGGAGATGAAGCGGCTCGTTAGCTCGGACGGGGTGAAGCGTCGGGCGGAGCAGAGGTGGATGAACCACGACCTCCGTCCACCGCCGAGTCTCCATCAGTTCGTGCTACAGCTGGAGCGCTACCGCAAGCCGTCGCCGGAGCCAATCCCCGCCTTCTGCATGTAAGAGCGCAGAGCTAGATTTTGGTCGAGGATGCCGCCACGCTCTCCCTATTATGTATTTGCATAGCTTTTGGTCTGCTGCTAGATGTAAAATTAAGCTAAAGTATCCCCCACTCGTATGATCAAACTCTAGTTCGTCTATGAATTTGCTGCCACATTCCACTTTTAAATCTGTAGTTCCATTTATATCGTACCCATTGTGCACCGACGTTTTCGAAACTGAAAATGCGAATTCGGTGGCCTGTGCTCTCGTTTTTTAGTTCGTCCATTTACATGATCCGTTAGAGCATCTCTAGCAGACTTCGTAAAAGGGCGAACCGTAAACACGTTTTACAGGCCGAGAAAAACGCGATTTTACGGGTCAAAAGAGCCCGGGCAGAATAGACACGTATCTGCAAACCGTAAAAGGTTCGCATATGCGGTGTCTGCTCCGCCCGACTCTTTCAACCCATAACAACAAAATACAAAATTAATGCATAATTTGAAGTTTCAAACTTTCAAACACGACAATTAGGATCCATCCAGACAACAGGAACACATTAAGACATAATTCAAGCTTTCAAACTTTCACCGCTGCCCTCGTCCTCTCCATGATGTCCTTCCTTGCATCATCATGCCATTCTAGAGTGATGGAGCCATGGTGCTTCAGTCCATCTTGTTCTCCTCCGCAAGGAGCTTCGCCATGGATTTGTTTTCCTTAGTAATAGCTTTCCTCTCCTCCACGGCCACCTTGCGCATAACATCTTCCCGGCGAGCTATCCACCTTGTTTGATTCTCGTGTGCCTTCTTCTCCGCCAATTGTGTCTTCGCCTCCAATGATTTGGTCACCATCAACTCATTTGAGGTGACCATCTGCTCAATGTTGTCCCTAAGGCTAGAGTTCTTGGCTTGCTTCCAAAGCCTCTGCTTGGCCATCTTGTTGTCGTCGGGCTTGCCCTTGTTTCTTCCTCCTGGTGCCTCATTTTCATCATCATCCAACTGAATTAGAGAGCCTCTTTTTGGTGGAGCGTCTTGCTCTCTCAACTTCCACTTGTCACTCTTCTTGAGCAACTTCCAACAATGGTCAAGGGTGGCTTGTGCTTGGAAGTTGGCATGTCCTTGTACTTTTCGGTAGCAATTTTCACCTACAAGATGAAAAAACCATGAGAAACTTATTGACAAGAAAGATCACAAAAGGAGGGGCGCTCTATAAATGTATTGGCACTCACATAATCACTTTCAGTTGTTCCACTTGGAGGGGCATTCCTCACTTTCTCCAAGAATCCACTCCAATGGGAGCAAGTGTTTTTGATCACATTCCAACGGCCTTGGAGAGACCGATAGGTGCATGGAACCATCATTGACAGAAGTGGCATGAACTGGTCCTCAAGTGGGCGGCATCGGCGGTCGCCGAGCGGGCGGCATACCTCCGTTTCGGCACCGCGTTCTTCGGCTTCTTCACCCCCAACGTCTTCTTTAGCCATGGAGTTGCTGTTGTCGTCTCCCCTATAGCGGGCGCTGGCGCAGGTGAAGCAAATCCCTGGATGACGGCGGAGCCCTGCCGCTTGCGCTTCACGCCGGGGGTGCCTGCCGATAGGGAAGCTACACCTGTTTTTGCTGCGGTGACGGCAGACAAATCTGACTGAGGGTTTCGGGCCGACACGATCTGGCTGGGCACTGGCGGTGGCTGCCTCCATGGCAGTGCTCTTCAGACAGGAGGAGGTCAGGAGTGGCGGTGGGAGGGAGATCGACGGCAGAGGCGGAAGGGGAGAGGAGGAATGGCGTGAGCTGAAATATCCCTTCCGCCAACGAAAATGGTCGATACGGGCCCCGTCAGTTTGGCCTCGCAACCCTTGTATCTGCGGGGTGCGGGTGTGATTTTCCGTTCGCCCTCAATTTTTTTACGGATTGACTAGTTTTAAGGGTCTAGTAGGGCTACTTTTTTCATCCAAAACCGTAAAATGATGGTTATTATGTGGTTTTGACCCTTTTACGGTTCTACTAGATTCTCTTAGAGTAACTCTAACGGATCCTGTAAATAGTCTCGGAACTGAGTTTATCGCGATTTGTTCAGAGCTAGCGGATCCCTAAAAAGGCTGGGCCCATACTTTTTTTTACGGAGTCCTGAAAACACGACCCCGCAGCCTTTACATGTACCTTGTGAAGGGGCGTTTGCGGGTCCAAAATGTTAATTTCTCCACCGTCTCAGCCACCACGCCACCGTTCGTACAACGCCTCCAGCCGTCAATTTTCTCGCTGCTTTAGCAAAATCGTGCACCGCTGGTAGAAGATCTTGTCTTCGTGCTCCGATTCTAACAACGTCTGTGCCAATTTCAAGCGAATCCTCTTGGCAGCGGCGGCGACGGGGACACGGCTGACAGGGTGCTATTCATCAATTCCATCTTAGTTAGCTAGCTAGGCAGCGGCAGCGACGGGGACGCAGGGCAGGCGCTCGGGCAGTTTTCGGGAAGATGATAAATAAGAAAAAAAAGAGGACGGTCTACACGATATAATTCCTATTTTACAATATCTCCTTTTTAGATCTTGTTAGATCAATTTGAAACCGTAAAATCGGTTTAAGGTGTCCTGTATACAAGTTTGTATGGATGGATCGTACTATCTAGAACACACCTCAGTTTATCTTTCTATGGGCACGGATTAAATATGGCAAGCTAGCCGTGCATGCAGCCGTCACGTGAGATTTTTTGAATTGTCAACTTCAAAATATTTTATCTCTTAAACCGTAATTTGAAATTTAGATCCGTTTTCATGGTTAGATTTTTCGAAATCAGATTCCATGTTGATATATTTTAACATTTTTTCTGACCCTATTTACTAGATTACTGACAGTCGGTTAATAGGTAAAGTCAACCTGATTACCAGGTTAAAATCAAATAGTTATCAAAGATTTCTGAACTTTTTTTTAACAATATAAGCATATGATGGTAATACAGTATGTTACCTGTTTAGAATGGATCAAGTACCTACTTTCTATACGTATAAAGTATTGTTATCATTATAAACATGTCAAAATTATCCGGTGAGTGTATATTATTGCCCGGTACTTGTTAACTATCAATCTGGTAGCTATAGTATAGTAATCTGACAACTGACAACAGAAAAAATAGGTTACAATATATCAAGATGGATTCTTGTTTTGAAATACTTGTCGAGACTAACCGAGCGGTGAAAACATCAATCGGATTAACGATTTAAAAAGATAATTTATTTTGAATTTTTAGATCAGGAAAAAATCCTACATATATGCGTGGTCGTTGGCTCTTATAGAAGCTGAAAACCACCCGCCGTATAAAATGCTACCGTGGGGACATGTGCTTAATAGATTAACCGTTTAAGGATTGAATTGACTTCTCTTAAACCTCACTCTGGCTCTGCCAGACTTTTCTAGCTGAGCTGTCCCTGTCCCTGTCCCTGTCCCTCGCCCGCATCTTGTCCTGGCGAGCATTGACTAAGCTCGGGCAATGGAGGAGGGGAATATAAATCTGGTTGCCGGCTGGGAGGAGGAGGAGAAGGGGGAAAAGCTGGACTTCGAGCCGACGGATGACGAGCTGGTGCTGCACTTCCTGCGGCCACAGCTGCGCGGGTTCGCGCCGCGCGTGCCGGGCGCCGTGGTGGAGGCGGACCCCTACGCCCTGGCGCCGTGGGAGCTGCTGGCGCGGCACGGACTGCTGGAGCGCGGGTGCGGGTACTTCTTCGCGGCGCGGCGGCGGGGGATCACCCACGTGCGGCGCACCCCGGCGGGCGGCGCAGGGTCGTGGATGAACAGCGGGAACAAGGAGCAAGGGCGGTCCGTGACGGCGCTAGGCGTGGTGGCGCGGTGGTCCAGGACGAGGTACTACTTCTACGCGGTGGACGGGGTGGAGGGACGGCGGAGCACCGGGTGGGTGATGGCGGAGTACGAGATCACGGACCCGTGGTGCTACCGCCGCGCGGACGAGGGCGAGGAGGACGAGTACTGGGTGCTCTGCCACGTCCGGCGGAGCTTGAGGACGGCCGGCGGCGGAGGCAGGCCGCCCAGCCGGCGGCGCTTGCTTGTTTAGCTAAGCTAGCTGGGCACGCATCTGCGACCGACCGGCGAACTCGCTGATCGGGATCGGGAGCACGGATGGCCTAGTTGGATTCGATCAGTTCACCTTGACTCGTGTGTTTGGATGGTTAAAGAAATAATACAGTAAAACATGAACTTGTGTTTTTGTTCTCAATGCCCATCTGTAATCTGTCGGTCCGGCAGGCTGTGCGCTATGTAGATACTCCTCTGTTCCCAGGTATTCATTTTATTTATAAATTGTACTAAATGAGATTAATACATGAATTTATTTCATTTATTTATGATTCTAAAAACATCCACATGTTTTGTTGCCACCAAAATTTGCAAATGATAGGTCTGAGATAGGAATTGGGTTTACACATGAGGATATTTGGATGGTTTTGCTAAATGAAATGACAACCCAATTCCATGACAACCAAACAGCATAGGGATGAAATTGCAAAATGAATTTCAAAATTCCAGGCTCAAATGATGGATACCAAACGATCCCAGATTGTGGAACGGAGGTAGTAGAAAATTAAGATAGTGCACTGCAATCAACCAGTCGGCACTGTCAGTGTGGAGTGGATAAAACGATACAATTCCGCCTCGAGCCTTCGATCTTCTCTCCCTGTCACACTTCTGGCCGCGCTCAAACAGGAACATAGCGGTACTCGACCTCCCATCTCATTTGTAAGTGCCATGTTCATGCTATCTTTTCCGGAAATACAAAAAATGAATAGACTAAGATTATTATAGCTCAAGATTTTTTTAACAATGCATGTGATGAAAATAATGAAAAAAATACCAGCTAACTAAATAAAATATAATATGTAGACCAAAAGTATCAAAGAGATATGTGTACTGAAATTCCTCCTAGAAACATGCTTCTGCCCAGCTTTTAAAGCAACAATCATACGTACAAAATTGGTACAATCCAGCGAATCGGACAAAGCCAAAAAACCAACTGCTGAAGCAAACAACACAAACAAGCCCAACTTCAGAAAGGAAGAACGACATCAATGATACAGTTCCCTCGAAGCAGCCAAACAGTGTAGATAAGTGGCGGGCTGCCACTACAAACTGCTCCAACATCGCGTCCAACCGCGTCCTGTCCCACTGTCTACACAACGAGTACCACTTCTGCAAAAAAGCCAAAAAACTGAAGATCGAGTCAGAGCCACGGCATAGGAACACACACTCTATGACCATTTTATTTCTAATATTCTGTAAGGTCCAGATCAACGCCGCAAACACTAACCAGAAGAGGCACCTCCTCCTACCGATACAGTTTTCATTAGCTTCAAGGAACTCCCTAAGGTCTGAGGCCTGCTAGTCATGCCCCAGCGCCTCACGGGTAAAGTTCCATAAGAAGTGAGCCGCGGGACAGGATAACAAAATGTGGGTTACCGACTCCGGGACCGCACACAGGGGGCACACGCCATTTCCAGGTCCATGACGCTTGGCCACCTCCACACCCGAGAGAAGTCGATCACGCAACAGTTACCAAACGAAGATTTTAATCTTCAAGGGCAGAGGGGCCTTCCATAGAGGAGAGGTCCAGGTAAGAGAGGGCCGACTAAACATGGCCCTATATGCCAAACTCACAGTAAAGGTCCCCGGGGGGGGGGGGGGGGGCAGGTGCTAAGACATGCTATCCGGGGATTGGGAAAGGGTCAGCGGAAGGCTATATGGAAGCCCATCCCAGGAATCCGTCTCCTTCACACCAAGGTTTTGCTAAAACTCGACATTCCAAAACCCATCCTGGAATGCCTCCGCCACCAACATCATCGGGTTCGAGCAAATTGCGACAGTGCAGGAACCTCATGACGAAGAGGGTGCCCCCAACCTAGGGGTCTAACCAGAATAATCTATCCCCTCCATCGCCTATGGAGATGGACAACCCCTTCTGTACCACCGGCTTGATGTCCTGGATGGATCTCAAAAACTGAGATCCCTCCCAACGCTCACAAGCCATCAACGACTGCCCCCGAAGGTACTTAGCTTTCACTAGCTGTAGCCAAATGCCACCGCCATCTGTCAGGATCCGCCACCCCCATCTTAGCATCAATGCCACATTCATGTGGCAGGAGGAAAGAATACCTATGCCCCCAAGATCTTTGGGGGTGCAAATATCAGCCTATTTGACCATGTGATATTTTTGGTGTCCTAGACATCCAGAAGAACCGCGATAGCTCTTTATCGAAGGTAGCATGGACACCTTCCTGCAGGATATATAACCCCATGATATGCATGGGGAGGCTAAACAGGCAAGAGTCGATAAGGATGGTGTTATTCCCTTTGAAGGTAAACCTTCCTTGCCATGGCTCAGATTTCTCCTTAACCCACCCCATAAGGGGTTCTGGGTCCTTAGACAGGATCCTGGTATCCGTGACCAGCATCCTCAGATAGTTAAGGGGAAAAAACCGCCAGCCGACAGTTCAGGTTATCACCAATCCTATGCTGGTCCTCCGGTAAGTAACCCAACACCATAACTTTGTCTTGTCAAAATTGATCTTGAGGCCCTACATGGCCTCAAACCAGAGGAGCAGGAACTTAAGGTTAATAATATCTTGTTCTGATCCCTCTACAATAACCATAGTATCATCTGTATATTGGAGGTGGCTTACCCCACCCCCACGGATGAGATGCCCTACCACACCCGAAATTTGGCCAGAAATCTTGGCCCTCTCCAATATTTACGCAAGGGCATCCATCACAGCATTAAACAAAATAGTAGAGATCAGGTCCCCTTGCCTAATCCCACAGGAGGGTTTAAAGTAGGGGTTGACCTCTCCATTTATGTTTATAGCCGTGTTCCCACTCATGAAAATCGGCATGATCCATCCTATCATGTGGTCATTGAGACCCCGATGTTGAAGAGCCTATCAGAGGAAGGCCCAGTCTAAACGGTCATATGCCTTCTGGAAGTCTAGTTTTAGGAAGATGCCCCTCTAATGCCCAGCCTTCACCTCATGGATAATCTCATGAAGAGATAGTATCCCATCATGGATATAACTACCTTTCAGAAAGGTGAACTACTACGGGTGCGTCAGGCGCTCCATTACTAGAGCCATCCTACAAGCACATACCTTGGACATGATCCTACGGATCACGTCTATTACCGTGATGGGCCTAAATTGGCGAATATCCGTGGCCCCCACAACCTTGGGGATTAGGGTTATAACGCTGAAGTTCAAGTGCAATATCACAAGGGTCCTGACATATTGTTCTTGGAACATTGGCATAATGGCTTCCTGGATCTTATCCAAGAAGTTATGGAAAAAATGACAGGGAGACCATCAGGCCCTAGAGCCGAGTTCGCCTTCATCTCCATGATGACATTTTCCACTTCACCTGGCATGAATGGGAGCATAAGCTTAGCATTCTCATCCTCGCATACCCTGGCCCCCTCTGGCCAAAGGTCTACCGCTAATGCTACTCTTGTACGGGGCCCTGCCGTGAAGAGATCCTTGTGAAAGGAGTAAATATGGGAGGTGATATCTCTGGGCCTCCTCCAAGAGACGTCCACCCTCCCAGAGGTAGGGGTTAGAACATTTCCAGCATCCACCATTATCAATAGAATGGAAGTAGGCAGTGTTCGCATCCCCTTTAAGGAGCTAGTTCCGGTGACTCCGTTGTCGCCAAAATGTCTCCTCACCCTGATAAATATCCATGACGGAATCCTCTAGAGCATACCTCTAGAGCCACTCCTCGGTAGAGAGGCCTATAGAATCTTATGCCCGGTCTAGGCCCTGTATGGCACTAAGGAGGTCACCTATTTTGCGCCGCACCTTGGCGCCCAGGTTAACCCCCCAACCACGCATGAACTAGCGAGTCATCATAGCATAGAAGTGCCAAACATCCATAGCCGTGCACAGTCATGGGACATAAGAATTCATGGCTTCCCACTTTTTATATACCATCTCCACAAACCCTGGTTGCGTGAGCCAGAAGTTCTCAAAGTGAATTCGATTAAGCCTCGGTGGGGTACTGCCCCCGGTGGAAAGTAGGAGAGGATAGTGCTCTGACCCAATCCTCATTACTGCTTGCAAGGAGCACAAGGGAAAGTCGAAGTCCCACTCCACCGATACAAGGACTATCTATGCATTGAAATTCTAGAGTAAATTATATATACTAGATGTTTAGTGCTATTTAGATTAAAGTGCAAGGAGCTATGGTAATTATGGTGTAGCTCTAGTATCCATGGATGACAGCTCCGGGCTCGTTCGAGGTCCCTATGGGCTTGGGCGATCCTGTGGGGCTGGGTCCATGGCTACGAGGGGTGTGGTGGCACGTGGCAGCGACAACCTCCTGGCACCGTGGTGGTGCTGGTGACCAGCCAAGCTGCGACCATGGGCTGGACCTCCACTGTCTTGTCCTTGGTGGAGGTGGAACGATGGTCAGTGCATCCCCTTCCTTGACAATAAGGTTTGACTATCCTCTCGTCTATGGTGAAGCCAAGGGTGTCTCAAGTTATCCCTTTTCCGACCATTTTTCGGGTGGATGGATGTGTCGGAGCAAAAGCCCTACTTGTAGCTGGCGATGGTGACACATGTAGGCACCATCTCTTCCTTGGGGGCATCGTCATTGCACTGTCTGTTCTTCTCTAGCTCTAGTGTCTAGGGAAACCCTCGATTCGCCTTGCCAAATCAGACAACGATGACATCACGGTGTCATCCCCTCCCTGGAGATGTTGTTTAGGTCTCTCTTGGAGTCCTCGGGGTGGTGGTGAAGGGAATATGCTCGAGAGGCAATAATAAAGCGGTTATTATCTTATTCCATGTTTATGATAAATGTTTATTTTGCATGCTATAATTGTATTGATCGGAAACATCAATACATGTGTGTTTAATAAACAAAAAGGGTTCCTAGTTATGCCTCTCTTATAGACTAGCTTGTTGATTAACAAGATGATCAAGGTTTCCTGATCATAGACATTGGATGTTGTTAATAACAAGGTCACAACATTAGTTGAATGATGTGATGAACATTCATCCGAAGTATAGCATTACGATCAAAGTCATTATGTTTATATTGCTATAACATCATAGGAAGTAATCTTTATCCTTAGACCATGAGATCATGTTAATTGCTAAGAACTGAAGAGTATCTTGATAACATCAAACGTCACACCATAACAGGGTGACTATAAAGATGGGTTCAGTGCTACGAAGGTGTTATGTTGAGGCTCATGGATCAAGAGTGGAATTTGTCAATCCCGATGACGGATATATATACTCTGGACCCTCTCGGTGATATCACATTAAGATAGCTTGCAAGCAAGTGATGTGATCACTAGAATGTTATATCACAGGAACGAGAAAAGAGTGCATGTCGGCAACGAGATCAAACTAGGTATGGAGATACCGATGATCGAATCTCGGACATGTAATATATCGCAAGACAAAGGGATTTAGTTACTAGCGTTAAAGGTTCTCACGATCACAGAAGTCATCGTTGAATGTGTAGGAGTCAGTATGGATCTCCAGGTCCCGCTTCTGATTATTGATCTGAGAGGGGTCTCGATCATGTCTGCATTATTCGCGAACCGTAGGGTGACATAGTTAAGAGTTATCGGACACCATTTTGGAGCACATATGTTTCAGACGAAAGAATTGCAAAGCGCAGGAATTGTTTCGATAGAAACCAGAAATTGTTTCGGGTGAAATTGCAGAAAGTGGTTCTGCATGTGATATTGAAATATTGCAAGGGGTTATATGTGAATGTTTGTTAATTAAAGTAATTAACAAAATTCCGAATAAATTTAATAAAAGAATTTTATTAAATGAGAGAGCATTAAACTTGGAGAATTTTAATGCATTTAAAGTAGGGACTTTAAAGGGGAATGTGAAGAGGCATTTTAATGTGGAGGGGTTACCACCACATGAATGAAGGAGGTGAGGAGTCACCCCCATGCGCCGGCCATGAAGGAGGGGCACCCCCCTCCTCCTATAAAAGGCCACCCTCTTCCTCCTTCTTCCTCACACCTCCTTGTGAAGGATCTCTCTCCCCCTCTAGAATTATTCCCCCATGGTCTCGGATTAGCGAGATACATGTTCCCGGTGTCATTTCGTCTGGAAGGAGTTGCTGCTTCCGCTGGATCGCTGGAGCGAGGAGGTGGAGGTTGTCCGGTGGCTTGAACGTGTGTGTGAGTACGGATGCACTGCTGAGTTGCGGCGCTCGGACTTCCTCACGATCTTGAGATTGGCATGTGTACGACTACATCAACCACGAGTTCCTACTCGTTAACAAAACTCGTTGTCTTCAAGGGTAAGTTCTCGTTGGATGTATGTCCACCCATTGCTTTGTACCTAGTAGATAGATCTTGGCGTGTAGTTCTTATCGTAGGTAATTTTTTGTTTTCTATGCTGCGGACCCAACAGGTGGCTGCCCTAAGCATGGGATTCTGGGCACAATGTACTTCGTTGGAAGTGCTTCTTAGTCGAAAACTCTCGGTTGGTCTGGGCCTACCGCTCACTTGTCTACTCTTAGGCGCTTAAGGGTGGGAGGTGCGTCGGTTGTGTCATCCTTGTTAGAGTTGGTATCCTGGAGTTTACTCTTCATTCTTGACATGGTCTAGGAGCTTGGTGTATCTCCTAACGGGAGAGGGCGTAAAGATAATCTTTTTAGTTTCTAAGAGCATCTCTAACCCATCCCCAATCGGCCGTAAAGGAATATATTTTTATCCTCTAACGGCCAACATCGGACCTATCTGAACCCACAAATGTCTTAGAGGAGAAAAAATTAGGAACTGGCCTCCGCAAGTCGCAAATATAGGAGCTCATGGCCTGGACTCACATATTTTTCCTCCTCCTTGCCATTCACACAGACTCGTTTCTCCACCGCCATTGTTGACACTGCGACCACCTTCCACCTCCTTCGGTAGCCCGAAACACCGACCGGCCTATTCTCGCCTCTATCTCATTCCCTGGTGCTATCTATCACCAGAGTCGCTCTAGAGAGCCACCACATCGAGCATGAGTCCACAACTGATCGAAAGGTCGTTTCCAACCGCGGAAAGGTCGATTCATTTGGGGAAGCCGTCAAAGCATAGGGATAGTGTAGATCGACCGCTACCGACTAGTTTGTGGCCAAAACCGAGGGCCCTAACCCTCATCTTAACGAGCTGTTCTCGGTGGCATATTCTCAGCTCCATCGACAGACGGTCGTTGCGCTACCAAACCAAGGGCATCCCACAATAGTGACCTTTTTTCCGGTCGTCGCACCGCCTTTTGGTTGGCTCTACTGCGCGGGTCGCGGACTATAACTTCACCGTGCGCAAGGTACTTCACAAAAATTTCATGTGAGTTTTTTTTAGAGTTTTTTGTTTTCTTAGTTCGCAACCGAGCTTGACCTAGAGCACCTTCAACTGCAGATGAAGAGGTTGAGAGCGATGATCTTCGATGACTCTTCATCCGAGGAGGAAAACAGAGATTTAGAAATGGCTATGATCATGATTTCGGATGAAGATTTTTGTATGCCGAGGTAAGGATCTCAACTCGGCCGTCCTTGGATCAACTGTAATAGAGCCGAGGGTCATGCCAAGATCATGATGGATTATTTCAACCCCGATGCAACCTATACTGATGAAGTATGTGGAGGATGTGAGGGTACTTGCATATGGTTGTTCGGCTGACACCATTGATGACTATGTTCGCATTGGGGAGGATAAAGATTTGGAGGCTGTGAGGTGGTTTACAAAAGCTATGATTGATATCTTCAGTCCAAAGTATTTGAGGGCACTCAATGAAGAAGACAAAAAGAGACTTTTTGCTGAAAACGAAGCAAGAGGATGGTCTGGGATGCTTGGTTTAATTTACTATATGCATTGTAGCTAGAAGAATTGTCTAGCATGTTGGAAAGCTCAATATAAAGGCCACTTCAAAGATGCAACAATCATCCTTGAGGCAGTTGCATCACATGATCTATGGATATGACATTCATTTCTTTGGATTGGCATGCTCTCTTAGTGATCTGAATATGTTGTTGAGGTCATCACTGTTCTCAAGGCTTGTCAAGGGTGAAACTCCTCCTTGCAACTATGAGATCAAAGGCCGTGAGTACTATAGCACCCCGGGTAAACCCTAATTACCAATTCCCCATTGCTTTTTATTTTTGCATTATCATGACATCATCATGCACATGTTTTCCTTTACAAATATTTTTCACTAAAGCCCTTTTTTTATTTTCTACATTACATCTCCTCTTTTATGCAAATTACAATTTCCTGCTATTTCAATCGTGTAAAGATATTTACAAAATTAATTTTAAAACAAAACAAAAGAGCACATGAAATGTTTTAAATAAATAAACCCTAGACCTAAACCGGCTAGACCTAAAAGGCCTAGCCGGCTAAAACCCTAACCTACCAAACGCCGCCGTCACACACACCCGCGACACTGGGCAACACACACACTGCACCTAACTGACACGGTCGATGCAAACACACGTAACACACCACACCCAAGCACACATCCACTAACGCACACTCCACACACGCGACCGCACATCCCACCAACCGCATCATCGTCGTCCTCCCCTAGTCCCCCAAATCTCCACCATCCTTGCCTCTAGCCTGATCTCCCTCGTTGATATCCCCACCGTCTCTCTCACATCGTCCATCTTCTAGGCGCCACCGACCGTCGCCACTACCTCTCGTGGGCCGCTCGCCCTCGTCACCCCCTGCACAGGCCACCGTTACTGTGACCGCGTCTGCACATCATAGTCCTCACACATCTCTTCTCCATCCTGAGCTCACCGCCGTCCCATCCCGAGCTCGTTCTCGAGCTCTCCCTTTGTCATCTACATGCGAGCCCCACGCCCTTATTCCTGTTGGAGCACCACCATCGTGGTGCTCTTCAGTCCCCGCGTCTACCGGTGCCCCTGTCTACCTCGCCCCTGTCCATGTATGCGGCCCCATGTCGTCCACCTCTGTCAACCTTCTGCTCACGAGCCCTTGAATGGCATATACTCGAGAGGCAATAATAAAGTTATTATTATCTTATTCCAAGTATATGATAGATGTTTATTTTGCATGCTATAATTGTGTTAGTTGGAAACATTAATACTTGTGTGTTTAATAAACAAATATATATAGTTCCTAGTTATGCCTTTCATATAAACTAGCTCGTTTATTAACAAGATGATCAAGGTTTCATGAACATGGACATTGGATGTTGTTAATAATGAGGTCACAACATTGGTGGAATGATGTGATGAACATTCATTCGAAGTATAGTAATACGATCAAAGTCATTATTTTAAATTACTATAACATTATGCGAAGTAACTTTAGTCCTTATACCATGAGATCATATCAATCACTAACACCAGAAGAGTAACTTGATAACATCAAACGTCTAACAGGGTGGCAATAAAGGTAGGTTCAGATACTCCAAAAGTGTTATGTAGAGGCTCATGGATCAAGAGTGGGATTTGTCCATCCCGATGACAGAGAGATATACTCTGGACCCTCTCGATGATATCACATTGACATTGCTTGCAAGCAAGTGATAAGATCACTAGAATGTTGTATCACAGGAACGAGAAAAGAGTACTTGTCGGTAACGAGATCAAACTAGGTATGGGGATACCGATGATCGAATCTTGGACATGTAATATATCACGAGACAAAGGGATTTATTTACAATGTTAAAGATTCACACGATCACTAGTCATCGTTGAATGTGTGGGAGTCAGTATGGATCTCCATGTCCCGCTATTGATTATTAAACGATGGATGCATTAAATTTGGTGGAAATTTAATACACGTACACGTGAGTGGAATTTTGAGTGGATATGTGAGTGGATCCTCCACACCCACATAAATGAAGAGAGAGGTTGGGGAACCACCTTGGGCACGGGCCATGGGAGGGGCTACCCCTCCCCCTATAAAAGGCACCCTCCTCCTCCTCTCACTTCGCACCTCCTCGTGAGATCTCTCTTCCCCTCCAGAATATTTTTCATGGCTTCAGAATAGCGAAGTACATGTTCCTGGTGAATTTTTCTGGAAGGATTTGCTACTTCCGCTGCTTCGCTGGAGCGAGGACTCGGAGGTGGTCGGGTACCAGACGTGTGTGCAATCACGGATGCACTGCTGCTTTGCGGTGCTGGACTTCATCATGATGTTGAAGTCAGCAAGTGAACGACAACATCATCCACGAGATTAAATGTCGTAACGTTTTGTCGCTCTTCGAGGGTAAGTTCTCTATGGATGTATATCCACCCGTTGATTGTATCTAGGTAGATAAATCTTGGTGCTTAGTTGTTCATATTGTAGGATTTTTTTGTTTTCTATGTTGCAAACCCAACAACCCTCCCCTCAACCCCGAGCAATAATCGGTCACCACATGTGGCCTCTAGGTCTTCTCCATCCCTGTGGTATCCCAAGGCCACCGTCCCTCGCAGGAATCCTCATTGGCCCTCCATGGTCGCTTATGCCACCCGCGTGACCCTCTGCAATGCCGCCCAAGGTCCACCTCCTAGCGCTCCACCCTAACCACGCACATGTAGAGCTGCCACGAGTGCTCTTCATCTTGTAGTAGCCGCCTCTCGACCCGGTCAGCCTCGACCTCCATGCGGCCTCTATCCCAATTCTAGGCAGATGTGGCACCTCTCTATAGCTCCTCTGTGCCTATCTTGTCTGTCGATGACCCGTCTTGGTTCCTCCTCCTGCTCGCTTGGGTGTAGTACACTGTTGTTCTAGCTCTTCCTCTACCAACAATACCTTGGTTTAAGTGTACACGCGTTTTTTGATGCTCTGCAAGACCGCCAGCCCTCCAAGTTCTCTATGGCGGGACCGTTTCTAGGGTCATCTGGGATGGCACTCGGGATCCTAGAGCTGGAAGCGAAGTCAGCTTCAAGAAGACATCGTATATGGGCATTAAACCGGACTAGAAAGATAAGGGCTGACCGGTCACGATATCGTCAAGAAGCTCTTTTGTAAAAAAAAAAGGCAAAACCGCATCTTGGGTGTGCTCCGTCGAGGATGCTAAACCTCCTCAGCGTTCTCCTAACCGTAAGAAGGGTGCCTTAGGGAAAGGACACCTCCTTGGGTGTTGCCCGGGTCCGGCCCGGGGTCCTCAGTGCTGGTGCGTTTCCGACCGAAAGGCAAAGATATGGCAAGGTTGGGGTGCCCATCATAGTCAGTACTAGGAAGCCCAACTCCTAGTCCTACGGCTGGTGTAGTCATGTTGAGTGATCCCTCAGAGACACATGGGGAAATAAGTGCTCTACTAAGGCTAGCTCAGAACATGGGAGTACACCAAAGAAGTTTTGATTGACTAACAGACGGTAAATTTATGCGTCGTAAGAATTACCGAATTGCAAAGCTCAACACTTCTCCTCTTTTACTCTTAAACAGAATAAGAAGGAAAGGGCAGCCTAAACGGCCGGCTCACGGTGAAGACACGCAACCATCTTGGACACTGCAGCTTCCATGGCCTTCCAGGAGGAGTGTAGACTCTTACCCGGGCCAAGGGCTGGAAGATCACTTCAGTATCAAAGTCAAGGACGTGGTGATGAACTTGGGACAACAGTTCCTGGGCTACACCACCAGCCTTCCTCCAGCATCATCGAGTCTACACACGCGTGGAAGCTTTTTAGCCAAGATAGAAGAGACGACAAGAGATTCAGGACGACACCAATCCCTTGCTCGGGTGCTCGATGGGTGGTAGGCGGAGGGACTCCATGAGGTCGTTAATCTTGGAGGTCGCCCAAAGGAGGGAGGCAGATATTTCATCGCTAACCTTTCGCTCCTCATAAAGGGATTGCATTGTCTCATCGTGCTCCTCCCGGGCCCCAACCAACTAGGCCTTCAGGCACTGAACCCTCCGCGTCAGGTCAAGAGAGGTGCTACCCAGCAAGGAAAGTCTCTTCCTGGGGGGACAATGGTCTTCAAGGCAAGACTGCCTAGAAAACCCTGCGTCACCCAGGGTTCACTTTCGAGGGTGCGCCTCGGTGACCAGCAGGGGCATTCTGATGATCCCCAGGTTTCTAGGGCAGGAGTGCCTAATGGCCGCGTGGTTGCCCACACTGTCTAGCCGGGCACAGGGGACAATCACTCATCCTAAAAAATATACATCACTCTGAGTGATGCTGACCAGGCTTCATCCATCTACTGGCATGCAGACCCCCACTCAGGGCCGAGATCTGCACCATCAGGAGGGGCCCCGAAAAGCCACGCTCTCGCCCGTGGAGCTGGCACTGACCCCTCCTCCATCTCCCACTGGCGGAAAGCTCCAATCGAAGGACTCTTCTAGGACGTTGGGCGCTTGGTGGCCCACGTTGGGGGACTCCAGCCAGTGTAAGTAACTCTGACAAGAAAATATCAACCGTTAGACAAGAAGCATCAAGCACATCACCCAAGCAGCAACACGACCAAGGACCTCACCTACCGGGCATGTGGGAGCTTCGGGGCATGGGAGCGAATGCCTATGTTGGGCATCCAGGGAACCCAGGGCCAACTCGGAGTCATTAGGTTGATCCTCAGGTGGGGAGTTGAGCTCAACGCGAGGATACAAGGGCGCATGTGCCACCTTTGAGGGTAGCACCTCCCCCCCTGGGTGGCGCGACCTGGTCACGACACCGAAGAAGTTGGCAAGGGAGGCGCTTCCCGTAGACCAACTCTCAGCTTGCGGGAGGGACTCTTCGCGTGAAGATTCCCCCATAGATAAGTCAGTCGCGGGCAACGAGCCCGCGCTAACATTCGAGGGCACATCACCCTCCTTCATGTCGTCACCGACATCGGAGGAGAATTCCTTAGCCCCCACCAGGCCCTTGGAGTTGAAGGGCGGGAGACCCCCGATTATATCGTCACGAAGATTTTCGAAGAAAATAGGGAGGAGCCCTTTTGGATGGCCCCCGGTAGCCATCGGGAACAGAAGCTCCTTCATCAAGCTGGCATACGCTTCCTGAGTCAGATCCTGATCTTTCCCGGTATGGAGCCGGGTCAGGTCTGCATGGCCCCAAGTCAGACAAAACCTCCTCTACGACGACGCCGAGCATCGCCTAAGATAATTAGAAATCACAGCATGCATCGTCAAGGCCTTGGTCGCAAGGGCCTGAATCCTGTTGGTCATAGGTTTCAGGTCCGCATCCTGAGAGCTCAGCCTCCCCCATCCCGGGAGAGGGTGCACCACCTCTTGAGGGTCGTACATCTAGGGGAATTGATGGTCTACACGCACTACACAGTGCTTGCCCCGTCATTCTTCCCACTTGGACTAAAACTAACCCTAGAGGTACCTCTTGGAAAGATTGTTCTGAAGACAGAAAGTGACGCTGCCCGCTATCCTCGGTTTCTTATCAACCCGAGGAGTGACATAGTGGCGAAACAACACCACCGAAGGCATCACCCCAACGAATCCTCCGCATAGATGTGCAAAAGCGGTCAACGCTATTAAAGTGTTGGGATGGATCTGAACTAGGTGAAGGGCATACGAGGCCATCACGGCCATGAAGAAATCGAAGAAAGGGGAACCAGAGCTATCTTGAGAAAACAACAATAGATGGGCATCTCCCCTTTGCCAACAACCCTGCCGGGGAAGCAGAGCGCGGTGGCTCCATTCTCGTGGCGTTCATTGGCCACGAGAAGCCTCAAGGCCTCAAGTTTGAATGGTCCACGTGTTGGAGATATGCCCAAGAGGCAATAATAAAGTGGTTATTATTATATCTTTATGTTTATGATAAATGTTTACATCCCATGCTATAATTGTATTATTAGGAAACACTAATACATGTGTGTTTTGTAAACATAAAAGAGTCCCTAGTAAGCCTCTTGTTGAACTAGCTTGTTGATTAATTGATGATCATGGTTCCTGATCATGGACATTGGATGTGATTAATAACAAGGTTATATCATTTAGGAGAATGATGTAATGGACACACACCCATAGTAAGCGTAGCATAAGATCAAGTCATTAAAGTTCGTTTGCTATAAGCTTTAAAATACATAGTAACCTAATCCTTCGACCATGAGGTTATGTTAATCACCATCACCGGATGGGTACTTTGATGACATCAAACACCGCTTCGTAACTGGGTGGTCATAAAGGTGTCATTGGGTATTCTGAAAGTATGTGTTGAAGCGCATGGACCAAGATTGGGATTTGTCCATCCATATGACGGATAGATATGCTCTGGGCCCTCTCGGTGGAATGTCATCTAATTAGCTTGCAAGCATGTGACTGGGTCACAAGGGATGACATATCACGGAACGAGTAAAGAGTACTTATCAGTAACGAGGTAGAACTAGGTATGGAGATGCCAACGATCAAACCTCGGATAAGTATAGTATCGCGAGACAAAGGGAATTGGTTTCATATGTAAATGGTTCAATCGATCACGAAGTCATCGTTGAGTATGTGGGAGCCATTATGGATCTCCAGGTCCCGCTGATGGTTATTGATAGGAGATGTGTCTCTATCATGTCTACATATTCACGAACCGTAGGGTGACACACTTAAGGTTCGAAGTTGTTTTAAGTAGATATGGAATATGCGTTGGAGACCGAATGTTGTTCGGAGTCTCGGAATGGATCCGGGACATCACGAGGAGATCCGGAATGGTCCGGAGAATAAGATTCATATATAGGAGATCATTTTATGAGATAGGAAATGTTCCGGAGTGTTTGTATGAGGATTCTAGAAGGTTTCGGAATGTTCCGGAAGGTTCTAGAAGATATCTTGGAGTTTGCTTGAAAATCAAGATAGGGATCAAGGAGTCCTGGTGGGTCAAGACACGGATTCGTGGGGGAGGAGGACTCCTTCCCCCTCCCCAAATTCGTTGGCCATAGAGGAGGGGAGTCCTACAAGGACTCCCCTTCCCCAGGCGCGCCTCCTCCCCTTAAATAGAAGGGCAGGGGCGCCCCCTCCACACAAGCTCTCATAACGTCCAATCTCTGCCGCCTCTCTCCTCCACCATCTTCTGCACAGGCATAGGCGAAGCCCTGCAGAATTCTCTACTCCACCACCACCACCACGCCGTCGTGCTGCTGGGATTCCGTGGAGAAGATCTACTACCTCCGCTGCTCGCTGGAACGGGGAGAGGAAGGTCTGCTTCGACTCCGCATGTGTGACCGACTGCGGAAGCGCTGCCGAATCGTGGCGCCGGAAGGATCGTCTACTTGACCAAGGGCGGAAGCGCTGCTGGAACGCGACGCCGGAAGGATCGTCTACTTGACCGAGGGCGGAAGCGCTGCTGGATCGCGACGCCGGAAGGATCGTCCACACGATCTTGAGATCGGCAAGTGATCGACTACATCAACCACGAGATCTAATCTCGTTAACGCTTTCGGATATACGAGGGTTAGTTCCTATCTATCTCGTTGCTCATGTCTCATAGATTAGATCTTGGATTTTATCTAGATTAGATCTAGGTTTTGTTCGTTCTTGCGGTAGAATTTTTTTGTTTTCCATGCTACGAACCCATCAGTGGTATCAGAGCCGTATCTATGCATAGATCTGTTGCACGAGTAGAACACAATGATGTTGTGGGCGTTGATGCTTTTGTTGTCGGTGTCTTACCGTGTACTTTGCATCTTGCGGCATGGTGGGATGAAGCGGCTCGGGCTAACATTACATGTCATCGCACATGAGACTTGCTCCACGCTTGACGTGCAACTTGCTTTGCACAAGTGGCTTTGCGGGTGTCTGTCTCTCCCACCATAGTTAAGATTCAATTTACAATGAGCATCTTGACAACACTTGTATCAACGTTGTGGTCCTTGTTCGTAGGTAAGATCGGTCTTATGCGAAAGCCCCAAACCACGTAAAACATGCAAAGAAAATTAGAGGCGTCTAACTTGTTTTTGCAGGGGTTTTGTGATGTGATATGGCCATCATGTGATTATGATTATATTTGATGTATGCAATGATCCTTGTTGTAATATGGCAACCGGCAGGAGCCTAATGGTTGTCTTTTAATTCTGTTAAGACCTGCGTGTCTATTCATCTTGTAATAGCTTTATTCCAAGTAGTTGTAATAGTTGCTAGTGATGATGGACAATCATGAAGCGGCGCCACGAACCTTGACGCCACGCCGGTGATGATGGAAATCTTGTCCATGCTTTGGAGATGGAGATCAAAGGCACAAGAAGAAAGGCCATATCATATCACATATTATGAATTGCCTGTGATGTTAATCCTTTATGCATCTTGTATTGCTTAGATCGCGACGGTAGCATTATAAGATGATCCCTCTCACTAAATATCAAGTAATAAAGTGTTCATCCTTAGTTGGCACCGTTGCTAAGACTCGTCGTTTCGAAGCATCTCGTGATGATCGGGTGTGATAGACTCTACGTGTGCATACAACGGGTGAAAGCCAGATTTGCACATGCAGAAACTAAGGTTAACCTTGACGAGCCTAGCATGTACAGACATGGTCTCGGAACACAGAATACCGAAAGGTAAAGCATGAGTCATATGGATGATATGATGAACATGTTGATTGTTCGCCTTTAAAGCTACATCATCTCACGTGATGATCGGACTTGGTGTAGTGGATTTGGTTCATGTGATCACTAAAGCAACTTGAGGGATGTTGTTTTGACTGGGAGTTCGTTTGTAATTTGGATTAGTCGAACTCAATTTATCATAAACACAATCAAAGTGAATTTGCATAGTTTGTTGTAGTCATTGGCATCCGTTCACCACCTTACGCTTAGTTATAGTTGAGATAGTGGAACTATAGAAATTCTGGATATTTACTTTACGAACTGGTATCGTATTGTTTTGAATGTCAATTTAAAGATTATAAGTCCTATTGCAAACTTTCAGCAAACTCTATTTACTCCATGAAGTTTAATAAGTAGTATTAAATCAAGAGTAAGAATTCCAATGTTAGTATCTAAAGTATCATGTTTGCCTCCATGATTCTTGATACTCAAAAGATTGTTTTTAATATCAAGTTTATCTAAGAGCTGAAAGCAATGTTTCAGAAACCATCATATGTGAAAGGTATTCCGATATCTAAAACAATGTGTTGGTTACAACATGATAGAGTATACGTCCTCATATTTGATGAGAATTTGTGAAGGTTGGAGACGCTAGTCGTCCTAATCCTCCAAAAGGTTTTGAAAAAGAAACATTATACTCGCAATTCACCTTTATAAGCTATAGCAGCTTGATCATGAAAGATGTCATGATAAGGATGAATAGAAGATGTAAGTAAAATGTTTACTACACTAATAGATTACTAAAGAATGGATTTTTGAAAGAATGCCAAACATTTGATGAAGGTGATCCACTTCAAAGTGCAAGTCCAAAGGTATTGGTATTTGACTATACACACTTTGTACTATGTGTCATGTGAATGACACCACTATTGATGTTGATAGATTCTTTTAAAAGAAAAAGGAATTGCTGAAAGAGAATCTATAAAATATTTGGCAGAAATTATAAGGTTGGAGATGTCCAACTTGGGTATATAGAAGATATACATGTTATGGTTGTATTCCTTGCTTGTTAAACAATGTGGTTCTCCGGTATTGGATACCGAATTGGTTGGTATGCTATGTCATACAGGACAACATAATTCATGAACTACAATGGCCTAAGTAACTAGCAAGAGAATAAGTGATGATGTTCATCGAAAACAAATAAAGTGTTATTGTGTTTTTCGTTGACGTCAAATCTAGCCTTCAAGATTTGTTATTTTGTTCCGGTATTACGAGAACAATGGTTGTTCAAATAATTACCGTATTCCATAAAGGATGGATGAACTTTTACAAGTCTGGTGGGAGAAATCACATCCATAAACACTATTGCTAAAATGTCGCAAGACAAAAGATTGAAAGATCACTTGCGAAGTGACATCGCTGTTTAAATTGTATTGGAAAGAAAACATGAAGAAACTCCATGTTGATGGAATTTTGGAGTCTTTTGATTTTGATCAAATGACGCTTGTGAAACTTTCTACAGATAATTAAAACTTCGTTCATAGGCCAAAAGGAACGAATGACTGGCTTATTGGAACTTGTACATATTGATATATGAAGCCCATTATGTAGTCAAGAGCGATGGATTTCAACTTCATATGCTTTCTCCGAGAATTTGAGTGAATATATGTATACTTACTCAATAAGGAAGAAGTATGAAACATTTGAAAAATGTTCAAAGACTTTCAAGATGAAGTGGAAAATCATTGTAACAAGAAAATAAAGAGTTTATGATTCGATCATAAAGGAAGATATTTGAGTTACATGTTTAGCAAAAACACCTAAGACTTGAGGAATTGTTCTATGATTTGTGTTTCCCGATAAACCATAGGATTATGGCATATTCGAGAGATAAAATCAAACCATGTTTGAGATGGTAAGATCAAGGGTGTCATTTATAAAACCGCCATTATGTTTTAAAGATTAAAGCTTTAGTGACTACCGCTTTTACACTGAAAAGAGCTCCATCGTGATCCGTTGAAATGACACCGTATAAGTCATGGTTTGGGATAAAACCCGAATTGTCTTTTCTTAAATTTTGGTTTGTTATGCATAAGTAAAATGTTTACAACCAAAGTCGGATAAGCACATCTTTGTAGGTTATCCCAAAGAATTGTTGGGAATTTCTCCATAACACCGAGGACAAAAGAGTTTGTTACTTGGAACGTCAAGTTTCTTGAGAAGGAATTTTTCGTGTAAAGTTAAGTGGGAGGACAGTAGAACTTTGATAAGGTTGTTGAACCTTAGCTATATGTGCTAATAGCGCAGCACCGGAAAGTGTCCCGGTGACGGCCACAATGCTCATGGCTCTCGTGATTACAAAAGGTGTGATCTCGGAGATTAGAGTTCCTATAGAACCATGTGGGTCGGTAAGAATCAAATAGTAAGATTTGATAAGCAAGTAGTTATTGTTTTGACAATAATGAACCGACTACATGCAAAGAAGCGATGATGGGCCCTGACTCCATAAAATGACTAGAAGTCATGGAATCCGTGATAGTATCCATACACGAGAAATCAAGTTTCTGAACTTTGAAGACCCTCCGGAAAGGCGTGAAGCCTATCGGTTGTGTTTGGATCTATAAAGAAATAGACATGGATGTTTTAAATCTATGAAATAGTCGACATGTCGGAAAGAGTTTACGACAATGTTCAAAGAATTGACTATGATAAGATTTGATCTTTCATAGCGATATTTAGTCTGGACGGATTAATGTAGCAACCACTACATATATTTTGGTATATGGTAGTTGAACAAACAAAACAAGTTCTTCTAATAGAATGGTTACCTAGGACGTGTACATGACGTGATCCAAAGGGTTTTGTTAATTCAAAGGATGCTAAAAGAGTATGCAAAACTTCAATAGTTGAAGTAAGCATAGCGGAGTTGGAATCTTCACCATGATGAAACTGTCAAAAGAGTTTAAATTCATCGGAGATGATGAAGATGCTTGCATTTGCAAGAAATTAAGTGGGAGCGCTGAGACATATTTCTAATACATTATGTAGAGGACATATTGTTGATTGGAAATGATGTATCTTGTATTGACACAGGTTAAGAATTTCATTTTGATGAAAGACTTAGGCATAACCCAAGAATTAGGCATCAATGTCTATATGGATAGATTGAGGCGCTAATATGGTTTTGCCAAATGTACATAGATAAGATGTTGAATGAGTTCAATATAGAAACAACAAGAAAGGTTATTGATGCACGGAAAGGACTGAATCAAGATTCGAGTGTGTTGACACGAGATTCAAGTGTTTTGACACTTGGTGAAATTACAAGAATATTTTGATCAATCATTCTTTAAGATGTACACATCCAGATATGTCCTATGCTCTAAATGTTATGAGCATATACCAGAATGATTCATAAGATGATCATTGGACAATAGTAAAGATATTCTTATGAGCTTTGGAAGAACTAAGAATATATTATTTATATAGTGGTGACAAATGGTTCATTGTAAATTGTTACGTTAATACTAGTTTTGTCACAAGTTAAGTTTATCTCAATTTAGACTATGGGTAGCACAATGTAATGGAAAGGATGTTCCATGATGGATTTGGATGAGTTCCAAAGTTGAGACATTGTGACGGATACTACAACAAAAGGCTAAGTATATAAACTACTGTAGTAGCAGCAAAGGAGGGCATTTGTGTTAAGTAGTTTGTTATCAAACTAGGTGTGGTTCAAAGTAGGCTAATACTATGAAGATATATTGTGTGACAATTATATCAACATATTTTGAGCCGAAGGAACTAAAGGTCTCACCAAAGGACCAAATTTATACAATGCCATCTCATTGGAGAATGAGTAATGCGTAGAGACGCAAGGACATGCAAATACACACGAACCTGGAAGTGTCAGATCCGAAGATTATGTTTACCACTAGCAATAGTGTTTATACAACACCAGAAAGCCATAGGTGTTGAATGCACAAGTTTTTAACTAGATTATTGACTCTAGTGCAAGTGGGAGACTGTTGGAGATATGCCCAAGAGGCAATAATAAAGTGGTTATTATTATATCTTTATGTTTATGATAAATGTTTACATCCCATGCTATAATTGTATTATTAGGAAACACTAATACATGTGTGTTTTGTAAACATAAAAGAGTCCCTAGTAAGCCTCTTGTTGAACTAGCTTGTTGATTAATTGATGATCATGGTTTCCTGATCATGGACATTGGATGTGATTAATAACAAGGTTATATCATTTAGGAGAATGATGTAATGGACACACACCCATAGTAAGCGTAGCATAAGATCAAGTCATTAAAGTTCGTTTGCTATAAGCTTTAAAATACATAGTAACCTAATCCTTCGACCATGAGGTTATGTTAATCACCATCACCGGATGGGTACTTTGATGACATCAAACACCGCTTCGTAACTGGGTGGTCATAAAGGTGTCATTGGGTATTCTGAAAGTATGTGTTGAAGCGCATGGACCAAGATTGGGATTTGTCCATCCATATGACGGATAGATATGCTCTGGGCCCTCTCGGTGGAATGTCATCTAATTAGCTTGCAAGCATGTGACTGGGTCACAAGGGATGACATATCACGGAACGAGTAAAGAGTACTTATCAGTAACGAGGTAGAACTAGGTATGGAGATGCCAACGATCAAACCTCGGATAAGTATAGTATCGCGAGACAAAGGGAATTGGTTTCATATGTAAATGGTTCAATCGATCGCGAAGTCATCGTTGAGTATGTGGGAGCCATTATGGATCTCCAGGTCCCGCTGATGGTTATTGATAGGAGATGTGTCTCTATCATGTCTACATATTCACGAACCGTAGGGTGACACACTTAAGGTTCGAAGTTGTTTTAAGTAGATATGGAATATGCGTTGGAGACCGAATGTTGTTCGGAGTCTCGGAATGGATCCGGGACATCACGAGGAGATCCGGAATGGTCCGGAGAATAAGATTCATATATAGGAGATCATTTTATGAGATAGGAAATGTTCCGGAGTGTTTGTATGAGGATTCTAGAAGGTTTCGGAATGTTCCGGAAGGTTCTAGAAGATATCTTGGAGTTTGCTTGAAAATCAAGATAGGGATCAAGGAGTCCTGGTGGGTCAAGACACGGATTCGTGGGGGAGGAGGACTCCTTCCCCCTCCCCAAATTCGTTGGCCATAGAGGAGGGGAGTCCTACAAGGACTCCCCTTCCCCAGGCGCGCCTCCTCCCCTTAAATAGAAGGGCAGGGGCGCCCCCTCCACACAAGCTCTCATAACGTCCAATCTCTACCGCCTCTCTCCTCCACCATCTTCTGCACAGGCATAGGCGAAGCCCTGCAGAATTCTCTACTCCACCACCACCACCACGCCGTCGTGCTGCTGGGATTCCGTGGAGAAGATCTACTACCTCCGCTGCTCGCTGGAATGGGGAGAGGAAGGTCTGCTTCGACTCCGCACGTGTGACCGACTGCGGAAGCGCTGCCGAATCGTGGCGCCGGAAGGATCGTCTACTTGACCAAGGGCGGAAGCGCTGCTGGAACGCGACGCCGGAAGGATCGTCTACTTGACCGAGGGCGGAAGCGCTGCTGGATCGCGACGCCGGAAGGATCGTCCACACGATCTTGAGATCGGCAAGTGATCGACTACATCAACCACGAGATCTAATCTCGTTAACGCTTTCGGATCTACGAGGGTTAGTTCCTATCTATCTCGTTGCTCATGTCTCATAGATTAGATCTTGGATTTTATCTAGATTAGATCTGGGTTTTGTTCGTTCTTGCGGTAGAAAATTTTTGTTTTCCATGCTACGAACCCATCACCACGGTAGAGGGAAGGCGGGCTCTCGAGGGCTCGCGACAACCTAGAGCTCCAGATCAGGTTCTAGTCGAAGACCCCTTGAAACCTTGGCTCAACATCGGTGCCATGACGACGCGGCGTGACAAGGTTAGAGGAGAAAATAAGTGTAAATGGAGGATGTGTTGAGTGGAGGAGCGACGAATACCGTTTCTTTATAGGCCCAGGCCTAGGAAACCTATCTACCCACCCTTTGCACACCATTACTATCGGAACCGGCCATCAAATGATGAACAACCCCGATCGCACATCCCAAGGCCGACGTGACACCTAGCTGGAAGCGAAGCAGTGAATCACATTATAAAGTTATGTTGGTTGTCACGGGTCCACTCAGGATAAGGACACGACCCTAGCCAAACGTGACCTGGCTAGGGCGCGCCGGGGGGCTACTATCGCACCCGCGGGAGCCGAGGGATCCCAGGTGCATCGAGCGGACCGCGACCTGAGAAGGAGGATGCTCAGGAGGGGCTCCGCCGGGAATCCTTATGGCCTAGCGGAGCTCCCGTCGACAACCCCGACCCGGATGGGACACCGGGAGACAGGAATCAGGAAGACATGACGCGTCCATGTGCCAGTTTGAAGGCATCGGGCGACACGCGGTGCCAGCTGAGCCATATTACTGGCCGTGGCTTGGATTTACGCGCCGCGTGTGAACCGGCCCTTGTGATGTCCCCTTTCCATATAAAAGGAGGCTCAGGTCGAGCAAGAGAGGGGAGGAAGGAGATTAGAGAGACTTCCCGAGGAAGAAACCCGTGTAACCTCGTGATCATTAGATAGTGGCTAGTTGCACGACTTAGGTGCCGCTCAGTGCGGACCTGAACCTAGGTAAAAAATACCGTGTCTCTCTCTGTGATTGTGATCGTCTAGCTTGTCGATCGAGCTCACCAGACGTTACGCCACTGACCGAACAACAAAGGAGGACTTATATCCCGATGTCAAAAATCAAGACAAGACAGATTTACCACAAAAGACAGCATAGAAATTTGAAAGGAATCACCTAGGCGGGACCATCTTGGATGGTTAGATATTTTGAATTGTCGGATGGTTGGATCTGACTTACCCGGGGAAAAGTAGGAAACTACCGCCGATCGTATATTTGAGAAACTTATCGTCGGCCGTTGCACATTTTCCTATTTAGCTTATGTAGCTTAATAAGTATATAAACAGTAAAAGAAATCATATTTAGGAAAGAAATCGTTGATTGTTGGACGCAATTGGGAAAGAACAAAAATCGGACGGAAGGCAAAGGCCTTTTTAGGTGAGCTATCCCTGTCTCTCGAGTCTCCCCGAGCATTGACTTGGTGAGAACGACGGGAGAGATTCGGGCGATGGAGGAAGAGAAAAATCTGGGCGCCGACACGGACGGCAAGGAGAAGGATGAGGAAAGGGTCCGGTTCGAGCCAACGGAGGACGAGCTGGTGCTGCACTTCCTGCGTCCGCAGCTGCGCGGGTTCGCGCCGCGCGTGGCTGGCGCCGTGGTGGAGGCGGACCCCTGCGCGGTGCCACCGTGGGAGCTGCTGGCGCGGCACGGCCTGCGGGACGAGGGGTACTTCTTCGCGGCGCGGCGGCGGCGCGGGGAGGGGAAGAAGGGCTGCGGGCGGCCGATGGTGCGGCGCAGCCCGGCGGGCGGCGCGGGGTCGTGGATGCACAGCGGGAGCAGGGAGCAGGGGCGGTCGGTGACGTTGCTGGGCGTGGTGGCGCCGTGGTCCAGGACGCGGTATGTCTTCTACGCGCTGGGCGGGGAGGAGGGGCGGCGGAGCACCGGGTGGGTGATGGCGGAGTACGAGATCACGGACCCGTGGTGCTACCGGCGCGCGGACGAGGGCGAGGAGGACGAGTACTGGGTGCTCTGCCACGTCCGGAGGAGCTGCAGGACGACCGGCGGAGGCGGCAAGCCGCCCAGCCGGCGGCGCGTGCTTGTTTAGCTATGCTAGCTATACCTGGGCATCTCGCGACCGAACGACCGGCCGGCGAGCTCGTCGATCGGGATCGGGGAACGGGTTGGTCGTGGATGGCCGTGTGTGTATGGTTAAAGAAAAGAATAAACGAAGAGATCCATGTGTGTTTCTTTGTTCTGAATCTCCATGTGAGAGACTCGTGGAGAAGAACTCTACTAGTAATGAAAAAAAAGATACAGTATCAGACTGTAATCCTTGGGCGATCTTCTCCCATGTGTAACAGAGCATTGCACCTCCGACCTCGCCAGCAAGCGCGAAATGCCTGCTGGTTGGGTCTGGTGAATGCGCCGGCGGCCGGTGCCGGCGAGACTCGAGAGCGATGCAAGTGCGACATGCCGTGTTGGGTCGTGAACACGCCGGCGGCGGGCGACACGTGAGAGCGATGCGAACGAGGAGGCTCGGCACGCTCGTACGCGCGCGCGGGACACTTTTTTTCTGGCTTTTGTATGTTGGACGGTTGTGTTGCGCACACACAGTATGCATGAGGCGTCTGGTGCTCTGTTCGGCTCTTTTTGCTTCCTCTTTTTTTCCTTTGCCTTTTCCTTCCTCGCCGACACACGCAATGTCACCGGGTGCGGGTGGAGAGCGTGCTGGTTCATGTGTACCTTGCTCGCTCCTGGACCATCTTGGAATGTACGATGAATTTACTGAACACCTCCTCCCCTTATATCGACAAACCTTTATATTAATCGCTAGTTTGAGGGTTTAGTCTTCAGCTTGACATTTCTCGCTTCCCTTCCACCGCTGGTTAGATCTCCACCCAATCCCCGCCCGCTCCTGCCTCGCCGCGGCTCCCTAGCACCGGCATGAACACCTCCCAGACGCCGTCTGGTGGTAGCACCCTTACCTGGACAAATCGACCCCGTACCCCCGACAACTTGTGCGGCTCTCCGCGTCATCTGCCCAATCGCGCCACCATCCGCGGCAGCCTCAGGTGGCGTGAAACGTAAGCATCAAGGCAACAACATCGTCCACATGTAGGGCATCAGGAAGAAGCAGTCAGACGTGAAGCCTGCGAAGAAGAGGCCGATGGTGCCAAAGGGGGTGGTGCCAAGGACGGCCACTGCTGCCGCCGCGGTGCCCGCTCCACCCACCAACTCGAGGACACGTGCCGAGTGTTTGACGATACGCTCGAAAGGTATGGTTCCAATATTCCCCTCTCCGACGGGTTTGAAGTGTTTGTCGTTTTCCTGCATCTATAAGCTCTCAACCAACCTTACCTCAACCAACCTGACCTGTGTGGCTGCAAGAAAACTCTCTGGAGATCCCGAAGACCAAACATGCATCCATGGGAGTCAAGATTACGTGCAAGACAAGATCAAGACCTAACGTGACTAAGGAATACTCCACCACCATTAACACCTATAAGTTCCGAAGAACATTCACCTTAAGGAGGACACGCCATAGACGCCTGAGTCTTTACCATTAGCCTTAGTTAGTCATAGCTCTAGCTTCATCTCTCGTCGGGTGTCATTATAAACCCACCAAGATCTTTTGTAGACACATTATACGATCTCCCGATCAGTTTATGAATAAAGTCTGAGGGAATCCTCCCCATTACACATATACCTTTGTCTTTATCTTTGAGAGATCCAACCCGCTGGCCCGAGCCGATTGCCAAACATATAAACTCTCTTTCATCCTTCAAAACTGAGACTGTGGAGGGATCATGAAAACTTTCCTTCGTCAGTTGGTGCGCCTGGCAGGAAGATCCCACGTCATGCAAGTCGGATCTATCATTCCGACAGGCAAAGAAGCCAAGGACCCCCAGGGCGGATGTCCGGGGAATCTAGATCTGGGTTGCGGCCGAGGCGCCGAGAGGAGTACGTCCCGGGCACCCCGTCCACGTCACGCAAGATCTACTATGACATCATTGAGGCATCATATGGGCCTGTGTACCATCATTACCTCGAAGCAATCTACGCACCACCAGAGGCCAACTACCTCAACCCAGCACGTCGCCCCCAGTAGGCCTTCCACTTTTTGTTTGCACAGGATCCGTCCACGGGTACGCGGAGGTACCATACGTCTACGACCCAACGGTGGTCTATATCGTAGGAAGGAATCTCATTATGATCACCACCTTCAATTTAGCCAGGAGGAATAGATTCCTAAGGGATAGAAAGAGCTCTGAGAAGCAACAGTTATTGGAAAGACCTATTCAACTGGTTCATATTTATGTCCTCACGGCCGTAGAAAAGATCCTTTTTAGTAGACCTTCTCAGGTCACCGGAGAAGTTAAACCAGCCGTCAGCATCACTGATTACGTCATCTTTGACTAGACCTAAACCCCACTACGACCTCACTATGTCAGATGGGTCGACATGCAAGATTCTAACATGATAAGGGCTAAATTTACAGATACCTTCTCGACCTCTCGGTTCGGTATTCCATGTCATATATGGGACCTCTCCCTCAGACCTCCTATGGTCATTAAGGTACTCACACCTTTACATAGAAGGATCGTTTGATTCCCTTTTGTTATTAACCCTGTTGTTGGATCTCGTCGTAAGCCCCTTACCCTAGGACATCTAAGATGGGAAGGCTCATCAGACCTGCTCTAAGGACGGACAGATGGAAAGGTCTGCGCGATAGAGACGTCGAGTGGGTGCGGGCAAGAGGTGGCAGACCGGGGCGGTCGGAGGTGGTGCTTGAGACTGCCGAAGGCAGTGCGGTCGAAGGAGGACGACATGGTTGAGGCAGTTAGAAGAGGACGCCATGGTGGAGGTGGAGGGAAAAGGGATGGTGGAGGTGGAGGTGGAGGTGGAGGTGGAGGTGGAGAGGGAGGTGAAGGAGAAGGACATGAGAAGGAGACGGAGAAGGAGAGCAGAAATAGAGGAGGAGGAAAGGAGAAGGAGAAGGATACGGGGAGGAGAAGAGTAGGAAGGAGGAAAAAGAGAGGTGGTAGGTGGCTGGTGGTGGGGATTCAAATTTGAATCCCGCCAAACTTACCCCTAGTGCACCCCATGGTGCACCATGGGTAAGTGATCTGTTTTTTAATTTTCCAGGAAAAAACCTTATTTTTATCATAACTTTTTCCTTTTCGAATTGTGAGATTCTAAAAAATTGGTAAACAAACGGTCGTTACGAGCAGATGTAGAATTCCGCGTAAATTTTCATATAAACCTTTTTAATCCGAGGTCGTATGCAAAAGTTATAATTCTTTTACCGTGCCATGACATTTTTTTGCAAAAACAAAAGCCGAAATTCATGTTTGTTAATTTTCCTGCAAACTAGACCATATTACCTACCTACATGTCAAAATATATAAAATTTTGAAGTGTTTTTCATCTTCAATCATGTTTTGCAAAACTAATACCCATGGCGCACCACTATGCCATGAGCCACGGGTAAGAGGGGCACCCCACCCAGCCGTGGCGAAACTTACTCGTAGCGCATCATTTAGGACATGCACCACCGGTAACTCCCTACCCGTGGGGCACCCCAAATAGATGCGCCACGAGTATATACCCCTGGAGCACCACTATTTATGTGCCATACGGGTATGTGATATACCCATAACTGTTTTTCTAGTAGTAGCATGCGGGAGACCTTGTACCAAGAACTCAAGCATTTACCAAGACCTCGGGCCTCAAGACCAAGAAGAAGTCATCGAGCTCATTAGATGGAGGTTGGACACGAGCTAAAAGCATCTCTGTTGGAAGAAAGACCGTCTTATTAAAGGTACTGGTTAGGGGCTTGCCAGTGATGGGTGGACTTAAGCATGTACCTTACATGGGCCTAAACCCACGATTCCTAGCCATGCGTACATGTACGATCAAGGACCCGAAGGCCTGCATCTATAATCTCTCAATCGACCTGACCTATGGGGCTGCAAGATGACTCTCTAGAGATCCCGAAGACCAGGCGTGCATCCTGTTGGAAATATGCCCTAGAGTCAAATAGTAGTAAGGACTATTATCATATTTCATATAGTTTATGATTAAGTTATATATCATGCTATAACTGTATTGAGTGGAAACATCAATACACATGTGATATACAAACAAACCAGGGGTTTCCAGTGAAACTCTAGTCACTGGTTCATTGGTCAACAGATGATCATGTTTCCTGATCATGTGGCATTTATGCCAGTTGGAAATGAGGTCATCTCATTATGAGAATGAGATGATGAACCAATACCCAACCTAAACATCGTGATTCGATCATATCACGAAGTTCAAGTTACGATGATTAGAAAAGGACCCTCGTAGAGTATTCCTTAGACCGTGAGACTATATCAATCACTGTCTCCCGAGACTGCTTAGATAGCATCAAACGCCATCTGGTAAAACGGTGGTTATAAAGGTGTGTTCAGGTATTCGGAGGAAACCGTAGAGGCAATATATGTCAAGAGCGGGATTTGTCCGTGCATGTGATGGGAAGATACTCAAGGGCCCACTCGGAGAAGTTATATCCAATAGCTGCGCAGCGTGTGATTAGATCACGGGCATATCACTTGTCGGAACGAGTCAAGTAGCATTTTTTAGTAACGAGATTGAACACGACATGGTGATGTCATTGATCAGATCTCGGGCAATGCAAGTATCGAGTGACAAAGGGAATAAGACACGACTGTCCCGGTTCAAACGACGAAAGATCTTCGTGGAACGCACAAGGGTCACATGGCCATCCAGGTCCCTTTGTCGATCATTGGTGCGGGAGTGTCACGACCATGTCTGGAGTGTTCCCGAACCGTGGCGTATCGCGCTTAAGGGCTTGATGATGCTTAGCGAGCATTTATAGGATCGGTAGAATCGCCGAAGAAAAGAAGGGAGAAAACCGGAAGGGTTTCGGTAAATCCGGAGAATGTCCGGAGTGGAGGTGGAAGGTGTTCCATAGCCACGGATGTTGAATAATATGTGAATGAATGTTAAATATTGATCTAATCATTTATTCATAATTATTTAATAAAGAGAAAATCAATTAAAGGTCAAAAAGGCTTAATGGGCCAATTCCGGAGGGAGAGGGCCCATTAGGGGAAAGGAGAGAGGGAGAGGGACCAAGGGGGAGGACGGCTGGGCCTTCCCCCCGCGAGGCCCACTAGGGGCTGGCCGGCAGCCACCCCACCCCCTCCTCTCCTTTAGTCCCACCCCGGGACTTGAGGGGAGGTAGTACCTCCCCTCCCCCTATATAAAGTGGGGTATTTGGCCTAGAAAAATACACCCAATAATCAATAAAGGTCTCTCCACTTTTGGGAGGACCTCTAATTGATATTTTCTCTCTCCCCCCTCTCTCTCTCTTGTGACCGTGGTCCCAAGTCTAGACTGCGCGAGCGAGAGACATCTTCACCGCGGAGCACCGTCGCGCTGCGGGATTCGGATCCGGGAGCTCTACTTCCACAACTGCTGCTGGATCGGGGAAGCGGGAGTCATCGTCAGGCACCGGGCGTGTGTACCTCTCTGCGAGGTGTCGCACTTGAGGCACTCAAGTCGTTGGAGCCAGAAGGAGCGCAAGGACTTCATCACGACCTTGAGGTCGGCTTCGGCTTGTCTACATCAACCATGCTCTCCTGAGCGTTGACAACGCTTTTCGGTCTTCAAGAGTAAGTTCGAGAAAAGCCCCTCCCTTTACTGTATTACTAATAGATAGGTCCTGGCAGCTTCAGGGTTCAGGGGCATAGAGTAAAATTTATTGTTTTTGTGCGCGGAACCCTACAGTGGTATCAGAGCTAGATCTATGCGTAGTAATGCTAGTACGGGTAGAACACACGAGATGTAGTGTGTGAGCGTTGATCTTTTAGTTGTTACCCTCCCACGTGTACTTGTGTATACCGCAGTAATGCTTGATGAAGCGGCCCCAACCGACTTTACGCATTCATTCGCGAGACTGGTCCACGCTTGACATACGGCTTGTACCGTATAAAGTGGCTTAGGGGGGTGTCTGTCTCTCTCGCATTAGTTGGTATACCATTTACAACGGAGGGCCCCTAAAGGGGTGTAGTATAGACAACTACTTGATCAGCGTTGTGCTGAAAGTTCGTAGGTAAGAACGGTTCTTGTGCGAAAGCTCATTCAACCACGTAAAACATGCAAAGATAAAGTAGAGGCGTCTAACTTTGCTTTGCAGGGGGGGCGTTGCTTTATGATATGGTTGTGGCAAAGGTAAAGTAATTACCTTTTGTTGCATAGTAGTAGATAGTCACGGTAATGACAAACTACCACGCCGGAATGTCACTGGTACCCTGGTGTCTACGGCGCCGAAACCCTGGGGCCGGAACCCGGTGACGACGGGTGAAGATCACGACGTGAAGGACCATATCACATAACATTTACATTCAATGTTATTGTTTGTATGTCTTATTGTGTGCTAGTATTAGATACTCGACGGTAGCCTAATAAGATGATCCCTGTTAAAATTACCAACGATTGTGTTCCCCCTTAGTGTGCACCACCAAGAAAGTTCTTCGGTATGAGGTGATCCAGGGTTACAGGCCTGGGTGTTATACATATCTACGTTCGCATACAGTGGTGCCATGTTGCACAGCGAATACACTAAGGTTGAGTTGGTGAGCCTAGCACGCTAGAGAAGCGTGGCCTCGGAACACGGATGGTCGAAAGATCGAGCATGAGTCGCATGAATGATGTGACCGACGCTTAGCGTCCACCCTTGAACCCACATTGATGGCCGTGACGATCGGGGGAGATGTGGTTGATAGGGGTCGTGTTATCACTAGGAACCCTCACTAGGGATAGGTGTTTATGAGTGGAGTTATTATTAACTCATTTAATTATAAACTTAGTCTAAATTCCTTTTGCAATTATAAATGTAGATGGCTCACCGTGAAGCTTACTTTGCCATTGAGGATTGGGTAAAGGGTGAAAAACTTAGACTTGATGGATCCAACTTCCCTAGTTGGCTTGTGCGCCTAGATGATCTCCTTACTAGGAATCATGTGGTAGACTACATACACCACACGATGGATTTGACTGAGCCAGACTACTATGAGACCCCACAAGAGCTGCCAGACCGCTACTATCGCCAAGAGATGTCCACTTACATTCAGATAATAATACGTTACGGGATGGTGGATGAACTACATCTGCTCATGGGTGATCTTGACCCATATTCTATGGTGGATCAGCTGAGAGCAGATTTCATAGGCCATGTGCGCATGTGGAAGCACGAGTTGCTTGGAGAGTTCCTTTCCATACAGATGGAGGAGCATACATGTCTGAAGAGTCACTTGGAGCGCATGCTTGATGCACACACGAGACTGGTTCACTTCGTGGATTACTGGATGGCTGATCCATTTGCGATAGACGTACTGCTTCGGTCATTGCCTCCCAGCTACAAAGGACATGTCCGGAGTAGCATCATGAGTGGTGATACGGAAGCATTGGATTTCCATGAGTTCATATTACGTTTCCGGAACGTAAAGGTTGAACCAATCACCGGAGAGGTCATCGATGACCAAGGTATATATTTGATATACAATTTTATAAATGTTATAATCTTGCAAACACATTGCAGTGTTAAGTATATCTGATACTTCTTCTGTTTTATTGAAAACAGGTCCTTCTGCATGAGAGGTGCTTGCTGGAGAGGAGGTGACGTTGCGTGTTGATGGCGAGCATGATGATGACAGCCAACAACGCTCTCCGTCGACATTTATCATTTAGTTTATGTTTTAGGATGATTAATGTAATCAAGAGATTGTGAACTTCTTTAGTGTGTCTCACACTTCATGAGACGGTTATTCATATCAGTTTGTAACAAACAGTTGTTCTGCTTTTATGAATGATTTCTATTCGTGTTCATATCTTGTTTGATTACTTGTAAATTATCCTTATTGTTTGAAACTAATTGATAATGCATGAACATTTGTAAAACATTAAAATGCCGTGTTTAAAATACCCAACTTAATGATATTTCATTAATGAATGAAACCATTGTTTGAATTCAAAGTTATGTGATAATATGTAAAAGTCATTCGATTTCTTCTCACATATAAATCATGCCTAAGTTCAGCTAAATAACTTGAACACCGTGTATTACTTGAATACAAAGTGTTTAAAGAATTGTTAAAAGTAAATACATATTCGATGTATTGGAGTTTAACATCAATGGTAATTATCATTAAATGCTTGTTTAAATGTGTAAAGTAGTTTAGCAAAGGAAACATGAATATGAAACTATTTGATTTGATCAAAGTGTTTCATCAACAAAGGGTATAAATATAAAAGAGAATCCAATTACTATGATTTGATCAATAGTAATGAAGTTCAAATTTATAAGAATGGCATAAAAGTCACTGTGGAATGCAAAGTGTTTTGAAACGTCAAAATACAAAGCATCACAATGTGATATTAGATATCAAAGGGGGTTGAATACAAGGGACCAAATAAATCGTTGTAGTGTATATGTAGACACCATTAGTTAAGAAATAGTTAGCACTCAATTAGAATTGCTAAACCATTTGAATTCATGAAAGTTTTGGGTTATTCGATATAACCAAAACAATAACGAATAAGTCCTTGTAGCGTATTTATTGGAAACTTTGAATATGAAACCCATAGGTCAAACCAAAAGGAAAGCAAGATTTGTATTGCTTGGATTTTGGTGCATTCTTGAAAAAGCTCACTTTTAGTGATATTTCTCAATTATGGAGCAAATGGAAAATAGTGTGAAACACGATGAGGATTCAAAATCCTGCATCAGAGTGTTGAGAAGCGCGATGGATAGCGTTCCTGAACGATTCTCTTCACGGAAGGAAAGAATCAATGATTTTGATCATTGTGTTTTTCCCTCCACTATTGTTTTTCAGTACATGAAGTAGGATTCAAAATGTAAATCCATATCTTGTATGGAGACATTCGTGATCCACTTGTCATGATTTTTGGAATATGACATACCTACGAACTATAAAGGAAATAATTGGTAAACTAAATTATGAGAAATCCTAGAAGCAAAATTCCCTTGAGATTAGAAAGCAATTCGTTGCTGAATCTCACAAGTAAAAGGAGTTACTTGAATTTTCCCAAATGACTGCAAAGCCATAGTAGGAAAAAAAGGGTGAATGACAAAAGCACAATTTGTCAGGTATTGTACAAATTCAAATGAATTTGATTCATGTGTGCGAAATGTCTAGTGGATTTAAAACTAGTAAAGTACTAGTATCTCATAATAAATCTCCAAGTTTGATATTTGATCAAAGGATTTTGAAGTTATTCAAAAATAGTAAGGAGATATGCAATTTGCATAAAATTGAGTGGGAGCTATGAAAGTCTTCCTAAAACAATATGTGATTGACATATTTTTAAGTGGGAGCAACATAAGTCTCAAATTCAAATATGTAGGAACATATTTTGAGTGGGAGCTTATAGGAGTAATTCTTAAGTAAGTTAAGGATGAAAGCGGAAATACTTATAAATAAGGATTTATAAGATGTAGAAGTTGATAATAGATGCATTATGATATTATGTAGTATTCCTTAAGGGATTCTGAAAAGGGTTTCAGAATAGAAGTTAATTGAGGAACTAGTCCTTGATAACTCAAAACTAGGAATAGTATTAAGTTTGACATCATTGGTTGAAAGAAGTAATAGGATGACCATCATCTACTATGTTAAGACATAGGTTCTATCTTAGTAAACCATGATGATAACTTAGCATAATATGTGATCCAAATAAGGAACGTTTGAAAGTGATCAAGTTTGAATCACAGAACATTGAGCCGAGTTTTGTCCGCATTGCCTAGTAGAGAACTGTAGACATGTTTTCCAAATCCATAAAGGATGACATATCTTAAAGCATAAAGAGTTATGTTATAAGGGAATATGTTGGAAACTCCTGTAGATACCGATCAAAGTCAAATAGGAAGCGAGGTGAACAAAACATCGAAAGTTGCATCAGAGTGCACTAGTGTTTCGATGAATACATTTATAATAATAGATAAGGGTACGATCTAAAGTGTTGTATAAGGTTATGGCGGGGCTAGTTCTCTTTTAACGTAGAATGATGTGTCCCAGGGCACAGTGCCCATGAGAAAGCCCTCGAGGTTGATCTAACATCACTGTAGGCTCCTGGAATCAAGCCTCGTTTTGCTGCCATAACAACGATGCATACACACAGATGCTGTCATGTGATGATAGAATATTAATGTCAATCAAAGTGACATTAGTAAGTTGCAAAGGATTTGGGACTGTAAAGTACAGAACCAAGACTCAACCTCTTCCATGAGCAAACATGTTCTAGGCACTGGTTATATGGTACCAATAATTAAGAACAAATGCAGCTAGTGTATTTGTACTCTAGTGCAAGTGGGAGACTGTTGGAAATATGCCCTAGAGTCAAATAGTAGTAAAGACTATTATCATATTTCATATAGTTTATGATTAAGTTTTATATCATGCTATAACTGTATTGAGTGGAAACATCAATACACGTGTGATATACAAACAAACCAGGGGTTCCTAGTGAAACTCTAGTCACTGGTTCATTGGTCAACAGATGATCATGTTTCCTGATCATGTGGCATTTATGCCAGTTGGAAATGAGGTCATCTCATTCTAAGAATGAGATGATGAACCAATACCCAACCTAAACATCGTGATTCGATCATGTCACGAAGTTCAAGTTACGATGATTAGAAAAGGACCCTCGTAGAGTATTCCTTAGATTGTGAGACTATATCAATCACTGTCTCCCGAGAGTGCTTAGATAGCATCAAACGCCATCTGGTAAAACGGTGGTTATAAAGGTGTGTTCAGGTATTCAGAGGAAACCGTAGAGGCCATATATGTCAAGAGCGGGATTTGTCCGTCCATGTGACGGGAAGATACTCAAGGGCCCACCCGGAGAAGTTATATCCAATAGCTGCGCAGCGTGTGATTAGATCACGGGGATATCACTTGTCGGAACGAGTCAAGTACCATTGTTCAGTAACGAGATTGAACACGACATGGTGATGTCATTGATAAGATCTCGGGCAATGCAAGTATCGAGTGACAAAGGGAATAAGACACGACTGTCCCGGTTCAAACGACGAAAGATCTTCGTGGAACGCACAGGGGTCACATGGCCATCCAGATCCCTCTGTCGATCATTGGTGCGGGAGTGTCCCGACCATGTCTAGAGTGTTCCCGAACCGTGGGGTATCACGCTTAAGGGCTTGATGATGCTTAGAGACCATTTATAGGATCAGTAGAATCGCCGAAGAAAAGAAGGGAGAAAACCGGAAGGGTTTCGGTAAATCCGGAGAATGTCCGGAGTGGAGGTGGAAGGTGTTCCATAGCCACGGATGTTGAATAATATGTGAATGAATGTTAAATATTGATTTAATCATTTATTCATAATTATTTAATAAATAGAAAATCAATTAAAGGTTAAAAAGGCTTAATGGGCCAATTCCGGAGGGAGAGGGCCCATTAGGGGAAAGGAGAGAGGGAGAGGGACCAAGGGGGAGGCCGGCTGGGCCTTGCCCCCCCGTGGGGCCCACTAGGGGCTGGCCGACGGCCACCCCACCCCCTCCTCTCCTTTAGTCCCACCCCGGGACTTGAGTGGAGGTAGTACCTCCCCTCCCCTATATAAAGTGGGGTATTTGGCCTAGAAAAATACATCCAATAATCAAGAAAGATCTCTCCACTTTTGGAAGGACCTCTAATTGATATTTTCTCTCTCCCCCTCTCTCTCTCGTGACCGTGGTCCCAAGTCTGGACTGCGCGAGCAAGATACATCTTCACCGCGGAGCGCCGTCGCGCTGCGGGATTCGGATCCGGGAGCTCTACTTCCGCAACTGTTGCTGGATCGGGGAAGCGGGAGTCATCGTCAGGCACCAGACGTGTGTAACTCCCCGCGAGGTGTCGCACTTGAGGCACTCAAGTCGTTGGAGCCAGAAGGAGCGCAAGGACTTCATCACGACCTTGAGGTCGGCTTCGGCTCGTCTACATCAACCACGCTCTCCTGAGCGTTGACAACGCTTTTCAGTCTTCAAGGGTAAGTTCGCGAAAAGCCCCTCCTGTTACTGTATTACTAATAGATAGGTCTTGGCAGCTTCAGGGGTTCAGGGGCGTAGAGTAAAATTTATTGTTTTTATACGCGGAACCCCTACACATCCAGGGGAGATCGGAAATCAAGATTACATGCAAGACAAGATGAAGACCTAACGTGACTAAGGAAGACTTCACCACCATCAACACCTATAAGTACTGAAAAATATTCACTTGAAGGAGGACACGCCATAGACGCCTACATATTTACGATTAACCTTAGTCATAGCTCTAGCTTCATCTCTCGTTAGGTGTCATTATAAACCCACCGAGATCTCTTGTAAACACATTGTATGATCTGTCGATCATCTTATGAATAAAGTTTTAGGGAATCCTTCCCATTACACATATACCTTCGTCTTTATCTTTGAGAGATCCAAATCTGCTAGCCAGAGCCGATTGCCGAACAAATAAACTCTCTTCCATCCTTCGGAAGTGAGACTACAGAGGGATCATGAAAACTATCCTTCGCTAGTGCCAACAGAAACAAGAGGGTGGAATGTGTTTTCGTGAGTCAGGATTCGACCAGACGATGTTGGAAAAACAAGCCTAGCGTAACTTAATGAGCCCAATCTTGCTCTGTGCGAGAGTTCTCCGATCTTGCTACTTTAAGGAGGGATAGTTCTTGAAAGCTGTATGCTATGTGAATGCGTCCTTTACTTGGCACAAAATTCTTCATGGGAGAGAACCTCTAAAGGAGGGTCTGATCTGGCATATTGGTAGTGGCTCGAAGGTGGATGTGTGGCAGTACAATTGGATACCAAGAGGAAGCGCTCAAAAACCGCTTGGGCACCAACCAGATATTGAAGTTACAAAGGTGTCGGAGTTGTTGTTGCCTGCAGGTGAAGGATGGCACGAGCAGAAGCTTCTTGCAACTTTTTTGATGTTGACATTGATGACATTCTGAAAATACCTGCTGGCCATGTTGGAGGAGAAGATTATCTTGCATGGAATTACACCAAAGACATGGTTTTCAGTGTTAAGTCAGGATATTATCTGCTAGAGCAGTTAAAGCTTCTGAAGGCAGGTCACGCGAGCACATCTAGGACTTGTGAGGATCATCGAGGTTGGAGCGCTATTTGGACGGCTGATGTGCCGAACAAGGTTAAAGTGCACGTATGGAGGCTGGCTAAATTGGTTTAGCACTGGTTCATTAGCTCCACATAAGGCAAATTAAAGGAGCGCGTGCTGTATTGCATGCAACAGGGAACATACATTGCTACACCGTTTCTAGACGTGCCCACATGCTATAGCGGTGTGGGATTTTGTGCGGCGGTCTACCGAAACACAAATCACTTGCCCCCTGGGGGTTTGTGTGGACACTATGATGGGTTAGCAAATTACAGGACAAGGACTTGGCTCTAACTCTGGTAACGATATACCAACTGAGGCAAGCTAGGACTAGGAACAACACAAGAGAGGCAGCTCAGATCGAATATCCACGGTCTACGGCACGTAAAGCTGCGATGCTGATAGAGGAGTACAGTAGATGTTGATCTAGACCAAGTACAAAGAGCATCACAGCTTTGGCAGGAGACGAACAGTGGAGGCGTTGTCTCACTGGATAGGAACATGGGGGTTGAGACTTGAAGAATAAGGAAATGGACTGTTCCATACACGGTCCGATGGTGGAATACATCAAAGGCTTCACTGAGAGGCCACGATGTTCGTCATGTCCAGCGTAAGGTAAATATTGTAGCACATAGCTTCGCCAAAGGATGGCTGCGAGAACAAGTTGCGTAAACCCCAACCACGTGTGTACGCTATGAACCTGGAGGCATACGTGGATGTTGTTGAGTAATAAATTCGCAACGATTATCTAAAAAAATGTTTTAAAATTTGTAACGTAACCCCCAAAACCAGATCTGACTCCGCGTAATAGGTAGACCAGAAGTTGGGTTCATATGTGCCCTACTTGTCTTGTGAAATTCCACCGCATGTATTAAAAATCTATCAACAACAATATGAAGAGGTTTACAAATAAAAATAGGTTTTTGGACCACCTAGCGATTACTACATTCACTAACGTGCTGCCGTCCTAGCCCCTCTTTCACCGGAGCTAGGCAAAACTTGTCGTAATAGAGCTTATTATAATAGACAAACATGAAGTTATCAAGCTAAGACCACAAAGGACCAACGCATCAAAGCAGCAACCATCACCATTGATGACAACCGTTGATCGGAAGAGACTAACCTGGAATCATACATAAAACACAAAAACCGACCAAATCTAGGAGATCCGACGGACACAAGACTCCATACGCCCTCCGCCGTGGTAGATGCACCGACAAAGCGAGGATAGAGTGGGGAGGACATTATGCTGACATCACGTCATAGCTGAAACCTCAACATCCCGATGAAGACACCAAAAATAGGCTAAACAAAGAACGGGAAACCTCCCTCCAGTGAGAGGTTGTGGTCCACCACACCTCGAAGTCCCAAGTTCACCGGAGGTGGAGCGGACCAGTGACATCGCCGACGAGAGGGATGGAACCCTATATGGGTTTTGGTTGCCTTTGGATCGCCTTCTTGCTTCTGTACCAGACATAACCCTGGATGTGTCCTACTTCAGATGATGATTCTCTCTTGGATGTGCCCTAAAACCCGGACAAAGATGCCCTAGACGCGCTATGTGGCATCTTCCTCGTCTGCAATGTCTTCGGCTCCAACCTAGTTCGCCGCCAACCCATCCCGCGTGGCCTCTTAGGCCCGGATCAACATCAAGGGCTACTACCCGAACGTGATACGTACTAGTCAGTAACGAGATCCCCGTGGTCGACACTTGGCCCATCCTCCTCCCGACCATATGGGACGTCAGCAACGCCCTCTCCGCCGTAGGCCTTGGTGGCACCATCAAGGCGTTCACGGTGGTGCAGCTCGACGTGATCGCAAACTCCTTCCCACCCTCCAGTAGTTTGTTCACGCATCCCTACATGGCCGACGTGGCGCGGCTCCTGGCGAGCAACGAAGCAGCACTGCTGGCCAACATGTACCCCTACTTCGCATACCGTGACAACCCCCGGGACATCATCTGAACTTCACGACGTTCCAGCCTTCCAGGCGGGCACCATAGTGCGAGACACTAGGAACGGGCTGGTCTATGCGTGTGTGTTTGACACCATGGTGGACTCCTCCTACGCCATGCTAGAGAAGGCCGGCATGCTGGGCGTGATGGTGTTCATGCCGAAGAGTGGGTGACCATCGGCTAGCGGTGACCGTGGAGGACGCGGGGAGGTACAACCAGCGATTAACCGACCACGTCTGGAATGAGACGCTGACGCGGCCATGGCCGATAGAGACATACGTGTTTGCCATGTTTAACGAGAACATGAAGCCTGAGGACATGACAGAGAGGAACTTTGGGCTCTTCTACCCAGACATGGAGCCCGTGTACTAGGTCACCTTCCCGAATTAACAACTACCAATGCATACTGCTAGTGACAGAGGAATTCCTCATTGTCAACGCACTAGTAGAAAAATAGCCTTTCGTTCTGATCATTTGTCCCGGTCGCGCCACGAACCGGGACTAATACCAGCATTCATTCCGGTTTGAGTGACCGGAGCGTCGCACGGGAGCCGGGGGCATACGTCCCAGTTCGCAAGGGACTATTCATCTCGGATCGTATTACGAACTGGTACTAAAGGTCGTGCATCAGATACATGGGCTACCACGCACCTTTAGTCTATGTTCGTAATACGAACCAGAACGAATAGTCTGCCTATAATAAATACGTCACGCCCCAGCCAGCCCCTCCCTCTGTTTTTCTTGGTGGAAGTTGTGAGGTGTGTGTGGTAGTTTTTTCCTATGCACATTATGTGTTCGATGAAATGCCTGAGAGAATGATGCCGCTTGATTTCACACAAAACAAAAATGATATGAGGTGCCCGAGCCACACTTAAGCTTTCTCCTATTTCTTTCCTCCTCAATCGAGGTTAGCAACCTTATCCTTTCATCTGTCATTGATACAATAATGCATGTGTCGATGGAAAGTGGTCATTTCACTATTCATGATGTTCTGTAATGGTTTTTGATAAATTTAATTATATGATGCAGATGAACCGACGAGGATGGATGTACGGTGACCGACGCACTTCCGAGTACATTCAAGGAGTGGATAAATTTATCGATGTGGCTAAGGCAAACAAAGAGAATGGTTTTATGTGTTGTCCATGTGTTGACTGTCGGAACGTCATAGAGTACTCTTCCTCGAAAATCCTTTGCGGTCACCTGGTTCGGAGAGGTTTCATGACTAGTTATAATTGTTGGACCAAGCAAGAAGAAACATGGGTTATGATGGAAGACAATGAAGAAGAAGAGGATGATGACAACTATCATCCTATGTTCCATGAATACGGTGATACTGCAATGGAAGACAATGAAGAAGAAGGAGGTGAAGAACGGGCATCAGATGAGCCCGCTGATGATCCTGGTCGGGTCATTTCTGATGCAAAGCGAGACTGTGAAACAGAAAATGAGAAGTTGAAGTTGGAGGGCATGTTAGAGGATCACAAAAAATTGTTGTACCCAAATTGCGAAGATGGAAATACAAAGCTCGGTACCACACTGGAATTGCTAAAATGGAAGGCAGAGACTAGTTTATCTGACAAGGGATTTGAGAAGTTACTGAAAATAATGAATCGAAAGCTTCCAAAGAATAACGAATTGCCCGAGAGTCCATATGAAGTAAAAAAGACTCTCTGCCCTCTAGGATTAGATGTGCAGAAGATACATGCATGCATTAATGACTACATCCTCTACCGTGGTGAGGAGTATGAGAATTTAGATAAACGTTCGGTATGCACTACACTGTGTTATAAGATCAGACGAGATGACCCTGATGATGTTGATGGTGATGACGAGCCCCCAGGAAGAGGGTTCCTGCTAAGGTTATGTGGTATGCTCCTATAATACCAAGGTTGAAACGTCTATTCAGAAACAAAGAGCATGCCAGGTTGTTGCGATGGCACAATGAAAACCGTAAGAAAGACGGGAAGTTGAGGCACCTCGCTGAAGTCTCATGACTGTCACGTGATTATGACATAATTGCTTCCGATTACATTGAGGGGGCTTCTACCGGAAAATGTTCGAGTACCCATTGTGAATCTATGTGCATTCCTCAATGCAATATCTCAGAAGGTGATCAATCAAGATATTCTGACAAGGTTATAGAAGGATGTGGTCCAATATCTTGTTAGTTTTGAGTTGGTGTTCCCACCATCCTTCCTCAATATTATGACGCATCTCCTGGTTCACCTAGTCGAAGAGATTTCCATTCTCGGTCCTGTATTTTTACATAATATGTTCCTCTTTGAGAGGTTCATGGGAGGGTTAAAGAAATATGTTCATAACCGTGCTAGGCCAGAAGGAAGCATCTCCAAGGGCTATGGAACAGAGGAGGTCATTGAGTTCTGTGTTGACTTTATTCCTGGCCTTAAGCCGATTGGTGTTCCTGAATCGTGGCATCAGGGGAAACTGAGTGGAAAAGGCACACTAGGAAAGAAAGCAATGATATGTAGGGACGGGCAATCTTTCACTCAAGCACACTACACAGTTCTACATAATTCCACCTTGGCAGTGATGAGTGCATATTTGCATCATGTTTTATATTATTATTTTGTATTGTAGATGTAGGATCTTGGTATTTTACGGCGCTCGCGGGCACATTCTATGTCTATTTTCACCAGGATCAAGACAGACGATGGATACAATGGACATAATTCTTGGAGCAGTTGTACTAGGGAGAAAAGGAGTAAAAACAACGTAAATCGCTTATTTGGGAAATATCAATAATACCAGAAGAAAACCCGAAGTGATCGAGGGATACAGATGGTTTAACAACCAACTATACGGCGGGAATAAAATTTCCGGCCATATAGTTCCCGCCGTATAGTTGAGCCGCCACCGCCTCCTCAAACAGTTTCACCCCGTTCAATTGGACCAGGGATACGACATACAGAACAACAAGAAATCTCCAAAACCTCACCTCCGGAAGGCATTTGGAGGGGGAACTCATCCACTGGGGATCCATCTTCGCCCTGCGCAGATCTGGGAGGCTAAGGCATCGAGCTTCATCATCAACCACTGCATCACCACCATCTCCATCCATCCCATCTGCATCTTGTCTAGATCTTATTATAATTTCCGTACTCGTTGTGGATTTATACAAGTACTATTCATCTATGATAGATTCCATTGTTATTGCCATGATGTTGATTTCCTCCATGTCTGAGTAGATCATTAGTTCTTGGGGAGATGGAGAAACCCTAGTATGAGATTCAAATAATATAAAGTTTATTATGATATTCATCGCTGTGACCATGTGTTAGATTTTCTTCATCTTGATGTTGGGAGAAGTCGACCTCTCAATATTTGCCTCTTATGGGGACTTGATGGAGGGAACTACTTGTTGGTAGATGGAGGTGTGTTAGCACTTACAGTGACTAATAAAGTTGTTGGCGCTCCTTACGTATCAACTTGGGACCGAGGAACTCACGGAACACTATCCATGCCATGGGATACGTCCTACGGGATTACGTCCCTTAAGAGCTGATGATCCACAAGTATAGGGGTGTATCGCAGTATTTTTGATAAGTAAGAGTGTCGAACCTAACGAGGAGCAGAAGGTGCTGGCTAGTGGCTTGGAGCAGGAATTCTCTGTAAATACTTAGCAAACGGATTTTTAGAGGTTTTTGATAATGCAGGTAAATAAAGTACGAGTAAATAAAAGACAATAAGAATAAATGCAGCAAGTGGCCCAATCCTTTCTTTAGTAAAGGACAAGCCGGTTGTATTACTTAAGATAACCAAACATTCTCGAGGACACACGGGAATTCCGTCAAGTGCTTTCGCTTCATATAGTTGATTAATCTTCTTTAGTTTGCTAAGTTTTGTGTGGGTGAACCTGTGCTAATGTACCGACCTTCCTAGGACTAATACATACTTGTGATTATACCCCTTGCAAGCGTCCGCAAGTACAAGAAAGTAATTAAGGTAGAAACCTAACCACAGCTTTAAACTCTAAGACCCTAACGTCCCTTGTGCAATGGTTTCCTAACGGGGGTTCAGGTTTCTGTCACTCCGGCAACCCCTACGATTAGTAGCCAAATACACAATGCATTCCCCTAGGCCCATATAGGTGAAGTGTCATGTAGTCGACGTTCACATGACACCACTAGAAGAAGTACACCACAACTTAAATATCAAACTATTGAATCTTTCTCAACACAATTCCACTACTAACAACATGACTTCTACCATGTCCTCAAGAACAAAATGAACTACTCACAAGACATCATATGGATCCTGATCAGAGATGGAATAATGGTGTATAAAGATCTGAACATAAACAATAATTCAATGGTTCCACTCAATAGCATCAACTACAAAGAGTAATCAACACCGTGAAAGTTTCCCCTAAGAACTATGCAAGATTCAACCCAATTGTTACAGCAGTATGGAGATGGTGATGATGGTGCTAGTGATGATGATGGTGGTGGTGATGATGATTATCCCGATGAAGTCCAGCTTGATGGTGGTGTTGATGGCGACGATCTCCCCTCTCCGGGAAGGAATTCCCCTAGGCAAATTCTGTCTTCCGGAGATATCTTTCTCTCTTGGTGTTTTCTGCCCCATAGAGGCGGTAGAATCTTTCTATGGTCGCTCCCCGAGTCTTAGGGTTTCGGGAGGATAATATATGCCATAGGGGAGAGCTGGAGGTGGACCAGGGCGGCAACACCACATGGTGGCGCGGCCTGGGGTGGCCCGCGCCAGGGGGTGGTGTGAGCCCCCTGTGGCCCATCTCCACTCCTCCTTCTGGCAGTCTTCGTCTTCTGGAAAAATAGGATTTTCCATATATTTTCCCGGATTTTCTGATCTTCGCGAATTTTGCCTCCAAACAGCACCTTTTCCATAAGAATCCTTACTACAGCGGTCCATGCTACAAAAGTCATCAACCATGCAAAAATAGATGAAATAACATAAGTATCATCTCTTAATATGAAATATATCAATGAATAACAGTAAATTATGATATAGAATAGTGATGCAAAATGGACGTATCAACTCCCCCTAAGCTTAGACTTTGCTTGTCCTCAAGCAAAACTGAGTTCAATAAATATGACCTTAGGTTTATGGAGTGAAGAGTCGATAAAAGAATACGGATAAGAAGCATCACATTCATCAATACATAAGTCATAATAAAAGACAACTCAGTATTATATAACTTAACTTGCAATAGGTAAAGGAAACACAATAAAGATACATAAAATAAATCATAATTGGTAATGGTAAACTTAGCTCTTGGTCAAAGAATAGTTGACAATTTGCTGGAGTTCACAAATAACTGATTTTCAATGATAGCTTTCAAACTAGTAAACACTAAGATAAGAGCAAAAGTGCAAAACAAGGCACATAAGAAACATGATTGAATAAAACACCATATGAATGAATGAAACACAACAACTCAAAATACTTGCTAAGGTAGAAGGGAATAGGTTTACTGACTCACTAAAAAGTAAAAATATGCCCTTCACAGAGGGAACAGGGATTTCAAGTTTCATAAAGAGCTTCCAAAAATTATGGTACTTATTAGCTTTCAGCTCTCATTGCCCCTATCATAAGCATCTTTAGGTGATTAAGGTTAAAGTGACACAACTAAGAGGATATGCTTGACAAGTTATAAGCCAAAATCTCATGCCCCTTATGAGTACTGAACCTCATGATACTCAACTTTAGTCACAAGTAAGCTTTTTTCATTGTAAATACATATGTATCATAGAGAACCGCCAACTGGGTACCCCTTGCACATGATACATGAGCTATCCCATAATCAAAATGACAAGGCAAGCAGACAATGAGCATCTCAGCGATCTTTTTATTTGCTATTTGTATAGGTTTTTATTGAGGATGCTTCATAGAGTGCTCATTATGGTTATGCTGCAAGTTTCCACCATGATTAGGCATGGCTTAGGCTAGCGGCCCAGGCATTTCTCTAACACACATATAAACTCCATGATCTTACAAGTTCCCCTTTTATTTCACACCGCCGGGATCCATAGGCAATAAGAACATGATATCAACTAGGTACAAAGTACCAATGCAATGTTGAAAGCGTTCCCCATGATACATGGTTCTGCTAACTTCAACTTATAAAGTGCAAGCATATACACAAAAAAGGTGGAGACAATGGGCCAAGTTTATTAAATGCAAGAAAGTAAAGTGTGCCATCAAGTTCGTCAGAGCTTTAATCACTAATTTTCACATAACAAGTTTAATTTGGAAGGTAGATAAAAACATGAGTTTACTTGGAATAGCAATAGTGCTAATAGGTAGGTATGGTGGACAAAAATGACATAGGTTTTGGTTTAAGGATTGGATGCACGAGAAGAATTCCCTCTCAGTACAGGTTTTTGGCTAGCAAGGCTGGGTAGCAAGTATAAGAGTTGAAGGAAACAAACAAACATACAGGTGATAAAAACAAACATTCAATGTTCCTTGGAAACACAAAAGAATCTTAACTAGAGAATACTAAGCTTATGAGCAAATCAAGAAAGAAAGATGATGAAATTATATTTCTTTAAGGTACTTTTATATTTTTCATTCAACTCTCAGAAATAGTGTTGCTACTGACCAAGCCAGGTTTGCCAAAACCAACTAAATTAACCCAATGATCCCAAAGTGATACCAATACTAACAACAAGATCAATCATATAGCCATGAATTGAAAACTAATAAAAGATATGCAAAAGAATGAATGATAGAACTTCTCAGTAATATTCCATAACAACAACTCACACCAAGGGATACATATCTAGCGAGAGAGGGGGCACTTCCATAATGCAAACCATCCTACATGATAAATTCTCTTATTCATGATATGACTCCACTAAAAAGGTAAAAAGATAGAAGATAGTGATGTGATACCGCGACACTCCCCCAAGCTTGGAACAAACCAAGGGGATGCCAAAACCTGATGACGAATTACTCCTTCGGTGATGGTGGTATTCTCTTGGTTAGCGTGAGGAAATCTTCCAGCATCTTGCGGAGCCTATTATTCTCCTCTTGAAGCATATCCACCTTCCTCCTCAAGGCTTGGTACTTGTCACGGAACTCATCACCTACTTGTAGAGCTTCCACTGTTGTAGGGCAGGAACTGAGATCTAGAGGTATCAGCCCATTCATGACTACTGTTATTTCCTTTACTTCCTCTCCGACGTTCCGATCCATGTCTTTGCACCTAGTTGTGATCCTTTCTTGTTTCACCCGTCCCACGAGAGTCTCCTGCTTAAGATTGCGAGGGAGCTCGCGACGGCGTCGCAACTTGTAATCATTTGAAGATGAACCCCTGAATGACATCTGAACCAAACAGATCGGAACGAAAACAAGACAAGAACATGATATACGAACCTCGGGAGATCCGGGGGCTTATATATTATGAAGTTTTACAACAAAAGGAATGTACTGGGAGAAAACGGGTCGGAGACGGAGGCCGAGGTGGCCACACCACCTGCTGGCACGGCCAGGGGGCCCGCGCCAGGGGGTGGTGTGAGCCACCCTGGCTCTGTTTCCATCCCTCTGTCGCTTTATAGCTTTCCTTATTAGATAAAAACTGCAAAAGTATAATTGGACAGAATTTTCGTGGAACTTTTCTTACCAAGGCTGTTACTTATTCAAAAACAGACTCTGCAGGTCTCTGAATTTGTTCTTTGATAAATTTTTCTGGAGTTATAACTTGAAAAGTGTAGCATCCCAATTGTCTAACAATTGCAATGCTACTAACCTAGTCTACATATATGCTACTTCCAACATATAATGGTTGCATCATAATTATATCATGCTCATGTCATCATGCCACATTGCATTTGAGCATCATATAAAACCCTTTTCATTTGGTTCTTATCTCATATGCATTAATAACTGTATTTGCCTCTTGATACATTGTATTTGGTTCTTGATAAATGCTTGATGCCCAAGTTGAGTTGGGGGCATATCTTTTATTTAACTCCACCACCTTTCTTTGTCACCACCCCATTATTCTACCATCCAACTATATGTGAGCCATGCAATTTATTTGGTTTTACCTCTAGCTCATATGTGCTTGGATGGGTCCACTTCTATTTCTATATGCTTCCATATATGATCTATGTTGTTTCACGATATTAACAATGTGGAGCCACATGGCCACCTTTGCATGCTATGTGAGTGGTGCTCTTTCCAATCGTCATATGTTCTTATTTGAACTAAGGTTATGTTTGAATATATTGTGGCCATATGAATTTATAGTGGTGCACACACACTATGCATGGCCACCTTATTATTGATGCATGCACTTAAATTTGAATAAGCCATATAGTTGGGAGGGTTCCATATTCTTCTTCTTTTGAATCTTCATTCTTTTGGGAAGGCTAGTTGGAAATCATGTGATGTTATCAAATTCTAGTTGTCTTCACAACTAGCACATGCATGCCCCGTGCAAGCCTTTGCCACCATCTCTCTTTTATCTATGTGCATGTGCCCTCTTCATTTGATTCCTTTGCTATAGCATATGCCTTTTATTCCTTCTCCTTATGCCACATGTGACCTTTCTTTTCAAATTATTTTGAATTAGTTTGCTTGCTTGTTTTTGAACAAAACCTAATCTAACCGAGCCCTCTCTCCTTGTTTTGGTTGCACCAGACCAAGAACCGATCACCCCCCACCACCACCATGTCGTTGGATCCTCCCTTCTCTCTCTAACCAAAGCAAGAGAGAGGAGAGCTCATCCACCCGAGTCCCTCTCCTTCTTTTCTTGTGCAAAATCCACCACACCCCATGTGCTTCCCTCCCTCTCTCCCTTGATCAGCCACCACGAGCTCCTCCTCACTGGCCCCCTCTCTTTCCTCCTTAAGCCTAGTAGAAAAGGAGAGAGAGAGAAAACCCTAGCTACCCCCTCATTTCCTCTTTTGCAAAAGCAAACCCACACCATGTGCTCCTCCCTCCCCTCTCTACCCCAACCACCCCATCTCTCAGATCTCGATCTGGGATCATCTTTATCCTCTCCTTCCTCCCCTATCTACTCTCCTCAACCACCATGGCCATGGACAATTCCATGTCCATCTCAACCCTAGTTCGGCCAAGCTTCGAGAGGAGCAGCTGTGCCAAGGAGGATTCAGGAGCACCAGGCGCCTCCCTGCTTCCTCTACGTCGCCTAGAACATGCAGCCGCCACTGGAGATCGCCGGGGAAGCCGTACCTGACAATAACCAAAGCTTCCTCCTCATGGCCGGAGCGCGAGCCTCACCGCCGTATCTCCTCCACCTCTTGCGCCAACGACCACACCGACAAGCTCCTGGTGAGCATACCGATCTACTTGACAAGGTCCCCCGCTCCCTAAACCCCTAGCGTCACCAATCCTTTCGTCGAGCACACTGCAGGCACCGCCGACATCGCCCTGTCGCTAGATCCGTTCGGCACTGCTTTTCGTTTGTCTCCTGTTCTTCGAGTCCTAGCCGTCGCTATGATGCTCTCCTTTGAGTGAAACCTAAAGCAAAGTTGTAGAGCTCGGAACCCTCTTTCAAACAAGCCATCGCATGGTAAGAACGAGCCATCACATCTCTAGGAATCGTGATCACAAGATCACTGTCCGAACAGACCTGTGTGTCCCTGTTGCTTGTGTTCTTCATGAAACTGCTCTCAGAATGGTCCACCCTTGCATGAACCGCTCCCATCACGGCGTAGATCTTGTTGTCCTCTTTAATTTGAGTACACATATGCCAGTTTTCATTCAGCGAGCTAGGAGATATCAGCCCCGAAAGATCGACCTGTCTCGTGGTTCGTCAGTGAGCGACGCAAGGTTTCGTTCGTTAGTCCCGAATCCGGAAGCGAATAAGAAATCTTGTAGGAGACCTGCATTCGAACACCAGTCCGAATCAGTCCAGTTGGTCACCACGTCGAGTTCGACTTGGGCCTTCACCCTCAGGTCTAGAGTTCAAATCCCGCTTGCGCGCACACAACCTTTTTTGTTTTTCCTCTTTCCCTTCTAATCCAGAGCCGGGCCACCTATCATGCACACATAAGCCCAGTCAGCTCCTATGGCTTAGTCAGCAGGCTAACCCCACCCGGCAGTGCCTCTGGCTAGTTAGTCCGAAGTATAAAAAGTTTTGTGGTTTTTTTAGATTTTCAAAAAATGATAAAATTGAATATAATTGCATATAGTAATAACTTTACTTTGGTATTCTGACCAGAAAAATGTGAGGAATTCAAATCTGCCATCCAAAATAATGTTTGACTAATTTAAATTTTTCGAGATTGTTTAAAATGCAATGAAAATGCCTTTTCTCAATTAATTAATAACTTTAATTCTATAACTCCAAATTTGACAAATAATATGTCTAAATCGATCAGCGCGACGAGCCAGTTCTAACTATGCATTCCTTGATATGAATTGAAGCATGCATCATCTCATTATTAAAAATCAGAACTGTTTATGGCAATAAAACTTGATCAAATAATTAATAAAATGATTTATTCTTGTCCCCAGACCTCACCCTTGCCATGCTACTTTATTGCCATATAAATTGTGCATCATTCATCATGGCATGCTTGTTTGCTTGTCGCATTTTATTTATATGCATGTGCACTTTATTTATGTTGGCCCTTGTTTGTTTGGTTCTTCTTTTCGCATAGACGCCGAGCAGGGGAAATATCAAGAATCCCAGGAGTACTACCCAGATCCATCTCTCGCTTCAACTGAGATGCCAGGCAAGCACTACCACATGCTTGCATACATATAGTACCTATTGCTTCTATCTTATTCTTGCATCATGGAGTCGCGGTTGCATTAAATTGAATCCCAAGTACTGCATAGCCTTTACTTTTAAACCCCACCGAGCCTGTTTCTCAATCCCATGAGCCATTACTACAGGAGTTGTTTGAGCCATGCGGGTCGTAGAACAACATGTGTAGGGTATGTGAGAGTCTGATGGATAACGAGGTACCTAAACAACTTAACATGAGTAGTTTGGGGCTTTATTACTATCCTGTACTTAGGCCATGTTTTACTGTATTATTTAAGATTGTGCGTGGAGCACCTGTACTGTTTAGGAATTGCGGAGTATTTTCGTGGTATCGACAAGCCCAGCCACACTTTCGGGTTCACGGTCGTTTACAGCCATTGGCGCAAACCTTGGGTCCGTCTCGGAGCCGGCCAACTTCGTTACGGGTAGCTTAATAGGGTGGCCCCCTAAAATATTTATGAATCCTGTGATTGCTTTGTCGTGAAAGCCTCGTTGGGTTTTGATTTGGTTTTTCCGAGGTCGATCGTGTGTGTGTTGCTATTTGTGCACCCCTGCAGGGTAAATCTTTTTGAAAGCCGTGTCCGCGGTTATGGACGACTTGGAGCACAGTTTCTCGATCATAGACAAGTATAACTAAAGTACCGCTTTTAATTTGACTACTTACCTTACTAGTAAATAGTGCAATACTCATAGAATGGTTAATAAAACTGCCAACGGATGGGTGGTTCGTCCGCTTTCTCGTTGGTAAGCGAGAAGGAGGATGGATCTGTTAATTTATACTGTTATAACTACTATTACTAATTAACGGACATCCGTCTATCTTTGGTTAGGCGGATGGTTAGCGAGTATCTATAGAATTGTTAGTTATTATCTGTTTCTGCAATCGTGTCACCCCAGGTATATGTCCCCTTTAGAGGCATAAAGACTTGCCGAGTACCCCTAGGGTCTCACACGATAAATTGTTTGATTCAGATGAACATGTGTATGCGCAAGATGGATACTGGGTGGAGGAGACAGATGATGTTGGCAACGATCACTCGGTGTAGAGATTCCGAAGAGGGGGATCCGTGAGATTTGTGGGCGGGATGTGCTTATTTATGTGGCATCTTATGCCGATTTGCTTCTTATCCGTACTCGGATCTTGTTTCCCGCTTCCGCTTGATACTTTGTTGAGTGATGTATGAGGAGCTATCCTACACTATTATCTCTATCTAGGGTATTTGGATCTTGCCGTATGGCGTTGCAATATTTCTATTTCTTTTAGATGGAATGGCTCTGATAACTGTTGTAAGGTAGCTTGCATACATACTCACTTGTGTATGTATTTGATCTCTTCGCCTGTTGCCTACGCCGCTCGCTCTTGCCCCAATGTCCTTGGAAGTGGTTAGGGCGGCCGACGGGTCTACACGTGGGTGGCCCCTGGGCCCCCGCTGTACTACTTTAACCACTTTTGGTTCATCCAGGCTTGAACTTAGAGCGTAGGGTCCGAGGTTCGTGCAAAAAGCATCAACATCTTCATTGTAAGAATCTCCAGCCATATAGTGCTTGAGTCGCTACCCATTCACCACTTGCGTAGTGTTATCTTTTAAAGAAGAAATTTTTATTGCTCCTGAATGGTACACTTCTTGAATAAAAAAAGGTCCTTCCCATTTTGACAGTAGTTTTCCTACAAAAAATCTGAGATGAGACCTATACAATAGAACTTTCTCACCAACATGGAATTCCCTCTTAAGTATTCGCTTGTCATGCCATCTTTTAACTTTCTCCTTAAAGAGTCTAGCATTCTCATATGCTTCACTCCTCCATTCATCCAACAAACTTAAGTCAAATAATCTTTTTCCACCAGCAAGTTTACAATCTCTATTAACTTCTTTAACTGCCCAATAAGCTTTGTGTTCTAATTCTAAGGGCAGGTGACAAGGTTTCCAATAAACCATTTTATAAGGAGACATCCCCATAGGGTTTTTATAGGCCGTCCTATAAGCCCATAAAGCATCGTTCAACTTTTTAGCCCAATTTTTTCTAGATCTATTAACAGTCTTTTGCAAGATGGATTTAATTTCCCTATTTGATAACTCTACTTGTCCACTAGTTTGGGGATGATAAGCTGAAGCAATTCTATGATTAACATCATATTTAGCAAGGGTCTTTCTAAAACCACCATGAATGAAATGAGAGCCTCCATCAGTCATGAGATACCTAGGCACTCCAAACCTAGGAAAGATAACATCCTTAAGCATTTTCAGAGAGGTCTCCCCATCATCACTCTTCGTAGGTATAGCTTCTACCCACTTAGTAACATAATCAACAACAATAAGAATATGAGTATAACCTTTTGAAGGAGGAAAAGGACCCATAAAGTCAAATCCCCAATAATCAAAGAGTTCAATAACTAAAGAGTAATTCATAGGCATTTCAATGCGTCTAGAAATATTACTAACACGCTGACACTCTGATACGTCCATTTTGCATCACTATTCTATGTCTTAGTTCACTATTATTCATTGATATATTTCGTATTGAGAGGTAATACTTATGTTATTTCATCTATTTTTGGATGGTTGATGACTTTTGGAGCATGGACCGCTGCAGTCAGGATTCTGATGGAAAAGGTGCTACTTGGAGGAAAAATTCGCGAAGATCAGAAAATCCGGGAAAATATACGAAAAATCCTATTTTTCCAGAAGACTAAGGATGCCAGAAGATGGAGTGGAGATGGGCCACAGGGGGCCCACACCCCCATGGCACGGGCAGCCCTAGGCTGCGCCTGGAGGTGGTGTGGCCACCCTGGCGCACTCCAGCCTCTCCCTCTGGCGTATATCATCCTCCCAAAACCCTAAGACTCTTGGAGAGACCACATAAAGATTCCGCCGCCTCTGCGGGGCGGAAAACACCAAGAGAGAAAGATCTCTCTGGCAGATAGATTTCTACCGGGGGAATTCCTTCCCGGAGAGGGGAGATCATCGCCATCAACACCACCATCAAGCTGGACTTCATCGGGATCATCATCATCATCACCACCATCATCACCATCAGCACCCTCATCACCATCTCCATATTGCTGTAACAATTGCGTTGAATCTTGCATAGTTCATAGGGGAAACTTTCCCGGTGTTGATTACTCTTTGTAGTTGATGCTATTGAGTGAACCATTGAATTATTGTTTATGTTCAGGTTGTTATACATCATTATTCCATCTCTGATCATGATCCATATGATGTCTTATGAGTAGTTCGTTTTGTTCTTGAGGACATGGGAGAAGTCTTGTTGTTAGTAGTGGAGTTGCGTTGAGAAAGATTCAATAGATTGTTATTTCAGTTGTGGTGTACTTCTTCTAGTGGTGTCATGTGAACGTCGACTACATGACACTTCACCTATATGGGCCTAGGGGAATGCATTGTGTATTTGGCTACTAATCGTAGGGGTTGCCGGAGTGACAGAAACCTGGACCCCCGTTAGGAAACTATTGCACAAGGGACGTAAGGGTCTTAGAGTTTAAAGCTGTGGTTAGGTTTCTACCTTAATTACTTTCTTGTACTTACGGATGTTTGAAAGGGGTATAATCACAAGTATGTATTAGTCTTGGATGGGGCGGTACATTAGCACAGGTTCACCCACACAACACTTAGCAAGCTAAAGAAGATTAACCGACTATATGAAGCGAAAGCACTTGACACTCTTCCCATGTGTCCTCGAGAACGTTTGGTCATCTTAAGTAATACAACCGGCTTGTCCTTTGCTGCATAAAGGATTGGGCCACTTGCTGCATTTATTCCTACTATCTTTTATTTACTCGTACTTTGTGTACTTGCTTTATCAAAACCCCCTAAAAATCCGTTTGCTAAGTATTTGCAGAGAATTCCTGATCCATACCACTAGCCAGCACCTTCTTCTCCTCGTTGGGTTCGACACTCTTACTTATCGAAAATACTGCGATACACCCCCTATACTTGTGGGTCATCAAGACTATTTTCTGGCGTCGTTGCCAGGGAGTGAAGCGCTATTGGAGAGTGGAACTGGTAAAGGAAACTTCTACTGTGAGTATTGTTTACTACTGTTAGTTGCTTTATTTTCGTTATGGATAATTCGCTGAGTTTCTTGTTTGGTAATGCTACTACCACTGCTAAGGTAGTAGATAAGCCACCACCTGCTGAGAATGATGTTTTCAAAATACCTACAAGAATTATTGATCGTGTTATGGATAACTACTATGTTGGGGATGGAACTGTCCATCCCGGTGATCATTTACTCTTTATACATGAATTATGCGGGTTGTTCAAGTGTGCAGGTATTACTACAGATCAAGTTAATAAGAAGTTATTCTCATTATCACTAAAAGGAAGAGCCGAGGAATGGTATAAGCTGCTGAAGAATGGTCAAGCTCTAGAATGGGAGGAAATAGTGCCTCTCTTTTATTCAAAGTTTTATCCTCCTAGTGAGATTCATAAAGATCGGAATCAAATATACAACTTTTGCCCTCTTGATGGAGAGAGTACAACTCAAGCTTGGGGGAGATTGAAGTTACTAATGTTCAAATGTCCCATTCATGAGCTCCCCAACAATATTATTATGAATAACTTTTATGAAAGGCTCCCTCTACATGATAAAGATTTATTGGATGCTTCTTGTGCTGGATCATTCACTCGCATGGAAGAAGAAGCTAAATGGGACCTTCTAGACCGTATTCAAGACAATGCCGAAGCTTGGGAGAATGACAAAGGTAGAAAGTCAGGTATATTGCATTGAATATTTTATGGGAACTGATGACTTTCAAAATATTAGTAATATTTATGGTCTTGATTTGCAAGTTATTACAAATTGCTTTAGAGCTTTTGCTTCCTATATCAAAATTCCAAAAAGGGGATGGAACAAGTACCATGCACCTTACAAAGATATTGTTGACTATGCTCCTATTGGAAGTGCTGAGTATTGCATTATTGACCCCATCTTACCCGAACCTTATATCGAGAAGATTCCCTTCCCCGAAAAGGTAAAGGACCATCCTATGATAACTAAAGTAATCACCAAAAGTGAAAAAAGAACTGTAGAACCTGATGAACAAATAAACATTGAACCTGTGGTAGCAATTGTGAAAGGCCTTGTCACTAAAAGCGTAGAAGACGGGCACATAGTCTTTTGCGAGGATGCTTCTAATATTGTTTCACATCCCAATAGAACTAAAAAAGCTAGTGTTCCTGTGCTTTCTGTTAGAATTGGTGATCATTGCTATTATGGTTTATGTGATATTGGTGCAAGTCTAGTGCTATTCCTTATGAGCTTTACAGAGAAATTATGCATGCAATCAGTCCTTGCGAGTTGGAAGAGATTGATGTGGTTATTCACCTTGCTAATAGAGAGACCATCTCTCCAATTGGTATTGTACGAGACGTGGAAGTTCTTTGTGGTAAGATTAAGTACCCTGATGATTTTCTAGTACTTGGTTCGGCTGCTAGTAAAACCTATCCTATCATTTTTGGTAGACCTTTCTTGAGTACTTGTGGAGCTATTATTGATTGCAAGAGGGAGAAAATCTTGACTAAGTTTGATGGGGAATCTTATGAGTTTAATTTTTTGAAATTTGCTAAAGAACCTTGCGAAGAGGAAACCCACAATGAGGATTTTAGGGTTGAACAACTTGCTTCTATTTCTCTTGCTCCTAACAATGCTTTATAGCAATTTATGGAAGATCATGAAAGTGAAATCTTCATGGAAGAAAGGAATGAGATTGACAGGATTCTCCGTGGTCAACCTATGATGCTTAAGCACGACTTGCCTGTAGAAGACTTAGGTACCACGATGCCACCTAAAAAGGATCTGGTTTTCGATCTAAAACCTCTCCCTGATGATCTTAAATATGCTTATATTGATGATAAAAAGATATATCCTATTATTGTTAGCGCTAAACTTTCAGGGAAGGAAGAAGAAAGGTTATTGGAAGTTTTGAGGAAACATCGAGGAGCTATGGGCTATACTTTGGATGATTTAAAAGGGATTTCACCTACTATATGTCAGCATTCTATCAACATAGAACCAGATGCGAAGCCAGTAGTGGAGCACCAATGACGTTTAAATCCTAGGATGAAGGAAGTGGTAAGGAATGAGGTATTGAAACTCCTTGATGCTGGTATTATTTACCCTATTGCTGATAGTGAATGGGTTAGTCCTATTCATTGTGTTCCTAAAAAGGGAGGTATTACCGTTGTCCCTAATGATAGTGATGAGCTTATTCCTCAAAGAATAGTGGTAGGCTATAGGATGTGCATCGATTTTAGGAAAGTCAATAAAGTTACTAAGAAAGATCACTACCCGCTTCCTTTTATTGATCAAATGTTGGAAAGGTTGTCTAAAAAGACCCATTTTTGTTTTCTTGATGGTTATTCTGGTTTCTCTCAAATTGCTGTTAAACAACAAGATCAAGAAAAAACTACTTTTACTTGCCCTTATGGAACTTATGCTTATAGATGTATGCCTTTTGGTCTATGTAATGCTCCTGCTACTTTCCAAAGGTGCATGTCTGCTATCTTTAATGGTTTTTGTGAGGAAATTGTAGAAGTGTTGATGGATGACTTTTCCGTCTATGGAACTTCTTTTGATAATTGTCTGCACAACCTTGATAAAGTTTTGCAGAGATGTGAAGAAACTAATCTTGTTCTTAATTGGGAGAAATGCCACTTCATGGTTAATGAAGGGATTGTTCTTGGGCATAAAGTTTCTGAAAGAGGCATAGATGTTGATAGAGCTAAGGTTGAGGCAATCGAGAAGATGCCATGTCCAAGAGACATCAAAGGTATTCGTAGTATCCTTGGTCATGCTGGTTTCTATAGTAGGTTTATTAAAGACTTCTCTAGGATATCAAAACCTCTCACTAATCTTCTTCGAAAAGATGTACCCTTCGTTTTTGATGATGATTGTAGGGAAGCTTTTGAAACCCTTAAGAAGGCTTTAACACAGCCCCTATTGTTAAACCACCTGATTGGAGTTTACCCTTTGAAATAATGTGTGATGCTAGTGATTTTGATGTAGGGGCTGTCCTTGGGCAACGTATTGATAAAAAGTTAAACGTTATCCATTATGCTAGTAAGACTCTAGACGTTGCTCAAAGGAATTATGCTACTACTGAAAAGGAATTTCTAGTTGTTGTTTTTGCTTGTGATAAGTTTAGGCCCTATATTGTAGACTCAAAAGTCACCATTCATACTGATCATGCTGCTATTAAATATCTTATGACGAAGAAGGGTGCTAAGCCTAGGCTTATTAGATGGGTGCTGCTTTTCCAAGAGTTTGATCTACATATAGTAGATAGGAAGGGTGCTGAAAACCCTGTAACTGATAATTTATCTCGTTTGGAAAACATCTCTTTTGACCCTATGCCTGTTAATGATAGTTTCCCAAATGAACAGTTAGCTGTAGTAGGGGTGAGCTCGCGAGGAAGCCCTTGGTATGCTGATTATGCTAACTTTATTGTCTCCAAGTATTTGCCTCCAACTTTTAAAGCTCAGCAAAGAAGAAAGTTGTTCTACGATTTGAGGCATTATTTTTGGGATGACCCACACTTATATAAAGAAGGAGTGGATGGTATTATGCAAAGATGTGTTCCAGAATATGAACAAAAGGACATATTGCGTAAATGTCATGGTAGCGCCTATGGAGGACATCATGCAGGAGATAGGTCTGCACAAAAGGTACTACAATCAGGTTTCTACTGGCCTACCCTTTTTAAAGATGCAAGAAAATTTGTTTTATCTTGTGATGAATGTCAGCGTGTTGGTAATATTTATAGATGCAATGAAATGCCTATGAAATACTCTCTAGTTATTGAACCTTTGGATTGTTGGGGATTCGACTTTATGGGTCCTTTCCCTCCTTCGAAGGGTTACACTCATATTCTTGTTGCCGTTGATTATGTTACTAAGTGGGTAGAAGCCATTCCTACGAAAAGTGCTAACGGGGAAACCTCTCTAAAAATGCTTAAGGATGTTATCTTTCCTAGGTTTGGAGTGCCTAGGTATCTCATGACTGATGGGGGTTCTCATTTCATTCATGGTGATTTTAGGAAGACCCTCGCTAAATATGATGTTAATCATAGAATTTCTTCAGCTTATCACCCCCAAACTAGTGGGCAAGTAGAGTTATCAAATAGAGAAATTAAATCTATCTTGAAAAAGACTGTTAATAGGTCTAGAAAAAACTGGGCTAAGAAGTTGAATGATGCTTTATGGGCTTATAGAACTGCTTACAAAAATCCTATGGGAATGTCTCCTTATAAAATGGTTTATGGGAAAGCTTGCCACCTACCCTTAGAATTAGAACACAAAGCTTACTGGGCAGTGAAAGAACTAAATAGATATTGTAAGCTCGCTGGTGAGAAAAGATTATTTGACTTAAGTTCTTTAGATGAATGGAGGAGTGAAGCCTATGAGAATGCTAGGCTCTTTAAGGAAAAAGTTAAAAGATGGCATGACAAGCGAATACTTAAGAGAGAATTTCATGTTGGTGAGAAAGTTCTATTGTATAGGTCTCGTCTTAGATTTTTTGCAGGTAAGCTACTATCAAAATGGGAAGGACCTTTCATCATTTAAGAAGTATACCATTCAGGAGCAATAAAAATTTCTTCTCTAAAAGATAATACTACACAAGTAGTGAATGGACAGTGACTCAAACACTATATTGCTAGAGATTCTTACAATGAAGATGTTGATGCCTTTCAAGTTATAACTCCGGAGAAATTCATCGAGGACCAAATTCAGAGACCGGCAGAGTCTGTTTTCAAATAGGTAACAGTTCTGCTAAGAAAAGTTCCGCGAAAATACAATACAACTATATTTTTTCAATTTTCAGTCGATAAGGAAAGTTACAAAGCAAAAAAGGGACGGAACCGGAGCCGGGGTAGCCCACACCACCCTGTGGCGCGGGCCCACCCCTGGCCGCGCCACCAGGTGGTGAGGCCACCCAGGACTCCGCCTCCGACTCGTTTTCTTCCAGTACCTTCCTTTTGATATGAAACTTCGTAATATATAACCCCCCCAGATCCCCCGAGGTCCGTATATCGTGTTTTCGTCGTGTTTTTGTTTCGATCTGTTTCTGCCAGGTAAAATCTCAGATTTGTAGCCTCAATGTGTTCCACTGGATCAGTTAAGGGAGATTCCTTGGAAGATATCATCAACCCATACATGAGAGAATTGAAGATTCATCCCAAGGAGTTATTGCTCGAAGGTGGGGAGGTTCGGATTAAATAGGTTCAAGGCCCTAAAGGTGAAGGAAGTCTGAGGACAGGATGGAAGCATTGGAACAAGAAGTCTTTAGGTACAAGAAGATGGCAGAGCGCGAAGTGGATATCATCCATAGGATTTGTTCTGAACTCATCACCGAGCACCAAAAGGAGACTGCTGAACTCAAAGACGAAGTCCTCTCACTCCGCCAAACAACCAACAAACTGCAAGCACAGTTCTATGATGTTCAAAATCAAAACTGTGAGTATGAGGCTAGATTTAAACGCATAAGTGCTGCTGCAAGTTTCAGGATGTTGGAAACCACGATGTCCTTTGTTGATGGGAAGCCTTTACCTTGGAAGACGAACGAAGATGAGAGGATACCACCACCACCTAAGGAGTAATTCTTCATTAGGTTTGGCATCCCCTTGGTTTGTTCCAAGCTTGGAGGAGTGCCACGGTATCATATCACTATCTTCTACCTTTTTACCTTATTAGTAGAGTCATATCATGAATAGAGGAGTTATTTTGTATTACAGAAGTGTCCCATCTCTCGTTAGATATGTATCCCTTGGTGTGAGTTTCCGTTATGGAATATTAATGAGAAGTTCTATCATTCACTCTTTTGCATAGCTTATATTAGTTTTCAATTCGTGGTTATATGATTGATCTTGTTGTTAGTATTGGGAGCACTTTGGGATCATTGAGTTAATTTAGTTGGTTTTGGCAAACCTGGCTTGGTCAGTAGCAACACTATTTTTGAGAGATGAATGAAAAAGATAAGAGTACTCTAAAGAAAAACAATTTCATCATCTTTCTTTCTTGATTTTCTCATAAGTCTAGTATTCTCTAGTTAAGATCTTTTGTGCTTCCAAGGAAGATTGCATGTTTGTCTTTATCACTTGTATGTTTATTTGTTTCCTTCAACTCTTATACTTGCTACCCAACCTTGCTAGCCAAAAACCTGTATTGAGAGGGTATTCTTCTCGTGCATCCACCTCCTTTAAACCAAACCCATGCCATTTGTGTCCACCATACCTACCTAGTTGCATTATTGCTATTCGAAGTAAATTCTTGTTTTATCTACCTCCCAAATTAAACTTGTTATGTGAAAATTAGTGATTAAAGCTCTCACGAACTTGATGGCACACTTTACTTTCTTGCATTTAATAAACTTGAACCATTGTGCTCATCTATGTTGCGTATATGCTTGCGCTTTGTAAGTTTTGAATTAGTAGAACCTTGCTGTCATGAGGAACGCTTTCAACATTGCACTGGTACTTTGTACCAAGTTGATATCATGTTCTTTTGTCTATGGATGTCGCCGGTGTGAAATGAAAGGGGAGCTTGTAAGTCCATGGAGTTATGCATATGTGTTTGAGAAACGCCTGGGCCACTGGTCTAATCCATGCTGACATGGTGGAAACCTGCAACGTAACCATAACGAGTATCTATGAAGCATTCTTCTTATAAAAAAGATAGAGATTGAGAAAAAGAGAAACAAAAAAAGAGATATTATGAAAAGAGGAAAGAGAAAAAAGCACCATATTCCCATGGTAAATAAGAAGATTGCTGAGATACTTGTTGTCTGCTTGCCTTGTCATTTTGATATGGGAATTCTTCCGTATCATCGGGCAAGGGGTACCCCGTTGGCGGTTCTCAATGATACACATATGCTTACGATGACAAGAACTTACCGGTGACTAAACTTGAGTAGCATGAGGAGCGGCCCTCGTATTCAAGGGACATGAGATTCTCAACTTACAACTTGTCAATGCACATCCTCATTTTTGATTATTTTAACCTTAATCACCTAAAGATGCCTATGATAGGGGCAATGAGAGATGAAAGCTAGTAAGTATCATAATTTTTGGGAGCTCTTTATGAGACTTGCAATCCCTGCTTCCCTCTTTGAAGGGCCTTTCTTTTACTTTGTAGTTGAGTCAGTAAACCTATTCCCTTCTATCTCAACAAGTATTTTGAGTTGATGTGTTTCATTCATTCATATGATGATTTATTCAATCATGTTTCTTATGTTCCTTATTTTGCACATTGCTCTTATCTTCACGTTTACTACTTTGAAATCTATCATTGAAAAAACCAGCTATATGTGAACTCCAACAAATTATCAACTATTCTTCGACCAAGAGCTAAGTTTTCCATTACCAATTATGATTCACTTTATGTATCTTTATTGTGTTTCCTTTACTTATTACAAGTTGAGTTATATAATAGTGAGTTGTCTTCTATTATGATCTATGTATTTGATGAATGTGATGCTTCTTGTCTGTATTCTTTTATTGACTCTTCACTCCATAAACCTGAGGCCATGTTTATTGAGCTCAGTTTCGCTTGGGGATAAGCGAAGTCTAAGCTTGGGGGGAGTTGATATGTCCATTTTGCATCACTATTCTATGTCTTAATTCACTATTATTCATTGATATATTTCGTATTGAGAGGTGATACTTATGTTATTTCATCTATTTTTGCATGGTTGCTAACTTTTGGAGCATGGACCGCTGCAGTCAGGATTCTGATGGAAAAGGTGCTGTTTGGAGGAAAAATTCGCGAAGATCAAAAAATCCGGGAAAATATACGGAAAATCCTATTTTTCCAGAAGAGTAAGGATGCCAGAATATGGAGTGGAGATGGGCCATAGGGGGACCACACCACCCCATGGCGCGGGCAGCCCTAGGCCGCGCCTGGAGGTGGTGTGGCCACCCTGGCCCACTCCATCCTCTCCCCTCTAGCGTATATCATCCTCCCAAAACCCTAAGACTCGGTGAGAGACCACAGAAAGATTCCGCTGCCTCTGCGGGGCGGAAAACACCGAGAGAGAAAGATCTCTCTGGCAGACAGATTTCTGCCGAGGGAATTCCTTCCCGGAGAGGGGATATCATCGCCATCAACACCACCATCAAGCTGGACTTCATCGGGATCATCACCACCACCATCACCATCAGCACCCTCATCACCATCTCCATATTGCTGTAACAATTGCGTTGAATCTTACATAGTTCATAGGGGAAACTTTCCCGGTGTTAATTACTCTTTGTAGTTGATGCTATTGAGTGAACCATTGAATTACTGTTTATGTTCAGATTGTTATACATCATTATTCCATCTCTGATCATGATCCATATGATGTCTTGTGAGTAGTCTGGTTTGTTCTTGAGGACATGGGAGAAGTCTTGTTGTTAGTAGTGGAGTTGCGTTGAGAAAGATTCAATAGATTGTTATTTAAGTTGTGGTGTACTTCATCTAGTGGTGTCATGTGAACGTCGACTACATGACACTTCACCTATATGGGCCTAGGGGAATGCATTGTGTATTTGGCTACTAATCGTAGGGGTTGCCGGAGTGACAGAAACCTGAACCCCCGTTAGGAAATCATTGCACAAGGGACGTAAGGGTCTTAGAGTTTAAAGCTATGGTTAGGTTTATACCTTAATTACTTTCTTGTACTTACAGATGTTTGCAAGGGGTATAATCACAAGTATGTATTAGTCTTGGATGAGGCGGTACATTAGCACAGGTTCACCCACACAACACTTAGCAAGCTAAAGAAGATTAATCGACTATATGAAGCGAAAGCACTTGACAGTCTTCCCATGTGTCCTCAAGAACGTTTGGTCATCTTAAGTACGGCTTGTCCTTTGCTGCATAAAGGATTGGGCCACTTGCTGCATTTATTCCTACTGTCTTTTACTTACTCGTACTTTGTTTACTTGCTTTATCAAAAACCCCTAAAAATCCGTTTGCTAAGTATTTGCAGAGAATTCTTGATCCATACCACTAGCTAGCACCTTCTGCTCCTCATTGGGTTCGACACTCTTACTTATTGAAAATACTGCGATGCCGCCCCTATACTTGTGGGTCATCACACTCATCACATGATAAGACAAATTTTATTGCATCTTTAAAGAGGGTAGGCCAGTAAAAACCTGATTGTAGTACCTTCTTTGCAGTTCTATCTCCTGCATGATGTCCTTCATAGGCACTACCATGACATTTCCGCAATATCTCCTTTTGCTCATATTTTGGAACACATCTTCGCATAATACCATCCACTCCTTTATATAAATGTGGGTCATCCCAAAAATAATGCCTCAAATCGTAAAAGAACTTCCTTCTTTTTTGAGCTGTGAAAGTTGGAGGCAAGTACTTGGAGACAATAAAGTGAGCATAATCAGCATACCAAGGGCTCCCTCGCGGGCTTACCCCTACTGCAGCCAACTGTTCATTTGGGAAACTATCATTAACAGGCATAGGATCAAAAGAGATGTTTTCCAATCGAGACAAATTATCAGCAACAGAGATTTCAACACCTTTCCTATCTACAATATGTAGATCAAACTCTTGTAAAAGTAGAATCCATCTAATAATCCTAGGCTTAATATCTTTTTTCGTCATTAGGTACTTAATAGCAGCATGATTAGTGTGAATGGTAACTTTTGAGTCATCAATATAAGGTCTAAACTTATCACAAGCAAAGACGACGGCTAGGAACTCTTTTTCAGTAGTAGCATAATTCCTTTGAGCAGCGTCAAGAGTCTTACTAGCATAATGGATAACATTTAACTTTTTGTCAATTCGTTGCCCAAGGATAGCACCTATAGAAAAATCACTAGCATCACACATTATTTCAAAGGGTAAACTCCAATCAGGTGGTTGAACGATAGGAGATGTAGTTAAAGCCTTCTTTAGAGTTTCAAAAGCTTCCCTGCAATCATCATGAAAGACAAAGGGTACATATTTTTGCAGAAGATTAGTGAGGGGTTTTGATATCTTAGAGAAATCTTTAATAAACCTTCTATAGAAACTAGCATGACAAAGAATACTACGAATACCTTTGATGTCTCTTGGAGAAGGCATTTTCTCAATTGCCTCAACTTTAGCTCTATCCACTTCTATGCCTCTTTCAGAAACCTTATGTCCAAGTACAATCCTTTCATTCACCATGAAATGGCATTTCTCCCAATTAACAACTAGATTAGTTTCTTCACATCTCTGCAAAACTTTATCGAGGTTGTGCAGACAATTATCAAAAGAAGTTCCATAGACGGAGAAGTCATGCATGAACACTTCCACAATTTCCTCACAAAAACCGTGAAAGATAGCAGACATGCATCTTTCAAAAGTAGCAGGAGCATTACATAAACCAAAAGGCATACGTCTATAAGCATAGGTTCCGTAAGGACATGTAAAAGTAGTTTTTTCTTGATCCTGTTGTTTAACAGTGATTTGAGAAAAACTGAAATATCCATCAAGAAAACAAAAATGGGTCTTTTTAGACAACCTTTCTAACATTTGATCGATAAAAGGAAGTGGGTTATGATCTTTCTTAGTAACTTTGTTAACTTTCCTGAAATTAATGCACATTGTATAGCCTACTACTATTCTTTGGGGAATAAGCTCATCATTATCATTGGGGACGATAGTTATTCCCCCTTTTTAGGGACACAATGAACAGGACTAACCCATTCACTATCAACAATAGGGTAAATAATAGCAGCATCAAGGAGTATCAATACCTCATTTCTTACCACTTCCTTAATCTTAGGATTTAAACGCCGCTGGTGCTCTACCACTGGCTTTGCATCTGGTTCTATATTGATAGCATGCTGACATATAGTAGGAGAAATCCCTTTTAAATCATCCAGAGTATATCCCATAGCCCCTCGGTGTTTCTTCAGTACCTCCAATAACCTATCTTCTTCCTTCCCTGAAAGTTTAGAGTTAACAATAACATGATATATCTTATTATCATCAATGTAAGCATATTTAAGATCGTCAGGTAGAGGTTTTAGATCGAAGACCGGATCCTTTTTAGGTGGCAACGTGGTACCCAAGTCTTCTACATGCAAGTTATGCTTAAGCATCTTAGGTTGATGACGGAGAATCTCGTCAATCTCATTCCTTTATTCCATGAAGATTTCACTTTCATGATCTTCCATAAATTGCTGCAAAGCATTGTTAGGAGCAAGAGAAATAGAAGCAAGTTGTTCAACTCTAAAATCCTCATTATGGGTTTCATTTTCACAAGGTACTTTAGTAAATTTCGAATAATTAAACTCATAAGATTCCCCATCAAACTTAGTCAAGATTTTCTCCCTTTTACAATCTATAATAGCTCAACAAGTACTCAAGAAAGGTCTACCAAAAATGATAGGATAAGTTTTACTAGCAGCTGAACCAAGTACTAGAAAATCAGCAGGATATTTAATCTTACCACAAATAACTTCTACATCCCGTACAATACCAATTGGAGAGATGGTCTCTCTATTAGCAAGGTGAATAACCACATCAATCTCTTCCAGTTCGCAGGGACTGATTTCATGCATAATTTCACTGTAAAGCTCATAAGTAATAGCACTTGAACTTGCACCAATATCACATAAACCATAATAGCAATGATCACCAATTCTAACAGAAAGCACAGGGACACTAGCCCTTTTAGTTCTATTAGGATGTGAGACAATATTAGAAGCATCCTCACAAAAGACTATGTGTCCATCTTCTACACTTTTAGTGCCAAGGTCTTTCACAATTGCTACAACAGGTTCAATGTTTATTTGTTCGTCAGGTTTTACAGTTCTCTTTACACTTTTAGTGATTACACTAGCTATCATAGGATGATCCTTTACCTTGGGAAGGGTATTTTCTCGATATAAGGTTCAGGTAGGATGTAATCAATAGTGAAAAATTCAGTACTCCCAACAGGAACACAGTCAACAATATGTTTATATGGTGCATGGTACTTGTTCCATCCCTTTTTCGGAATTTCAATATAAGAAGCAAAAGGCTTAAAACAATTTGTAATAACTTGGGAATCAAGACCATAGGCATTACTAATATTTTGAAAGTCATCAGTTCCCATAAAAGATTCAATGCATTCATAATCATAATTTATACCTGACTTCCTTCCGTTGTCATTCTCCCATGCTTCAGCATTATCTTGAGTACGGTCCAGAAGATCCCATTTAACTTCTTCTTTCATGCGAGTGAATGCTCTAGCACAAGAAGCATCCAATAAATCCTTATCATGAAGAGAAAGCCTTGCATAAAAGTTATTGATAATAATATTGTTGGGGAGCTCATGAATGGGACATTTGAGCATTAGTAACTTCAATCTCTCCCAAGCTTGAGCTGTACTCTCTCCATCAAGAGGCCAAAAGTTGTATATTTGATTTCGATATTTATGAATCTCACTAGGAGGATAAAACTTTGAATAAAAGAGGGGTACTATTTCCTCCCATTCAAGAGTGTGACCATTCTTAACAGCTTATACCAGTCCTCAGCTCTTCCTTTTAGTGATAATGAGAATAACTTCTTCTTAACTTGATCTGTAGTAATACCTGCACACTTGAACAACCCGCATAATTCGTGTATAAAGAGCAAATGATCACCGGGATGGACAGTTCCATCTCCAACATAGTAGTTATCCATAAAGATAAAATTCTTGTAGGTATTTTAAAAGTATCATTCTCACCATGTGGTGGTTCGTCTACTACCTTAGCAATGGTAGTAGCATTACGAAATAAGAAACTCAGCAAATTTTCCATATTGAAAATAAAGCAACTAATAGAAATAAACAATAATCACAGTAGAAGTTTTCTTTACCAATTCCACTCTCCAATAGTGCTTCACTCCCTGACAACGGCGCCAAAAAATAGTCTTGATGACCCACAAGTATAGGGGGTGTATCGCAGTATTTTCGATAAGTAAGAGTGTCGAACCCAACGAGGAGCAGAAGGTGCTAGCTAGTGGTTCGAGCGGGAATTCTCTGTAAATACTTAGTAAACGGATTTTTAGGAGTTTTTTATAATGCAGGTAAATAAAGTACGAGTAAATAAAAGACAATAAGAATAAATGCAGCAAGTGGCCCAATCCTTTCTTTAGCAAAGGACAAGCCGGTTGTATTACTTAATATGACCAAACATTCTCGAGGACACATGGGAATTCCGTCAAGTGCTTTCGCTTCATATAGTTGATTAATCTTCTTTAGTTTGCTAAGTGTTGTGTGGGTGAACCTGTGCTAATGTATCGACCTTCCTAGGACTAATACATACTTGTGATTATACCCCTTGCAAGCATCCGCAAGTACAAGAAAGTAATTCAGGTAGAAACCTAACCACAGCTTTCTGACGTCCCTTGTGCAATGGTTTCCTAACGGGGGTTCAGGTTTCTGTCAGTCCGGCAACCCCTACGATTAGTAGCCAAATACACAATGCATTCCCCTAGGCCCATATGGGTGAAGTGTCATGTAGTCGACATTCACATGACACCACTAGAAGAAGTACACCACAACTAAAATATCAAACTATTGAATCTTTCTCACCACAATTCCACTACTAACAACATGACTTCTCCCATATCCTCAAGAACAAAACGAACTACTCACAAGACATCATATGGATCATGATCAGAGATGGAATAATGGTGTATAACAATCTGAACATAAACAATAATTCAATGGTTCGACTCAATAGCATCAACTACAAAGAGTAGTCAACACTGGGAAAGTTTCCCCTAAGAACTATGCAAGATTCAACCCAATTGTTACAGCGGTATGGAGATGGTGATGGTGACGATGATGGTAGTAATGATGATGATAATGATCCCGATGAAGTCTAGCTTGATGGTGGTGTTGATGGCGATGATCTCCCCTCTCCGGGAAGGAATTCCCCCGGCAGAATTCTGTCTGCCGAGTGATCTTTCTTTCTCGGTGTTTCCCGCCTCGCAGAGGCGGCATAATCTTTCTATGGTTGCTCCCCGAGTCTTAGGGTTTCAGGAGGATAATATACGCTAGAGGGGAGAGCTGGAGGTGGACCAGGGCGGCCACACCACCTGGTGGCGTGGCCTGGGGTGGCCCGCGCCAGGGGGTGGTGTGGCCCCCCCTGTGGCCCATCTCCACTCCTCCTTCTGGCAGTCTTCGTCTTCTGGAAAAATAGGATTTTCCATATATTTTCCCAGATTTTCTAATCTTCGTGAATTTTGCCTCCAAACAGCACCTTTTCCATCAGAATCCTGACTGCAGCGGTCCATGCTCCAAAAGTCATCGACCATGCAAAAATAGATGAAATAACAGAAGTGTCATCTCTTAATGAAATATATCAATGAATAACAGTAAATTATGATATAGAATAGTGATGCAAAATGGACGTATCAATAGCGCTGTAATTTGATTGATGTCGATTGCTGACTGTTGTGGTTATGAGGATGTTGTGAGCAGTGGTTGCTGCCTATTTGTCCAGATACGGAGTTCCTCCCACACATACACAATTGAGAATGTTCATGATAATAATCTTTACGTTAGTTCCTTATAATGCTAGAGGTGTATCTGCTACTCCCTAAGAACGCCTTTTTACGCAATATTCGCATTTTATCTTATCAGTTAGAACTTTATTTAGCATTTCTATTGTAGTATTTATTTCAAGAGTTATTAGACTTCAGACTCCTACTCCCTGTGGGATCGATATCTTTATTTTGAAACTAACTACAAACGATCTGTGCACTTGCAGTCATCAAGCTATTTTCTGGCACCATTGCTGGGGAGCTAAGCGATGTAGGTCTTTTAGTTTTTTCTTATTTATTTTTGTCTTGCTAAGTTTTGTTTTGAGTTACAGGTTTCCACCAACATGAAGGAGTTTGAGCATATGACTAGTGCTAACCCACTCAGCCACTTTGGGAAGCCCTATGGTATTTATAAAAGAGATAACTCCAACGAGAAGACAAGGGGGTTTGAAATAAATCCTCTATTACTTGATATTCTACACAATAAGTAATTTACTGGGGATGAAGAAGATCCTGATCCATATGAGAATATTGCATGTTTCAAAGATATATGTGGCACTTTCCAATTACCTGATATACCGCTAATGAGGTAAGGCTTAAACTTTTTAGTCAGACTTTGACTAGTACAACTCTCTCATGGTATAGATCTCTACCCCCAGAAGCCACTACTACTTGCGATAATTTAGCATGTGAGTTTCTAGCAAAATATTACCCATTATCAGAATCTTTTGGAATCAGTGTTAAACTTTTTAGTCAGACTTTGGAACATCTGGAAGAAACCAAAGATGAAGAGGTAACCAACGAAGCAATTATGGCTATGTATGCACATTGTAACATAGTTGAACTTGATAAAGATACTTCCGTATTGGTTGAAGGTAAAACAAAGGTAAAAGATGTGGGTAAGCCTATTCTTCCCTACATATTTAAGGAAACCTCGCATTATGGTTTATGCGATCTTGGGATCGAAGTTAATGTTATATCTTATGATTTTTATTTAGAAATAATAGAAGAAATAGAACCTACTATAATTGAAAAAACTGATTTGACAATCATGTTAGCCAATAAAACTCTTAGAATTCCAATGGGAGTAGTTGAAGATGTAACTGTCACAATTGGCAACAAAAACTTTCCTATTGATTTTGTAGTTGTTGATATGCTAGCTGACACTCTTTGCCTAATTATATTTGGAAGAAACTTTTTGAGTGATGTAGGTGCCAAAGTTGATTTCAAAAAGGAGATTGTGTCTCTTAAGCTTGGTGAAGCGGAAAAAGAATTCCACTTTTCCAATTTAATGATAGGCCTCCACAAATACAAGAAGAAGAGAAAGAAAAAACTATTGAGGAAATGATAGCTCTCTTCTTTAGTGATCAAAAAGAAGAAATAAATGAAGACTTAAATTATGAAGAAATAGTTATGGAGGACAAGTCCCTAGAAGAACTAGAAGATGAATTCGATTCACTTCCTATTATAGGGCCTCCAACTAATGAGGCTTTTGTAGAGCTAGAAAAGAGAGGGGACAAGGAATTACCGTCCCCAGAATTGAAGACTCTACCAGATAATCTTAAATAGATAATACAAATAAATTTCCTATTATTAGTAGTACTATACTTTCAGGAGATGAAGAAGAATAACTCATGAAAATACTTAAGGAGCATCGCAAGGCCTTTGGGTACTCAATGGATGATTTGAAGGGCATTAGTCCCATGATAACCGTCCATCGAATATTCATGGAGGAAGATGCTAAACCAGTTGCAGAATTTAATAGACGATTGAAACCTAAAATGAAGGAAGTGGTAATAAAAGAAATAGTACGCCTACTGGACGCAGGTATAATCTATCATGTAAAAGAAAGTGAATGGGTAAGTCATGTTCATTGTGTCCCTAAGAAGGGCGGTTTTACTGTTGTTCCTAATGAAAACAATGAATCGATACCTACTAGAACTATTGTTGGACATATGATGTGTATAGATTTCAGGAAATTGAATAAAGAAACTAGGAAAGATCACTATCCTTTACTGTTCATAGATCAAACTTTAGAAAGGTTAGAAAACCACACTCATTTTTTCTACTTGGACGTGTACTCTAGTTTTTCTCAAATAGCTGTTCATCCTGATGACCAACTTAAAACAACTTTGATTAGTCCTTATGGTTTACATGATTACCGACGTATGCCTTTTGGTTTATATAATGCTCCAGCTACTTTTCAAAGATGCATGACTGCAATTTTTGTGGATTATATAGAACTAATAATGGAAGTATTTATGGATAACTTTTCTGTCTATGGAACTTCGTTTACTAGTTTCTTGGATAATCTCAAAAGAGTCTTGCAGCGTTGTGAAGAAACCAATCTTGTTCTAAACTAGGAGATGTGCCATTTTATGGTCAAAGAAGGTATAGTCCTTGGACATAAGGTATTAGGTAAGGGAATTGAAGTGGATAGAGCTAAGATTGAGGCCATATAGATAATGCCACAACCTAGGGATATAAAAGGTATAAGAAGTTTCCTTGGTCATGTGGGTTTTTATAGAAGGTTCATTAGAAATTTCTCTGGAATATCTAAACCTTTGACTAACCTCCTGCAAAAGGGAGTAAGATTTAATTTTGATGATAAATGGCTTATAGCCTTTGATAAACTTAAAATGCTTTATCCCATGCTCCTATCATTAAACCACCTATCTAGGATATGATTTTTGACTTAATATGTGAATCTAGTGATGAGGTTGTAGGAGTAACTCCGGGACAACATATAAGTCTCAGATTTAATATTATACATCATGCTAGTAGAACTCTTAATAGTGCTCAAAAGAATTATCCTAAGGAAGAAAGAGAACTTTTTGCTGTATTTTTATCTTACGATAAATTTCATTCTTATATAGTTGATGCAAAAGTAAGAGTTCATACGGACCATAAAAGAACTCCTTGAGAGGAAAAACCATAAGCAAAGACTGATCTGTTGGATTCTTTTACTTCAAGAATTTAAGTTACAGATTATGCAGAGGCAAGAAATAAAGATGTTGGATTTAGTGTCCATATTTTCTTAGCAAGACACCAATCTTATTGAGAGGAACCTTAGTCCTGGTGATTTTCGTTTACGAGAATTATTAAATGAACTAAGGACAATTCCTCCAAAAGGGAAGAAGTCTTTGTTGTTGGAGGAGCTTTTCATCCCCAACTAAGTAGTAAGTTCAAGGTAAGTGTTCTTACTCAATTAAGTGATTTGTTTACACAAATTTTACTCCTAAATTTTTTCCCTTTGAATTCCTTGTGTTATTCTAAAGTTTCTAAAGGTTTTTACCAACTATACGGTCGCAACTATATGACCGGAGAAAATTCTCCGGCCGTATAGTTGGTCGTTAAACCTTCTGTATCCTCTTTGTGAATTTGTCTGGATCTATATGCTCGCAACTATACGACCGAAGAAAAATCTCCGGCTATATAGTTGGTTGTTAAACTCTCAATCATTTCGATTTTTGATGTCTGGATCTATACGGTCGCAACTATACGGTCGGAGAAAATCCTCTGCCGTATAGTTGGTCGTTCAACTCTCAGACATTCTTCGTTTTCCTTTTCGTTTTTGATAAAAAAACTATTTTGTCGGTTCCAAGTCGGTAACTTAACCGACCTAGACTCGAGATATTTGGAAATATCTATCCGGAACCAACTATACAGCCGGAGCTATACGGGCCGCACCCGTATAGTTGGTCTTTACGCGGTAGGACTCCTCAAAATCCATGATTTCTTTTCCTATTCCATTAAGATTCTTTTCTTGGGCATGAATTTGGTGTTTATCGCGAGTTTTACCGACCTCTGACCCCCCTTATATACTACCGTTGTCTCTCTCTCTAATCATAATCTCCAGAAACCAATCTACCTCTTATTCATACGTGAGGACACGCAAACCAAGTGACAGAAGCCAAGGAGAGAAGTTCCTATGGAGACCAGGAGCAATGGCGAGCAAGGCAAGGAGATCAAGATCGTCCCTATGGAGTTCCTCGACGCCGACAATGAACGTCGGAAGAGGGAGTTGAAAGCCCTCAAGCGGAAGATTGAAGAGATGGACAAGGAGACGCTGGGACCCCCAAGAATCTTCAATTGCTGTGACTTTATCTTGATAAACTGGATGAAGGTATTAAGAAGACAACCGAATCAGGTTTTTCTATGAGTCTTAAGGAGATTCAAATCCTTCAAGATAAAAATAAGCTCATTAAAGAACAAGTGAAAGTGCTGGAGAGGAACAATCTTTTCTACAAGTTGCGTGTTAAAGAATTAGAGACTGTCAATCAATCCCTCCGCCTCAGGCTGGCCCGTGAAGAGAAGATACCGCGTGTCATGGTGCCATAGTGATCTACAATAATCACGGTATCAGATAATCGCAAGGGATTATTTGATCCCGCCTAGCTTGATTCCAAGCTTGGGGAGATCTTTAAGACATTGTAATCTATCTTATAAGTTTTACATTGCTATTTTAGTTTTGCATTAGTTTAAACTAGAAATAAAGTTTGCATCATTAGAATTCCCTTCAGGAATAGTCGGTCCCTTTTATGAAATTTTGAGTTTATTATCAAATATGGAGCAATATTGAGTTTGTGTTTGTCCTATTAGATATATGAATGGCTTGAGTATAATTTTACTTGCACTTGATGATAGCAATAGGAGTCTTCCACACCATTGGTATTAATGAAACATACAAAGATAATTTGGTCAATATGTTGTAAGTACATGGTTTGATTTACAAAGAAAGGAAAATTATCTAATAAGTTAAGTTGAAAAAGAAACCTTGATCAAAGTAAAATTAAAAGTGCTATCAAATTAGAGTGAGAACAAGACGAGGTAGAATATTCAAGCTATAAAGATTGTTTCATATACAATTGGAATTTGGTAATTGAGATTGTTAAACTTTGAATTCCTACATATAGTGGAATGTATGTCTAGATCCTTTGCATAGAACTTAAACAAAAGTGTGAGCATACATACATAAAGAAAAAAGAAAAAAAGGGGGAAGAAGAAAAAGAACAAATGGGCAAAGATAAAATAGGCATACACCACTATATTGTAGTATGACAAAGAGACATTTTAAGATTTTGAATCTCAAGTGAATATGTTAATCCTAAAACACTTGAGACTACCTCGCTAACTCATTCGGTTGAACTGAATACTTCTACATCATATTGAGATTGATCTTTTGTGAACTGTGAAATGCTAAGGTGTGGAAGCCTGCTAATACTATTCGGATGGTTCTAGTAAGGTACTATTCATGAACTTATTCCTATGTATCATATATGATAAACACATGCTACAAATGCCTCATTTATTTTATCGAGTCAGCTTCATGAACATGAGGATCACATCCATTAAGCTAACTTGCTCGGGATGAGCAAGAGTCTAAGCTTGGGGAAGTTGAGGAGTGCATATTTGCATCATGTTTTATATTATTATTTTGCATTGTAGATGTAGGATCTTGGTATTTTACGGCGCTCACGCGCACATTTTATGTCTATTTTCACTAGGATCAGGACAGGTGATGGATACAATGGACACAATTCTTGGAGCAGTTGTACTAGGGAGAAAAGGAGTCAAAAACAACGTAAATCACTTATTTGGGAAATATCAATAATACCAGAAGAAAACCCGAAGCGATCAAGGCATACAGATGGTTTAACGACCAACTATACGGAGGGAATAAAATTTCCGGCCGTATAGTTCCCGCCGTATAGTTGGCACCGCCACTGCCTCCTCAAATAGTTTCACCCCGTGCAACTGGATCAGGGAGACGACATACAGAACAACGAGAAATCGCCAAAACCTCATCTCCTGAAGGCATCTGTAGGGGGAACTCGTCCACCGGGGATCCATCTTCACCCTGTGCAGATCCGGGAGGCTAAGGCATCGATCTTTATCATGAACCTCTGCATAACCACCATCTCCATCCACCCCATCTACATCTTATCTAGATCTTGTTGTAATTTCCGTACTCGTTGTGGAATTATACAAGTACTATTCATCTATTGTAGATTCCATTGTTATTGCCATGATGTTGATTGCCTCCATGTCTAAGTAGATCATTAGTTCTTGGGGAGATGGAGAAACCCTAGTATGAGATTTAAATAAGATAAAGTTTATTATGATATTTATCACTGTGACTATGTGTTAGATTATCTTCATCTTGATGTTGGGAGAAGTTGACCTCTCAATATTTGCCTCTTATGGGGACTTGATGGAGGGAACTATTTGTTGGTAGACGGTGGCGTGTTAGCACTTACAGTGACTATAAAAATGTTGAGACTCCTTACATATCAACATGGGAACCAAGGAAACTAAGGGAACACTATCCATGCCATGGGATGCATCCTAGGGGATTATGTCCCTTAATAGCGTAGTAATTCGATTGATGTCGATTCCTAACTGCTATGGTTATGAGGATGATGTGAGCAGTGGTTGCTGCCTATTTGTCCAAATACGGAGTTCATCCCACACATACATTGTTGAGAATGTTCATGATAATACTCTTTACTTTAGTTCCTTATAATGCTAGAGGTGTATCCACTACTCCCTGAGAACGCCTTTTCGCCTATTGCAGTTCCATTCTCTTTTACATACACGATACTTACTTTCTGTGTTCAGTTGTTTTACTTTACTTATTGTTGCTCTTATACAAAAAACCCAAAACACCTTTTTACGCAATACTCGAATTTTATCTTGTCACTTAGAACTTTATTTAGCATTTCTATTGTAGTATTTATTTCAAGAGTTATTAGACTTCAGACTCCTGCTCCCTGTGGGATCGATATCTTTATTTTGAAACTAGCTACAAATGATCGGTGCACTTGCATTCAATAGGTAGCTCCGTATATTGGCGAACGCAAGAATATTGTACGCTCCAACAACCCGGGGAAGCCTGACTCTGAAGGAAATATGCCCTGAGAGGCAATAATAAAGTTGTTATTATGTATTCCTTATATATGATAGATGTTTATTTTGCATGCTATAATTGTATTGATCGGAAACGGCAATACATGTGTGTTTAATAAACAAAAAGGGTTCCTAGTTATGCCTCTCTTATAGACTAGCTTTTTGATTAACAAGATGATCAAGGTTTCCTTATCATGGACATTGGATGTTGTTAATAACAAGGTCACATCATTTGTGAAATGATGTGATGAACATTCATCCGAAGTATAGCATTACGATCAAGTCATTATGTTTACATTGCTATAACATCATATGAAGTAATCTTTATCCTTAGACCATGAGATCATGTTAATTGCTAACACCGGAAGAGTATCTTGATAACATCAAACGTCACACAGTAACTGGGTGACTATAAAGATGGGTTCAGTGCTACGAAGGTGTTATGTTGAGGCTCATGGATCAAGAGTGGAATTTGTCAATCCCGATGACAGATAGATATACTCTGGGCCCTCTCGGTGATATCATATTGAGATAGCTTGCAAGCAAGTGATGTGATCACTAGAATGTTATATCACGGGAACGAGAAAATAGTGCATGTCGGTAGCGAGATCAAACTAGGTATTTGGATACCGATGATCGAATCTCGGACATGTATTATATCAAGAGACAAAGGGATTAAATTACAAGCGTTAAAGGTTCTCACGATCACAGAAATCATCGTTGAATATGCAGGAGTCACTATGGACCTCCAGGTCCCGCTTCTGATTATTGATCTGAGAGGAGTCTCAATCATGTCTGCATTATTCGTGAACCGTAGGGTGACACACTTAAGAGTTACCGAACACCATTTTGGAGCACATATGTTTCAGACGAAAGAATTGCAAAGCGCAGGAATTGTTTCAATAGAAACCGGAAATTGTTTCGGGTGAAATTGCAGAAAATGGTTCGGCATGTGACATTGAAATATTGCAAGGGGTTATATGTGAATGTTTGTTAATTAAAGTAATTAAAAAAATTCTGAATAAATTTAATAAAAGAGTTTTATTATATGAGAGAGCATTAAACTTAGAGAATTTTAATGCATTTAAAGTAGGGACTTTAAAGGGGAATGTGAAGAGGCATTTTAATGTGGAGGGGTTACCACGACATGAATGGAGGAGGTGAAGGGTCACCTCCCCCATGCGCCGGCCATGGGGAGGGGCACCCCCCTCCTCCTATAAAAGGCCCCCCTCTTCCTCCTTCTTCCTTACACCTCCTTGTGAAGGATCTCTCTCCCCCTCTAGAATTATTCCCCCATGGTCTCGGATTAGCGAGATACATGTTCCCGATGGCATTTCTTCTGGAAGGAGTTGCTGCTTCTGCTGGATCGCTGGAGCGAGGAGGTGGAGGTTGTCTGGTGGCTTGAACATGTGTGTGAATGCGGATGCGCTGCTAAGTTGCGGCGCTCGGACTTCCTCACGATCTTGAGATCGGCAAGTGTACAACTACATCAACCATGAGTTCCTACTCGTTAACAAAACTCGTTGTCTTCGAGGGTAAGTTCTCTTTGGATGTATGTCCACCCGTTGCTATGTACCTAGTAGATAGATCTTGGCGTGTAGTTCTCATCGTATGATTTTTTTTGTTTTCTATGCTGCGGACCCAACAGTGGTATTAGAGCCTGATCTATGCGTAGGTGCTTTGCACAGGTAGTACACATATGTTTATATGTGGGCGATGATGTTATTGCATCTTCTATGTATTTTGGATATTGGTGGCATAGTGGGATGAAGCGGCCCAGACCAATCTTACATGTCATCGTACATGAGACAGGTTCCACGACTGACATGCAACTAGTTTTGCATAAGTGGCTTGCGGGTGTCTGTCTCTCCTACTATAGTCAATATCTTATTTACAACGAGTTGCTAATAACTTGGTTATCCTCATTGTGGTTCATGTTCGTAGGTAAGAACGGTTCTATCTCCGAAAGCCCTAAGCCACGTAAAACTTGCAATTGATAAATTAGAGGCGTCTAGTCTAGATTGTTGCTGGGCTAGTGTATTGATATGGTATTGTTGTAAGTAGATGTATGATATATACTCTTACAACACATTCAATGTGTAAGTTCCATAGACCTTGGCCTTACACACAAAGGAATGATAGAGATCATACCACGATCCAAATGATAGAGGTCAAATGCATGGACCATATCATCTCACTTTACACATTAGATGTTAGCATCTTATACTGCTAGTTTTGGCGCTTTCTGTAGCATTGTAAGATGATCCCTCATTTAGATATCAAGATAAAAAATGTGTTCTTCCTTGAGTATGCACCATTCTGTGGATCGTGTTTCGAGACATCACGTGATGATCGGGTGTACTCGAATCTACGCTTTCATAGGAATGGGTGTAAGACAATTTTACACACGCGAATACTAAGGTTCTTACTTGGCGATCCTAGCATGTACAGACATGGCCCCGGAACACGGACCGAAAGGTTAAGCATGAGTCATATAGTTGATATGATTCCCATATAGATGCTCGCCTTTGAAGCTACATCAACTCACGTGATGATCGGACTTGGTGTAGTGGATTTGGTTCATGTAATCACCAAAAAGACACGAGGGATGTCGTTTTTGAGTGGGAGTTCATTAGTAATTTGGATTAGTTGAACTCACTCTATCATAAACTTAGTCTAAATAAACTTTACAAATTCTTTTATAGATGGCACCACCTGCTTTTAATTTCAATGTGTTCATGGAGAAAGAGAAACTTGCTACGAATGGTAGCAACTTCACCAACTGGGCTATGAATTTGAGGATTCTCCTCACTGATGCACAAAAGCAATATGTGCTAGATGCGCCGCTAGGCCCCCCACCAGCTCCTGATGCCCCTGACGAAGAAAAGAATGTCTATGTGACTCGTCAGGAGGACCACAACTTAGTTCATTGCGGCATACTGTATGGGATAGAGCCAGAACTTCGAAAGCATTTCGAAAATGGCAATGCTTTGAATACCATGGGAGAATTGAAAATGATTTTCGATACCCATGCTGCCGTAGAGAGTTATAATGCTACTGAAAAGTTCTTTAGCTGCACGATGGAGGAGAACAACTCCGTTAGTGAGCATGTACTCAAAATGTTTGGGTACGCCGATAAGCTTGTGTCCTTGGGAATAACGATTCCCATTGACTTAGGCATACATCATGTTCTCCAATCTCTGTCACCTAGCTACAAGAGCTTTGTGATGAACTATAATATGCAGGGCATGAAGAAGTCTCTTCCCGAGCTTCTGTCAATGCTTAAGACTGCAGAAGTGGAGATTTGGAAAGAACATCAAGTGTTGATGATCAATAGGACCACCGGTTTTAAGAAGGACAAGAAAGGCAAGAACAAGGGAAAGAAGGGTGGCAAATATGTCGCCAGACCTGAAAAGAAACCCCGAGCTTGCCCTAATTCTGACACCGAGTGTTACTATTGCAAGGGGACTGGCCATTGGAAGCGCAATTGCCCCAAGTATTTGGCGGACAAGAAGTCTGGCAAGGAAAACAAAGGTATATATGATATACATGTTATTGATGTGTACTTGACTAGTACTCGCAGTAGCACCTGGGTATTTGATACGGGATCGGTTGCTAATATATGTAACTCGGTTCAGGGGTTGCGGAACAAGCGACAACTAGCAAGGGATGAGGTCATGATGCGGGTCGGCAATGGATCAAAAGTTGATGTGATCGCCGTCGGGACGCTACCTCTCCATATGCCATCGGGATTAGTTATAAACCTAAATAATTGTTATTTGGTGCCTGCACTTAGCATGAACATTGTATCCGGATCGTGTTTGATGCAAAGTGGTTATTCCTTTAAATCTGAAAACAATGGTTGTTCGATTTATAAGAACGATATCTTTTGTGGTCATGCACCTGTGTTGAATGGTTTATTTCTATTAGATCTCGATAGTAATATTATGCATATTCATAATGTTAATGCTAGAAAGATTAAACTTGATAATGATATATCTACATATATGTGGCACTGCCATCTAGGTCATATTGGCGTTAAACGCATGAAGAAACTCCATTCTGATGGACTTTTGGAATCACTTGATTTTGAATCATTTGATACAGGTGAGCCATGCCTTATGGGCAAGATGACTAGAACGCCATTTTCCGGTTCAATGGAACGGGCGACAGATTTATTGGAAATCATACATACTGATGTATGTGGACCAATGAGTGTGTCGGTGCGAGGTGGATATTGTTATTTTGTTACTTTCACGGATGATTTGAGTAGATACGGGTATATCTATTTGATGAAACACAAGTCTGAAACTTTTGAAAAGTTCAAGGAATTTCAGAATGAAGTGGAAAATCATCGTAATAGAAAGATCAAATTTCTTCGGTCTGACCGTGGAGGTGAGTATCTAAGTTACGAGTTTAGCACACACATGAAAGAGTGTGGAATAGTTTCACAACTCACGCCTGCCGGAACACCACAACGTAATGGTGTGTCGGAACGTCATAATCGTACTTTATTGGATATGGTTCGATCTATGATGTCTCTGACTGACTTGCCCCTGTCATTTTGGGGTTATGCACTGGAAACAGCTGCATTCACTTTAAATCGGGCACCATCTAAATCCGTTGAAACGACACCGTATGAATTATGGTTTGGAAACAAACCTAAGTTGTCATTTCTTAAAGTTTGGGGATGCGATGTTTATGTGAAGAAACTTCAACCAGATAAACTTGAACCCAAAGCGGAAAAATGCGTCTTCATAGGATACCCTAAGGAAACGATTGGGTATACCTTCTATCACAGATCCGAGGGCAAGGTTTTTGTTGCCAAGAATGGATCCTTTCTTGAGAAGGAGTTTCTCGTGAAAGTTGTGAGTAGTCGGAAGGTAGAACTCGAAGAGGTTATTGAACCTTCTCTTCATGAAATGGCGAGTAGCGCAGCACCGAAAACTGTTTCGGAGTTGACTTCACCTAATGAAGAGAGAGCTAATGATATTGATCATGAAACTCTGAAAGAGGACACTACCGAACCTCGCAGGTCAAGTAGGACACGTGCAGCTCCTGAACTGTACGGTAATCCTATTGTGAATTTCATGGTTGATGAAATGGATGACCCAGCGATGTATGAAGAAGCGATGATGAGCCCAGATTCCAACAAATGGCTAGAAGCCATGAAATCCGAGATGGAATCCATGTACGAGAACCAAGTTTAGACCTTGGTGGACTTACCTCACGATCAAAAGGCCGTTGAGAATAAATGGATTTTCAAAAGAAAAACTGATGCTGATGGTAATGTGACCATCTATAAGGCTCGACTTGTCGCAAAGGGGTTTTGAAAAATTCAAGGAGTTGACTACGATGAGACATCCTCTCCCGTAGCGATGCTTAAGTCGGTTAGGATTATGTTAGGAATTGCTGCATATTTCGATTATGAAATATGGCAGATGGATGTCAAAACTGCGTTCCTCAATTGTAATATTGAAGAAGAGTTGTATATGATACAACCTAAGGGTTTTGTCGATCCTAAGGATGCTAATAAGGTACGCAAACTTCAGCGATCCATCTATGGGCCGAAGCAAGCATCCCGGAGTTGGAATCTCCGATTTGATGAGGTGAACAAAGAGTTTGGATTTGTCCAAACTTATGGAGAGGCTTGTATTTACAAGAAAGTGAGTGGGAGCAATGTGGCATTTCTGATATTATATGTGGATGACATATTATTGATTGGAAATGATATAGATCTTTTAAACAGTGTTAAAAGTTACCTAAACAACAAATTTTCGATGAAAGACCTTGGTGAAGCGTCATATATATTAGGAATTAAAATATATAGAGATATATCAAGGCGCCTAATTGGGCTATCGCAGAGTACATACCTTGATAAGATATTAAAGAAGTTTAATATGGACAGAAGTAAGAAGGAGTTCTTACCTATGTTGCAAGGCAAGACATTGAGTAAGACTCAAAGTCCGGCTACGGCGGAAGAAAGAGAGATAATGGATAAGATCCCCTATGCCTCGGCCATAGGCTCTATAATGTATGCCATGCTATGTACAAGACCGGATGTGGCACATGCTATTAGTTTGACTAGTAGGTACCAATCTGATCCAGGTTCGGAACACTGGATAGCGGTCAAGAACATCCTCAAGTACTTGAGAAGAACTAGGGATATGTTTCTTATATACGGAGGTGAAGAAGAGGTAGTCGCTAAGTGTTATGTCGATGCTAGCTTTGACACCGATCCGGATGATTCTAAGTCTCAATACGAATACGTATTTCTCTTGAACGGAGCAGCAGTTAGGTGGAGGAGTTCCAAACAACCTATGGTGGCTAGATCAACGACGGAGGCGGAATATGTTGCTGCTTCAGAAGCGGCGCAGGAAGCGATTTGGATGAAAGAGTTCATTACGGAACTAGGTGTGATTCCTAGTGCATTGGACCCGATGGTGATCTATTGTGACAACAATGGAGCCATAGCCAACGCCAAGGAACCAAGGTCTCACAAGAATTCCAAGCATATTAAGCGCCGGTTTCACTCTATCTGCGAACATGTCAAGGATGGAGATATAAAGATTTGTAAAGTACACACGGACCTAAATGTAGCAGATCCGTTGACTAAAGCTCTCCCTAGGGCAAAACATGATGAACACCAGAACTCCATGGGTGTTAGATTTATCACTATGTGAACTAGATTATTGTCTCTAGTGCAAGTGGGAGACTGAAGGAAATATGCCCTGAGAGGCAATAATAAAGTTGTTATTATGTATTCCTTAGATATGATAGATGTTTATTTTTCAGGCTATAATTGTATTGATCGGAAACGTCAATACATGTGTGTTTAATAAACAAAAAGGGTTCCTAGTTATGCCTCTCTTATAGACTAGCTTATTGATTAACAAGATGATCAAGGTTTCCTGATCATGGACATTGGATGTTGTTAATAACAAGGTCACAACATTTGTGAAGTGATGTGATGAACATTCATCCGAAGTATAGCATTACGATCAAGTCATTATGTTTATATTGCTATAACATCATACGAAGTAATCTTTATCCTTAGACCATGAGATCATGTTAATTGCTAACACCAGAAGAGTATCTTGATAACATCAAACGTCACACCGTAACTGGGTGACTATAAAGATGGGTTCAGTGCTACGAAGGTGTTATGTTGAGGCTCATGGATCAAGAGTGGAATTTGTCAATCCCGATGACAGATAGATATACTCTGGGCCCTCTCGGTGATATCATATTGAGATAGCTTGCAAGCAAGTGATGTGATCACTAGAATGTTATATCACGGGAACGAGAAAATAGTGCATGTCGGTAGCGAGATCAAACTAGGTATTTGGATACCGATGATCGAATCTCGGACATGTATTATATCAAGAGACAAAGGGATTAAATTACAAGTGTTAAAGGTTCTCACGATCACAGAAGTCATCGTTGAATATGCAGGAGTCACTATGGACCTCTAGGTCCCGCTTCTGATTATTGATCTGAGAGGAGTCTCAATCATGTCTGCATTATTCGCGAACCGTAGGGTGACACACTTAAGAGTTACCGAACACCATTTTGGAGCACATATGTTTCAGACGAAAGAATTGCAAAGCGCAGGAATTGTTTCAATAGAAACCGGAAATTGTTTCGGGTGAAATTGCAGAAAATGGTTCGGCATGTGACATTGAAATATTGCAAGGGGTTATATGCGAATGTTTGTTAATTAAAGTAATTAAAAAATTCTGAATAAATTTAATAAAAGAGTTTTATTATATGAGAGAGCATTAAACTTAGAGAATTTTAATGCATTTAAAGTAGGGATTTAAAAGGGGAATGTGAAGAGGCATTTTAATGTGGAGGGGTTACCACCACATCAATGGAGGAGGTGAAGGGTCACCTCCCCCATGCGCCGGCCATGGGGAGGGGCACCCCCTCCTCCTATAAAAGGCTCCCCTCTTCCTCCTTCTTCCTTACACCTCCTTGTGAAGGATCTCTCTCCCCCTCTAGAATTATTCCCCCATGGTCTCGGATTAGCGACATACATGTTCCCGGTGGCATTTCATCTGGAAGGAGTTGCTGCTTCCGCTGGATCGCTGGAGCGAGGAGGTGGAGGTTGTCCGATGGCTTGAACGTGTGTGCGAGTGCGAATGCGCTGCTGAGTTGCGGCGCTCGGACTTCCTCACGATCTTGAGATCGGCAAGTGTACGACTACATCAACCACGAGTTCCTACTCGTTAATAAAACTCGTTGTCTTCGAGGGTAAGTTCTCGTTGGATGTATGTCCACCCGTTGCTATGTACCTAGTAGATAGACCTTGGCGTGTAGTTCTCATCGTAGGAATTTTTTTGTTTTCTATGCTGCGGACCCAACAGACTCCTGGATTAGAGATGAACACATGTAGACTTTTGATAGTTGGTTGCGAACACATCACATGAATGACACCACTGTTGAAGATAAGCTCTACTTGTTGACCGGGTCACCATCTTCTACTATATTGAATTTCCAAGGGTACGAGATAAATGAAAATATATTTTACACAATCGCCCAAGGTAAAAAGAGCACCAACCAAAATAGTGGTATGCGCTTTGATGCAACTGAAGAAAATGGGCAAAAGGACACATACTATGGTTACATAGAGGAGGTATGAGAACTTGACTATGGAGTTTATTTTAAGGTCCCTTTGTTTCGGTGCAAATGCGTCAACCTGAATGGAGAAAGGGTAAAGGTAGACTAGTTGTACGGAATGGCAACAGTGGATCCCAACAACCTTGGTTATAGAGACGAACCATTCGTCCTAGCCAATGATGTAGCTCAGATTTTCTATGTGAAGGACATGTCCTCCATACCCAAAAAAGAAAAAAAATAAGCAAACGAATACATCACATGATGAGCCAAAGCGTCACATAGTTCTTTCAGGAAAAAGAAACATCGTGGGTCTTGAGTACAAGACAGACATGTCAGAAGATTATAACAAGTTTGATGAAATTCCACCCTTCACAGTGAAAACTGCCGCAAGCATCCCATTAAGTAAACAAGATGCTCCATGGTTATGTCAGTTCGTGGCGCGACCGGGACAAATGCTCCGAACAAAATGCTCTTTTTCTACTAGTGTAACGATCATAGATAGTATCATGGTTATATCATCGATCAAATATTTCCTTGTAGTCATGAGTATGGAGTCATCGACGTATTATCTACACCCTCCGTTTCATAATATAAGAAGCTTTAAGCTTCTGTGAAAGGAATGTATCCATACATCGTTTAATGCGTAAGTTCGTTCTGAACATACACTCATGTTTTACTAAAGTGTTGATCAGTTCAGTCCGAATGGACAACATGTCTGGAGCCACTCATGATCTTCACGCCATGACAATCAACATAAAACAAAATAATGCCAATGTTCAAACAACACTTTAAAATAAAGGCCCACAATAAAATGAACGTGAATCCAATCTGACAACCAGTTATAATAGGAGGAATTCGGTCTCAGTTTTCTTATCACTGTACAACACATGCACACAATGTACATTATCATCAGTCTGGTTGATAGCCATCCCGTCATGACCTGATATTGGCAATAGACCACAAATTCGACAATATGCACTGCTACTGTAAATACTCACGCCTATATATCATTCACGGTTGAAGTGTTAGTATATCATAGCCACCAGGAAATAGCATGCATCATATCACAATTAATATTTTGCTTCACTCCAAAATCTCAAATTTGACTACTCATTTTATGATAATTTTTTAGTGTAGAATCCCTAGTTGGACCACCCATCCATCTACTTTTTTTTGAAAAGAGTATATATTAAAATCACGGAGATACCAATTACGCCCAGCCTCTGCAACAACGCATGCCCTAGCGGCCTTACGGATGCACACATCCCAGAAAAAACAAAAAAATTACAAAAAAGAAGAAAAGTCGCGCTACAGAGAACTATTCCTTAAAGCAACGACACTGACACCACCAGAACAACACCGGTAGTCCTCCACTCCAATAACAACGCCTTCAAGAAGGAAACAGTACACAAGCGCCGTCGTTGTCCGATCAAAGATCATAGGTTTTTACCTTGGAGAAAGTCCTCGCTCGCAAAACAATGCCTTCAACAAAACCATTGCTAGGCACAACCAGTTAAGGCCAAACCTTGGATTTTCACCTTGCAAGGTAAGACTGGGAACTCCTCCTGTGTTGTCTCCCCCCCCCCCACAAACAGTCGATACTACAAGTCACAGATCATGCAGCCAGGTCACCGTCACCACAAAGATTCAAATCACCATTGCTGCCCTCATATTTCCGCTTTCCTGACATTCTCCGCATCTGACTTCACCATGGCTCATTGAATGTCACTTGGTGGGAACAAACAGCAAAGCTTCGCAATGCTCCCGCTGAAACCAAACGGCTAGAAAAACAAGGTGCACACGACCGAATACCTTCTGATCTAGCAATCCCCAGGCATAATGCACCCATTTGAGTTCGTCGGCGGAGCCTTCCGGAACCCGCCTCTCCAGGCTAGATCCACGAGAGCAAGCAACAAGCATATCTTTATCTTCACGCTGAAGGAACCCTAGGACCGCCCGCCATTATTGGACAGAACAACAGCCCCCCACGCCGCCGTCCGCCGCCCGTCCCCTCCGGCGGAAGAGGAGACAATCCTGCAATAACCATATGCCCCCACCAGTCTGTCGGCCCGAGCAAGAAGCAACGTGCCGCCTCCCCACGCACCTTCAGGCAACCAAAAGGCCGTGATGATGGTGGATCTAGGCGGAAGCCTAGACCTACGACCACAACCGCCATACCTTGCACCGATACCCGATAGGAAAGCCGCCGCCGCACCAGATCCAGGCATCGACCCAGCCGCCGCAAACAGCCGATCTCCACGATCGGATCTCACGTCCGGGGGCAGCCACCGCCGCCACACGACTAGGGGCGCCGCCCTGGCTGCCGCGTGCAGCCAAAGAACCAGCGCCAACCCCAGCCGCCACCGGCGAAACAGCCACCGCGATCTACTCTCCTCGGCCCCTTCGGCGCCGGGCCCGCCGCCACCGCGGTCGACGCTGGCAGCAGCGGCGGAGGAGTGGAAGATCAAGGAGGGGGAGGGGTAGGTGACGGGAGGGGAGCCCTCCAGCGGCGCCCTGGGGTGCGCCGCAGGAGGGGAGGGGGAAGAGGTTCTCCTGGCGGCTACTGTACATAACCCATCCATCTATGTATGTCTCCCTGGCTAACATAGGACAACCTCCCTTTAACCAGCAAACCCATATATATACAACACTACTTCCAATTCATCACACATTTTAGATCCACTATCAACACCTAACAAACAACTTTTAGTTATTTTTCTTGGATCATCACAACTTTCATGTCATACCTATTTTGCGTATCATAATTACAGCATGAATGACCTTATGGACGCATTTTATAGGCATGGGCTAGGAGGCTGCATAGAACAAACATGATAGATCATGAAATATTGGTCCGTGCACGTAATCTTAGGAAAATACTTCTTTTGCAATGAAAAGGAATATATTAGTCCATTGTCATTCTGGACCAGTGGGATTACAAAGCATTCAGTACACAGTAGACACACTTGTAGTGGGGGATCCAAAGACTTCTAGAAGCCTAGGAAACATGCCTACAAGGCGTCACGCCGCGGCAAAGGATGGTGGATCCGCCTATGCACACTTGAGTAGTCTTGTGGATTTATTCATGTTACAGATTGGCACTCCAAGAGTAGTCATTGTGGATCTGATTATGTTACAAATTGGTACCCTGCCCAGCGCTGGAGTAGTCCCTATGATCTTACTTATGTTTATGCATGAAGCTAGTGTAACAGTGATCCGGTGTTCTTTTCTTTTCTTTATACTTGTGACTTGCAAGGTTGTCTGTCTAATTCACAGGTCTCTGCTAGGAAAAACTTCAATACTTCGCATCCAAAGAGGTAGTATACTTTTTTTTTCATGAGTGCCATTTGGCACATTTTATTGATCAGATACTGAGATACAGGTTAGACCGTCCATCAACCTACACAAATGAATCTAGGAGACATATCGTCCCTAAGAGAACTTTGAGAAAGAAAAGCATCCCCAACTAACTTTTTTTTGACAGAACATTCCTAGCTATCTCATGTGCTATGAGGTTGGTTTCCTATCGCATCCAAGATGGGTAAGACGCTTAATACTATTATTATTTTTTCCAAGAAAAAGCAGTCTAGATTATAAAAAATTAACGAGATTCTAGTGTGTGTGCGTCCACTAGGCCCTCCTCATGGCACTGTTCCCGAACAACCTGGAAATTTATAAATAGAGTGAGATGATAAACGTCTGAGGATCTAACAAGACAAGCTTCTATATCTATTTCATCTTATGTTTCGGTTAACATCCAGTCGCCTCAGTATTTTCAATACCTATCAGTCTATCATTCTATGCTATCTCATCACATATATATGACGCATCACAATCACTTGCCTTATCCATGTGACAGATTTGTCGACAAAGATCAACTCTGACCCGGGTACTAGAACCTGAGAATTACAAGGTACAACATCCTTAATACACATAATCAAACTCATAGACACTACTACGCTTTGACATGTCACCCCTCTTAAAATATTCTTCACAGTTTTGTATCAACTATCTACACAAACAAATCTACATCCTTACTGTTATGAAGAAAATAAATTCGATCAAGTGCAGGGGTTAAAACTATGCTACAAGATATATGGACAAGAATATTGTACAACAAAACAGAGTAATGCATAGGACAATAATGCAGAGGAAGGGCGAATTTCGGATTGACAAGAAACCTTCACATACTTAATCTTTCTGACACTATCTACAATCCACAAATACATCGATTTTCAAAATTGGAATCTACAATATATTAACATGTTTTTCAAAACATCGACTGGAAATAGTCCAAACGTACTAATATCTGAAATGCAGCCCCACGATGATCTAAAAATGTACAACATGCAGGATGTGGGTCCGTATTTTCTGTTTCCTGTGATCTATCATCTCCTGCACGCTTGCCAGAAGCTAAATACAAACAATACGGATTATTGTGGCACAAGCCCAAGTTAGCAGTCAGTGAAGATTTATTTCTACACGCAGCTTGACATATAAAACTATAGAAGAAAGGTAAACTGCATGCAGTAACCGATGATGTCTAAACTCATCTCTTATGATGCTATAACCTTTACCTTCCATGCACATATTTCTTTTTTTACTTTCTTCCATTTACTTGTTTGCCTTTTGCTATAGTTGTTCCATGGGGCCTTCGTCTCCGTGTAAAAGCAAACTATCCAAACTTATGGCTAACCTTCCCCTCGTTGGTCTTGCAACGAACTTGAGTTTTTCCATTCTAAATGAGCACACAGGAACCAACGAATTCGGGCAAAATTGAAGATCTGTGAGACCAAATCTTGGTGCCATTCACTGTTTATTCTAGACAGGCATCAATGGAAGCTCCCTTCCAGAGAGTCCTTGAGTTGTACACAACAACACATACATACAACTCTTATACTCAATAAGCAATGCAACATGTAGATGTACCAGCTAGCGTTGAGAATTATCCGCATACAAAATAAAAAACTAACGTTACCGGAAAGAGTCACTGCTCCAAACCCCAGGAGCAGAGGAGATGCAGGGAGAGACTTTTTTTTGCATGTTGCTAGCGCGCGAAACGTGCCTGCGCGGATGAAGATCCAATGGCATAAGAAAAAACACAAAGAACCCTAAAAAAATGAAAAATGCCATAGAAAAAATTAAAAGTATCCTGGCAACTTATATTTGGGGAAATGATTGGGATCAGCCGGGGGATCCCGACTCCCATCGTCCGGGTCGACGAGTCGACCGCCCCCGTGACTTCTACTAGGCCCACCTTATCTCTTCGTTGCAAACCAACATCGCCTCCCTCGTGAACACCTGCGGCCACCAACCACGCGCGGAGCCAGGCCACCACGCCGGCGCTGCCCTGATCTCCCGCTCGACGCACCGCCGCCTCCTCTCGCCGGAGCGCGTCCTCCTCCGCCGTGAGCCTCCTCCGCCGGGCCGTCCTCTGTTCCCAGGCCGTCCTCCGCCCTACTCCTTCCCCATCCCATGGTGCTCACGTGGTGGATGTCAATGGCGCCGCCGCGAGCCTCTGCCGCGCCTCCTCCACGACGCACTCCCCCCGCGCTCCTCCCGATGGACTCACATAGTGGTTCTGGCTGGCCACACCCGGAGCCTCCAAGGTCGATGCAGGACCACACCGCCTAGGGGTCCCGTCGGCGCCTGCTATCCGCGTCGGTGGTGGCGCTGCCCGCACCGGTGTTATTTCTCCCGGCTCCGGTGGTGGCGCTGCCACGAGAGTACGTGTTGCGGGCGCCGGTGGTGCCAGAGATCGAGCTACCTACTGCGACGGATTTTGCTACCGATGAAGGGTGGATTTGCTACCGAAGGCTTTGATTGTTGCTATCGAGGGCCCCTGGATTTGCTACTTTGGATTTTGCATTTTAGAGATTTTTTGCTACAAAGGCCGGCCTCTGATTTTGCTACATTGATTTTTTTTTTGCTATCTTCATTTATTTGTTTTGCTACAATACCGTAAATCTTTTGCTACAAGTTCTCCGACGAGGTCTTCGGCTAAATTCTCCAGCCATGTATCCGGCGAAGTCAGTTTTCTGCTACATTAGAAGAACTTCGTTGCTACAACCGTCTTGTGCTTTTGGTACAACAGTGTCAGCTTTTTGCTACAAGGTCTTCGGCGAGAGTCACTGGCGAGTTTTTCCGACGATGTTTTCGGCGAAGTCGGTTTTGCTACATTAGTACAATTTTTTTGCTGCATGGTCTCTGGCGAGGTCTCCGGCGAGGCGTTCTATTTTTTAAAACGAATCGTTATTTTGCTTCGGAAGCAAAAACAGGAACATTTGTAGTTAAAAAGGGTACTTTTGCAGCAAAACCGGAATTGGAGCCGTTTTTAGGGACACGTGGCAGCACCGAAAGGAGGCCCTCCCATCGTCCGGGGGACGCGTAGCGTTCGCCCTATATTTGTGTGTGCTCCAATAGACTAGGGAGGGCATAGTTTTCTGCTTAGACTTTTTTTTTTTGCAGAGGCACATGTTTAGAAGGAAAAGAAAACACTAGACGAGTTCGGTACAAAGACCCGTAGATATTTCCATATAATTAGGAACCGCAGGGCACCGCAGCCAAATCTCAAATCTGTTCAAAGCCAAGAGCTACTACGATGCAGGGAGAGTCTTTTTGGGGGGGGGGGGGACTGGGAGACTGGGAGGCACATTTTTGGAAGGAAAAAAACATTAGACGAGTTCGGAACAAACCCGTAGATAATTCCATATATAACTAGGAACCGCAGGACACCGCAGCCAAATCTGTTCAAAGCCAAGAGCTACTACGATGGATCACACGGAAGCGCTACCCGATGACGTGCTCGCCGGCATCCTCGGCCGCCTCAAGTCTCGGGACCTCGCCGTGTCCCGCTGCGTCCGCAGAGCCTGGCACGCCCTCGTCGACGACCGCCGGCTGCTGCTCCCGCACCTCCTCCCACACTCAGTGGAGGGCATATTTGCCAACTTCGCTCGCCCGCACCCCTATCTGCGGCATCGGCCGCACTTCCTCGCTCGGCCCTCGACGCAGCACCCCGGCGTCGACTACGGCAACCTCCACTTCCTGCCCGACTACACCGGTGATGACCAGCGTCGCTCAACCATCGCTGATCACTGCAATGGCCTCTTGCTCCATGATAGCATGTGGTGGGGGTTCTCCGTGGTTAATCCGGCCACACGACGGTGGGAAAGTCTCCCTCGCAAGCCAGCCTACACAGAAGGCAGCACCGCGTATCTAGCGTTTGATCCTTCAGAGTCGCCGCAGCAGTACGAGGTGTTCTTGATCCCGCCCAAGGATCTAGGCCTGTTTGACTTGACCGATTGTCAATTGGCGGGCCTGTCGCCAGAACGGCAAAGGCTAATCGAAGAGAATTTCACGGTAACTTGGAGCTTTTTCTCCAAAGTTGCATGGACGGTGGAGGTCTCACGACACTCCACAGAATGGCCCCCACCCGTGCTGGCACTACAAGTTTTCTCGTCAAGAACAGGAGAGTGGCAGGAGATGTGGTTTGTTAGAGAAGGCGGGCCTATAGCGAGAGTGGTTAACGTGCGAATTGAACACTACTTCATGACACATTTAATCTCCAGATGGCGCTACAGCACATACTGTCATGGAGCATTGCACGTGCTACTTTGCCGCGGTGCTTTTGTCACGAGGTAAACATTATGAAATCACATTATGAAAGCACTCATATTGGATCACTTGTACCATACTGAATGTTGTTGACAATATTTTTTGTAGGTTTTCATTGTCTAACGGCAAATACCAAGTAATAAATACTCCAATAGATGCCAAGAAAAGGAAAATTGGAGAGCACTATCTTGGGAGATTGGGAAAGGATGTGATCTTTGCAAAGCTTCTTGATCGAATTCGGATTTGGACCCTGAGTGAATCAAGCGGGCAGGTGGGATGGGTGTTGAAAAATAATATTGACCTCGCGCCTTTGGAAAAAATATCGTCGCTCCAACCCAAGGTAAATTGCAAACCTTGGATCTTTGACAATAATCATGTCCTTGACGAATACGGCAATAATAAGGTGCTAGCGGGACAGACTTTTGATTGGAACTCAGATGATGATGATAATGTTCTAGATACTAATGATGAGTGTGGACGTCGTCGTCAGCAAATTCAGTTAATTGGATTTCACCCCTATAAGGAGATCGCCTTCTTCCTCGTAAACTCATTTGTGGCAGTGGCCTACCATTTGGATAGCTCAAAAGTTCAGTACGTAGGACATCTACGTATGGAGGACTTCAAAATGATATTGGAGCCAACCGAGTCATTTCTATACACCCCGTGCATGATGGGAGATCTTCCAGAAACTGCCAACGGAGTTGAAAATTAACATGGGTACAATTGTTATATTCAAACTTGGTTTATGACACTTATCTATTTGCTCGTTTGGAATGAAAAAACTTGTTAGCAAGTTTGTGTACTGGAAGTTCTTATCCTGCATCTTTTTTTTTGCTTCTCCTTCCAAGATTCTACCGCCGCCAAGAGGTGGTTCTCTTGATCTTGTTCTTGTTCATTTCTCATTAGTTTGATTTGCTTCCATGTTCCACTCAGTATATTGATTTATGTCTGATAAAACCTCATGCCTTTTGATTCATTTATTAGTACTTTGACGGTTATTGCATCTTCTATTTCTAGCTGTAATTTTATGTAACACATGGTTTTACCCCTTTCTCTCTCTAAAAACACACGCTATTCTCTCTCTCTCTCTCTCTCTCTCTCTCTCTCTCTCCCCCATGTTTTCTTTTTTGTTTTGTTTCTCCTTTCGCAAAAAGGATCGGTACCAATTTAGTCGAGTTGTACAATTTGAAAGAATGATCGCCATGATCATCCCTTAGACCCTTCCTTTCATTATATATGCACAACACCATTGCAATCGACCCATAAGATTGGTACAAGTTAGGTAACATATCAACAATATCAGGTCATGTGGAGTAATGTGCAAGTCTCCGACCGTATCCTAACTATCCTTAACTAAATCGATTCTTTACTCTAACACACTCACCCTCAATCTGTATTACTAAATATTCAGATTGACTTTAAATCACTCTAGGATTAGCTTGGTTTCGGGCTTTGTAAACACATCAACAATCTAGTCCTCCGTAGAAACGAAGCGAACATCTAGAGGTCTCAAAGCGACCTTTCTCAAGTGGAAATCGATCTCGGAAGGTTTGTGCCTCAATGAAGTATTGGATTACCCTCCTATGTGGTCACACCAAGAACAAGTGCCAACCTCTGCAAAATCTATAGCTCCTCAAGAACAGATTGTGTACCCTTATTACTTCAGTAGTTCAATTTTCCATAGACTTATACTCGAATTTAGTGCTAGATCTTGATATGATAGATTGCATGTTCGAACCCCATGTAACAAGATTAGGCCAATAAAAATAACAAAATCCCCTTGGGAGCGATGATCATCAATGCAAAGCGCCTAATTGCCAATAGTAAGCACATTAAGACCTACAGCTAGGACCCATTTATCGACCCTAATACAAGAACATTATGAAATACAATCATTTTGCCTAGCTCATGTGCCTACAACCAATAGTGTCCCTCAGTTCTCCAACCCGTACAACTGAGATATCCGCTAACCTGAATGCAGCTGAGCTTATAGAATCATGTATAAACACTGGTAGTTAGTGATAATTACTCGGTCAGAATGGTGGGGGTAGCATGCAAAGTGGTGTAAAATTGTGTTTGAAGAAGGAAAAGTGATTATGTAAAATTTACTTTGAACAAAAAAACCATGGCTCATATAATGCTACAAATAAATTAATATGTAGGATAATAAATATGTGTGCTCTACAAACAAAAGTTCGAAGCGTTTTCATTTAATGGAGGGTTTAAAACTTAGCATTCTCATGAAATTTTCAAACACACATAGAGGAAAAGGAAAGGTTCGACTTTGAGCTAGCAAAGGATGGGCTAGTGCTTCACTTCCACCGTCTCTAGCTACAAAAATTCACGCCGCACATGGTGGGTGTGTTGCTGGAGGCAGATCCCTGCTCATATGCACCGTCGGAGCTCCAGGCGCAGCACCAACCCACGGTGCCAAAGATGGCGAGAATCGGTACTGGGTGCTTTGCCACATCTAGAGAAAAAAAAGGGAAGATTATGACTAGGAGTAGTGATAAGGTAAACATGAGCATTAAAATAAGATGGGGTAGACACATAATCCTATTATCATTGGCCCGAGAAAAGGCACTCCCGATTAAGAAAAACTATGAGATTCAAGTGCTTGTGCGTCAACTAGGCCCTCTTCATCCCACCTTCCTCAAACTGACCTGAAAAGTTATCGACGGAGGGAGATGATAAACATCTTTTGCAGGAAAAGCTTTTGCATTTACAATGTACTAGATAATAAACCTGAAAAGATCAACTCTCATGTCAGGTATTGCATCCATAATACACAAAATCAAACTCGTAAGCAGAAGACACACTCTCCTCGTGTAATATTCCTTAGTTTTATAACAGCTATCTACCTAGAAAAACTACAACTTTACTACTATCAAGAAAATATAATTCAATCATCTGCAAGGGTTAATATTGTGCAATAAGATAAATGGACAAGAATAATTTACAGCAAAATAGAGTAATGCATAGGAAGGGCATATTCAGGTTGCCATTCCTTTTGATCTACCCAGCTAATCTTTTTTGAAGTTAGACCCAACCAATCTTCACATAGTTCATATTTATGGAATAATCTAAAATCCTCAAATATATCACTTTTTTGAAATTGGAGTCTACAATCTAGTAAAACTTCGTTTGCAATATAGACTAGAAATAGTCCAATTGTAATAATTTGTAATGTAGCCCCACAAAGATCTAGAAATGTACCACTGACGGGATGTGGGCACCGTGGGTCTGTTTTTTCTTTACTGTGAGCAATCTTCTCCTACCAGTTAGTCGGAAGCTAAATACAAACAACCCTCATTATTGTTGCACAACCCGAAGTTAGCAGCAAGCGAAGATTTTTTTTCTAGGCACAACTTGACAAAAAAAACTATAGTAGAAAGGTAGACTTCATGCAATATCTAATGATGTATAAATTCATCTCTTATGATATTGTAACCTTACCTTTCATGCAGATATGTTCGATTACTTTTTTCCGTTTACTTGTTTGCCATTTGCTATAATTGTTTGATGACAACCTTCCCAAACTTATGGCCAACCTTCCCCTCTTTGATCCTGCAACAAACATGAGTTTTGCCATTGTAAATGCGCACACAGGAACCAATGAGTTCCGGCAAAATTAAAGATCTATAGGACCAAATATTCCTTCCATTCATTGTTTCTTCATTCTTCTTTATTCTAGACGGGAAAGTATCAACGAAAGCTCCCTTCTAGAGATACCTTCATCTGCAGACAACAACACATACATACAATTCCATACTCAACAAGCAAGGCAAGAGGTGGACTGACATAGATGCACCTAGCGCTAATAATTATGTCCATGCAAAATGAGATTGTAACAATAGTTGCCTGAAATCACGATTCACTGCTCCAAACCCTGGGAGCAGAGGAGATGCTGAGTGTCAGGCCTTGGTAGCCTGGGTAGTACACACAATAGCACGTACATAAAAAATCAGCTCAATATTGACACACGAAGAACCAGCAATAGGGTAGATTAGCATTTGATAAAGAAGTAGGAGACGTAGGCATGCCAGTGAGTTAACATTTCCAGCTATACATCTGATCTCATTCTGCCTTTAAGAGTCTAAGTAGGTTAATAAAAAAATTCTTAGTCGATCACTGAAGCCAGAACACATATAAATTATGCCATTCTTACAACAAGTAAGTGGTTTATAATGTTTCAAAACATTCATCATTCCAAACACATCATTGGCATAAAGGCAAGACATGGGAGACATAATAATGCATGTTCTCTATATGGTTAGTCATGCAAAATAGAGCGTGGATGGCGGATAGACTAGCTCGCCAAGGGTGGCTGATGGACCAAAATATATCGAGCTCGTTGGGGAACCCCAAGAGGAAGGTATGATGAGCACAACAGCAAGTTTGCCCAAAGTATGAAACCAAGGTTTAATCGAACTAGTATTAGCAAGGAAACATCCCAAAGGTATTGCTAGCTGAACTTTGGTAGGGCGCAATACTGGTGCCAGCAGCAACGTGGAGACCTGCACAACACAACCACAGAACTCTGTCCCCAACTTGCGATGAGGTTGTCAATCTCACCGGTTTTGCTGAAAACAAAGGATTAAACATATTGAGTGGAAGAAAGTAACAGTTTACAGAAAGTAAACACAAAGCAGTAAACATAGTTCACTAGAGGTGGCTCTCCTTAAGATGGATAACATGTTGGGTGAACAAATTACAGCAGGGCAATTGACAAACATCGAGAAAGCATACAAGCATATACTACTCATCTTGACTCCTTTGAGATTCGATTGGGCATTACAACATTATACATAGACCGCCATCCAACTGCATCTATGACTAATAATCCACCTTCAGGTTATCATCCGAACCCCCTCCAGTATTAAGTTGCAAGCAACGGATAATTGCATTACGAATTGCGTGTAAAGTAAACAATACGATTGTTCTATGAACAAAGGATTGTTGTTTTCTCCCTAGTAGCAACAACACATCTAGTACCTTAGAGATTTCTGTCACTTCCCCAGATTACTGATGGCCCAAAATCTATCGAGCTCGTTGGGTAACCCCAAGAGGAAGGTATGATGAGCACAACAGCAAGTTTTCCCTTAGTACGAAACCAAGGTTATCAATCCAGTAGGAGCAAGGAAACACCCCAAATGTGTAGCTAGCTGAACGTTGGCAGGGCGCACTACCGGTGCCAGCAGCAACGTGGAGACCTGCACAACACAACCATAGAACTTTGCCCCCAACTTACGATGAGGTTGTCAATCTCACCGGTTTTGCTGAAAACAAAGGATTAAACGTACCGAGTGGAAGAAAGTAATAGTTTGCAGAAAGTAAACACAAAGCAGTAAACAGTTTATAGATTGATTGTAAAAGAAAGGACCAGGTTCCATAGTTCACTAGAGGTGGCTCTCCTTAAGATAGATAACATGCTGGGTGAACAAATTACAGCAGGGCAATTGACAAACATCGAGAAAGCAATACATGCATATACTAATCATCTTGACTCCTTTGAGATTCGATTGGGCATTACAACATTATACATAGACCTCCATCCAACTGCATCTATGACTAATAATCCACCTTCAGGTTATTATACGAACCCCCGCCAGTATTAAGTTGCAAGCAACAGATTATTGCATTACGAATTACGTATAAAGTAAACAATACGATTGTTCTATGAACAAAGGATTGTTGTTTTCTCCCTAATAGCAACAACACATCTAGTACCTTCGAGATTTCTGTCACTTACCCAGATTACCAGAGGCATGAACCCACTATCGAGCATAAATACTAACTCTTGGAGTTGCTAGCATCTACTTGGCCAAGATAGCTACTAACAACGGAAAGCATGCAGGACACAAATAACAAAGACATGATAGAATCAATAATCAATCTGAAATAGCATCTCAATATCCATCGGAATCCCGCAAACACAACATGCAGAATTACAAATAGATGATCTTGATCATGAACGGAGCTCACAAGATCTAAACATGATAGCACAAAGGAGGAGAACCAGCCATCTAGCTACTACATGGACCCGTAGTCTAGAGAAGAACTACTCACGCATCACACCGGAGGCTTGCATGATGATGAAGAAGGCCTCCAGGGTGAATTCCCCTCTCCGACACGGTGCCGGGAAGAGCTTCAGATCCCTCCCGATCTAGGGACAGAGACGACGGTTGCTACAGACTCTTTCGTGGAATTTTTTATCGGGTACTTAGGGTTTCCGTATCAGAGGCAATATATAGGCGGAAGGAGAGGCCGAGGGGGTGCCTGGGCGGCTAGACCACCCCCTGGCGCGGGCTAGGCCTGGCCGCGTGGCCAGGTGGTGTGGCCAGGCCCTAGCCCTTCTCCGTCTCGAATTCTGGCTCCAAGTGTCTCTCGGTAAAATAATAACTTTGGCTTTTGTCCCGTCCAATTCCGAGAATATTCATTTTCTGACTTCCTGGAACCAAAAACAGCAGAAAACAGGCAGCTGGCACTGAGGCTCTTGTTAATAGGTTAGTCCAAGAAATCATATGAAAAGTACTCCAAAGTGTGGACAAAACACAAGAAAGTAGATACAACCAAGCATGGAACATCAAAAATTATAGATACATTTGCAATGTATCAACATCCCCAAGCTTAACTCCTACTCGTCCTCGAGTAGGTAAGTGATAAAAAGAAAGAATAATTTTTGAGGTGACATGCACCATCACAAACTTGATCAAAGTATTTGTAAAACATTTGAAGCTGGGATCATAGTACTTCAATCATAACATGAAAGATAAAGTTCTAGCAATAAGACAAAGAAACTATGTTGCAACATGAAAAGGCACAAACAAAAGATTCATGAATAACAATGCTTTGCAAGACGTTTGTTTGTTTCACATAAAGAAAACATAGCATAATAGCATTCAACTTATCCCTCATAGAGTAGCAAATATAAATGCATAGGACACCTTGAAAGTTTATAAGAGTGACTAGATATAAATAGTTTAAAACAAGCAATATCTAGTTATGCGTCAATCAACTAGTCTTGGGACAATGCACATAGAACTAAGAATGGCCACTATGCTCTCAAATAAGGTGCATAAAGGTGGAAGAAAGGCCTTCATAGAAGGAAGTAGGGATTCAAGTCTCATAAAGAGCTTCCAAAAATTATGGTACTTATAGCTTTCAGATCTCATTGCCCCTATCATAAGCATCTTGAAGTGATTAAGGTTAAAGTGAACAAACTATGGTGTACATGCTTGACGAAGTATAAGTTAGAAATATCGTGTCCCTTGAATACGAGGGCCGCTCCTAATGCTACTCAAGTTTAGTCACCGGTAAGTTCTTGTCATCGTAAGTACATGTGTATCATAGAGAACCGCCAACGGGGTACCCCTTGCCCGATGATACGGAAGAATCCCCATATCAAAATGACAAGGCAAGCAGACAACGAGCATCTCAGCAATCTTCTTATTTACCATGGGAATATGGTGCTTTTTTCTCTCTTTCCTCTTTTCATATCTCTCTTTTTTTTCTCTTTTTCTCAATATCTGACTCTTTTTTTATAAGAAAAATGCTTCATAGACAGCTCATTATGGTTACGCTGCAGGTTTCCACCATGTCAACATGAATTAGACCAGCATCACAGGCGTTTCTCTAACACATATACATAACTCCATGGAATTACAAGCTCCCCTTTCATTTCACACCGACGACATCCATAGACAAAAGAGCATGATATCAACTAGGTACAAAGTACAAGTGCAATGTTGAAAGCGTTCCCCATGACAGCATGGTTCTGCTAATCCCCAACAAATAAGTGCAAGCATATACAACATAGACGACACAATGGTTCAAGTTTATTAAGGGAAAGAAAAGTAAAGTTTGCCATCAAGTTCGTGAGAGCTTTAATCACTAGTTTTCTCATAACAAGTTTAATTTGGAAGATAACCAAAAGCATGAATATACTTGGAATAGCATATGCTAGTAGGTAGGTATGTGATGCGTCCATTTTGCATCACTATTCTATGTCATAATTCACTGTTATTCATTGATATATTTCATATTGAGAGGTGATACTTATGTTATTTCATCTGTTTTTGCATGGTTGATGACTTTTGGAGCATGGACCAGTCAGGATTCTGATGGAAAAGGTGTTGTTTGGAGGCAAAATTCGCGAAGATCAGAAAATCCGGGAAAATATATGGAAAATCCTATTTTTCCAGAAGACGAAGGAAGCCAGAAGGAGGGGTGGAGATGGGCCACAGGGGGCCCACACCACCCCCTAGCGCGGGCCACCCTAGGCCGCGCCTGGAGGTGGTGTTGCCGCCCTGGTCCACCCCTGGCACTCCCCTCTGGCGTATATTATCCTACCAAAACCCTAAGACTCAGGGAGTGACCACAGAAAGATTCCGCCGCCTCTGCGGGGCGGAAAACACCGAGAGAGAAAGATCTCTCCGGCAGACAGATTTCTGCCGGGGGAATTCCTTCCCGGAGAGGGGAGATCGTCGCCATCAACACCACCATCAAGCTGGACTTCATCAGGATCATCATCATCACCATCAGCACCCTCATCACCATCTCCATATTGCTGTAACAATTGAGTTGAATCTTGCATAGTTCATAGGGGAAACTTTCCCGGTGTTGATTAATATTTGTAATTGATGCTATAGAGTGAACCATTGAATTATTGTTTATGTTCAGATTGTTATACATCATTATTCCATCTCTGATCATGATCCATATGATGTCTTGTGAGTAGTTCATTTTGTTCTTGAGGACATGGGAGAAGTCATGTTGTTAGTAGTGGAGTTGTGTTGAGAAAGATTCAATAGTTTGATATTTAAGTTGTGGTGTACTTCTTCTAGTGGTGTCATGTGAAAGTCGACTACATGACACTTCACCTATATGGGCCTAGGGGAATGCATTGTGTATTTGGCTACTAATCGTAGGGGTTGCCGGAGTGACAGAAACCTGAACCCCCGTTAGGAAACCATTGCACAAGGGACGTAAGGGTCTTAGAGTTTAAAGTTGTGGTTAGGTTTCTACCTTAATTACTTTCTTGTACTTATGGATGTTTGCAAGGGGTATAATCACAATTATGTATTAGTCCTAGGAAGGTCGGTACATTAGCACAGGTTCACCCACACAACACTTAGCAAGCTAAAGAAGATTAATCAACTATATGAAGCGAAAGCACTTGACAGTCTTCCCATGTGTCCTCGAGAACTTTTGGTCATCTTAAGTAATACAACCGGCTTGTCCTTTGCTGCATAAAGGATTGGGCCACCTGCTGCATTTATTCCTACTGTCTTTTCTTTACTCGTACTTCGTTTACTTGCTTTATCAAAAACCACTAAAAATCCGTTTGCTAAGTATTTGCAGAGAATTCCTGATCTATACCACTAGCCAGCACCTTCTGCTCCTCGTTGGGTTCGACACTCTTACTTATCGAAAATACTGCGATACACCCCCTATACTTGTGGGTCATCAAGACTATTTTCTAGCACCGTTGCCGGGGAGTGAAGCGCTATTGGAGAGTGGAACTGGTAAAGGAAACTTCTACTGTGAGTATTGTTTACTTCTGCTAGTTGCTTTATTTTCGTTATGGATAATTCGCTGAGTTTCTTATTTGGTAAAGCTACTACCACTGCTAAGGTAGTAGATAAGCCACCACCTGCTGAGAATGATGTTTCTAAAATACCTACAAGAATTATTGATCGTGTTATGGATAACTACTATGTTGGGGATGGAACTGTCCATCCCGGTGATCATTTACTCTTTATACACGAATTATGCGGGTTGTTTAAGTGTGCAGGTATTACTATAGATCAAGTTAAGAAGAAGTTATTCTCATTATCACTGAAAGGAAGAGCTGAGGAATGGTATAAGCTGCTGAAGAATGGTCAAGCTCTAGAATGGGAGGAAATAGTGCCTCTCTTTTATTCAAAGTTTTATCCTCCTAGTGAGATTCATAAAGATCGGAATCAAATATACAACTTTTGGCCTCTTGATGGAGAGCGTACATCTCAAGCTTGGGGATATTGAAGTTACTAATGCTCAAATGTCCCATTCATGAGCTCCCCAACAATATTATTATCAATAACTTTTATGCAAGACTCCCTCTACATGATAAGGATTTATTGGATGCTTCTCGTGCTGGATCATTCACTCACATGGAAGAAGAAGCGAAATGGGATCTTCTGGACCGTATTCAAGATAATGCTGAAGCTTGGGAGAATGACAAAGGAAGAAAGTCAGGTATAAATTATGATTATGAATGCGTTGAATCTTTTATGGGAACTGATGACTTTCAAAATATTAAAAATGCTTATGGTCTAGACTCTCAAGCTATTGCCTCTTATTTTAAGGCTTTTTCTTCCTACATTGAAGTGCCTAAAAAGAAGTGGAATAAGTATCATGAACCTTATAAAGATATTGCTAAGAGTGTTCCTGCAAGAAATACTAAAGTTTATACTGCTAATCATGTTTTACCTGAACCTTACATTGAGAAAATGCCTTTCCCAATTAAGATAAAGGAACATTCTATGATAGCTAGTATGGTTAATGAAAGTACACATAAAGTTGTTGTACCTGATAAACAAATGGTTGATGAACCCATAATAGAAAATGTGAAAGACTTTGTTACTAAATATGAAGAAGGGGGACACACTATCCTTTGTAAGGATACCTCTAATATTTTTTCACATAGTAGTGTTATGAGAGCTAGTATTCCTGTGTTTTCTGTTAGAATAAGTGATAATTGGTATGATGGCTCTTGTTATAGCTATATTGTTAAGTTTATGCATGATACTGAAAGTTACTATGAGAGAGGGAAAAGTGTTCTTATGCATCTCAATAATATCAAGTTTCCTCGTTTTATGCTGAAAGTTTTTATGTTGCACTTATTTTGCCTTGTTATGCAAGTAGCCTCTGGCTTCAATAGCTTGTTTGTTTACAAAATTCCCGTGCATAGGAAGTGGGTTAGACTTAAAATTGTGTATTTTTGCTTCTTAATGCTCTCTTTCACTTCAATTCATATTCCTATGTGAGCATCTTTGAAATTATCATGCCCATCTTAATGGCTATAAAGAAAGAGCTTTTTGGGAGACAACCCAACTTGTTTTTGCCTTCAGTTTGTTTTTGTTTCTTTGAGTCTTGGAAGTTATTACTTTGGTAATAACCGCTCCTTATCCGTTTTTTTGGTTTTTGTGTCAAGATCAACCTCTAATGAGAGAGAAGTAAGATTTGGGGAAGATGCTGTCCCGAAACAGATTTTTGTGCTTCACCGTTAAAATTCACGAGAGATCTCTGTATGTCGGATTGAGCTGTAATTTTTTGTGCTTCTGTCCCAGGTTGTTATTAACTTTTGTTAGTTTTGCACTTTTTGATTTGAGCAACAGAAGATTTTAGAAAAAAATGATCTTTACCTGCTGGTCTGTTTTGACAGATTTTGCCACTCTTGCATTTGCTTCTTTAATCGATTTCCTTTTTGAATTCTTTTTGGGTTTTCAGAAGGAGTTGCTATAGTAGCTTATGTTTTGATGGTTTTAAGTTGAAGTTGAGCTCAAAATGTTTTATCACTTCACTTATACTAATGTTGCTAATGAGAACTGTGTGAAGGCTTGTGTGAGAGAAACTTCCAAGAAGTGGAGATAATGGTGTAATAAGGAAGAGAAGGGTTTTATGACTCAAGTAATAAGTGTATGAAGATGAATATACTGATGATTATTCAAGTGATGACTCCGGAAGAATCTACTAGATGCCAAATTTAGAGACCTGTTGAGTCCGTTTTCAAATAGGTAACAGTTCTGGTAAGAAAAGTTCCACGAAAATACTATCCAACTATATTTTTGCAATTTTTAGACAATACGGAAAGCTACGAAGCGAAAGAGAGACGGAAACGGAGCCAGGGTGGCTCACACCACCCTGTGGCGCGGGCCCACCCCTGGTCAAGCCACCAGGTGATGAGTCCACCCCGGACTCCGTCTTCGACTCGTTTTCTTCCACTACCTTCCATTTGTTGTGAAACTTCGTAATATATAACCCCCCGGATCTCCCGAGGTTCGTATATTGTGTTTTCGTCGTGCTTTTGTTTCGATCTGTTTCTGCCAGGACATACTCTTTGAAAGTTTAGAAGCACAATGGTGTCCGCCAAGGATAAAGGGAAGGAGCCTATGGAGGAAGATCTCCAAGACCCCGGTCAGGAGGAGGAGATCAAGAGTGAAGATGAGAGGATACCACCACCACCAAAGGAGTAATTCGTCATCAGGTTTGGCATCCCCTTGGTTTGTTCCAAGCTTGGGGGAGTGCCGCAGTATCACATCACTATCTTCTATCTTTTTACCTTTTTAGTAGAGTCATATCATGAATAGAGAAGTTATTATGTAGGATGGTTTGCATTATGGAAGTGTCCCCTCTCTCATTAGATATGTATCCCTTGGTGTGAGTTGCCGTTATGGAATATTAATGAGAAGTTCTATCATTTACTCTTTTGCATAGCTTATATTAGTTTTCAATTCGTGGTTATATGATTGATCTTGTTGTTAGTATTGGTATCACTTTGGGATCATTGAGTTAATTTAGTTGGTTTTGGCAAACCTGGCTCGGTTAGTAGCACACTATTTTTGAGAGTTGAAAGAAAAGATAAAAGTACTCTAAAGAAATATAATTTCATCATCTTTCTTTCTTGATTTGCTCATAAGTTTAGTATTCTCTAGTTAAGATCTTTTGTGCTTCCAAGGAAGATTGCATGTTTGTCTTTATCACTTGTATGTTTGTTTGTTTCCTTCAAATCTTATACTTGCTACCCAACCTTGCTAGCCAAAAACCTGTACTGAGAGGGAATTCTTCTCGTGCATCCACTCCTTTAAACCAAAACCTTTGCCATTTGTGTCCACCATACCTACCTATTAGCATTATTGCTATTCCAAGTAAATTCTTGTTTTATCTACCTCCCAAATTAAACTTGTTATGTGAAAATTAGTGATTAAAGCTCTCACGAACTTGATGGCACACCTTACTTTCTTGCATTTAATAAACTTGAACCATTGTGCTCACCTATGTTGCGTATATGCTTGCGCTTTGTAAGTTGTGAGTTAGCAGAACCATGCTGTCATGGGGAACACTTTCAACATTGCACTGGTACTTTGTACCTAGTTGATATCATGTTCTTTTGTCTATGGATGTCATCGGTGTGAAATGAAAGGGGAGCTTGTAAGTCCATGGAGTTATGCATGTGTGTTAGAGTAACGCCTAGGCCGCTGGTCTAATCCATGCTGACATGGTGGAAACCTGCAGCGTAACCATAATGAGCATCTATGAAGCATTCTTCTTATAAAAAAGATAGAGATTGAGAAAAAGAGAAACAAAAAAAGAGATATTATGAAAAGAGGAAAGAGAAAAAAGCACCATATTCCCATGGTAAATAAGAAGATTGCTGAGATGTTTGTTGTCTGCTTGCCTTGTCATTTTGATATGGGGATTCTTTCGTATCATTGGGCAAGGGGTACCCCGTTGGCGGTTCTCTATGATACACATATGCTTATGATGACAAGAACTTACCGGTGACTAAACTTGAGTAGCATGAGGAGCGGCCCTCATATTCAAGGGACATGCGATTCTCAATTTACAACTTGTCAATGCATATCCTCATATTTGATCACTTTAACCTTAATCACCTAAATATTCCTATGATAGGGGCAATGAGAGATGAAAGCTAGTAAGTATCATAATTTTTGGGAGCTCTTTATGAGACTTGCAATCCCTGCTTCCCTCTGCGAAGGGCCTTTCTTTTACTTTTTAGTTGAGTCAGTAAACCTACTCCCTTCTACCTCAGCAAGTATTTTGAGTTGTTGTGTTTCATTCATTCATATGATGATTTATTCACTCATGTTTCTTATGTTCCTTGATTTGCACATTGCTCTTATATTGATGTTTACTACTTTGAAAGCTATAATTGAAAACCAGTTATTTGTGAACTCCAGCAAATTATCAACTATTCTTCGACCAAGAGCTAAGTTTGCCATTACCAATTATGATTCACTTTATGTGTCTTTATTGTATTTCCTTTACTCATTGCAAGTTGAGTTATATAATAGTGAGTTGTCTTCTATTATGATCTATGTATTTGATGAATGTGATGCTTCTTGTCCATATTCTTTTATTGACTCTTCACTCCATAAACCTGAGGCCATGTTTATTGAGCTCAGTTTCGCTTGGGGACAAGCGAAGTCTAAGCTTGGGGGGGGAGTTGATACGTCCATTTTGCATCACTATTCTATGTCATAATGTACTGTTATTCATTGATATATTTCATATTGAGAGGTGATACTTATGTTATTTCATCTATTTTTGCATGGTTGATGACTTTTGGAGCATGGACCGCTGCAGTCAGGATTCTGATGGAAAAGGTGCTGTTTGGAGGCAAAATTCGCGAAGATTAGAAAATCCGAGAAAATATATGGAAAATCCTATTTTTCTAGAAGATGAAGCAAGCCTGAAGGAGGCCTAGAGATGGGCCACAGGGGGCCCACACCACCCCCTGGCGCGGGCCACCCTAGGCCGCGCCACCCCTAGCACTCCCCTCTGGCGTATATTATCCCCTAGTCCACCCCTAGCACTCCCCTCTAGCGTATATTATCCTCCCGAAACCCTAAGACTCGGGGAGCAACCATAGAAAGATTATGCCGCTTCTGCGGGGCAGAAAACACCGAGAGAGAAAGATCTCTCAGGCAGACAGATTTCTGCCAGGGGAATTCCTTCTTGGAGAGGGGAGATCGTCGCCATCAACACCACCATCAAGATGAACTTCATCGGGATCATCATCATCACCATCAGCACCCTCATCACCATCTCTATATTGCTGTAACAATTGAGTTGAATCTTGCATAGTTCATAGGGGTAACTTTCCCGGTGTTGATTACTATTTGTAGTTGATGCTATAGAGTGAACCATTGAATTATTGTTTATGTTCAGATTGTTATACATCATTATTCCATCTCTGATCATGATCCATATGATGTCTTGTGAGTAGTTCGTTTTGTTCTTGAGGACATGGGACAAGTCATGTTGTTAGTAGTGGAGTTGTGTTGAGAAAGATTCAATAGTTTGATATTTAAGTTGTGGTGTACTTCTCCTAGTGGTGTCATGTGAAAGTCGACTACATGACACTTCACCTATATGGGCCTAGGGGAATGCATTGTGTATTTGGCTACTAATCGTAGGGGTTGCCGAAGTGACAAAAACCTAAACCCCCGTTAGGAAACCATTGCATAAGGGACGTAAGGGTCTTAGAGTTTAAAGCTGTGGTTAGGTTTCTACCTTAATTACTTTCTTTTACTTACGGATGTTTGCAAGGGGTATAATCACAAGTATGTATTATTACTAGGAAGGTCGGTACATTAGCACAGGTTCACCCACACAACACTTAGCAAGCTAAAGAAGATTAATCAACTATATGAAGCGAAAGCACTTGACAGTCTTCCCATGTGTCCTCGAGAACATTTGGTCATCTTAAGTAATACAACCGGCTTGTCCTTTGCTGCATAAAGGATTGGGCCACTTGCTGCATTTATTCCTACTGTCTTTTATTTACTCGTACTTCGTTTACTTGCTTTATCAAAAACCCCTAAAAATCTGTTTGCTAAGTATTTGCAGAGAATTCCTGATCCATACCACTAGCCAGCACCTTCTGCTCCTTGTTGGGTTCGACACTCTTACTTATCGAAAATACTACGATACACCCCCTATACTTGTGGGTCATCAGTATGGTGGACTGTTTGGAATAACTTTGTTTAGGGAGTTGGATGCATGAGTGGAACTCATACTTGGTTGTGGAGGCTAGCAAAAGACTAGGAGTGACAAACTAAGAGAGCAATAATGGCCATAATCATGCAGAGCGACAAAACATCATTGATCAAAGCATAAAGTGATACTACAAGTTGAAAACTAAAGGATCATCAAGGCTATGGTCACTTGGGATAGCCATAACATGGTGTGAGCATGCGCCAAGTCAACCCAAATAAAGCATCAAAGGAGAATACCACTATACTATGCTTTAATATGCTAAAACAACGCATGATTCATCCAAGGCACATGAAGCAATCTCAATTGTTTATAACAATTCCTGCTACAACAAAGAATGCTAAGAATAAAGCCAAAACAATATCAAGCATGGCATGACAAAGCATAGGCCACAGTCAAAAACAAGCTCTCTTTACCACTTAAGCATGAGCTTTCCTACTCTTTTCCAATCGAAACCAAAATATTTGAAAACCAATGTATGAAAGAGGGGGTCCAACCAATTTATTCATTAAACTAAGAAAACAAATCAAACGAAAAACTAAAATGAAAACGAAAAAGAAGACGCTCCAAGAACAACACAACTGTGCATGAAACAATAAAAATGAAGCGTTTGGAAGAAACCTGTGATTTTCATTGATGAAGAGGGGGATGCCTTGGGCATCCCCAAGTTTTGACGCTTGTAATTATTGGATATTTCTTGGGGTCACACGTGTGGCATCCCCAATCTTAAGTTTTAGTCCATCCTTCATCTCATTACTCATTCCTTCCATACACCTGAAAATTTTCCTTCATACAAAACTTCACACAATCTTTATTAGCAATAGTGCACTCAAGATAATAAGTCTTTAGGTTCAGTTCTAACACCAATAAAACTTCCATTAAAACACTAGCTACTGTAGCACTTCCCTCAAAAAGCTCAATTCCCCAAAAGAACTCAAAAAGGAACCAACAAGAAGCAAATGCACAAAATGGCAGAAATCTGTCAAAACAGACCAGCAGGTAAAGATGAATTTTTTCAAAGACCTTATGTTGCTCAAATCAAAAAGTGTTGAACTAAAGAAAGTTAGATAACAACCTGAGGCAGAAGCACCAAATTTCATGCCTCAAAAGGACGTAAAGATATTTTACACAAATTTTTACGGTGAAGCACAGAAATCTGTTTCGGGACATCAACTTTCCCAATCATTACTTCTCTCTCATTAGAGGTTACTCTTGGAACAAAAAGAAAATAAAAGGGATAAGGAGCGGTTATTACAGAGGTAATAACTTCCAAAACTCATCTAATACTTTTGGGTTCTCTCCCAATAAGTACTTTTCTTTAACGCCTTTAAGTTAGGCATAAGAAGCAAGAAAAAGAATCAAGTGTTCTCAAATGAAGAAGCATTAAGACCAAATTTTGTTTTCATAGGAGAGGCAAAAGAAATCTTCTCTCTCTTCTTAGGGAAGTGTTCTATACCTTTCCTGAGTGGGAGTTGATATTTAATGGTGCCTTCTTTCATATCAATAATGGCACCAACAGTTCTAAGAAAAGGTCTTCCCAAAGTAATAGGACAAGAAGCATTGTATTCAACATCCAAAACATAGAAATCAATAGAGACATAGGTATTGTTAACCATAATAAGAACATCATTAATACTCCCCATGAGTTTCTTTTTAGCATTATCATCAAGTGGGACATTCAAATAACAATCTTCAAGTGGTGGCACATCAAGCATATCATAAATCTTTCTAGGCATAATAGAAACACTACTATCAAGATCACATAAAGCTTTGAAATCAAAATCATTCACTTTCATATTAATGATGGGTTCCCAACCATCTTCTTGTTTTATAGGAATAAAAGCTTTATGTTTCATCTTTTCTTCTTTAATTTTTATGAGAGCATCAGTAATGTGTTTGGTAAAAGCCATATTCATAGCACTAGCATTAGGACTTTTAGCAAGCTTTTGTAGGAACTTAATAACTTCAGAGATGTTGCAACCATCAAGATCAAAATCAAAATTATCATCTAAAGTAGTAGAACTATTACTAGCCTCAACACTAGTGGTGGTGATAGTGGAAACACTAATGTTTCTAGCAATTTCATCTTCTCTTTCCCACTTAGCATGTAATTCAGCTAATAGTCTAACATTTTCATTAATTCTTACTCGTATGGCATTAGTAGCTGCAAAGGGATTATCATTAGTCTCAGAGGCAGCCATTTTATTTAAAGAAGATTGAGCTTCAGCCAGATATGCTATATTTATTTCAGCATTAGAGAGTTTTTCCTCAATAGTTTTATTGAAGCAGTTTGTTTACTAATAAAGTCTTTAAGCATAACTTCAAGTTCAGAGGGAGCACTCCTATTATTGTAGGAGTTTCCATAAGCATTGCCATTGTTGGGAGGATATGCCTTATAATTGTTGTTACCAAAATTATTCTTGTAGGCATTGTTGCTAAAATTGTTATTTCTTATAAAGTTCACATCCACTTGTTCTTCTTGAGCAAACAAAGAGGCTAAATGAACATTATTTGGATCAATATGGGCTTTCCCATTAACTAGCATAGACATAATAATATCAATCTTATCACTCAGGGAGCAGGTTTCCTCAACAGAATTTACCTTCTTACCTTGTGGAGCTCCCTCAGTATGCCATTCAAAGTAATTAACCATCATATTATCCAGAAGCTTTGTTGTAGCACCCAAAGTAATGGTCATAAAGGTACCTCCAGCAGCAGAATCTAATAGGTTCCTTGAAGAATAGTTCAATCCTGCATAAAAAGTTTGGATGATCATCCAAGCAGTCAGTCCATGAGTGGGACAATTCTTTACCAAAGATTTCATTCTTTCCCAAGCTTGAGCAACATGTTCATTATCAGATTGTTTAAACTTCATTATTTCACTTCTCATAGATATAATCTTAGCAGGAGGATAGTATTTTCCAATAAAAGCATCTTTGCACTTAGTCCAAGAATCAATCACTACAAGGAATCTGCTGATACATGATCCTCCATATTGGTCACTGAAAGGTCATAGTTTTTAATTTGTGACCTTTTTGTGACCAAATACAGAAGGTCAAAAGCTGAGGGTCACTAGTTAAACACCACGACTTTTTTTCTGAATTGGTCATAGACGTCTATGACCATTATAGATGGTCATAGATTCTATGACCAAATTGTTTGGTCACAGGCTATCTACCATGTCCGTGTCACGTCCTACGTGGATGGTCCTACGTGGCAAATCCGTGACCAAATCAGATGGTCGTTGATCAGATTCAGCCCAGTCCAGTTTGGTGTTTTACATGGGCTGAGCCCAACAATTTGGGCCATTTTTCTCTTCTAGCAGTAGATTTTTATGGTTCATTTGTTTGGGCCGAGTTGAAAATTTCAAACCATTACTTTTGGGCCGTGGCATTTAGATTGGCCCAACATTTTCGTTTTTCCATTTTAATTTAGTGCAGTCCCACATGTCAGATGGGTCCACCTTGCCAGCGGCTATTTCTTGCTGGTCCCACACGTCAGATGGGTCCACCTTGCTAGCGTCTATTTCTTGCTGGTCCCACACGTCAGATATTCAGGTCCCACACGTCAAATATTCACTATAGGCCCACTGATCATATTTCAATGTCGTAGATCCACATTTTTTGTTTCATTTTCAAACAGTTTGAGAGTAAATATCAAATACTTCAAGAAACCATATAAAATATTTTCAACTAACAACAAAAGAATTTCTATTACAATCATTCCATAATTCTTATCAATCACAGGACTACTGCTAACTCTAAAAATACATCTTGTGTGGGTCTACGAGCTCCTCAGAAATTCATCTTGCAACAGAACACCGTGCAATATCTGGTAATAACAAAATAAGTGAGCAATGAATAAGCACCAGAATACAGCAAGATATCTTGTAAATCTCCAGACCATTTATAAACAAGGCTAATCTGTAGTAACCGAGTTCACTTTCAGAACATCAAATATTTCATGTGAATCTGTAGTGACTCAAAAACAATATATACTATTAACATCAGTACAATTTAGTTTCCATGCGATACAAGATAATGTGCAGGTAATTGGATTGTACAAAGAAGAATATATTGTATAAGCATCCATATACTTTCTTCTCTTTATCAAGCCAAATCTTTCAAGTAACTAGATTAAACACAGTAGAATCACCAATGAAGAAAACCAAGGGATCAATCCATTCAAATGAGCAACATCAATAAGAATACGACTAGAAAATATTTATTTCATATATCTATTGTGAGATCTATCTGTCATTACAGCAGGCATGCACAACATATTTTTAGACAATATCTGGCACACACTCATAACAGGTGCAGGTCCAGTGAGGCACAAACCTTGACAATGTTGCCAATGAGGAATGGCAGCCGCTTGTTGAGCTTGATCTTCTCCTCGCCCTCCATATTGTCCTTGATATTCTCCAGCTCCATGTTATTATGCTACCTCTCATCCTACACCGCTCGTAACACTTATGAGGAAAAGTAAACTGTAAGAAGGACAACAACTTGTGTAGCAGCTCATCACACATTGAACTAAAATTAAGAACGAGTTGCAAGAAAATAAATAAACATAGAAGGGGTAGACGATTCTTTACATGAGATGGAAATGCTTTGTTTTTTCCTCCTCACAACAAGCGGAACCAACCGAGATAATTCAAATTAGTGTGGAATATTAGATTTTTAGAAGTAGAAAAAATGGTTAAAGACCTAGGATTAATAACTAGATAATCACCAAGACAGGGTGCAGCTATTAAGATTTGACACTCATCTTCCTTTGACAATAGCTTGGTACAGAACAAAAATACATAGAGACAAGTAGTGTCCATGCGACTAGTCAAAAAAAATAGCTAGCACTCATTTGCTTTAACAATAGCTTAGTGCAGAACAGAAATACTAGACAAGTAGTTTCATTGTGACTAGTTGCAAACAATTAGGTTAGCACCACACATCCCACAAATCAGAACACCATCACCAGGAAGGAACCCACATACTTGAGACCTGCTGGCTCTCAACGAAACTCACAAAATATTGCCGGATCGATGAGACGTTGGACCTGCACTACTAGTACTAAAATAGTCCGATCTCGCAAAGTCAGACCGTATCATCGGCCTCATGTCAGAAGCAACAAGAGGAGGATCATACCGATCCTATATTTTATCAAAGTCAACCAACATTTTATTCCTAACTCGCACTCCATCTGAAGCACTTGTGGCCAAAAACGAGTGGTGGCGCGCATCTACTACATGGAAAGACACAAAGCAGAGCAGGTCGAAGGCAGCAGAGGAGTACAGCAAACGGAAGGACACGGTAAGGAAAAGATAGAGCCGAGAACATACCGTGGGGGAGGTTTGCTTTCACCCGACTGGGTAGGACAATCGCGAAAGGCTCGTTGCCAGCACCTCGGGCCGGCATCCGTCGCCCTCGATCTGGCGCCCCATCTACCGCATCCGCCCTCGATTGGCGCCCCACCTGCCGTTGCTGCCCCAATCTAGCACTGTGATGCACGCCCGTTCACCAACGCCCAAGCCGAGTTCGCACACCACCGGACCTGGAAAAAAACAAGAAAAAACATGACACCAGCGCACATCAAAGCGCACCCATGTCGGCGAGGGAGGGGATGCATTCACGGGCGACGAGGGGAGAGGGGCAGGGCGACGAGGGGAGATGGAGAGGGGGAGGGGATTCGTTCACGAGCCCGCGACACCATGGCCAAATCTTGCGAGCCGCCGTGGTGGGAGACAGGGTCGGAAGCCACAGAGGACACTGTCGAGTGAGAGAGGAAGCAGTGGCGGCGGGATCTGAGAAGATGAGCGAGGGGCGTGCCGGCCTGAGGGGATTAGGGCTTGGGGAGAGGATTTCACGAAAATACCCTTAATCACTTCTAAGGTCCAAGATTGTGGGAATTGCAGGGCAATTCGGTCATTTTAATTTCAAAGTGTGTTGGGGGTGGTGAGCGGGAACGGGAGGCAGGAGAAAATTCTGAGCGGGAGGTAAAATTTCGGGGCGTTGGATGGACGCAACATGGACGGCTGAGATATGCTTTAGCGGGGTGATCCGTAGGTAGTCTGATGCTCTATTCTGATTGGCTCAGTCTACACCGCATCTTGAAAACCGGCCTAACTAATTTTTAAAAAATCGAAAAAATAGAAAACCTTCACGTGGTGTGATATTATGTGACAAAGTATCTAGGAAAAATATCAAACTCAGAATATCGCGAATATCTCAAAAAATCTTCATAGAAATCACCTATCATGTTCGAGGTTTCATGGCTTTTAGGTCAAACGACAAATGTTATGGTCAGAATCGTGATATAGTTTGTGATAATGTGCCCATATTATACACATATGTGCATCTTGGAATGGAGAACAATGATGCAGTAGGAAGTTTTCCTTTTTATCGCATAGAAAATGCATTTTTCATTTTTTTGAGTGCAAAAAACGGGGCGTTTTGTTAAGCAACTACCAAGTGAAAGTTTCAAAATGGTACCACCCTATTTTTCAAAAATACTGGACCACCTTACATGACCAATGTCCCAACTAGGGTATCTAAAACCTTTTCGTCCACCCCTGACAAAAAAGACAAATTCCCGCCGAATCCGTAGGAAGCAGGTCTGATTTGAACTACATGTACACTATCTAGTGCTCAAGATTTTTTGCAAAAATAATTTTTAGACTCACAATATGGTGTTTTATCAAAGATCTAATGCAAGTTTAGCGAGGCTCGTCCCCTATCTTCATTACCGCCGTTTTGACCATAGTTTGAAATAAGAAAATTTTGAAACGGGCATAAAAAATTCAAAAATAGTCCAAATAAGGTGAATCCTTCGCATGGTGTCATATTATGTGACATGGTTGCAAGGAAAAATACCAAACTTGGTACATTTTAGATATCTCAAAAAAAAACTTCAAAGAAATTACCTGTCATGTTCGAGGTTTCATGGCTTTTAGGTCAAAAGACCAATGTTATGGTCTGAATCGTGGCATAGTTTGTGACAATATGCCTGTATTGTGCACACATGTGCATATTGATATGGCGAACAATGTTGTAGGAGGAAGTTTTGCTTTTCGCCGTACAGAAAATGCATTTTCCATTTTTCGAGTGCCAAAAACGGAGCATTTTGTTAAGCAACTACCAAGTAATAGTTTCAAAATGGTACCACCCTATTTTACAAAAATATTAGACCACCTTACATGACCAATGTCCCAACTAGGATATCTGAAACCTTTTCGTCAACCCCTGGCAAAAAAGACAAATTCCTGCCGAATGGGTAGGAAGCGGGTCCGATTTGAACTGTAGGTACACTTTCTAGTGCTCATGATTTTTTGCAAAAATCATTTTTAGACTCAAAATATGGTGTTTTATCAAAGATCTAATGCAAGTTTAGCGAGGCTCATCCCCTATCTTCATGCCCACCGTTTTGATCATAGTTTGAAATAAGAAAATTTTGAAACGGGCATAAAAAATTCAAAAATTGTGCAAATAAGGTGAATCCTTCGCATGGTGTCATATTATGTGACATGGTTGCAAGAAAAAATACCAAACTTGGTACATTTTAGATATCTCAAAAAAAACTTCATAGAAATGACCTATCATGTTCGAGGTTTCATGGCTTTCAGGTCAAAAGACCAATGTTATGGCCTGAATCATGGCATAGTTTGTGACAATGTGCCCCTATTGTGCACGCATGTGCATCTTTGTATGGAGAACAATGTTGTAGGAGGAAGTTTTCCTTTTTGTCGCTCGAAAAATGCATTTTCCATTTTTCGAGTGTCAAAAATGGGTATTTTGTGAAACAACCACCAAATGAAAGTTTCAAAATACTAGAACCCTATTTTTCATAAATACAAGACCATGTTGCATTGACAATGTCCCAACCGGGGTATCTAAAACTTTTCCGTGCACCCCTCGTGAAAAAGAGAAATTTCTACCAAATCTGTAGGAAGTGGGTCCGGTTTGAACTACGGGTACATGATCTAAGGCTCATGATTTTTTGAAAAAATCATTTCTAGGTTCACAATATGATGTTTTATTAGAGATCCAATGCAAGTTCAGCGAGGGTTATCCCCTAGCTAAGAACCTTCATGCCCGCTATTTTGATCATAGTTTGAAACGAGCATAAAAAATTCAAAAACGGTCCAAACAAGATAAATCCTTCGCATGGTGTCGTATTATGTGACATAGTTGCAAGTAAAAATATTGGTATATTGCAAATATCTCAAAAAAACCTTCACATAAATGACCTATCATGTTCGAGGTTTCATGGCTTTCAGGTCAAATGACCAATGTTATGGCCAGAATCGCGGCATAGTTTGTGATATTCTGCCTATATTGTGCATACATGTGCATATTGGGATGGCTAACAATGTTGAAGGAGGAAGTTTTCTTTTTCGTCGCTCGAAAAATGCATTTTTCATTTTCCGAGTGTCAAAAAAGGGGTATTTTGTGAAACAACCACCAAATGAAAGCTTCAAAATACTACAACCCTATTTTTCATAAATACTAGACCACCTTGCATTGACAATGTCTCAACCGGGATATCTAAAAAATTTCCATGCACCCCTCGCGAAAAAGACAAATTTCTGCCAAATCGGTAGGAAGTGGGTCCATTTTGAACTACGGGTACATGATCTAAGGCTCATGATTTTTTGAAAAAATAATTTCTAGGTTCACAATATGCTGTTTTATTTGATATCCAATGCAAGTTCAGCGAGGGTCATCCCTTAGCTAAGAACCTTCATGCCCAGCGTTTAGAAAAAAAAGAGGAGGCCAATTCCGTTGAGGCCCAGGCCCAACACAGTTTAGGAATATACAACAAGTTTCCGCATGGTACTTTAACATGAATGCTCGGTAGTTCCATTGGTCTGGTTCCCTGACCGTGAGGTAGAGGTTGTGGGTTTGCCCCCCCGTGGCTCCTCTTTTTTAGCTTAATTTCCAGTCGGTTCCTCGTATACAAAAACATCATGCGCTGTGTGTTAACGTCAATGCATTGTTGGTGTAGTGGTCTAGTTCCCTGAGTTGTAGGATGAGGTTGTTGTTTCGAATCCCCTGGCCGATTCATTTTTTGCCTTAATATCCACGCACAGCAGGGGATTCGTCATATACAAAAAGATCATGCGATACTTGTTAATGTCAATGAAGTGTTGGTGTAGTAGTCTAGTTCCCTATGTTGAAGGATGAGGTTGTGGATTCAAATCCCGCGGCCAATTCATTTTTTGACTTAATTTCCACGCACAGTAGGGGGTTCGTCATATACAAATAGACCATGCGCTGCCTGTTAATGTCAATGAAGTGTTAGTGTAGTGGTGTAGTTCCTTGAGTTGAAGAACGAGGTTGTGGGTTCGAAGCCTCGGCCGGGTTGTTTTTTGCCTTAATTTATGTTGCACTGCAGGGTATCACTTGTTTAATATCAAAATGACAGATAGACCCCACTAGTCAGTGATACTATAATAAAATACCAGATTCACTTGTAGACCCCACATGAATGGACATGTCACATGACACATAGACGAACTGCTTAGGTGGCGGTCTAGTCACCCTCTTTATACTTTAGAATATATTGTTATTTTATGATATGACCATATAAATTGGTCGTAGTCTTCCAGATAATTGGCTTTAGACCAGTCATATCCATCTATGACCATTTCGTGTTAGGACACTATGACCTTTTTGACAAAATTGGTCGTTATTTTTTAAGGTTTGGACCCTCCCAAATTCCCTACGACCAATTGGTTCAAAATGGTCATAGATCTATGACCAAAAAATCCATGGTCGTCAAGAAAAGGTTACTAGTCACCAGATTTCTTGTAGTGAATACTATTCTTAGTCAAGGAATTCAACCATTCTTTAGCTTTTCCTCTCAAAGAGAAAGGAAATAATTTAAGCTTAATAATATCTCCATCTATATTCTTATGATTTTGCATCTCACAAAGTTCAATAAAGTTATTTAGATGGGTAGCAGCATCTTCATTACCAATACCAGCAAATTCTTCTCTCATAACAAGATTGAGCAAAGCAGGTTTTATCTCAAAGAAAGTAGCTTCAGGCACATGTGGAGCAATAAGTGTGCTCATAAAATCATTGTTGTTGGTGCTAGTGAAGTCACACAACTTAGTGTTTTCAAGAGTAGTCATTTTTTGTGTTTTTAATAAAGAAAGCAAACTAGTAAGACTAATTTTTTTGTGTTTTTGATAAAGAAACAAGTAAAAAAATAAAAGTAAACTAAGCAAAACAAAAATAACAAAGTAAAGAGATTGGTTATGAGAGACTCCTCTCGACTCCCCGGCAACGGCGCCAGAAAAAGAGCTTGACAGCCCGAAATATATCGAGCTTGTTGGGAAACCCCAAGAGGAAGGTATGATAAGCACAACAACAAGTTTTCTCTCAGTACGAAACCAAGGTTATCAATCCAGTAGGAGAAAGAAAACACCCCAAAGGTGTAGCTAGCTGAACGTTGGAAGGGCGCACTACCGGTGCCAGCAGCAACGTGGAGACCTACACAACACAATCATAGAACTTTGCCCCCAACTTACGATGAGGTTGTCAATCTCACCGGTTTTGCTGAAAACAAAGGATTAAACGTACCGAGTAGAAGAAAGTAATAGTTTGCAGAAAGTAAACACAAAGCAGTAAACAGTTTATAGATTGATTATAAAAGAAAATACCGGGGTCCATAGTTCACTAGAGGTGGCTCTCCTTAAGATAGATAACATGCTGGGTGAACAAATTACAGCGGGGCAATTGATAAACATCGAGAAAGCAATACATGCAAATTTTAATCATCTTGACTCCTTTGAGATTCGATTAGGCATTACAACATTATACATAGACTGCCATCCAACTGCATATATGACTAATAATCCACCTTCAGGTTATCATCCGAACCCCCTCTAGTATTAAGTTGCAAGCAACAGATTATTGCATTACGAATTGTGTGTAAAGTAAACAATACGATTATTTTATGAACAAATGATTGTTGTTTTTTACCTAGTAGCAACAGCACATCTAGTAACTTAGAGATTTCTGTCACTTAACTAGATTATCAGAGACACAAACCCACTATCGAGCATAAATACCAATGTTAAAAAATCATCTGATTAGCCGATTAATTGTTCGTGTAATCGGTAGTCGTGGGTAGACCGTGTCGAATAGGTAGAATCGGCGATGTTAGTCGCTGGGACGATTGAATCGGTCTTACAAGCGATTAAACGGGAATCTTTCGATTAACTGGTCGAGCGCAAGACACAAAATTTGGCCCTTCCCCAGACCCAGCCGCCTCCCGCACTCTTTCCCCACCCTCTATTTGGACGTTGCCATGACTGCTGGCGCCGCCACAGCTGCCGATTTAATCTGTCACCGCCGCCCCAATGTTCGCCTTCTGCGGGCGGAGGTAGCGCATCGCAAGAGAGCGATCTCGCCTGCCGTTGGCTCTCCTTGTCGCCATCCATAGGAGCAGGGGGACCGACTCCTGGAGGTGATCTCCGTTGCCTTTCCATCCTCCATTGATCCAGATGCTCTCTCGCAAGGCGGCGCACGTCCTGGAGCGCAAGGACTGACGCCTAGAGCTGTTCTTCATCTCCCTTCATTGATCCATTGGTCCAACTTCTCCCCCGCGTCAATACTAGTTTGTCCAGGAGCATGAGGACCGACGCCTGGAGCTTCTCTCCGTCGCCACTCGGTTGGTCCAGCTGCTCTCCGGCCGGCCGACGGCATAATGTTCTCTTCCAGCTCAGCTGCTCTAGGAGCTCTTCTCACCTCCACCGTATGATGTCCACCTACACCCTATTCCTCTCCTTATCTACTCAAAGTGTTGAATACAATATTGGTTAAACTAGTACAGTAGAGACTAGTACAGAATATGGTGTCGAACTAGCACAGACTACGGAACTTCTATGTTGAACCGTTGTCTGTTGATCATACTTCCTCCGTTTCAAAATATAAGATGTAAATAGAATGTATCTACATATTTTTTAGTGTATAGGTTCACTCTAGACCTAGATGAATATACACACTAAAAGAGGTCTACACTCTATTCACAAAGATAAAACATCTTATATTTTAAAACGGATGAAGTAGTTTTTACTAGATATTGGTTGTTTTTGCCATTGCTTATATTTTTGCAATACAGGATAATTGATCCAGATGACAAGAGTTGTATGCTTTTTCTCGTATGCTTTAGCGTGCAGTCAGTACGTGGCGACGTAGTATGTATCTATTTTTTTTGTTGGTTCACACTTTCACGTGTGTGTCTGTCATGTTCAATTCAAGCTTTAATGGTAATATTTGTGTCAAATATTCCTTTTGTATTCGTTTGCATATTTATCTGTTGAATATAACATATTTTAGTGTTTGGAACATGTAATTTTGATAAAACCTCGTCGATTAATAGTTGACCATTTAAATAGGTTAATTGGCCGATTTCCGATTAATCCGTAAACTCAAGCCGACCGAGCAGTTAACGATTACCGATTTCCTGACCATTGATAAATACTAACTCTTGGAGTTGCTATCATCTACTTGACCAAGATAGCTACTAACAACAGAAAGCATGCAAGATCACAAATAACAAAGACATGATAAAATCAATAATCAATCTGAAATAGCATCTCAATATCCATCGGATCCCCGCAAACACAACATGCATAATTACAAAATAAATAATCTTGATCATGAACGGAGCTCACAAGATCTAAACATGATAGCACAAACGAGGAGAAGCAGCCATCTAGCTACTACATAGACCCGTAGTCCAGAGATGAACTACTCACGCATCACACCGGAGGCTTGCATGATGATGAACAAGGCCTCCAGGGTGAATTCCCCTTTCCCGCAGGGTGCCGGAAAGAGCTTCAGATCCCTCCGGATCTAGGGACAGAGACGACGGTGGTTACAGACACTTTCGTGGAATTTTTGATCGAGTACTTAGGGTTTCCGTATTAGAGCCAATATATAGGCGGAAGGAGAGGCCAAGAGGGTTCCTGGGGCGGCCAGACCACCCTTGGCGCGGGCCAGGTGGTGTGGCCAGGCCCCAGCCCTTCTCCGTCTCGTATTCTGGCTCCAAGTGTCTCCTGGTAAAATAATAACTTTGGCTTTTGTCCCGCCAATTCCGAGAATATTCATTTTCTGACTTCCTGGAACCAAAAACAGCAGAAAACAGGCAGCTGAGACTGAGGCTCTTGTTAATAGGTTAGTCTAAGAAATCATATGAAAAGTACTCCAAAGTGTAGACAAAACACAAGAAAGTAGATAAAACCAAGCATGGAACATCAAAAATTATAGATACATTTGCAATGTATCAATTACCAGAGGCATGAACCCACTATCGAGCATAAATATTAACTCTTGGAGTTGCTAGCATCTACTTGGCCAAGAGAGCTACTAACAACGAAAAGCATGCAAGATCACAAATAACAAAGACATGATAGAATCAACAATCAATCTGAAATATCATCTCAATATCCATCGGATCCCCGCAAACACAACATGCAGAATTACAAATAGATGCTCTTGATCATGAACGGAGCTCACAAGATCTAAACATGATAGCACAAATGATGAGAAACAGCCATCAGCTACTACATGGACCCGTAGTCCAGAGATGAACTACTCACGCATCACACCGGAGGCTTGCATGATGATGAAGAATACCTCCAGGGTGAATTCCCCTTTCCGGCAGGGTGCCGGGAAGAGCTTCAGATCCCTCCCGATCTAGGGATGGAGATGATGGCGGCTATAGACTCTTTCGTAGAATTTTGATCGGGTACTTAGGGTTTCCGTATCAGAGGCAATATATAGGCGGAATGAGAGGCCGAGGGGGTGCCTAGGGCGGCCAGACCACCCCCTGGCGCGGGCCAAGCCTTGTCGCGCGGCCAGGTGGTGTGGCCAGGCCCCAGCCCCTCTTCGTCTTATATTCTGGCTCCAGGTGTTCCTCGCTGAAAAACTGACTTTGGCTTTTGTCCCGTCCAATTCTGAGAATATTAATTTTCTGACTTTCCTGGACCCAAAAACAACAGAAAATAGGCAGCTGCCACTGTGGCTCTTGTTAATAGGTTAGTCCAAGAAATCATATGAAAAGTACTCCAAAGTGTGGACAAAACACAAGAAAGTGGATAAAACCAAGCATGGAACAACAAAAATTATAGATACATTTGCAATGTATCACCCTCCTCTGTCTCGTATTCTGGCTCCGGGAGTCTTCTGGTGAAATAAGATTTTTGGCATATTTTCTGGGATTTTTTCTGATAGTTGATTTTTCTGCACAAAAACTAGACACGAAGGCAATTCTGCTGAAAACAACGTCAGTCCTTGTTAGTTGCTTCCAAATCACATAAGTTTAGAGGATAAACAATAGCAAAAGTGTTGGAGAAAGTAGATACGTTTTGGTCGTATCAATCCACTTAAGGGAAAACTTGCTGCTGTTCTACAAACCTCTGCACTTGGAGGCCCAACAACTGTCTACAGGAATAGAAGTACGTAGACATCAAGCTATTTTCTGGCGCTGTTGCCGGGGAGGTAAGGTAAAAGGTACTCACATCCTCCGGTCTGACCGCTCGAAGTTATTTCCTTTAGATTCTGCAATTTTGTCTTTATGTTTCTTGTTTTCACTAGTTAGGCTTAATGGAAAACAACAACAAAATTAGAGAGCTTTATAGTATTTATCTTGAGTTAGGACATGAAGTGTTTGAAGAGAAAATTAAAAAACCTATGGAACTTTATTTGCATGCTAATAGCAATGTTATTAGTATGAACTCTTTGAACACCATTATTACTAATTCTATGCAAAAGTCTAAGCTTGGGGAAGCTGGTTTTTATGAAAATGATCTTTTTAGTTCCCCAGCTTTGGAAGATAGCTATTCGATTGCTTATGATGATACCAAACCTCCAATATATGATGATTACAATGATGAATATGATATTTTCAGTCCACCAACTATTGAGGAGAAAATTAACGATTACAATATGCCTCATATATTTGATGATTATGGTGATGAGAATAATAATGATAGCTATTTTGTTGAATTTGCTCCCACCATAATTAATAAGAATGACTATGCTTATGTGGAGAGTAATAATTATATGCATGTGGCTCATGATAAGAATGTTTTATGTGATAGTTATATTGTTAATTTTATTCATGATGCTACTAAAAGTTATTATGAGAGAGGGAAATATGGTTTTATGCATCTCAATAATATTAAGTTTCCCCTCTTTATGTTGAAAGTCTTGAAGTTGCACTTGTTTTGCTTTCCTATGCTTGTTGCTTTGTGCTTTCATGACTTGTTTCTTTACAAGATTCCTATGCATAGGAAGTGGGTTAGACTTAAATGTGTTTTGAATTTTCTTCTTGATGCTCTCTTTTACTTCAATTCATATTTCTTATGTGAGCATCTTCTCAAACTATCATGCCTAACTTAAAGGCGTTAAAAAAGTAATGATTGGGAAAGTTGCTATCACGAAACAGATTTCTGCGCTTCACCGTAAAAATTCGTGTAAAATTTCTGAACGTCCTTTTGAGGCGTGATTTTTTTTTCTTCTGCCCCAGGTTGTTATCTAACTTTCTTTAGTTCAACACTTTTTGATTTCTGCCATTTTCTACATTTGCTTCTTGTTGGTTCCTTTTTGAGTTCTTATGGGGAATTGAGCTTTTTGAGGGAAGTGCTACAGTAGCTAGTGTTTAAATGGAATTTTTATTGGTGTTAGAACTGAACCTAAAGACCTATTATCTTGAGTGCACTAATGTTGCTAATAAAGATTGTGTGAAGTTTTGTATGAAGGATAAATTTCAGGTGTATGGAAGGAATGAGTAATGAGATGAAGGATGGGCTAAAGCTCAAGCTTGGGGATGACACGCGTGTCACCCCAAGAAATATCCAAAAAGTACAAGCGTCAAAGCTTGGGGATGCCCAAGGCATCCTCTTCTTCATCAACAAAACTCCCAGGTTTCTTATAAACACTTCATTTTTATTGTTTCATGCACAGTTGTGTTGTTCTTGGAGCGTCTTCTTTTTCGTTTTCGTTTTGGTTTTTCGTTTTCTTGGTAGTTTGATGAATAAATTGGTTGGACCCCCTCTTTCATACATTGGTTTTCAAATAGTTTGGTTTGGATTGGAAAAGAGTAGGAAAGTTCATGCTTAAGTGGTAAAGAGAGCCTGTTTTGACTGTGGCCCATGCTTTGTCATGCCATGCTTGATATTGTTTTGGCATTAGGCTTAGTATTCTTTGTTGTAGAATGAATTGTTATAAACAATTGAGATTGGTTTATGTGCCTTTGAAGAATCATGCGTTGTTTTAGCATATTAAAGCATAGTATTCTGGTATTCTCCTTTGATCCTTTATTTGGGTTGACTTGGCGCATGTTCACACCATATTATGACTATACCAAGTCACCATAGCCTTTATGATCCTTTAGTTTTCAACTTGTAGTATCACTTTATGCTTTGATCAATGATGTTTTGTCGCTCTGCATGATTATGGCCATTATTGCTCTCTTAGTTTGTCGCTCCCAGTCTTTTGCTAGCCTCCACAACCAAGTATGAGTTCCACTCATGCATCCAACTCCCTAAACCAAGTTAGTCCAAAGAGTCCACCATACCTACCTATTAGCATATGTTATTCCAAGTATATTCATGTTTTTGTTTACCTTCTGAATTAAACTTGTTATGAGAAAACTAGTGATTAAAGCTCTCACGAACTTGATGACACACTTTACTTTTCTTGCCCTTAATAAACTTGAACCATTGTGTCGTCTATGTTGTATATGCTTGCACTTATTTGTTGGGGATTAGCAGAACCATGCTGTCATGGGGAACGCTTTCAACATTGCACTTGTACTTTGTACCTAGTTGATATCATGCTCTTTTGTCTATGGATGTCCTCGGTGTGAAATGAAAGAGGAGCTTGTAAGTCCATGGAGTTATGTATATGTGTTAGAGAAACGCCTGGGCCGCTGGTCTAATCCATGCTGACATGGTGGAAACCTGCAGCGTAACCATAATGAGCTGTCTATGAAGCATTCTTCTTATAAAAAAAGAGTCAGATGTTGAGAAAAAAAAGATAAAAAGAAAAAAAAAGATTATGAAAAGAGGAAAGAGAGAAAAAAGCACCATATTCCCATGGTAAATAAGAAGATTGCTGAGATGCTCGTTGTCTGCTTGCCTTGTCATTTTGATATGGGGATTCTTCCGTATCATCGGGCAAGGGGTACCCCGTTGGCAGTTCTCTATGATACACATGTACTTATGATGACAAGAACTTACCGGTGAGTAAACTTGAGTAGCATGAGGAGCGGCCCTCCTATTCAAGGGACATGAGATTTCTAACTTATACTTCGTCAAGCATGTACACCATAGTTTGTTCACTTTAACCTTAATCACTTCAAGATGCTTATGATAGGGGCAATGAGAGCTGAAAGCTATAAGTACCATAATTTTTGGAAGCTCTTTATGAAACTTGAATCTCTACTTCCTTCTATGAAGGCCTTTCTTCCACCATTATATTGAGTCTCCACCTTCTACCTTTATGCACCTACTTTGAGAGCATAGTGGCCATTCTTAGTTCTATGTGAATTGTCCCAAGACTTGTTGATTGATGCATACCTTGATATTGCTTGTTTTAAACTATTTGTATCTAGTCACTCTTATGAACTTTGAAGGTGTCCTATGCATCTATACTTGCTACTCTATGAGGGACAAGCTGAATGCCACTATGCTATGCTTTATGTGAAACAAACAAACGTCTTGCAAAGCATTGTTATTCATGAATCCTTTGTTTGTGCCTTTTCATGTTGCAACATAGTTTCTTTGTCTTATTGCTAGAACTTTGTCTTTCATGTTATGATTGAAGTACTATGATCCCAGCTATCAATGTTTTACAAATACGTTGATCAAGTTTATGACGGTGCATGTCACCTCAAAAATTATTCTTTCTTTTTATCACTTACCTACTCGAGGACGAGCAGGAGTTAAGCTTGGCGATGTTGATACGTTGCAAACGTATCCATAATTTTTGATGTTCCATGCTTGGTTTTATCTACTTTCTTGTGTTTTGTCCACACTTTGGAGTACTTTTCATATGATTTCCTGATCTAACCTATTAACAAGATGCCACAGTGCCAGTTGCCTGTTTTCTGCTGTTTTTGGTTCCAGAAAGTCAGAAAATGAACATTCTCGGAATTGGACCGGACAAAAGCCAAAGTCATTATTTTCCCAAAGATTCACGGAGCTAGCAGGAGAGACTAAGGGAGGCCACAGGGTGGCCACACCACCCCTTGGCGCGGGCCAGCCCAGGCCACGCCATGGCATGGTGTGGGCCCCCTCCAATTCCGAGAATATTCATTTTCTGACTTTCCTGGAACCAAAAACAGCAGAAAACAGGCAGCTGGCACCGTGGCTCTTCCTAATAGGTTAGTCCAATAAATCATATGAAAAGTACTCCAAAGTTGGAACAAAACACAAGAAAGTGGATAAAACCAAGCATGGAACATCAAAATTATAGATACATTTGCAACGTATCAACATCCCCAAGCTTAACTCCTGCTCGTCCTCGAGTAGGTAAGTGATAAAAAGAAAGAATAATTTTTGAGGTGACATGCACCATCATAAACTTGATCAAAGTATTTGTAAAACATTCAAAGCTGGGATCATAGTACTTCAATCATAGCATGAAAGACAAAGTTCTAGCAATAAGACAAAGAAACTATGTTGCAACATGAAAAGGCACAAACAAAAGATTAATGAATAACAATGCTTTGCAAGACGTTTGTTTGTATCACATAAAGAAAACATAGCATGGTAGCATTCAGCTTGTCCCTCATAGAATAACAAACATAAAATGCATAGGACACCTTCAAAGTTCATTAGAGTGACTAGATACAAATAGTTTAAAACAAGCAATATCAAAGCTATGCATCAATCAACAAGTCTTGGGACAATGCACATAGAACTAAGAATGGCCACTATGCTCTCAAAGTAGGTGCATAAAGGTAGAAGGTGGGGACTCAACAAAAAGGTAAAAGAAAGGCCTTCATAGAAGGAAGTAGGGATTCAAGTCTCATAAAGAGCTTCCAAAAATTATGATACTTATTAGCTTTCAGCTCTCATTTCCCCTATCATAAGCATCTTGAAGGTGATTAAGGTTAAAGTAACACAACTAAGAGGATATGCTTGACAAGTTATAAACCGAAATCTCATGCCCCTTACTTACGAAGAACGAACCTCATGCTACTCAACTTTAGTCACAAGTAAGCTCTCGTTATTGTAAGTACATATGTATCATAAAGGAACGCCAACGTGGTACCCCTTGCACATGATACTGGAGCTATCCCATAATCACAATGACAAGGCAAGCAGACAATGAGCATCTCAGCGATCTTTTTATTTGCTATTTGCATAGGGTTTTTATTGAGGATGCTTCATAGAGTGCTCATTATGGTTATGGTGCAAGTTTCCACCATGATTAGGAATGGCTTAGGCTAGCGGCCCAGGAGTTTCTCTAACACACATACAAACTCCATGATCTTACAAGTTCCCCTTTTATTTCACACCGCTGGGATGCAAAAGCAAAAGAACATGATATCAACGGCGTACAAAGTACAGGTGCAATGTTGAAAGTGTTCCCCATGATACATGGTTCTGCTAACTTCAACTTATAAAGCACAAGCATATACGCAACAAAGAAGGACCCAATGGTTCAAGTTTATTAAATGCAAGAAAGTAAAGTGTGCCATCAAGTTCGTGAGAGCTTTAATCACTAGTTTTCTCATAACAAGTTTAATTCGGAAGGTAGATAAAAACATGAATATACTTGGAATAGCATATGCTAATAGGTAGGTATCATGGACTCTTTGGAATAACTTGGTTTAAGGAGTTGGATGCATGAGTGAAACTCATACTTGGTTGTGGAGGCTAGCAAAAGACTGGGAGCGGCCAACTAAAAGAGCAATAATGGCCATAATCATGCAGAGCGACAAAACATCATTGATGAAAGCATAAAGTGATACTACTAGTTGAAAACTAAAGTATCATAAAGGCTTTGGTGAGTTGGGATAGTCATAACATGGTGTGAGCATGCGCCAAGTCAACCCAAATAAAGCATCAAAGGAGAATACCACAATACTATGCTTTAATATGCTAAAACAACGCATGATCCTTCCAAGGCACATTAAGCAATCTCAATTGTTTATAACAAGTCATGCTACAGCAAAGAATACTAAGCATAAAGCCAAAACAATATCAAGCATGGCATGACAAAGCATAGGCCACAGTAAAAAACAAGCTCTCTTTACCACTTAAGCATGAACTTTCCTACTCTTTTCCAATCCAAACCAAACTATTTGAAAACCAATGTATGAAAGAGGGGGTCCAACCAATTTATTCAGCAAACTAAGCAAACGAAGCAAACGAAAACCCAAAACGAGAACGAAAAAGAAGACGCTCCAAGAACAACACAACTGTGCATGAAACAAAAAATGAAGCGTTTGGAAGAAACCTCTGACTTTTATTGATGAAGAGGGGGATGCCTTGGGCATCCCCAAGCTTTGACGCTTGTACTTCTTGGATATTTCTTGGGGTGACACGCGTGGCATCCCCAAGCTTGAGCTTTAGTCCATCCTTCATCTCATTACTCATTCCTTCCATACACCTGAAATTTTTCCTTCATACAAAACTTCACACAATCTTTATTAGCAACATTAGTGCACTCAAGATAATAGGTCTTTATGTTCAGTTCCAACACGAATAAAACTTCCATTACAACACTAGCTACTGTAACACTTCCCTCAAAAAGCTCAACTCCCCAAAAGAACTCAAAAAGGAACCAACAAGAAGCAAATGCAGAAAATAGCAGAAATCTGTCAAAACAGACCAGCGGGTAAAGACAATTTTTCTCGAAGCTCTTCTGTTGCTCAAATCAAAAAATGTTGAACTAACGAAAGTCAGATAACAACCTAGGGCAGAAGCACAAAATTTCACGCCTCAAAAGGACCTATAGAGATTTTATACGATATTTTACGGTGAAGCACAGAAATCTGTTTCGGAACAGCAACTTTCCCAGTCATTATTTATCTCTCATTAGAGGTTACTCTTGGCACAAAAAGCACATAAAAAGGATAAGGAGCGGTTATTACAGAGGTAATAACTTCCAAGACTCATCTAATACTTTTGGGTTATCTCCCAATAAGTACTTTTCTTTAACGCCTTTAAGTTAGGCATAAGAATTTTGATGATGCTCACATAAGAAATATGAATTGAAGTAAAAGAGAGCATCATGAAGCAAATTCAAAACACATTTAAGTCTAACCCAGTTCCTCTGCATATGAATATTGTATGCAAATAAATTCACAAAGAACAAAGTGACAGGCATAGGGAGATAAAACAAGAGTAACTTCAAAACTTTCAGCACATAGAGAGGAGTTTTAGTACCATAAAAACTTTTACAACCATATTTTCCTCTCTCATAATAATTTTCAGTAGCCTCATGAATAAACTCAACAATATAACTATCACATAAAGCATGCTTTTCATGATCTACAAGCACTAGAGCTTTATTATAAACATTTTCTAAAGAATCCTCAGGAACATAACATTCATCCTCCTTTAATAAGCATGGGAGACAATCAAATAATGTAAGGGATAAAGAGTTACTCTCATTAGAAGGTAGGGATGGGTAGATCCATTCTTCCTCCTCTTGATCATCACTCTCCTCCTCTTTTTCATCCCATGAGCTTCCAGTTTCAGGAATTTCTTCTTCCATAGGCTCCTGCAAGGCATTAGTCTCTTCCGTTGGTGGAGAGCATCTATTAAAATATTCAAGAATATAGCCATTTTATACCTTGTAATTATCAAAGAAAAATTTAAGTATATCATAAACCTCATATTTATCAGGTGAATCATCAGTATTTTCAAGCAAACTAGCAAGTTCAAATACACCCTTCCAAGCAATAAATTCTTCAATTTGTTCCACATCATAAAATTCATAATTTCCTTTAACATAAGAAGATATGGTAACATTATCATTATACTCATATTGAAAAGGGAGGTGTTTATACCTCCTACATCAACAAGATTTATCAAAGCAATAAGTAACATTATAAGTAGAGCACATGTTTATAGCAATGGTATACAATTTATCAATTTGTTCCCATAAGTTTTTCCCTTTTTGTGACAAGCGGTGTTCCTTATAATAATATTTTTGTCCTTCCGTGAACGCACCTTGCCAATAAGATTCAGTTTCAAAGAAACCAACCATTGATAGAAAGCATGATAAAGCAAGACAATAACAGACCAACGAAAATAACAACTATAGTAGGAACTAATTTTTTTTGTATTTTCGATAAAGAAACAAGCAAACAAAGAAAGAAAGTAAACTAAGTAAAACAAAAAAAACAAAGTGAAGAGATTGGTTATGAGGGACTCCCCTTGTGAAGATATCCTTGACTCCCCGGCAACGATGCCAGAAAAATAGCTTGATGGCCCAAAATATATCGAGCTTGTTGGGGAACCCCAAGAGGAAGGTATGATGAGCACATCAGCAAGTTTTCCTTCAGTATGAAACCAAGGTTTAATCGAACCAGTAGGAGCAAGGAAAGACCCCAAAGGTGTTGCTAGCTGAACTTTGGCAGGGTGCACTACCGGTGCCAGCAGCAACGTGGAGACCTGCACAACACAACCACAGAACTCTGTCCCCAACTTGCGATGAGGTTGTCAATCTCACCGGTTTTGCTGAAAACAAAGGATTAAACACATCGACTGGAAGAAAGTAATAGTTTGTAGAAAGTAAAGACAAAGCAGTAAACAGTTGATTGTAGATTGATAGTAAAAGAAAGGACCAGGTGATACATTGCAAATGTATCTATAATTTTTGAAGTTCCATGCTTGGTTTTATCTACTTTCTTGTGTTTTTCCACACTTTGGAGTAATTTTCATATGATTTCTTGGACTAACCTATTAACAAGAGCCAAAGTGCCAGCTGCCTGTTTTCTGCTGTTTTTGGTTCCAGGAAAGTCAGAAAATGAATATTCTCGGAATTGGATGGGACAAAAGCCAAAGTCAGTTTTTCACCGAGGGACACCTGGAGCCAGAATACGAGACAGAGAGAGGCTAGGGCCCGGCCACACCACCTAGCCATGCGGCCAGGCCTAGCCCGTGCCAGGGGGTGGTCTGGCCGCCCCAGGCACCCCCTCGGCCTCTCCTTCCGTCTATATATTACCTCTGATACGGAAACCCTAAGTACCCCAAGAGTTAGTATCTATCTTGGCCAAGTAGATGCTAGCAACTCCAAGAGTTAGTATTTATGCTCGATAGTGGGTTCATGCCTCTGGTAATCTGGGGAAGTGACTGAAATCTCTAAGGTACTAGATGCGCTGTTGCTACTAGGGAGAAAACAACAATCCTTTGTTCATAGAACAATCGTATTGTTTACTTTACACGCAATTCGTAATGCAATTATCCGTTGCTTGCAACTTAATACTGGAGGGGGTTTGAATGATAACCTGAAGGTGGATTATTAATCATAGATGAAGTTGGATGGCGGTCTATGTATAATGTTGTAATGCCCAATCGAATCTCAAAGGAGTCAAGATGAGTAGAATATGCTTGTATGCTTTCTCGATGTTTGTCAATTGCCTCGCTGTAATTTGTTCACCCAGCATGTTATTTATCTTAAGGAGAGACACCTCTAATGAACTATAGACCCCGGTCCTTTCTTTTCCTTTCAATCTACAATCAACTGTTTACTGCTTTGCGTTTACTTTCTGCAAACTATTACTTTCTTCCATTCGATACGTTTAATTCTTTGTTTTCAGCAAAACCGGTGAGATTGACAACCTCACCGCAAGTTGGGGGCAGAGTTCTGTGGTTGTGATGTGCAGGTCTCCACGTTGCTACTAGCACCGGTAGTGCGCCCTGCCAAGGCTCAGCTAGCAACACCTTTGGGGTGTTTCCTTGCTCCTACTGGTTGGATTAAACCTTGGTTTCATACTGACAGAAAACTTGCTGTGGTGCTCATCATACCTTCCTCTTGGGGTTCCCCAATGAGCTCGATATATTTTGGGCCATCAGTCACCGAGGCCGATGATTGAAATTTGCCTCAAAAGATTTCAAGGGGAGACACATATGATGGTGTCGTGTTTTAGGGATGGGTTGGTGAACCCACACAAACAATATAAGTTGTGCTGTTGGTACTTTGGTTCTCGAACTCCATCTCTGAAAAACATTATGAGGCCCTTGATTTATTCTAATATGGAACTACATATATGATCCTTGAATTGTTTCTGATCTTTAAATGATTGGTATGATGAATATGTATATGCATGGTTTTGATCATAAGTATTTGTAACATTTACCTAAAGACTAATTGTTTGATTTTTTATTTATAATTACAATATTTAGGATTATTTTTGTACCTGACTATGTATATCCCTGAATATTGTTTCGTTGGATTACATTTCAATTTATTATTGTGGCCAATGATTCAAATTTTCCCCAAAAGAGAGGCAGACACATCAGTGTCATATTTTTTCAGGGATGAGTTAGCGATCCTGGGGCGATGTACAAGAATAATATAGGTTGTGCAATTGTTACTTGGTTCGCTTATGCCATCCCTGAAGAAAATTATGAGGCCCCTAGATTTATTCTACATACACTCTGGTCCAATTAATTGTCATTTTGTTGAGATGAAATGATATATGAACTAATCAAACTATTGCTGAGATGCTTTCTCTTTGATATCAACTTAATATTGTGTTACATATATATGTTGTCAATTCTTGAGTTGTAATACAATTCAATCATATGTATGAGTTCTAAGTTATGTTCCTAAAAATCAACAGGAGAACGATGATGACGTGGACGATAGCAAGGAATCCAGGGACAACAAGATCCGCTACGTGCTAAGGCAGTTACGGTATGGGCAAATCCATTTGTACCATAGGGGGAGACTGTTTTGCCCATTCTGTGGCAGAGCAATCAACATGGACCTCGACAGCATGATCCAGCACGTGGTGGGCATTGGCAAAGGCGGAGGAAGAAAGCATAAGACGATTACCTTGGCGCGGCACACAGCCTTCGGCAAATTCCTCCGGGAGTATGTCAGGACTGGCCTGTATCTCCTCGACTAGGCTGCCCCTTCCCTGCTAGGCGTCTCTGTGTCCCGGCCTCCTGCAGCTACCCCTGCTTTTATTTTGTTTTATTCAATTATTACTTGTGTGTGTTGCATGTAAGAAAATATATCCATGGTGTCTCTGGTGAACCTTCTATGTATATGTATTAATCTACTCCTTTATATGGAGTGCCTTAAAATTTCTAGTGTTCAATCATATTACTGATCATGCTCGTGCACACTACCAAATATTTCTAGTGTTCGATTATATTATAATTGTCAAGGAATGCATCAACATGTTAAATTGGTTGAAATTTCATATTGAAGTTGGACATTGGCAGAAGCCGAGGTCGAAGGCATCAACCAAAGATCTTGGCGCAGCATGCAGCCTTCGGCAAATTCCTTATAGCTTCAACAACGGGTTGCCGCCGCCCAGGTCCTAATTCGCTTACAGGTTCAACATGGCAGAACTTGAGCTACCACAGAGACTTCAGTAGAGGTGGAAGAATTGGTGCGGGTGCGACCACGGCGACGGCGAGCTCGGATTCTAGAGGAGGAAAACATGACCGAGCATGGTCGACATGGTGACAGATCTCACCGAGAACCAATTCTCGTCCCCGCACTATGCCATGGGTGCAACCATGGTGAGGGCGAGCTCCGACTCGCGATGGGGAGGAGAGCGGGGCCGAGCAGGTTCGTCACGTCCCAGCTCTGCGGCATGGCCGCGACCACAGATTGCCTCTCCGGGGAAGAATAAGATGCATAATGGATGCAAGCGCCAATGTTGCAAGCCTACAGGGAGGAGAGCGGGGCCGAGCAGGTTCATCCATGTTCCAGCTCCACGCCATGGCCGCGACGCCCCACGGATTGCCGCTTCGGGGAAGAAGAAGACGCGTAATGGATGCAGGCGCCAACGCTGCAAGCCTAATTGACGCCTAAGCGAAAGGAGTGGCATAATGGCGAAAACTGACAGGGCGCCAACTTGACGGCAGTTAGCCTGATATTTTGTATTGAAATATAAAGTTGAATTCGTGCCGAAAAAGACCCTCTGAGTATTTGGCACGCCAACTGTGGTCATCGCGGCTGATTACAGGCAACTTGGGTACCATGTTGCCTGGACGCCTCAACTTTCGGGCCAAAAAATGATATTCTCCCCAGAGCTTATGTCGACCACGAACCCTATCTTCCCCACGCTGTTGTGCTGCTGCTGCTGCAAGTCGAGGCTGGCCATGGCCTTCCCTTCCCCATGGTGTGCTGGTAGGTTGTGGATGCACCCTTCTTCCTCATCTCCGACTACCGCGTCTACGGCTATAGCTAAGCTAAGCCTCTTCCATTACTAGCCTTTTGGCTGAGGAACTGTTGTGGTTTAGGACTAGGATTAGAGTTCTTTAGGCACTAAGTGTTTGTTTTATTTAGACAAGGTTTTAACTACTGTCATTTATGTGGATTGATGGTCTCGAGTTAGATTAATACCTTCGATCCGGATTCACGGATGTAGTATAATAACTTTTCCCTAGAAGACATAGGTTTAATCGAACCTTGGAAAGCAATGCTAAAAAGAAATAAAAAGTACATGTCTACAAGAATTTGTTTCTTCATTTTACCTTTGTTTACCAGACCAATCTAGTTTACTTTTTATAGGGGGTTGATTCAATGGATGCATATAGTCCAGGGTTTAAGATCCACCTGCAGCTACACATCATATGAGATAAAAGATAATAATAAGCATAGTCATATGTAATGTTTTAATACAGATAATCTCTTGTGGGAAACACATCCTAATATACTAGAGCCCCTATGATGCAGCATGCATAGTAATATTGTTTTGGTCCAACTGAGTCCACCACGAAGCCACGGGCTACAAGCGATTATTAAGTGAAAAACACATACCAAAGCATTAAGTGGTGATGTTGTTGTGATCCCGAATGGGTCGCTAAGCAAAGACTGTACTACCCTTTCTGTCACTGGGGTTCCTATGAGATCGCCACTAACCAAGTATCTCACTGATGCGCTCGACTTTCAACGTAGAGCTCGCTGGGAACCCCAAGAGGAAGGTACGATGAATATAGCAGCAAGTCTTCCCTCAGTTATGAAACCAAGGTTTAATCGAACCAGTAGGAGCAAGGAAACACCCCAAAGGTGTTACTAGCTGTGCTTTGGCAGGGCGCACTACCGGTGCTAGTAGCAACGTGGAGACCTGGACAACACAGCCACAGGACTTTGTCCCCAACTTGCGATGAGGTTGTCAATCTCACCGTGTTTTGCGGAAAACAAAGGATTAAACATATCGAATGGAAAGAAGTAAAAGTTTGTAGAAAGTAAACACAAAGCAGTAAAAGATTGTAGATTGTATGTAAAGTAAAAGGATCGGGATCCATAGTTCACTAGAGGTGGCTCTCCTTAAGATAAATAACATGCTGGGTGAACAAATTACATCAGGGCAATTGACAAACACTGAGGAAGCAATACATGCATATACTAATCATCTTGATTCCTTTGAGACTTGATTGGGCATTACAACATAATACATAGACCACCATCCAACTGCATCTATGACAAATAATCCACCTTCAGGTTATCATCCGAACCCCCTCCAGTATTAAGTCGCAAGCAACAGATTATTGCTTTACGAACTGCGTGTAAAGTAAACAATACAATTGTTCTATGAACAAATGATCGTTCTTTACTCCCTAGTAGCAACAGCACATCTAGTACCTTAGAGATTTTTGTCACTTCCCCAGATTACAAGAGGCATGAACCCACTATCGAGCATAAATACTGACTCTTGGAGATGCTAGCATCTACTTGGCCAAGATAGCTACTAACAACGGAAAGCATGCAAGATCTCAAATAACAAAGACATGATAGAATCAATAATCAATCTGAAATAGCATCTCAATATCCATCGGATCCCCGCAAACACAACATGTATGAATTACAAATAGATGATCTTGATCATGAACGGAGGTCACAAGATCTAAACATGAAATCACAAGGAGGAGAAACCAGCCATCTAGCTACTACATGGATCCTTAGTCCAAGGATGAACTACTCACGCATCACACCTGAGGCTTGCATGGTGATGAAGAAGGCCTCCAGGTTGAATTCCCCTCTCTGGCAGGGTGCTGGGAAGAGCTTCAGATTACCCGATCTAGGGATAGAGACGACGGCGGCTACAGACTCTTTCGTGGATTTTTCATTGCGTACCTAGGGTTTTCGTCCCGAGGGCAACTTATAGGCGGAAGGAGAGGTCGAGGGGGTGCTAGGGCTGGCCTCACCACCCCCTGGCGCGGGCCAGGCTGGGCCGCGCGGCCAGGTGCTGTGGGGGCCCCCTGGTCCCTCTCCGTCTCGTATTCTAGCACTTGATGCCTTCCGGAAAAATAGGCACTTTGGCTTTTGTCCCGTCCAATTCCGAGAATATTCATTTTCTGACTTTCCTGGAACCAAAAACAGCAGAAAACAGGCAGTTGGCACTGTGGCTCTTTGTTAATAGGTTAGTCCAAGAAATCATATGAAAAGTACTCGAAAGTTGGAACAAAAAACAAGAAAGTGGATAAAACTAAGCATGGAACATCGAAAATTATAGATACATTTGCAATGTATCAACATCCCCAAGCTTAACTCCTGCTCGTCCTCGAGTAGGTAAGTGATAAAAAGAAATAATTTTTGAGGTGACATGCACCATCAAAGACTTGATCAAAGTATTTGCAAAACATTCAAAGTTGGGATCATAGTACTTCAATCATAACATGAAAGACAAAGTTCTAGCAATAAGCAAAGAGACTATGATGCAACATGAAAAGGCACAAACAAAAGACTCATGAATAACAATGCTTTGCAAGACGTTTGTTTGTTTCACATAAAGAAAACATAGCATAAAAGTATCCAGCTTGTCCCTCAATAGAGTAGCAAATATAAATGCATAGGACACCTTCAAAGTTCATAAGAGTGACTAGATACATTAGTTTAAAACAAGAAATAACAAGTTATGCATCAATCAACTAGTCTTGAGACAATGCACATAGAACTAAGAATGGCCACTATGCTCTCAAAGTAGGTGCATAAAGATAGAAGGTGGAGACTCAATATAATGGTGGAAGAAAGGCCTTTTGTAAAAGGAAGTAGGGATTCAAGTCTCATAAAGAGCTTCGAAAAATTATGGTACTTTACCATGGGAAGAATCCCCATATCAAAATGACAAGGCAAGCAGACAACGAGCATCTCAGCATTCTTCTTATTTACCATGGGAATATGGTGCTTTATTTCTCTCTTCTTTCTCTTTTCATAGTATCTCTTTTTTTCTTTTCTCTTTTTTTTTCTCAATATAGGACACTTTTTTATAAGAAGAATGCTTCATAGACAGCTCATTATGGTTACGCTGCAGGTTTCCACCATGTCAGCATGGATTAGACCAGCGGCCCAGGCGTTTCTCTAACTCATATAGATAACTCCATGGACTTACAAGCTCCCCTTTCATTTCACACCGACGATCTCCATATACAAAATAGCATGATATCAACTAGGTACAAGTACCAAGTGCAATGTTGAAAGCGTTCCCCATGAAAGCATGGTTCTGCTAATTCCCAACAAATAAGTGCAAGCATATACAACATACAAGACACAATGGTTCAAGTTTATTAAGGGCAAGTAAAGTAAAGTGTGCCATCAAGTTCGTGAGAGCTTTAATCACTAGTTTTCTCATAACAAGTGGAAGGTAAACAAAATCATGAATATACTTGGAATAGCATAAGCTAGTAGGTAGGTATGGTGGAATCTTTGGAATAACTTGGTTTAGGGAGTTGGATGCATGAGTGGAACTCATACTTTGTTGTGGAGGCTAGCAAAAGACTGAGAGCGACAAACTAAGAGAGCAATAATGGCCATAATCATGCAGAGCGACAAAGCATCATTGATCAAAGCACAAAGTGATACTACAAGTTGAAAACTAAAGGATCATAAAGGCTATGGTGACTTGAGATAGTCATAACATGGTGTGAGCATGCGCCAAGTCAACCCAAATAAAGCATCAAAGCAGAATACCACTATACTATGCTTTAATATGCTAAAACAACGCATGATTCATCCAAGGCACATTAAGCAATCTCAATTGTTTATAACAAGTCATGCTACAGCAAAGAATACTAAGCATAAAGCCAAAACAATATCGAGCATGGCATGGCAAAGGATAAGCCACAGTCAAAAATGTGCTCTTTTTACCACATAAGTATGAACTTTCCTACTCTTTTCCAAACCAAACCAAACTAAATGCAAACCAAAGTATGAAAGAGGGGGTCCAACCAATTTATTCAGAAAACTAAGCAAACCAAGCAAACTAAAAACCAAAACAAAAATAAAAAAGAAGATGCTCCAAGAACAACACAACTGTGCATGAAACAATAAAAATGAAGAGTTTGGAAGAAACTTGGGATTTTTATTGATGAAGAAGGGGGATGCCTTGGGCATCCCCAAGCTCTGACGCTTGTACTTCTTGGATATTTCTTGGGGTGACACGCGTGGCATCCCCAAGCTTGAGCATTGGTCCATTCTTCATCTCATTTACTCATTCCTTCCATACACCTGAAAATTTTCCTTCATACAAAACTTCACACAATCTCATTAGCAACGTTAGGGCACTTAAGATAAATAAGTCTCAAGATTCAGTTCTAGCACCAAATAAACTTCCATTATAACACTAGCTACTGTATCACTTCCCTCAAAAATCTCAATTCCCCAAAGGAACTCAAGAAGGAACTAACAAGAAGCAAATGCAGAAAATGGCAGAAATCTGTCAAAACAGACCAGCAGGTAAAGCCTAATTTTTTAGAAGACCTTATTTTGCTCAAATCAAAAAGTTTTGAACTAACGAAAGTTAGATAATAACCTGGGGCAGAAGAACCAAAAATTACAGCTCAATCCGACGTACAGAGCTCTCTCAGGAAATTTTACGGTGAAGCACAGAAATCTGTTTCGGGATAGCAACTTTCCCAATCATTACTTCACTCTCATTAGAGGTTACTCTTGGCACAAAAAGCAAATAAAAAGGATAAGGAGAGGTTATTACAGAGGTAATAACTTCCAAGACTCATCTAAAACTCTTGGGTTATCTCCCAACAAGTAGTTTTCTTTAACGCCTTTAAGTTAGGCATAAGAAGCAAAGAAAGAATCAAGTGTTCTCAAATGAAGAAGCATTAAGACCAAATTTTGTTTTCATAGGAGAAGCAAAAGAAATCTTTTCTCTATTTTTAGGGAAGTGTTCTATACCTTTCTTGAGTGAGAGTTGATATTTAATGGTGCCTTCTTTCATATAAATGATGGCACCAACAGTTCTAAGAAAAGGTCATCCCAAAGTAATAGGACAAGAAGCATTGTATTCAACATCCAAAACATAGAAATCAACGGGGACATAGGAATCATTAACCATAATAAGAACATCATTAAGACTCCCCATAAGTTTCTGTTTAGCATTAGCATCAAGTGGGGCATTCAAATAACAATCTTCAAGAGGTGGCAAATCAAGCATATCATAAATCCTTCTAGGCTAATAGAAACACTACTATCAAGATCACACAAAGCTTTGAAATCAAAGTCATTCACTTTCACATCAATGATGGGTTCCCAACCATCTTCTTGTTTTATAGGAATAGAAGCTTTATGTTTCATCTTTTCTTCTTTAATCTTTATGAGAGCATCAGTAATGTGTTTTGTAAACGCCATGTTCATAGCACTAGCATTAGGACTTTTAGCAAGCTTTTGGAGGAACTTAATAACTTCAGAGATGTTGCAACCATCAAGATCAAAATCAACTTTATCATCTAAAGTAGTAGAACTATTACTAGCCTCAACACTAGTGGTGGTAATAGTAGAAACACTAATGTTTCTAGCAATTTCATCTTCTCTTTCCCACTTAGCATGTAATTCAGCTAATAGTCTAACGTTTTCATCAATTCTTACTTGTATAGCATTAGTAGCTGCAAAGGGATTATCATTAATTTCAGGTTTAGCAGCCATTTTATTAATCAATGAAGATTGAGCTTCAGACAAAGATGATATATTTCTTTCAGCATTAGAGAGTTTCAATTGGAAACTAGGAATTTCCCTATTTAGGCTCTCAAGTTGATGGCTAATGTTCTTCAAAATGATAGATTGTTCCTCCATGGTTTTAGTAAATAGTTTATTTTGCTCATATTGCATTTGCATGAAGTTTTTAGTGGCTCTTTCAACTTCTAAAATTCTTCCTTCACTAGGTAATTCAGGTTTGCCATTATAGCCATAAGTATTACTAGGAGGGTAGGGCCTATAATTGTTGTTACCAAAATTGTTCCTATAAGCATTATTACCATAAGCATTGTTGCCAAAATTGTTATTTCTTATGAAGTTCACATCAACTTGCTCTTTTTGAGCAACCAAAGAGGCTAAAGGAACATTATTTGGATCAATATGGGCTTTCCCACTAACAAGCATAGACATAATAATATCAATTTTATCACTCAAGGAAGAGGTTTCCTCAACATAATTTACCTTCTTACCTTGTGGAGCTCTCTCAGTATGCCATTCAGAATAATTAACCATCATATTATCCAATAGTTTTGTTGCAACACCCAAAGTGATGGTCATAAAGGTACCTCCAGCAGCTGAATCCAATAGGTTCCTTGAAGAATAGTTCAATCCTGCATAAAAAGTTTGGATAAACATCCAAGCAGTCAGTCCATGAGTGGGACAATTCTTAACCAAAGATTTCATTCTTTCCCAAGCTTGAGCAACATGCTCATTATCAAGTTGTTTAAACTTCATTATTTCACTTCTCATGGATATAATCTTAGCAGGAGGATAGTATTTTCCAATAAAAGCATCTTTGCACTTAGTCCAAGAATCAATACTATTCCTAGTTAAGGAATTCAACCATTCTTTAGCTTTTCCTCTCAAGGAGAAAGGAAACAATTTCAGCTTAATAATATCACCATCTATGTCCCTATGATTTTGCATTTCACAAAGTTCAACAAAGTTATTTAGATGGGAAGCAGCATCTTCATTACCAATACCAGAAAATTGTTCTCTCATAACAAGATTGAGCAAAGCAGGTTTTGTCTCAAAGAAAGTATTTTCAGCCACAGGTGGAGCAATAGGTGTGCTCATAAAATCATTGTTGTTGGTGCTAGTGAAGTCACACAACTTAGTGTTTTCAAGAGTAGTCATTTTTTTGGGTTTTCAAATAAGAAAGCAAACAAGTAAATCTATTTTTTGTGTTTTTTGAATAACAAAACAAGCAAACAAAGCAAAAAATAAACTAAGCAAAACAAAAACAACAAAGTAAAGAGATTGGTTATGAGGGACTCCCCTTGTGAAGATGTCCTTGACGCCCCGGCAACGGCGCCAGATAAAACCTTTATGCGCTCGACTTTCGACGTAGAGCTTGTTGGGAACCCCTAGAGGAAGGTACGATGAATATAGCAGCAAGTCTTCCCTTAGTTATGAAACCAAGGTTTAATCGAACCAGTAGGAGCAAGGAAACACCCCAAAGGTGTTACTAGCTGAGCTTTGGCAGGGCGCACTACCGGTGCTAGTAGCAACGTGGAGACCTGCACAACACAACCATAGAACTTTGTCCCCAACTTGCGATGAGGTTGGCAATCTCACCGTGTTTTGCAGAAAACAAAGGATTAAACGTATCGAATGGAAAGAAGTAAAAGTTTGCAGAAAGTAAACACAAAGCAGTAAAAGATTGTAGATTGTATGTAAAGTAAAAGGACCGGGATCCATAGTTCACTAGAGGAGGCTCTCCTTAAGATAGATAACATGCTGGGTGAACAAATTACAGCGGGGTAATTGACAAACACCGAGAAAGCAATACATGCATATACTAATCATCTCGACTCCTCTGAGACTTGATTGGGCATTACAACATAATACATAGACCGCCATCCAACTGCATCAATGACTAATAATCCACCTTCAGGTTATCATCCGAGCCCCCTCCAGTATTAAGTTGCAAGCAACAGATTATTGCTTTACGAACTGCGTGTAACGTAAACAATACAATTGTTCTATGAATAAAGGATCGTTGTTTTCTCCCTAGTAGCAACAACACATCTAGTACCTTAGAGATTTCTATCACTTCCCCAGATTACCAGAGGCATGAACCCACTATCGAGCATAAATACTAACTCTTGGAGTTGCTAGCATCTACTTGGCCAAGATAGCTACTAACAACGGAAAGCATGCAAGATCTCAAATAACAAAGACATGATAGAATCAATAATCAATCTGAAATAGCATCTCAATATCCATCGGATCCCTGCAAACACAACATGTATGAATTACAAATAGATGATCTTGATCATGAATGGAGCTCACAAGATCTAAACATGAAAGCACAAAGGAGGAGAAACCAGCCATCTAGCTACTACATGTGTCCATAGTCCAAGGATGAACTACTCACGCATCACAACAGAGGCTTGCATTGTGATGAAGAAGGCCTCCAGGGTGAATTCCCCTCTCTGGCAGGGTGCCAGGAAGAGCTTCAGATCCCCCTGATCTAGGGACAGAGACGACAACGGCTACAGACTCTTTCGTGGATTTTTGATCGGGTACCTATGTTTTTCGTCCCGAGGGCAACTTATAGGTGGAAGGAGAGGCCGAGGGGGTGCCAGGGCTAGCCTCACCACCCCCTGGCACGGGCCAGGCTGGGCCGCGCGGCCAGGTGGTGTGGTGGCCCCCTGGTCCCTCTCCGTCTCGTATTCTGGCACTTGATCCCTTCCGGAAAAATAGGCACTTTGGCTTTTGTCCCGTCCAATTCCGAGAATATTCATTTTTTGACTTTCCTGGAACCAAAAACAGCAGAAAACAGGCAGCTGGCACTGTGGCTCTTTGTTAATAGGTTAGTCCAAGAAATCATATGAAAAGTACTCCAAGGTTGGAACAAAAAACAAGAAAGTGGATAAGACTAAGCATGGAACATCAAAAATTATATATACATTTGCAATGTATCACTCACCTCAAGCCTTTCTCAATCTCGGGGGTCTTGGGTACCTACAAGTCCAAAGATTGAGACAAGAGACAAAGAAACAAAAGATACAAATCCTGATTTCAAACAATACACAATGCTCCCATAGATTAGATGCACATAATCACTACGAGGTTTCTCCCCAACCCGCAGCCTGTGAGGACTAATCACTCATAACAATAAGATCAAGGATAGGAAACATTGTGCAAATACTTAGACTGAAATCAAATATTCTTACAATGGTCGCCGAATCACAAGGAGATCTCAAGTACAAAGTAATGACTATGGATAATGGAGGGATGGAAGATGGAAGGGATGAACAATGGTGTGGATCTCCTTTGGTGGTGTTTTGATGCAATCTGAGAATGGCGGCCTCCGGGGCGGTGGCTGGAGCCTCAAAATATATAGGCGGCTTCACGAAAGTTGTAGGGTTTGATGAGATGAAGCCATCGCCACATGATATGGGCGGACGGTATGGGCAGGCCCTGCCCGTACCAGTGGTCATTACGACTGCAGACGCCTAGAATTTGCTCCACAATTACCTGGTCGTGTGGACTTCCTCAAAAACCTTTATCATGACTCCTATTTCGCATTAAAAAGCATGATTTCCTACACAATATAATTCAAAGCAATGTTTTTCATATATTTGCAATTATTAGTCATTAGTGGCAAGGCTAGAGAGTTTCTTATCAATTGCTTGACTAAAAACATTGTTTAAACGCGGTGGAAGATGACTATTTTTGGAGCCATCAACCTCCCCAAAGCTCAAACCTTGATCACCCTCGAGCAAGAAGATGTAAAAGAACTATAAGTAATTTAGCGTTTATACTTGAAACAACGAGAATATGAATTCACTTACGGTTGGTAGTCATATGCGTCCAACACATCATCCATTTGAAAGGCTTATCAAAGTTAGAGAGATGACAAGAATACTATACATCTTCCCTGGGGATACCTGCTTTAGGTTCATTCCTTGGTGAGATCATCTTCAGATCCGATCTTCTCCACTATCTCCGCTTCAGGTGTGGGCTAGGTGGGATTTGGAATTTCTGAGACCCGGAACTCTATCGCTTCTGTAGACAAAGTGGATCTACAAGTTTCTTCCGCCTCTATCATCACCGTTGGGGTGGGTTGGGCGGGTTCAGCAAAACCAAAGTAAACATCGATCTCGCTGAAAGACATGATGGTGTAGGTGGTGATGACCCACAAGTATAGGGGGTGTATCACAGTATTTTCGAGGGAAGTGAAACCCAATTTATTGATTCGACACAAGGGGAGCCAAAGAATATTTATAAGCCTTAACAACTGAGTTGTCAATTCAGCTGCACCTGGAAACAATCTTGCTCACAGCAGTTTATTAGTAGCAATAGTTTTGTAGTAGGAATAGTAGAGTAGTAGTAGTAGGTAAAAGTAAAGACAGTAGTAACAATAGCAGTAAATAGTGGGATTCGAGTGCGGTAGGCATAGGGATGGATGGGCGGCCGTTGCATGGACAAGACAATTCATATAGCAATCAGAACATAGGGCAATTGCAGATAAATAAGATAAAGCATCCAAGTACTAGATAATCCATGGCATGTGTTCCATATATAGTCATACGTGCTCGCAATGAGAACTTGCACAACATCTTTTGTCCTGCCAGCCCATTTGGAGTGGGGCCTCAAGGGAACTACTGGCAATTAAGGTTCTCCTTTTAATAGAGCACCGAAGCAAAGCATTAACACTCCGTGAACACATGTGATCCTCAAATCAAAGCCATTCCCTCCGGTTATCCCGATTTCTGTCACTTCGGGGCCTTTGGTTCCGGACAACAACGTGTGTATACAACTTGCAGATAAGACCATAAACAATACTATCATAATGAATCAATAACATGTTCAGACCTGAAATCATGGCACTCGGGCCCTAGTGACAAGCATTAAGCATAACAAGCCGCAACAAAGTCATAAATCACTAATAGAAGATACTAGGCACCATGCCCTAACAATCTGATTCCATTACATGAATGATCTCATCCAATCCCTACCATCCCCATAGCCTACAGCGGAGGATTACTCACTCATAGATGGGGGAAACATGGATGGTCGATGGAGAAGCGATGGTGATGATGCTAGCGATGATCTCCTCCAATTCCCCGTCCCGACAGGGTGCCAGAATGGAGTTTCTGGTGCTATTTCGTGGAATCTTGTGGTGGCGGCAGAGCGGAACTCCTTCTATAAAAACGTCGAACCCCCCTGAGTTTTAAGGTCAGAAGGTAACTTATAGGCGAAGAGGGAGACCGAGGGGGTGTCTGGGGCGGCCAGACCACCCCCTGGCGCGGCCAGGCCAAGCCCGCGCGGCCAGGTGGTGTGGCTGGGCCCCAGCCCACTCCATCTCATATTCTGGCTCCGGGAGTCTTCTGATGAAATAGGATTTTGGCTTTTATCCCGTCCAATTCCGAGAATATTCATTTTCTAACTTTCCTGGAACCAAAAACAGCAGAAAACAGGCAGCTGGCACTGTGGCTCTTGTTAATAGGTTAGTCCAAGAAATCATATGAAAAGTACTCCAAAGTGTGGACAAAACACAAGAAAGTGGATAAAACCAAGCATGGAACATCCAAAATTATAGATACATTTGCAATGTATCAACATCCCCAAGCTTAACTCCTGCTCGTCCTCGAGTAGGTAAGTGATAAAAAGAAAGAATAATTTTTGAGGTGACATGCACCATCAAAGACTTGATCAAAGTATTTGTAAAACATTCAAAGTTGGGAACATAGTACTTCAATCATAACATGAAAGACAAAGCTCTAGCAATAAGACAAAGAAGCTATGATGCAACATGAAAAGGCACAAACAAAAGATTCATGAATAACAATGCTTTGCAAAACGTTTGTTTGTTTCACATAAAGAAAACATAGCATAATAGTACTCAGCTTGTCCCTCATAGAGTAGCAAATATAAATGCATAGGACACCTTCAAAGTTCATAAGAGTGACTAGATACAAAAAGTTTAAAACAAGCAATATCAAGGTATGCATCAATCAACAAGTCTTGGGACAATGCACATAGAACTAAGAATGGCCACTATGCTCTCAAAGTAGGTGCATAAAGGTAGAAGGTGGAGACTCAATATATATAAGTGGAAGAAAGGCCTTCATAGAAGGAAGTAGGGATTCAAGTCTCATAAAGAGCTTCCAAAAATTATGGTACTTAATAGCTTTCAGCTCTCATTGCCCCTATCATAAGCATCTTGAAGTGATTAAGGTTAAAGTGAACAAACTATGGTGTACATGCTTGACGAAGTATAAGTTAGAAATCTCATATCCCTTGAATACGAGGGCCGCTCCTCATGCTACTCAAGTTTAGACACCAGTAAGTTCTTGTCATCGTAAGTACATGTGTATCATAGAGAACCGCCAATGGGGTACCCCTTGCTCGATGATATGGAAGAACCCCCATAACAAAATGACAAGGCTAGCAGACAACGAGCATCTCAACAATCTTCTTATTTACCATGGGAATATGGTGTTTTTTCTCTCTTTCATCTTTTCATAATCCTTTTTTCTCTTTTTCTCTTTTTTCTCAATATAGGACTATTTTTTTATAAGAAGAATGCTTCATAGACAGCTCATTATGGTTAGGCTGCAGGTTTCCACCATGTCAGCATGGATTAGACCAGCGGCCTAGGCGTTTCTCTAACACATATACATAACTCCATGGACTTACAAGCTCCCCTTTCATTTCACACCGACTACATCCATAGACAAAAGAGCATGATATAAACTAGGTACAAAGTACTAGTGCAATGTTGAAAGCATTCCCCATGACAGCATGGTTCTGCTAATCCCCAACAAATAAGTGCAAGCATATACAACATAGATGACACAATGATTCAAGTTTATTAAGGGAAAGAAAAGTAAAGTGTGCCATCAAGTTCGTGAGAGCTTTAATCACTAGTTTTCTCATAACAAGTTTAATTTGGAAGGTAAACAAAAGCATGAATATACTTAGAATAGCATATGCTAATAGGTAGGTATGGTGGACTCTTTGGAATAACTTGGTTTAGGGAGTTGGATGCATGAGTGGAACTCATACTTGGTTACGGAGGCTAGCAAAAGACTGGGAGCGACAAACTAAGAGAGCAATAATGGCCATAATCATGCAGAGAGACAAAACATCATTGATAAAAGCATAAAGTGATACTACTAGTTGAAAACTAAAGGATCATCAAGGCTTTTGGTGACTTTGGATAATCATAACATGGTGTGAGCATGCGCCAAGTCAACCCAAATAAAGCATCAAAGGAGAATACCACTATATTATGCTTTAATATGCTAAAACAACGCATGATTCATCCAAGGCACATTAAGCAATCTCAATTTTTTATAACAAGTCATGCTACAGCAAAGAATACTAAGCATAAATCCAAAACAATATCAAGCATGGCATGAGAAAGCATATGCCACAGTCAAAAATAAGCTCTCTTTACCACTTAAGCATGAACTTTCCTACTCTTTTCCAAACCAAACCAAACTATTTGAAAACCAATGTATCAAAGAGGAGGTCCAACCAATTTATTCAACAAACTAAGCAAACCAAGTAAACTAAAACCAAAACAAAAAACGAAAAAGAAGACGCTCCAAGAACAACACAACTGTGCATGAAACAATAAAAATGAATTGTTTGGAAGAAACCTGGGATTTTTATTGATGAAGAAGGGGATGCCTTGGGCATCCCCAAGCTTTGACGCTTGTACTTCTTGGATATTTCTTGGGGTGACACGCGTGGCATCCCTAAGCTTGAGCTTTAGTCCATGCTTCATCTCATTACTCATTCCTTTCATACACCTGAAATTTTTCCTTCATACAAAACTTCACGCAGTCTTTATTAGCAACATTCGTGCACTCAAGATAATAAGTCTTTAGGTTCAGTTCTAACACCAATAAACTTCCATTACAACACTAGATACTTTAGCACTTCCTTCAAAAATCTCAATTCCCCAAAAGAACTCAAAAAGGAACCAACAAGAAGCAAATGCAGAAAATGGCAGAAATCTGTCAAAACAGACCAGCAGGTAAAGACGAATTTTTTCGAAGACCTTGTGTTGCTCAAATCAAAAAGTGTTGAACTAACGAAAGTTATATAACAACCTGGGGTAGAAGCACAAAAATTCACGCCTCAAAAAGAATTTCAGAGATTTTGCACGAATTTGTACGGTGAAGCACAGAAATCTGTTTCGGGACAGCAACTTTCCCAATCATCACTTCTCTCTCATTAGAGGTTACTCTTGGCACAAAAAGCAAATAAAAAGGATAAGGAACGGTTATTAGTGAAGTAATAACTTCCAAGAGTCATCTAAAACTTTTGGATTATCTCCCAATAAGTACTTTTCTTTAACGCCTTTAAGTTAGGCATAAGAAAAAACTAAAATGGATAGAATAGAAGTAAGCGGAGATAATCATGGTGAAAACATTGTTTTGTTCAATAAAATCCTTTTGTTAACAAGGTTGATCAGGTCTTGTTACCAAAACAATTTCATATGAGACAAAACTTTGTATTCCACTAATGATTATGTTACCTCAACCTTGATAGCAATGGTCCCAATCATAATAGTTTCAATTTTGTCTCTTGGTATGGGACAATATATTTCTCCAACTTGAATGCCCTCATCATGTTCAATTGAATTCAAAACCATAAGTCCTATCAATATTCTTGGGGAAATAGACAGTATGTTCCTTGTCATTAACATTGAAGGTCACATTCCCTTGATTACAATTAATAACAGCTCCTGCAGTATTTAAGAAAAGGTCTCCCAAGAATAATAGACATATTATAATCTTCAGGCATAATAGTTTGAGAGGATGCTCACATAAGAAATATGATTTGAAGTAAAAGAGAGCATCAAGAAGCAAATTCAAAACACATTTAAGTATAACCCACTTCCTATGCATAGGAATCGTGTATGCAAACAAATTCACAAAGAACAAAGTGACATTCATAGGAAGATAAAACAAGAGTAACATCAAAACTTTCAGCACATAGAGAGGTGTTTCAATACCATGAAAACTTCTACAACCATATTTTCCTCTCTCATAATAATTTTCCATAGCCTCATGAATAAACTCAACAATATAACTATCACATAAAGCATGCTTTTCATGATCTACAAGCACTAGAGCTTTATTATAAACATTTTCAAAAGGATCCTCAGGAATATAACATTCATCCTCCTTTAGTAAGCATGGGGGACAATCAAATAATGTAAGGGATAAAAAGTTACTCTCATTAGAAGGTAGGCATGGGTAGCTAATCCATTCTTCCTCCTTTTGTTCATCACTCTCCTCCTCTTTTTCATCTAATGAGATTTCAGGTTCATCAATTTCTTCTTCCATAGGATCCTGCAAGGCATTAGTCTCTTCCATTTGTGGAAAGCATCTATTAATATATTCAAGAATATAGCCATTTTCTTCCTTGTAATTATCAAAGCAAAATTTAAGTATACCATAAACCTCATATTTGTAAGGTGAATCATCAATATTTTCAAGCAAACTAGCAAGTTCAAAAGCACCCCATTGTCCAAAAGTTTTGTTGCAGCACCCAAAGTAATGGTCATAAAGGTACCTCCAGCAGCAGAATCCAATAGGTTCCTTGAAGAATAGTTCAATCCTGCATAAAAAGTTTGGATGATCATCCAAGCAGTCAGTCCATGAGTGGGACAATTCTTTACCAAAGCTTGAATATACTTGGAGTAGCATAAGCTAGTAGGTAGGTATGGTGGACTCTTTGTAATAACTTGGCTTAGGGAGTTGGATGCATGAGTGGAACTCATACTTTGTTGTGGAGGCTAGCAAAAGACTGGGAGCGACAATCTAAGAGAGCAATAATGGCCATAATCATGCAGAGCGACAAAACATCATTGATCAAAGCATAAAGTGATACTACAAGTTGAAATCTAAAGGATCATAAAGGCTATGGTGACTTGAGATAGTCATAACATGGTGTGAGCATGCGCCAAGTCAACCCAAATAAAGCATCAAAGGAGAATACCACTATACTATGCTTTAATATGCTAAAACAACGCATGATTCATCCAAGGCACATTAAGCACTCTCAATTATTTATAACAAGTCATGCTACAACAAATAATACTAAGCATAAAGCCAAAACAATATCAAGCTTGTCATGACAAAGCATAGGCCACAGTCAAAAACGAGCTCTTTTTACCACATAAGCATGAACTTTCCTACTCTTTTCCAAACCAAACCAAACTATTTGCAAACCAATATATGAAAGAGGGGGTCCAACCAATTTATTCAGAAAATTAAGCAAACCAAAGCAAACGAAAAACCAAAACGAAAACAAAAAATAAGACACTCCCAAGAACAACATAACTGTGCATGAAACAATAAAAATGAAGTGTTTGGAAGAAATTTGGGATTTTTATTGATGAAGAAGGGGATACCTTGGGCATCCCTTAGCTTTGGCGCTTGTACTTCTTGGATATTTCTTGGGGTTACACGCGTGGCATCCCCAAGCTTGAGCTTTAGTCCATCCTTCATCTCATTACTCATTCCTTCCATACACCTGAAATTTTCCTTCATACAAAACTTCACAAAATATTTATTAGCAATATTAGTGCACTCAAGATAAATAAGTCTTAAGGTTCAGTTCTAATACCAAATAAACTTCCATTAGAACACTAGCTACTGTAAATAGTGAAGTATTTAGTTATTATACTCCCTCCGATATAAATTGGATCAGAGGAGTATAATAATTAAATAATTCAGTTATAGTTATTTTTATTTAGTTTTGTTATATTAATTGAATACGTGCGTTTACAAATGTGATGCGCTTAGGTACCATGAACACTTTGTATGTCTTTTAAAGGCGACCATTCTTGGGGTTCATATATGAATTTTGCATGCACACCTATGCATGTTTGGTTGGGCTTTTCCGTTTCTCGCACGGCGCGGGAAGAAATAAGCCCGTTTGGCTTGCTGGGTCGCACGGAGTTCTCGCATGGCATGGTTCTTATAGCAGGCAAATACTTGGCCCGCTGGGAACGCCGATTTTGGCCGTTTTCACGGGGCCAGGCCCTGGCGAGCGCCGCGTGCCAACCCCTTGCACGCGTGGGGAAGCGCGGGAGACGAGATGTTTTCGGCTTAACTCCCAGGCCACTCCGCTCATCGCCCACTCCGCTCACTCCCTCTATCCCTCACCCGGATTCCCAGCCATGGCCGCCGCTGCTCCTCCTCCCCTCCCCTCCGTTCCGTGGCCCCAACATCGGCAAGGACAGTGCGCATGGGCGGTGGGCAGCCGTACAACTGGAGAAGCTCGGCGGCGGTGACGAGGCGACCTTAGCGAGGTCGCTCAGGGCTCCGGCACCCTTCTGCGCGCGCAACACTGGTGGCAACACCTTCAAGAAGGAATGCGATGTTGACGACACTGTTGCTCGGGCTTTTCCTAGGGTTTCCCTGATACGCCGAGGCGGGCGGGGAAGAGGTACACCCGACACCCTTCAAAAAGGAAGGTGGCACCCGTAGGTGTCACCGCGTCGGTGCCGGACGAGCTAACGAGGATTTCTCCTGACCCCCCAAGAAACCACCACCCTGATCAATCCGCCGTGCTCCACTATGCTCTAGCCCACCAACACGCGCCAGTACGATCTTGCCACCATGTCGGGGGATCACCCCAGGTGGAATAAACCAGGCCAACTTGGCCGACTCCAGAGGTATCAAGTTGGATGACCGTGGGATAGGAAGTCCACAGTCGGTTGGAATGCTACAACCGGATCACCATGGAGCTACCCCGGCTGGCCCTCTAGCCGGTCAACCAGAAGAGACGGACGGATGGCCGCTCCACCCGTATGTAAGGGGGTAGGGATAGCGTTACGGGCAGACTCCACTTCTTTAGATCATCTTCTACCTCTAGTCCTCACTAGTTCATTAGGGAAACAACTCTAGGAGCACATGTACTAGGCGAACGCCCGAGATATAGTAGATCCTTGTAGGAGTAGAAGTGTTACCTCGCTGAGAGGGCCACAGACCTGGGTACTTCGCTGTGTCTTTAGTGCTCATGCCCAATCATGTATGCCGTAGCCACCGCTAGCATCTGATTGTCCCCTCTCAAGCCATCCCTGATGTCACTGCCGTGTTCCACACCACGACACACCATCATCGTCGTTTCACTGTGGCTCCCAATGCGGGGCTAGCTAGGCTGAGAAGATAAACCACAAGAAATGATGGCGGCACCACCGCAGCCTCGTAGGAGGGACCGACCTCCACCGCCTTGCGGAAATAGCCGATAGATGTAGCACCAGAGACACACCATGCCGAAACATGCCCAGCAAGACCCAGATCAGAGCCATTAAGCCGCCGTCACCGCAAAACACTGTAATGAGGACAAAAATTCAAGTTCTCATTTTTTGCTGAGTCTAATATAGTCCTCCAACCCAAATTACTTGACTTAGATATGTCTACATTCGATTGTATCTAAATATGATTTAGTATTAGATACATCCGTATCTTGACAAATTTGAGTCAATTAATTTGGATCGGAGTGAGTACAAAGTATTTAGAGATGAAATTTTACACACTAATAGAAGACATAATTGGGTACATCATTGTATTTTTTCTGAATTTTTTAAACTCTTAAATTCAAAATTTTGAATCTCCACAATGGTCTCGTGAAGCCCAGCAGCCATCACGAGTCCTTTTTACAGCCTCAGATTAGCAGCGAAGTTGGAAAAAATTAGGCGCCAAATGGGGCAGAATGTACGTGTTAGTACGCTGCAACGACCTGCATCAATGTATGCTGCATAGGAAAAATCAAGGAAGGGTAGAGGGTACGCTGCATGCGAACCTCCCGCCAGGCGTTGACCTGTCCTGGTCTTCTCCGGCCAATCGCAAGGGTGGGATGCCCTTCCCGCACTTCCACGGGGCGGAGATTTGATCCGCCACACTTCCTAGCGGGAGGTGTCAGGTGCCGCTTTTCTCACCTCCCGCCAGGCAAATTTGACAAATGCAGTGAGAGGAGGGTAGTTTTGGCGATGACGATTTTTAGAGGGCTATATTTGTAAAAAAATCATCTCGCTATAGGCAACTGTTTCTGTCACTATTATGAAGATGCTAACTTGGAACACTAGGGGCTAGCTCGGTGGTGCTGAATCAAAAGCAGATATTATATGCCTATAGGAGACAAAATTAACTGATATTTGAGTGGTTGGAAACCGAAGATGGTGTACAACTTGGAAGGCTTTGTCGTCCTCGTATAAACACTCTTTCGGTCCTCAGACACTTGATTGCCAAAGGATCGTGCAAATAATCCTTCACTAAGTCATTTATATTTATTTGTTTATCTCTATTTAGTCTCTCAGTTATACTCCAGTTTGTCAGTCCTAACTACCTAGTTTCTCTATTTAGCTTACTCAGTTATTATCAATTTCTCAATTTTGTTTCTTTCCAATTTATCTAGTTCCTCAATGATTATTCCATGAATGGTCGAATGCATAAGTATGTGCTTCCTTATCATAGTTTTCATCTTCTATAACATGAGAAGAAGAAATTTCAATGTTACTTTCATTATCATTGTTTGCAAGAGTGTAGATCTGTGCTTTTCAAATCCCCAATTTTATCAGATTGCGTGCACGTTGTCAGTACAAGAGATGGAAATCCCAGTTTCAATTGCTAATGGATCTACCCTTGTGCACTGTACTATAGGTAAACTGCTTACAAATTGGGAATTCTGTGTGCTCTTTGGGTTCCTAGCTCTTTGCTTTGCCCGGGAAGCATGATATACTTCACAGCCGGGTGAATGCATACTCTGAATCAGTGGAAACATCTTGTGCCGTCAAGCATGTTTTGCCGTAGGGGCTCAGTTCTGAGTGCTGAAGAAGCTGAGACATATCGGGCCATTTGTGCTGATTTACCCTCTCCCTTCTGCTAATGGCGACATTAGTCCGTCGTGATTCGAATTTCACATGGTAGTGGTATCCATGGTTCCCGGTCAAATCTTATTTTCTCAATCTTATCAGTTTCTCTTTTAGCTTAGCGCTTCAAAGATTGATGTTTGTTTAATCTTCCACAATGTAGCTTATTTTTTTATGTTTTCTGAAAAAAAAATCAGTTATGGTGTAGTCAATTTCTTCGGTCCATTTGAGTTGTTCATTCAGACTGTAGTTTCTGGATGGATTTTGTTCATTCTGTCCATTTTTCAGTTATGGTGTAGTCAGTTTCTTCATTCACAATGTGAGTCTCATGCTAAATCAAAGTTGGGCATGCCAAAACCTCAATGTCAGTTTGGTCCTTCTGTAGAAGTTTGGCATGCCGAACATTCTGTTTACTACATTCATGTTGGAATGGACACTAGAGCACTTCAAACAGTGCTTCAACTTTTTTGTATACCTTAGCCAAGCCCGATTGCCCAATATATTTTGGTTCCGTCTTCTTTTCTTTTGGTCTTACTGTTTTTCACTTATTCATGCCAAGCAGTTACTCATAATGTTATGGTGTGGTGTTGCGGGGAGAGGAGATTTGGGGGGGGGGGGGGGGGGGGGAGGGAGTGAGGGAGGGGGAATCATTGCGGCAAAGTCACATTCGTACCTAGATTTTCATAATGCTCTCACAGCGGAGGTGATTGCATGGAGAAGTTCATGTGGCGCACCATGGCGGCCTGAACATGGTCATCTTCGAAACAGATAGTGTGGTTGTGGAACTCAGTCCTGGACCAGTTATTTTGTGTTTTAAGCTTGTTAAAATGAAGAGGAAAACATGGCAGCTCATATTAATGCTAAAAAATGCCTTAGCCAAGCAACCAGATTGTACCTGTAATTCTCAGCCCCTTGCTTTCTAAACTCTTTGCAATCAGCATAATTTTAATCTTGATTTATTATCAAAAGCTTCTTGTTCTAAATAAATCATATGATGGAAACAGAGGACTCATAGAGGAGAGGCCAGTGCTTTTCTTTGCTTCCATCCTCTTTGAGCCATGTCACGATGGTCCAAAACAAACGAATCGAGCAAGGGCCACAATCAGATAGCTTACAAGACTGAGTACCGATGGGTTAAGTCATTACAAGTATTGAACGTGCAACTGATGCAAAGACATGATAGCTTCCGGTCAAACAAAAGTGATGGTAAGCACCAATGAAGCGCTAGATGAAGCCCTGGACCAAGATAGTACCACTTTCTTCTTGTTCCAAATAAAAGGTGTTCGTAGCATCCAAACTGCAAGTAAAAAGGGGTGTACATAAAATAGTTTTTTTCAATCAAGACCATTTTTGTGGCCAAATTTTAGTGCCTTCTATGCCGTACTCAGAGGGGTTTTAGGATTCAATGACTTGTTCACTTCCTGTATAACGCTGCTGCAAGCAATCCATTAATAGCACGCACAACCGCACTCCACCAGCCAAAGTCCATTGTCCACCTAAGGTAAATATGATAAATTGAGTTACGAGTAATATATACAGCTCTTGCTTCCGTGTGCGTACATGTGTGTTCTTTGTATGTGTGTGTGTGTGAGTTAACTTTGCAGTGTCTGATGAGCGTTCCAGCCGAGAAGTAGCGTCTCGAAATACATAGACCCTAGGGCAAAGACCAAATGAAAGTACCCGAAACCATATTTAAACATCAGATGGTACTTGTACATTGAACTGCAAATGATTCTATTTTGCTTCACTCCAACATCTCAGTTGTGTGTACTAATTATATGATAAGCTTTTATTATAGAATCCCTAGATAGACCATCAACCAATGTCTGCCCTCTAACTAACATAGGACACCTTCTCTTTAGAAAGCATCTCTCTTTAACAAGGAAACGCCTATATATAACACTACCGCCAATCTATCACACATCTTACATCCAATGTTCTTCTCCATTTGTTCAGACCGAACGTACAACTTTTAGTTATTTTTGTTGGACACCATCACAATATTGCTGTCATACCACATTGTGCATGTCATAGCTACATGAATGCTCCTAAAAAATCTACAACATGAATGAGTTTATGGACGTGTTTTTTGGATGAGCTCTCTGAGCCAGACAAGTCATGCACTAGAAGGCTTCATAGAACATGAATGATAGCTCATGAAATTTTGGCCCCATTTAGACAATCTGGAGGATAAACTTATTTTTGCAATGAAAAGGGATATATTAGTGGATGCCACAAGGCTTTCAAAACACTCAGTGTTTGTTTCCTACCCACACTTGGGTGGCATTTTGCAATCCACTATGATTTGCAAGCTCATGGCTGACCTGTTTTGGGATCGATCAATCTTCAAACCTGAGACGACAGCAACTTCTGCATATAAATATCATATGACATCTCTAGTTTATTCCTCTTAGACACATTAACGGTACCGACTGGATCCAAGCAGCCGTTGCATATGAAGTAAGAAAATTCATAAAATCTAATACGAATAGTGCCAAATTAAACTCGTCCGTGAATTTGGCCCAATAACACTGTTTGCGTAAGGACTTGTTTTCCTATATATACAAAAAATGTAAACTCAAATTAAAATTCCGTTAGATGATAAATCTTGATGTTAACTATGTTGTGTTTTTTTTCAAAACTAGCAAAATGGCCATTGAAAATGTGGGGACATAATATTTAGCGTGTCGAAAGTATAATATTTAACATTATCTTATACTAGAAGGATACACCGTGCGTTGCAGCGAGAATCTCAATAAAACATGAAACTTGAGAATTATCTTCGTCTATACCACCCAAACACCGTAGTTGGTGTGGGTCAGTTGTGCGCACTGTATGTGGATGTTGAGCTTCACCATGGCATCGGTAGCACTCGCCCCACTCGCTGTCATCGTCGCTTTCTCCTTCAACTTGTCGCCGTCCTTGTTTCTCTTACAGACGTCATTCTTGCCGAACATCGAGTTATTGACGGAGCTCTCTTCGTCGCTTTCGTTCATCGTGATGACATGAACCTAGACCTAGGATCTGATACCAAATGTTGGTTTCTACCTTTATATGATTGCCGCTTGTAAAGCAAAGACCACAAACACGTATGAAACTTGTAGTGCAAAGCTAGCTTCTTTGATCGATTTAGCTAAAACAGACTCACACGTGATTAGCGAGCTGAGACACGTGATGCCTTGATCGATTTACCGTACGTAGCTAGTTAGCTCTACTACGACTCGAACGAAGAGGGAAACATATTTGGATTACCACATGCAATGTTCTAAATAGCCGGCTCTAGGCTATAGCCGCGGCCTCTGTAAACAGCTATAGCCGTCTATTTAAGGTGTTTGGCACCTTTTAGCTAGCTATTGCACTTAGGCCCACCATACGAAAAAAGATATAACACGGCTATAGCCAGGTTATAGTCGGCTATTTAAAATTATGTGTCTGGCGCCTGTCTTTCTCTTTTTTTGGTGATTTTTGTTGTGACAAGATGCAATTCTATGAGCGCTTTTATACATGTTCATGGAGGGACTAAATAATTGGACTAGGATTTCTAATCCTAATTATAGAGGGACTCAAACGATCCTACTGTACACTTACCATCTACAAATTTGACATTGATGAAGCGCGAACTATACTTGAAACCTGGAAGAATGCGTTAGTAGTAACTAGATCCAGAGTAGGCGAGTCCGAAAATGTTTGTTGCTTAACAGCGGACTCAGATTGCTGAGAATCTTCAAGGCGTCCTCTTTTTTGCCATCCTCGTTCAGGACGGCGATGGTCCCTGGGATGCTGTTGTAGACTTGTAGGTGAGGCTGCAGCCGGTAGGGTTTTAGGCTCCGAGTGAAATCTGGATGCTGGGATTGTCCATCTAGAAGTAGCCTACCACCACTACCAGGTGCAGACTATTGTACCTGGCTATGTAGATGCATGCCCCTATGATAGATAGTACTATTTCGTCCCATAGTAAGTGACTACAATCTGTCTAGATTTGTATGTATCTATATACTAAAACATGTCTAGGTACATGTGAATCTAGAAAAACCCAGGTCACTTATTTTAGGAAGCAGTGAGTAGCACATAACTGACAGGGAACATATAGGACCATGATACCGAAGAAGTTGTAAGTGTGAATAACTAGGGTTGAACAGTACCCGCTTACTGGGCCCGACTACGGGTTTATATAAGTGTAGAAAAACCCTACACATGGTATTACAGATGTTGTATTATACTAGGTAGAGTACTACTCTATACCAGTATCGTATGATGTATTACATGGTTTAACACTCTCCCTTAATCTAACCTCTAGAGAGGTTCAGATTATGTTTAAACTCATCTAACTCTTTAACAGCTAAAGCTTTAGTGAAGCTGGTCTGCAAGTTGGTATTTTGTTGAAATGAACTTTGTAGCATCCTAATTGTCTAACAATTGCAATGCTACTAGCCTAGTCTATATATATGCTACTTCCTACATATAATTTTTGCATCATAATTATATCATGCTCATGTCATCATGCCACATTGCATTTGAGCATCATATAAAACCCTTTTCATTTGGTTCTTATCCCATATGCATTATTAATTGTATTTGCCTCTTGATATATTGTATTTGGTTCTTGATAAATGCTTGATGCCCAAGTTGAGTTGGGGGCATATCTTTTATTCCACTCCACCACCTTTCTTTGTCACCACCTTATAATTCCACCATCCTAATTACCCATGAGCTTTTACTTCCTTTTGGCATTTAATCTAGCTCATAGGGGTTGGGATGGATCCACTTCTAATTCCACATGCTCTCATTTTAGCATCATGTTGTTTTCACATTATTGATATGTGGAGCCACCTTTGCATGCTTTGAGAGTGGTATTCCTTTGTCAAGCTTCCATATGGATTATTAAGAAAGAATGCTCATGTTTGGATATTTTTGAGGCTATTATTCATCTAGTGGAATATATACACTAGCAAGTCCCAATTATATTCAAATATGATCATCTCCTTCTACTCCACATGGAACACCCATTTAGTTCCTTTTAATTCCTTTAGCTTGGCTTTAATTCCATTTTTGGGATGCATGGGAATAAATGCCATGAGGTTTATTTTGTTTCACCAAAATTTAAACATGGCTTTTACTACTCATGCATGGGCCATGCACACTTGTTTCCACCTCTTTCTTTTCTCTCTTTTATTCTCAGTTGGATTTGGTTAAATTGAATCAAACCCTAACAACTCTCTTTTTCCTTCCACCCTCATCTTGATCCATCATGCATGGATGTGATTTTGCGTGTCAAATCCAAAAGCTTTACATCTCACTCTCCTTAGCCATCACAACAAACCCCACCCATGTGCTTGATCATGTCATGCTCATACACCATCTAAAACCCTAACCCCACCTCCTCTCCATGCCACCCCATGTCACCCCTTAACCTAACCGAGACCTTCCCTCTCTGTCTCTCGCTGCCATAGGGGCCCCACCAGGCCGAACCACCCCAGCTACCCCAACCCCTGGTCTAAACCTAACCCTAGCTCCATGCCGAGCATGCCTAGCTAACCCGACCCTCTCTTTCTATCTTCCTCTCTCCCTGCCATGCTGGCCACAACCGGGCTACCCCTCTGTCCCTGGCCCACCTGGCAGCCCCAACCCGTGCCCTGCCCTGGCCGCCCACGTCGAGCACGTGAAGGAGAGGCAAAAAGGTGGACGAGCCACCTTTCCACCCCGATTCCCCCACGGCACCTCTCCTCTCCCTCTCTGCTTTATCTCCTTCCCCACGCCTCCTCTGCATCCCCAGATCCCCAGGTCCTCGCCCTTCTTCTCCCCACCCTTGCCTGTGACTCCCTCTCTCTCACATCCCGGCGGCTACCGTCGGCCCCCACCTCCACCTACTCGTTCTAGCCGGCGGCGTGGAGTGTTGGGCGTCGAGGAAGAACAAGCCGTCCCTCAGCATCGCCCCTGTACCCGCAGACGTGGAGGAGGAGCCCCAGGCCAAGCTGCACGCCGATGCGCCGCTCGAAACCCTAGCCCTGTCGTCCGTCTGCATCGCCGACGAGCCACCGCGTCCCAGCCCGATCCGTCACCACCGACCTCCCCGCGGTGAGCCATCCTCCCTCTCTGACAACATCTCTCTCGCCGCCGCTGCCTAGCCTCGCCGGGCGTTGTGTCGAGCACTCTCGGTGCTTGCGAGCGCAAGCTTCTGCGCGTCCCCGCGCCGCATCGCGCCTCATCTAGCCGTCTAGACTCCTCCTGTCAACACCCGGACATCTACCGCAGCGGCTCCGCCCTCTGCGCGCGTGCCCCGCGTCGCGGGTTCGATCCCCCGCGCCGCACCGATTCTGTTGACCACGGACCTGTCCGTCAGTCAGAGAAGATCCACAGTAAACGTTGGCGCTTTGCAAATACCCCCCCCCCCCCAAAACTCTTTTTCATCAAACCTCAGTCCGGTACGGGCCCGCATGTCATCGGCCGTGGCAGTTTTACGTTTAAGCACGGCGGCTTTTGTATTCCGCAACCCGCAGTCGCCAGATCCACCACGTGTCGTCCACCGGCTGGCCGCGCGCGTAGTGGATCCGTGAGGCCGTTGGCCCCATCTGTCAGTCGCACGGGCTAGCTCAGCTCGCGGTGCAAAAAGCTCCTGCGCGCTGATTTCACCCAGTTAGCCACGGCCCCACCCGTCAGTCACTTGGGTTAGATTTCTCTGGGTATAAAAATACTGGGTGTTTTTCTGTTTAAACAAAACATTTTCAGAAATGCTTAAATATAAATTCAAATCTGTTTTTAAATAAATTTTAAATTATAAATCCAAATAATACAAATGATATATGTTTTGGAATCAGAAAAATGTGAGGAATTCAAAAATGCTATTCAAAATAATGTTTGAACACTTTAAAATTTCGAGATGATTAAAATTACAATAAAATGCGCTTTTTCTTAATAAATTAATAACTTTAATTCTACAACTCCAAATTCAACAAATAATAGGTCTAAATCGATCAGCGCAACGAGCCCGTTCTAACTATGCATTCCATGTTCTGAATTGAAGCATGCATCATGTCAATATTAAAAAACAGAACTGTTGATGGCAATAAAACTTGACCATATAAATAATAAAATGCTATATTCTTGTCCCCACACCTCACCCTTGCCATGCTACTTCATTGCCATGTAAATTGTGCATCATTCATCATGGCATGCTTGTTTGCTTGTCGCATTTTGTTCATATGCTTGTGCGCTTTATTTATGTTGGCCCTTGTTTGTTTGGTTCTTCTTTGAATAGACGCCCAGCAGGAGAATTATCAGGAATCACAGGAGTTCTACCCAGATCCATCTCTTGCTTCAACTGAGCTGCCAGGCAAGCACTACCACATGCTTGCATACATATAGTACCTATTGCCTCTAACTTATTCTTGCATCATTGAGTCGCGATTGCACTAAATTGAATCCCAAGTACTGCATAGCCTTTACTTTTAAACCCCACCGAAGCTTGTTCCTCCAGCCCATGAGCCATTACTACAGGAGTTGTTTGAGCCATGCGAGTCATAGAAAAGCATGTGTAGGGTATGTGAGTGTCTGATGGATAATGAGGTACCTAAACAACTTAACCTGAGTAGTAATGGGATAACTAATGAAAGAGGCATCGGTGAGCAATATTTGCTATTTGGTTTTTCATGCTCACTTGTGTCTCGTAGGACCCCGAGTACTTGATTCCTGTTCCTTGACTATTCGCACTATCCACATCCAGGAGGCCTTATGGACCCCCCTGAGCCAGAGCTTGATTCATTCTTATTTCTTGGGGCCACAAAGTAGCTTGGGGCTTTGTTACTATTCAGTACTTATGCTATGCTTACTGTTTTATTTAAGATTGTGCGTGGAGCACCTGTACTGTTTTGGATGCGGAGTGTTTTCGCGGTATCGACAAGCCTAGTCACACTTTCGGGTTCCCAGTCGTTTACAGCCATTGACGCAAACCTTGAGTCCATCTCGGAGTCAGCTAGCTTCGTTGCGGGTAGCTTAATGGGGTGGCCCCCTGAAATATTTCTAAATCCTGTGATCGCTTTGTCGTGAATGCCTCGTTGGGTTTTGAGTTGGTTTTTCCGAGGTTGATCGAGTGTGTGTTGCTATTTGTGCACCCCTGCAGGGTAAATCTTTCTGAAAGCCGTGTCCGCGGTTATGGACGACTTGGAGCACAGTTTCTCGATCATAGACAAGTGTAACTAAAGTACCGCTTTTAATTTGACTAAATACCTGACTAGTAAATAGTGCAATACTCATGGAATGGTTAATAAAACTGCCAACGGATGGGGGTTGTTCGTCCGCTTCCTCGTTGGTAAGCGAGGAGGTGGATGGATCTGTTAATTATACTATTATAACTGTTGTTCTTAATTCATGGACATCCGTCTATCATTGGTTAGGCGGATGGTTATCGAGTATCTATAGACTTGTTAGTTATTATCTTTTGCTGCAATTGCGTCACCCCAGGTTATGTCCCCTTTAGAGGCATAAATACTTGCTGAGTACCCCTAGGGTCACACACGATAAATGTTTGATTCAGATGAACAGGTGTACTCGCAAGATGGATACTGGGTGGAGAAGACGGATGATGTTGGCAACGATCACTCGGTGTAGAGATTCTGGGAACGGGGATCCGTGAGATCTGTGGGCGGGATGTGTTTATTTATATGGCATCTTATGCCAATTTGCTTCTTATCCGTACTCGGACCTTGTTTTCTGCTTCCGCCTGATACTCTGATGTTTGATGTGTGAGGAGCTATGCTAAACTATTATCTCTATCTAGGATATTTGGATCTTGCCGTATGGCGTTGCAATATTTCTATTTCTTTTAGATGGAATGGCTCTGTGAACAGTCGTATGGTGGCTTGCATACATACTTACTTGTGTATGTAGTTGATCCCTTCGCCTGCCGATTACGCCGCTCGTTCTTGTCCCGATGTTCTGAAAGTGTTTAGGACGGCCGAAAGGTCTACCTGTGAGTCGCCCCTGGGCCCCACCGTACTATCTTAACAACTCTCGCTCACCCAGGCCTGCAATTAAGAGCGTAATTCACCAAGGTAGTTACAAACTTGACGATGGGAACCCCAAGAGGAAGGTACGATGAATATAGCAGCAAGTCTTCCCTTAGTTATGAAACCAAGGTTTAATCGAACCAGTAGGAGCAAGGAAACACCCCAAAGGTGTTACTAGCTGAGCTTTGGCAGGGCGCACTACCGGTGCTAGTAGCAACGTGGAGACCTGCACAACACAACCACAGAACTTTGTCCCCAACTTGCGATGAGGTTGTCAATCTCACCGTGTTTTGCGGAAAACAAAGGATTAAACGTATCGAATGGAAAGAAGTAATAGTTTGTAGAAAGTAAACACAAAGGAGTAAAAGTTTGTACATTGTATGTAAAGAAAAAGGACCGAGATCCATAGTTCACTAGAGGTGGCTCTCCTTAAGATAGATAACATGCTGGGTGAACAAATTACATCGGGGCAATTGACAAATATCGAGAAAGCAATACATGCATATACTAATCATCTTGACTCCTTTGGAACTTGATTGGGAATTACAACAGTATACATAGACCGCCATCCAACTGCATCTATGACTAATAATCCACCGTTAGGTTATCATCCGAACCCCCTCTAGTATTAAGTTGCAAGCAACAAATTATTGCTTTGCGAATTGCGTGTAATGTAAATAATACGATTGTTCTATGAACAAAGGATTGTTGTTTTCTCCCTAGTAGCAACAACACATCTAGTACCTTAGAGATTTCTATCACTTCCCCAGATTACCAGAGGCATGAACCCACTATCGAGCATAAATACTAACTCTTGGAGTTGCTAACGTCTACTTGGCCAAGATAGCTACTAACAACGGAAAGCATGCAAGATCACAAATAACAAAGATATGATAGAATCAATAATCAATCTAAAATAGCATCTCAATATCTATCGGATCCCCGCAAACACAACATGCAGAATTACAAATAGATGATCTTGATCATGAACGGAGCTCACAAGATCTAGACATGAAAGCACAAAGGAGGAGAACCAGCCATCTAATTACTACATGGAACCGTAGTCCAAGGATGAACTACTCACGCATCACACCGGAGGCTTGCATGGTGATGAAGAAGGCCTCTAGGGTGAATTCCCCTCTCCGATAGGGTGCCGGGAAGAGCTTCAGATCCCTCCCGATCTAGGGATGGAGATGACGGCGGTACAGACTCTTTCATGGATTTTTGATCGGGCCCTTAGGGTTTTCGTCCCGAGGGCATCTTATAGGCGGAAGGAGAGGCCAAGGGCTGCTGGGGTCGGCCAGACCACCCCCTAGCGCGGGCCAGGCCTGGCCGCGTGGCTAGGTGGTGTGGCCAGCCCCCAGCCCTACTCCGTCTCGTATTCTGGCATTTGATAACTTCCGGAAAAATAGGCACTTTGGCTTTTGTCCCGTCCAATTCCGAGAATATTCATTTTCTGACTTTCCTGGAACCAAAAATAGTAGAAAACAGGCAGCTGGCACTATGGCTCTTGTTAATAGGTTAGTCCAAGAAATCATATGAAAATTACTCCAAAGTGTGGACAAAACACAAGAAAGTGTATAAAAGCAAGCATGGAACATCAAAAATTATGGATACATTTGCAATGTATCACCCATCTGTTAATCACAACTTTTATGTAGTGGACAACGGCGTGAGAAGCTTGTACTATCTGCCATTCCCACATTTTTTAGCAAATCTGAAGCATAGTTTTCTTGAGTAAAAACTATTCCATTGTGATGTTTCTTCACTTCAAAGCCCAGGAAAAAATGCAACTCGACGAGATCTTTGAGTGCAAAATGAACACTCAATTCCTGAAGTAACTCTGATGTAGCTCTATCAGAAGAACTGGAAACAATGATGTCATCCACATATATTACCACAAACATGGTGATACCTGACTTGTTTAAGAGAAACAATGACGTGTTGGCCTTAGAAGGTGTAAACCTAAGTTCTTGCAACTTTGAGATAAGCCAAGCATACCAGGCTCGTGATGCTTGTTTCAGACCATAAAGTGACTTGTCTAACTTGCAAATATGGTGCAGAAAGTGAGGGTGTTCAAACCTAGGAGGTTGTTTCATATACACTTCCTCCTCCAGAATGCCATGGAGAAACGTGTTCTTGATATCTAGCTGCACGAGGCTCCATCCTTAAGACACAGAAACAGAGAGAACAAGTCTAACAGTAGGAACTTTAACAACTGGACTAAAAGTATCCTTATAATCAATATCGTACCTCTGTTTAAACCCCTTTGCAACAAGTCTTGCTTTGTACCTTACAACCATGCCATCTGCATGATTCTTGATTTTAAACACCACTAGTACAAACTCGTTACTTAGAGACTTTTCACTCAGACGGTTTACAACAAGTACCAAAAAATCCGCCTCTGTTCGTCACCCTCAGCTGGTTGTTTCAAGATGGCCGCCTCTACAAGTCTTTGAAGCGGTCGATTAATTACCGTGGGCAACTAAAAAAATGGGCCAGTGGGAGGCGAATAATAAAAACAAATGGCTTAGTGTATGACCTTAGATGGTGGAAATACTCAATCGTCTCTAATACTCGGAGTGGTGAGAGGGTTATTATTACAAGCCACCTCTATTTGGTTGCCTGACACGTGTAGTTACGACACAACTGGTTGTCGTTCCACGTGCAGCCCCTACGAGTGCACCTCAGACGGATGATAATAACAACTGCCTCTAAGAGTTATCACCGAGAAGTGGTTAGGGTTTTGCGCTGCCTCCTAGATCTACACTCGGGGCAAACTTAATCTGCGCACTCAACAGTCAGTTCTAGAGGCAGAGTACGGAGGAACTCCTGCCTGCTGATTCTCCTTCCTCGCTACTCTTCTTTCTATTTGTTTCTTTCTCTGAATTTAGTCTAATCATACGCATGCGCTTATTCATATATAGAGCTCGAGTTGTGCAGATTGTTCATACCCTTCTCCAGATATGTACAAATGAGATTTTCTTGCTCTATTTTTCCCCACTCTATGTACTGTACAAATGGGGTTTTCAGTTTGTTCTGAATCTTTTCTTCGATCATTTCTTTTTTCAGTGCGCAGAACCAAGCTGCTTTGATGGAAATCTGTCGTGTATGCAGCCAGCCAACACATAACTATGGCCGTTCAAATAGGATTTCAGAGTCCTTCACCATCGTCATGAACCAGCTTAACTTTCGGGAAGCAGTGGTCAGTTATTTAGCCTCAATCTGTCTACAAAGTCCTTCACTATCAGTTAATTAGCATGCCTACATGTGAACTAAAATTATTGTTCTGATGCTTGGTAGTTAGGAATTTGAGTTTTTCATGTTTGAGGAATTAGAAACATCACTAGGCATATCTTGGAAAGGTTCCTTCAGATTTTAGGAGTGATAAGCCATATATGTATCTCTGTTTCCTTCGGAATTTGTTAGAGCAACATCAATCAATTGTTTTCTATTTCTGCCATATATATGCATCTCTGTTTGGATCTAATAAGCCACACATGAGTACATGCATTTATGTTTTTTATATAGGCTATAGTGATCCAACATCACCATATTTATTTGGTTAGTATTAAATTTTCCTACTAGAAAATAATTGTACAATGTGTATGTTATAAAGACAATTTAAATAGTTTAGGAGTAGTGGAAATTATTTTGTTTGAGCAATTACAAACATTAATCAATGGTATGATTTGTTTCTGCCATATATGTATCTCCATTTTGATGTGATAAGACACACATGCCAAATGCATTTTAGTAGTAAATTCTTCCTACTGGTATATGTATGATCAATATCACATATTTTTTGGTTGTTTTCTCAGACTATTCCTTGTCACTTCAAGGGAAAACTCAACCAGTATGCTGATAAGTGGTAACCAGCTTTGGCTGGAGGGCATATGTTTGAGCTTTTCCTACAAAAAAATGAAGATGCTACATCCATAAGAGGGCCATTCTGGTTATCTTTCTTGAGGACACACAATATTGCTATCCATGATGTGATGACCTTTAGCTTAATCACAGAAGATGATTATGAACAAGATGAAGGAGATGATCAGTCTGTGTTTAGTATAGAAGTACATGCCCCTAATGGTGACATCAAGGTATACCAGACTATTTATGGTATGTGTCTTTTCTCCATCATCAGTATGTATATTAATATATTGCCATTTGTGGATCCCTATATTATTTCTCCTTTTAATGGTAATTGAATTTTGCAGGATTTAGGGTGCCTTTTGTGGATCCCTACATTAGAGGTGTTTTCTACAGGAGTGTTTTCACACGTGCATCTAATTACTGTGGAAGATATGTACTTTGCGGCAAAGTCACATTCATACCTAGATTTTCAGAATGCTCTCACAACGGAGGTGATTGTGTGGAGAAGTTCATGTGGCGCACCATGGTGTCCTGAACATGGTCATCTTCGAAACAGATAGTGTGGCTATGGAACTCAGTCCTAGACCAGTTATTTTGTGTTTTAAGCTTGTTAAAATTAAAAGGAGAACATGGCAGCTCATATTAATGCTAATAAATGTCTTAGCCAAGCAACCAGATTGTACCTGTAATTCTCAGCCCCTTTCTTTCCAAACTCTTTGCAATCATCATAATTTTAATCTTGATTTATTATCAAAAGCTTCTTGTTCTAAAAATATCATATGATCGAAACAAAGGAGTCATAGAGGAAAGGCCAGTGCTTTTGTTTGCTTCCATCCTCTTTGAGCCATGTCCCGTAGGTCCAAAACAAACGAATCGAGCAAGGGCCACAATCAGATAGCTTACAAGACTGAGTACCGATGGATTAAGTCATTATGAGTATTGAACGTGGAACTGATACAAAGACATGATAGCTTCCGGTCAAACAAAAGTGATGGTAGGCACCAATGAAGCTCTAGATGAAGCCCTGGACCAAGATAATACCACATTCTTCTTGTTCCAAATAAAAGGTGTTCGTAGCATCCAAACTGCAAGTAAAAAAGGGTGTACGTAAAATAGTTTTCTTTCAATCAAGCCATTTTTGTGGCCAAATTTTAGTGCCTTCTGTGCCATACTCCGAGGGGTTTTAGGATTCAATGACTTGTTCACTTACTGTATAACGCTGCTGCAAGCAATCCATTAATAGCACGCACAACCGCACTCCACCAGCCAAAGTCCATTGTCCACCTAAGGTAAATATGATAAACTGAGTTACGAGTAATATATACAGCTCTTGCTTCCGTGTGCGTACATGTGTGTTCTTTGTATGTGTGTGTGTGTGAGTTAACTTTGCAGTGTCTGATGAGCGTTCCAGCCGAGAAGTAGCGTCTCGAAATACATAGACCCTAGGGCAAAGACCAAATGAAAGTACCCGAAACCATATTTAAACATCAGATGGTACTTGTACATTGAACTGCAAATGATTCTATTTTGCTTCACTCCAACATCTCAGTTGTGTGTACTAATTATATGATAAGCTTTTATTATAGAATCCCTAGATAGACCATCAACCAATGTCTGCCCTCTAACTAACATAGGACACCTTCTCTTTAGAAAGCATCTCTCTTTAACAAGGAAACGCCTATATATAACACTACCGCTAATCTATCACACATCTTACATCCAATGTTCTTCTCCATTTGTTCACACCGAACATACAACTTTCAGTTATTTTTGTTGGACACCATCACGATATTGCTGTCATACCACATTGTGCATGTCATAGCTACATGAATGCTCCTAAAAAATCTACAACATGAATGAGTTTATGAACGTGTTTTTTGGATGAGCTCTGAGCCAGACAAGTCATGCACTAGAAGGCTTCATAGAACATGAATAATAGATCATGAAATTTTGGCCCCATTTAGACAATCTGGAGGATAAACTTATTTTTGCAATGAAAAGAGATATATTAGTGGATGCCACAAGGCTTTCAAAACACTCAGTGTTCGTTTCCTACCCACACTTGGGTGGCATTTCGCAATCCACTATGATTTGCAAGCTCATGGCTGACCTGTTTTGGGATCGATCAATCTTCGAACCTGAGACGACATCAACTTCTGCATATAAATATCATATGACATCTCTAGTTTATTCCTCTTAGACACATTAATGGTACCGACCGGATCCAAGCAGCCGTTTCATATGAAGTAAGAAAATTCATAAAATCTAATACGAATAGTGCCAAAATAAACTCGTCCGTGAATTTGGCCCAATAACACTGTTTGCATAAGGACTTGTTTTCCTATATATACAAAAAATGTAAACTCAAATTAAAATTCCGTTAGATGATAAATCTTGATGTTAACTATGTTGTGTTTTTTTTCAAAACTAGCAAAATGGCCATGAAAATGTGGGGACATAATATTTAGCGTGTCGAAAGTATAATATTTAACATTATCTTATACTAGAAGGATACACCGTGCGTTGCAACGAGAATCTCAATAAAACATGAAACTTGAGAATTATCTTCGTCTATACCATCCAAACACCGTAGTTGGTGTGGGTTAGTTGTGCGCATTGTATGTGGATGTTGCGCTGCACCATGGCGTTGGTAGCACTCGCCCCGCTCATTGTCATCGTCGCTTTCTTCTTCAACTTGTCGTCGTCCTTGTTTCTCTTACAGCCGTCATTCTTGCCGAACATCGAGTTATTGACGGAGCTCTCTTCGTCGCTTTCGTTCATCGTCACACTAGTGGAAAACGGGCCTCCAGTCCCGGCCCGTAAGGGGCTTTAGTCCCGGTCCTGGTAACCGGGACTGGAGGGGCGAGACTAAAGGCCCACCCATTAGTCCCGGCCCTCTTACCAGCCGGGACCAATGGGCATCCGCGTGGCTGTCTCTGCGGGCGCTGGGTGCCCTCCCATTAGTCCCGATTCGTATTACGAACCGGGACAAATGGTTCTCTGCCGCGGCAGAATTTTAGGCACTTTCTCTGCCACGGCAAAGAATTTAATTTGTATTCTTTTTTTTCATTTCAAAATAGTTTTCTACGCTACCACATACCGTACATGTTCGTGCATACATAAGATAACTTCTCTTAAGATCGAGCATACAAATATATGCATGATAGTTACACATGGAGATCACAATTATCGGGACTAGAGCCCGTCTATTCAATTACACGGTCGGGGATCATCGGCGCCTATTCACACTAAATTCTCCGGCGTCATCTATCATCTCGTTCATCAAGAATCCTGCCAGTTCTTCAGCAATTGCTACTACGCGTTGCTATGGTAGGAGCTGATCCCGCATTTTCTCGAAGTATATAAGAAAAGGAGATCAATATGAATATCAATCATGATCACGAAAAGTGACGGTAATAAAAATAATGTTATGAATGTATTGCTTACATCGACTCTATAATCATTCAGCTCACTGGTAAACATGCGAATGAACTCGCAAACGTAGAATCCACATAGATTCGTCCCATGTGGCTGCCTCGCGCACTTTACGAGAATAGAATTCAATCAAAATAATAATCCAGCATCATAATTGTATTGAAACTAGAAGTAAAGAGATGCACGTACTACTTACCGAGACCGGATTAAACGTCAGCTTCTCAGCAAAGTCACGCATAACCGCACTCTTGAACTGGTTCCAAACCCTACCCGGTAAAGAAAATGAATGAGTTATTTATTACGCGATATCTCAGGAAATCAACGAAAGAGACCGCTATAGCACGAAAATTACCTCTGGAGCATGTCCTGCATGTCACTAAACTGTTCCAGGGGTCCCTTTAATGGGTCCATGACTTCAACTCTTCCCTTATCAAGTTGAATGTCCATGAGAATCTAGTGAAAACTGTACACGTTTATATATACATCAGTAACTCATCAATTACACTTAACATCGAGTAAGCAAAAGAGAATGTGTACAATAGAGTAAGACACTCACGCGAAATTGTAAGGAAACAGTATGTGGTCACATAAATTTTGCTCCGTTAGAAACCTTAGAAGGTTTTCCTGTGTGTCCTCGGGTTTTTCCTTTAGCGTCCGACAATGTCTTTTATCTGGGTCAATGAACCCAACACTGAAGATTGACCTTCTTTTACATTCCATGATCTTCATTCTGCATAATAATAGAGTACAAAAGGATATAATTAGGATAATTACATGCAATGAACTGAACAACTGAAAAAAATGAACAACTTATATATAGACAATGATAGCAACTCATGAGACTTTTGTCGAGGGCGTCGAAAGTGTATAACTGGAAGAGTTCTGGAAACTCAACATGGACCTCTTCTTCTCGGAAGTATTCATGTGGGACTTTTGCCACGATCATTATTCTCTCCTCCTTTACGGCTTTCAAGTACCATTTATGTAAACTCCGCATTTGTGTTGGCAGTTGTTGGAACTGCTCAAAGCTGACCAGAGGCTTCCCTAGGACATATGTAGGGACTACCTGAGCCTTGGGTAACTTTTCGTCCTGGGAATCTAGCAATTCCTCAACAGTCACATTCATAGCGGCCGCAAGCTTCTTAGCTTTTTCCATATCCTGCTGGGGAGTGTCATAGGACACCACCTGGAGGGGTGGGGTCGATTTTTTGGCCTGTTCCCCGAGCTGAGGGACGTCCTTTCTTTTCCTGGTTGCACTTTGACTTGATGATTTGCTCCCGCTTGCACTTCTACTTGATTTGCTCTTCTTCACTTCCTTCTGAAGTGTGCGTCAATAGTCATCTGGCTTATGGTGCAAGTCATATTGTGATTTTGTGTTCAGAAAAGAAAGTGCATACGCTTTTTGCTTCTCGGTGTATACCGGGGCGGGCTCGGGTTTCTTCTTTTGAAGCTGCGCAACACATTTGGCCTTTACGATCATGTCGGTTTCCTCGTCAGTACGATCGTAAGGTCTGATAGGAAGATTCTTGTGAGGTACTCTTGGGAGGGGTGACATTTGTTGTTTTGGGCTCCTGCGTCATTTAGTATAATTGGAGGCTGCGGCGGAGATCGAGATGGACACGGGTTGTGGTGGTCGTAGTCATGGGGTGGGCTTCTTGGAGGTGATGGAGGTGAAGGTGACATGCGACCACTCGGAGGCGGTGTTGGCTTTGGCGTCCAGCCTGGAAGCTTGATGTTGTTCTTGTCCCATAGAATGATACCACCCAGTACTTCTCCGAGTGTCCTCTCACCTTCAGGTCCAGGGATGTCAAGCTCCATTGAGTCCCACCCCATTGCGATTTCATCCACACCAACTTTAGCATAGCCAGCTGGAATCTCACGGCCATGCCAGCGTGCGCTAGGTGGACAAGGTAAAGCACATCCGACCGCCACCTTGATGGATAGGTTCTTCACCTTCTGATGGAGCTCACAAGATGCCTGCTCCTTGATTCCATCCATGGGGTAGCCGGGACCGCCATCTACCATACATGCATCGTCCGAAGGGACCTCCGATTCAGCCACGCTGCTTTTCTGCTGAGGTGGGACGGCGGTAATATTGAGTAAAGGATCTTGCAGGCGCGCTTCTCCTCGAAGTTCGTCAATCTATTGCTGATGCATTCGAAGTGTTCCTATCAACTCGGTGAACTTGTCTCCCTCCTCCTCCTGTCGTCGCCTCTTTGCTCTCTCTCGGCTCCTATAAGTATCTCTGTCTTTGGGAAACCCCATCTCCCACGTATAACTAGGGCCAAGGCCTCGTACACGTCCTCCGCGTTCGTCATTCACGAGGACCTTTGTCAGCAAGTCTTTCTCTCTATCGGGACGGAACTTTGTTGTCCCCGCTTTAATCTCCTTCACCACTTTCTGCCATGTATCCCGGGGTATCCTAATCCCGTCACTGCAAATAAGGTCCCCTGTACTTTCGTCATACTCACTCCCATGCCCAAGGAACCAATTCCTTGCCCTCAGATCCCATTCTTCGCGTATTGGTTCTGGAGTGATCCCTTTAGCAAGTAGCTTATTCTCTTTAGCATCCCACTTTGGCATGGCAGCCGCGTAGCCCCCTGGCCCCAGGTGATGGTGATATTTCTTCATCGCGGCATTTTCTTGTTTTTTTCCGACATTTCCATAGCAGGTTGTGACTCCTTGTACTTCACAAATGCATCCCAGTTAGCCTGCTGCTTCGTTAGATAGCCTTCAAATTTAGAGTCTTCTTCGTCTTCTCATACTTTTGCCATAATGCTTTCTTCTAGTTCTTGAATAGTTCGGCCATCTTCGTAAGAGTCCACTGCTTGACTTTCTTCCTCAATGCAGCTGTGTCGGCATCATCCTCACATTCTAGCAGGGTGAAATGTGTCATGAGGTCATTCCAAAGACCCTCTTTGCACCTATCGGAGACATACTCACCCTCTTTCGCCCCTTTGGTCTTATTCCACTCTCGAACGGTGATCGGGATGCGATCCCTAACCATAACTCCGCATTGTTGTTTAAATACAGTTTTAGCCTTTTTGGGTTCCACCGGTTCACCCCGTGGTGATACCCGCGTAATTGTATAACGCGTAGATGCGTCCAAGTTTTTGGCCGGGCCTCGTTTGGAATATTTTTTGCTCGATGTGGAGGCCTAAGAGAAGAAACATTCGTCAATATATATATACAACTCAGTTAATGCATCTACTGATCACCACACTTCATATATATACCTCGCCGTCGGCTTCTCCACCACCGGAGCCGTCGGCTTCTCCTTGATCATTTCGGTCGACCTCCTCTCCCTCACCAGAGGGGTTCAGATAAATCGATGGAGATTCGTGTGGATCAACATGGGGGGTGTCGTTGATCATATCCTCGAGAATTTCTCCTGTGCTAGGTCTCTCTTGATTGGATCCATAGTTTTCTACAAAATGCACACAATAACATTTTTCATTCAATATTGCTGCATAAAATAATACTAAACAATAATATGAACACGCAATTTGCTACCACCCTAAGTCTGGGGGCTCGCGAGCACTACGACATTAACCCTAAGTCCGGGGGCCCGCGAGCACCACCACCCTAACCCTAAGTCTGGCTTCCCGCGAGCACTACCACCCTAACCCTAAGTCCGGGGGCCCGCGAGCACCACCACCCTAACCCTAAGTCCGGCTGCCCGCGAGCACTACCACCCTAACCCTAATTGCGGGGCCCCGCGAGCACTACCACCCTAACCCTAAGTGCGGGGCCCGCGAGCACTACCACCCTAACCCTAAGTGCGGGGCCCGCAAGCACTACCACCCTAACCCTAACTGCGGGGCCCGCGAGCACTACCACCCTAACCCTAAGTGTGGGGCCCCACGAGCAGTACCACCCTAACCCTAAGTGCGGGGCCCGCGAGCACTACCACCCTAACCCTAAGTGCGGGGGCCCGCGAGCACCACCATACTATATACTACACTAACATATTATATAATAAACTAATTAACATACTACACTAATATATACTACTAAAAAAATAAAAAATACACTTTATATTACACTACTCTATACTACTAAAAAATAAAAAAATATACTACACTAATTAACATACTACACTAATATATACTACTAAAAAAATAAAATATACACTTTATATTACACTACTATATACTACTAAAAAATAAAAAAATACACTTTATATTACACTACTATATACACTAATTAACATACTACACTAATATATACTATATATATTCTATTACTATACACAAACATATATATATACTAAATTTAAAAAATTGGCCAGGGCCGGCGGGGATAGAGCCGCTGGAGAGGCAGCGCGCGGTCGGGGGCGCTGCCCGGGCTCGTCGGGACCAGGGATGGAGGAGGCGTGGCGCGCGGCGGGAGGAGGGAGTTACCTCCGGCGGGGCTCGCCGGGGTCGGGGACGATGGAGGAGGCGCGACGCGCAGCGGGGGGAGGGAGGAGGCGCGGCGCACAGCGGGGCGGACGTCCGTGGCGTCTGGAGAGGCGGCGGCGCAGCGGGGCGGCTGTGCAGACGGCTGGAGAGGCGGCGAGAGGCAGTCCAAATTTTGGCAGCCTGCCGGCGTCGTCGTCGTCCTCGCGCGCGTCTGCAGAGTGTGGAGATGGAGATTAGGGGAGCGAAGCGGCGCGTAATAAATGGATGAACCTTTAGTCCCAGTTCGTGGCTCTCACCGGGACTAAAGGGCCTTTAGTCCCGGGACGAGCCACGGACCGGGACTAAAGGTATGACCTTTAGTCCCGGCCCGTGGCTCGCCCCGGGACTAAAGGCTTTTCGGCACTGCCCACGGGGTGCGCGCCAACAACACCCTTTAATCCTGGGCCATGCCACAACCCAATACTAAAGGCCCCTTTTTAAAAAAATTGACTACAACCTCTGTTTCTTGCCTTATTGCATACTATGTTATTAAATAAACTACTATATATGAATATTATTAAATCTGATAAAAGTTTACAATATTTTAGGGTTTAGGGTTTATGGTTTCGGATTTAGGGTCCCTTTTTCAAAAAAATTCATCTTGGGGCGCGCCTGTTTAAAAAAAATTCAATTAGCATATTATTTAAACATTTGAATTTTACAGTTTTTGCATACTTATGAATTTGAGAAAAATTTCAACATGAAAAGTTCTTGAATTTGAATAACTAATCCAAATCTATTTTTTGTTTTATAAAATAATTATTCTAACTAGTGAAACTAATAACCATTTTGCCATTTTCAATTTAAAAATACATTAAATATTATATTTTGCATATTTTTAACATAAAAAGTGCTTGAATTTGAATCAGAGATTCAAATCCATTTTCTGTTTTATAAAATAATTATTCTAACTAGTCAAACTATTAACCATTTGCCATTTTCATGTGATTCCGACGCTCCGGTGGTCTTCCTCCAGCGAAACCTTAGACCGGTGGCCTCAGATCGTCTACCCCTATAGCTTTTTCCGTACGAGGGTAGCCCCTTTAGGGTTTAGGGTTTAGGGTTTATGGTTTAGGGTTTAGGCTTGGTCGTTGCCATAGCACATCTAGATTCATATCTGCTGCCTCTCTCCACTCTATCCCATGGCTTCCACCATACCTCTAACCCCAGGGAGGCGGAGATGGAGTCTTTCACGGGCTAGCAGGAAAATATTTTCCGAGGCGGAACTTCCTAAGATGCCATAGGGCGTGTGCACCAAGGGCATCTTCGAGAAATTCCGCCACGGGAGATTTCCCAACCCTTTCCTCCATCCATGGGGATGAAACTTGAGGGGTTCGTAGCATGGAAAACAAAAAATTTCTACCGCAAGAACGAACAAAACCCAGATCTAATCTAGATAAAAGGCAAGATCTAATCTATTAGACAAGTGCAACGAGATATATAGGAACTAACCCTCGTAGATCCGAAAGCGTTAACGAGATTAGATCTCGTGGTTGATGTAGTCGATCACTTGCCGATCTCAAGATCGTGTGGATGATCCTTCCGGCGTCACGTTCCGGCAGCGCTTCCGCAGTCGGTCAAGTGGACGATCCTTCCGGCGCCGCGTTTCGGCAGCGCTTCCGCAGTCGGTCACATGTGCGGAGTCGAAGCAGACCTTCCTCTCCTCGTTCCAGCGAGCAGCGGAGGTAGTAGATCTTCTCCACGGAATCCCAGCAGCACGACGGCGTGGTGGTGGTGGTGGAGTAGAGAATTCTGCAGGGCTTCGCCTATGCCTGTGCAGAAGAAAGGAGGAGGAGAGAGGCGGCAGAGATTGGGAGTTATGGAGGAGAGGCAAGGGGTGGCGCCTCCCCCTTCTATTTAAAGGAGGGAGGGCGCCTAGGGAGGGGGAGTCCTAGTAGGACTCCCCACCTCCTTGGGCCGGCGGATTGGGGAGGGGGGAGGAGTCCTCCTCCCCCACGACTCCTAGTCTTGACCCACCAGGACTCCTTGATCCCTATCTTGATTTTCAAGCAAACTCCAAGAAATCTTCTAGAACCTTCCGGAACATTCCGAAACCTTCTAGAATCCTCATACAAATACTCCGGAACATTTCCTAACGTAGAAAATGATCCCCAATATATGAATCTTATTCTCCAGACAATTCCGGATGTCCTCGTGATGTCCCGGATCCAATCCGAGACTCCGAACAACATTCGGTCTCCAACGCATATTCCATATCTACTTAAAACAACTTCGAACCTTAAGTGTGTCACCCTACGGTTCGTGAATATGTAGACATGATAGAGACACATCTCCTATCAATAACCATCAGCGGGACCTGGAGATCCATAATGGCTCCCACATACTCAACGATGACTTTGTGATCGATTGAACCATTTACATACGAAACCAATTCCCTTTGTCACGCGATACTATACTTATCCGAGGTTTGATCGTCAGCATCTCCATACCTAGTTCTACCTCGTTACTGATAAGTACTCTTTACTCGTTCCGTGATATGTCATCCCTTGTGACCCAGTCACATGCTTGCAAGCTAACTAGATGACATTCCACCGAGAGGGCCCAGAGCATATCTATCCGTCATATGGATGGACAAATCCCAATCTTGGTCCATGCGCTTCAACACATACTTTCAGAATACCCAATGACACCTTTATGACCACCCAGTTACGAAGCGGTGTTTGAAGTCATCAAAGTACCCATCCGGTGATGGTGATTAACACAACCTCATGGTCGAAGGATTAGGTTACTATGCATTTAAAAGCTTACAGCAATATGAACTTAATGACTTGATCTTATGCTACGCTTACTATGGGTGTATGTCCATCACACCATTCTCCTAATGATATAACCTTGTTATTAATCACATCCTTATGTCCATGATTAGGAAACCATGATCATCAATTAATCAACAAGCTAGTTCAACAAGAGGCTTACTAGGGACTCTTACATGTTTACAAAACACACATGTATTAGTGTTTCCTAATAATACAATTATAGCATGGGATGTAAAACATTCATCATAAACACAAAGATATAATAATAATCACTTTTATTATTGCCTCTTGGGCATATCTCCAACAGTCTCCCACTTGCACTAGAGTCAATAATCTAGATTACATGGTAATATACCTAACACCCATGGCGTTCTGGTGTTGGTCATGCTTTTCCCTAGGGAGAGGTTTAGTCAACGGATCTGCCACATTCAGATCAGTGTGTACTTTGCAAATCTTTATGTCACCATCTCGGACATACTCGCGAATAGCATGGAAACGTAGCTTGCTATGCTTCAGCTTGCTATGTGACCTTGGCTCCTGTGCATTAGCTATGGCACCTGTGTTGTCACAGTAGATGGCCATCGGGTCCAACGCACTGGGAACCACGCCAAGTTCAGTAATGAATTCCTTCATCCAAACTGCTTCTTGTGCAGCCTCCGAAGCAGCTATGTATTCCGATTCAGTTGAAGATTTCGCCACAACGCTTTGCTTCGCACTCCTCCAGCTCACTGCAGCACCATTCAAAATAAATACGTATCCCGATTGTGACTTTGAGTCATCCGGATCGGTGTTCCAACTAGCATCGGTGTAACCGTTTACAACAAGCTGTTCATCACCTCCATAAGAAAGAACCATATCCTTAGTCCTATTTAGGTACTTTAGGATATTCTTGACCGCTGTCCAGTGCTCCATTCCAGGATCACTTTGATATCTGCTAGTCAAACTAACAGCATGTGCTATATCCGGTCTTGTACACAGCATGGCATACATGATAGAACCTATGGCCAAGGCATAGGGAATATTATTCATTTTCACTCTATCTTCTGCCGTAGCTGGACTTTGAGTCTTACTCAAGGTCTTACCTGACAACATGGGCACAAACCCTTTCTTGCTATCTTCCATTCTAAACTTCTTTAGAACTTTGTCCAAGTATGTACTTTGTGAAAGCACTATTAGGCGTCTTGATCTATCTCTATAAATCTTGATGCCTAGAATGTATGCCGCTTCGCTAAGATCCTTCATTGAAAAACTATTATTCAAATAGGTTTTGACGCTATTAAGAAGTTCTATATCATTCCCAATCAACAATATGTCATCTACATATAGTACTAGGAATGCTACAGAGCTCCCATTCACTTTCTTGTAAATACAAGCTTCTCCATAAGTTTGTATAAACCCAATTTTTTTGATTACTTTATCAAAATGTTGATTCCAACTCCGGGATGCTTGCTTCAGTCCATAAATGGAGCGCTGAAGCTTGCATACCTTGTCAGCATCTTTAGGATCGACAAAACCCTTGGGTTGTACCATATACAACTCTTCCTCAATGTCACCATTAAGAAACGCCGTTTTGACATCCATCTACCAAATCTCATAATCGAAATGTGCAGCAATTGCTAACAAAATCCTCACAGACTTTAGCTTCGCTACTCGTGAGAAAGTCTCATCATAGTCAACTCCTTGAATTTGTCAGAACCCTTTCGCGACAAGTCGAGCTTTATAGACGGTAACATTACCATCAACATCTGTTTTTCTCTTGAAAATCCATTTGTTCTCGACAGCCTTACGGCAATCCGGTAAGTCCACCAAAGTCCACACTTGGTTTTCGTACATGGATCCCATTTTGGATTTCATGGCTTCTAGCCATTTGTCGGAATCTGGGCTCACCATAGCTTCTTCATACGTCGCAGGGTCATCAACGTTGTCCACCAACATGACATTCAAGGCAGAGTCATACCAATCAAGAGTTGTACGAACCCTCGTTGACCTGCGGGGTTCAGTAGTAACTTCATTTGAAGTTTCATGATCATTATCATTAGCTTCCTCTTCAATTGGTGCAGGCGGCACAAAAACATCTTCCGGTGCTGCGCTACTCTCAAATCCGAGAGAAGGTTTAATAACCTCATCGAGTTCTACTTTCCTTCCAGTCACCTCCTTCAAGAGAAACTCCTTCTCAAGAAAGGATCCATTCTTTGCAATGAAAACTTTGCCTTCGGATCTATGATAGAAGGTATACCCAATTGTTTCTTTAGGGTATCCTATGAAGACGCAATTTTCCACTTTGGGTTCTAGCTTATCAGGTTGTAACTTCTTTACATATGCTTCGCAACCCCAAACTTTAAGGAACGACAACTTAGGTTTCTTACCAATCCACAATTCGTACGGTGTCATTTCAACGGATTTAGATGGTGCCCTAGTTAAAGTGAATGCGGCTGTCTCTAATGCATAGCCCCAAAATGATAATGGTAAATCTGTAAGAGACATCATAGACCGAACCATATCGAAGAGAGTTTGATTACGACGTTCGGACACACCATTACGCTGTGGTGTTCCCGGCGGTGTCAACTGCGAAAGTATTCCACATTTATTTAAATGCATGACAAACTCATAACTCAGATATTCACCTCCGCGGTCAGAACGCAGAAATTTAATCTTCTTGTTACGATGATTTTCCACTTCACTTTGAAATTCCTTAAACTTCTCAAAAGTTTCGGACTTATGTTTCATAAAGTAGACATACCCATATCTACTTAAGTCATCCGTGAAAGTGAGAACATAACGATACCCACCACGCGATGCTACACTCATTGGACCGCACACATCGGTATGTATTATTTCCAATAAGTCTGTAGCTCGCTCCATTGTACCAGAGAATTGAGTCTTAGTCATTTTTCCCATTAGACATGCTTCTCATCTTTCAAGTGATTCAAAATCAAGTGATTCAAGAAGTCCATCCGAATGGAGTTTCTTCATACGCTTCACTCCAATGTGACCAAGACGATAGTGCCACATGTATGTAGAATTATCATTCAATTTTATTCGTTTAGCATCTATGTTGTGAACATGTGTATCACTACTATCGAGATTCAGTAAGAATAAACCATTCATCTTAGGTGCATTATCATAAAAGATATTACTCATATAAATCGAACAACCTTTATTCTCGGACTTAAAAGAGTAACCGTCTTGCAATAAACAGGATCCAGATATAATGTTCATGCTTAACGCAGGCACCAAATAACAATTATTCAAATTTAAAACTAATCCCGAAGGTAGATGTAGAGGGAGCGTGCCGACGGCGATCACATCAACCTTGGATCCATTTCCAACGCGCATCGTCACCTCGTCTCTTGCTAGTCTTCGTTTATTCCGCAACTCCTGTTTCGAGTTACAAATATGAGCAACCGAACCAGTATCAAATACCCAGGCACTACTACGATTACTAGTAAGATACACATCTATAACACATATATCAAATATACCTTTCTTCTTGATGTTGCCGTTCTTTAGATCCGCCAGGTACTTGGGGCAGTTACGCTTCCTGTGACCAGCACCCTTGCAGTAGAAGCACTCAGTTTCAGGCTTAGGACCAGCCTTTGGCTTCTTAGCAGATGCGGCAGCTTTCTTGCCGTTCTTCTTGAAGTTGCCCTTGTTCTTAGGATTGCCTTGTCTCTTGAAATTGGTGGTCTTATTGACCATCAACACTTGGTGCTCCTTCTTGATCTCCACTTCAGCAGTTTTCAGCATGGACGACAGTTCAGGCAACGTCTTGTTCATGCAGTGCATGTTGTAGTTCATCACAAAGTTCTTGTAACTTGGTGGCAGTGATTGAAGGAGACGGTGAATCCCCAATTCATTAGGAATGAATATTCCCAACTCTTGGAGCTTGTTTGCGTACCCAGACATGGTGAGCACATGCTCGCTAACGGAGCTTCCCTCTTCCATCTTACAGTTAAAAAACTTTTCGGAGGCCTCATAGCTCTCCATGGCCGCGCGAGTCTCAAAAATTAGCCTGAGCTCCTTAATGATCTCGAACGGGTCGTGGTGCTCAAAACGCTTCTAGAGCTCCGCTTCTAAACCGTACCGGATGGCACACTGAACTGTGGAGTAATGATTTTTCCGAGTGGCGAAAACATTCTTTTCGTCATCGGTGGCATTATCTGCAGGTGGGTCACCTAGCGGTGCTTCGAGCACATAGGTCAACTAACCAGCCCTGAGGACGATCTTCAGTCCACAGAACCAGTCCGTGAAATTGCTTCCATTGTTCTTAAGCTTTTCTTTCTCTAGGAACGCATTGAAATTGATGGAGGGGGTCGCCATAATCTACAACAATTTGCAAGTAGTTTAGACTAAGTTTATGACAAATTGATTTCAAATTTAATTCTTAAGTTAACTAGGTGAACTCCCACTCAAAACAACATCCCTCACATTGTCTTAGTGATTACACGAACCAAGTCCACTACACCAAGTCCGATCTTCACGAGAGAAGATGTAGTTTCATCGGCGAACAATCTTCATGTTCATCCTATCATTTATATGACTCATGCTCTACCTTTCGGTATTCCGTGTTCCGAGACCATGTCTGTACATGCTAGGCTCGTCAAGATAACCTTAGTTTCCGCATGTGCAAATCTGGCTTGCACCCGTTGTATGCACACGTAGAATCTATCACATCCGATCATCACGAGATGCTTCGAAACGACGAGTCTTAGCAACGGTGCCAACTAAGGGTGAACACTTTATTACTTGATATTTAGTGAGAGGGATCATCTTATAATGCTACCGTCGCGATCTAAGAAATAAAAGATGCATAAAGGATTAACATCACAGGCAATTCATAATTAGTGTGATATGATATGGCCTTTTCTTCTTGTGCCTTTGATCTCCATCTCCAAAGCACGAACATGATCTCCATCATCACCAGCATTGCGTCAAGGTCAGTGGCGCCGCTTCATGGTTGTCCATCATCACCAGCAACTATTACAACTACTTGGAATAAAGCTATTACAAGATGAATAGACACGCAGGTCTTAACAGAATTAAAGACAACCATTAGGCTCCTGCCGGTTGCCATATTACAACAAGGATCATTGCATACATCAAATACAATCACAATCACATGATGGCCATATCACATCACAAAACCCCTGCAAAAACAAGTTAGACACCTCTAATTTTCTTTGCATGTTTTACGTGGTTTGGGGCTTTCGCATAAGACTGATCTTACCTACGAACAAGGACCACGACGTTGATACAAGTGTTGTTAGATGCTCATTGTAAATTGAATCTTAACTATGGTGGGAGAGATAGACACCCACAAAGCCACTTGTGCAAAGCAAGTTGCACGTCAAGCGTGGAGCAAGTCTCATGTGCGATGACATGTAATGTTAGCCCGAGCCGCTTCATCCCACCATGCCGCAAGATGCAAAGTACACGCTAAGACACCGACAACAAATGCATCAACGCCCACAAAACCATTGTGTTCTACACGTGCAACAGATCTACGCATAGATAAGGCTCTGATACCACTGAGGGGTTCGTAGCATGGAAAACAAAAAATTACTACCGCAAGAACGAACAAAACCTAGATCTAATCTAGATAAAAGCCAAGATCTAATCTATTAGACAAGTGCAACGAGATAGATAGGAACTAACCCTCGTAGATCTGAAAGCGTTAACGAGATTAGATCTCGTGGTTGATGTAGTCGATCACTTGCCGATCTCAAGATCGTGTGGACGATCCTTCCGGCGTCACGTTCCGGCAGCGCTTCCGCAGTCGGTCAAGTGGACGATCCTTCCGGCGCCGCGTTTCGGCAGCGCTTCCACAGTCGGTCACACGTGCGGAGTCGAAGCAGACCTTCCTCTCCTCGTTCCAGCGAGTAGCGGAGGTAGTAGATCTTCTCCACGGAATCCCAGCAGCACGACGGCGTGGTGGTGGTGGTGGAGTAGAGAATTTTGCAGGGCTTCGCCTATGCCAGTGCAGAAGAAAGGAGGAGGCGAGAGGCGACAGAGATTGGGAGTTATGGAGGAGAGGCAAGGGGTGGCGCCTCCCCCTTCTATTTAAAGGAGGGAGGGCGCCTGGGGAGGGGGAGTCCTAGTAGGACTCCCCACCTCCTTGGGCCGGCGGATTGGGGAGGGGGGGAGGAGTCCTCCTCCCCCACGACTCCTAGTCTTGACCCACCAGGACTCCTTGATCCCTATCTTGATTTTCAAGCAAACTCCAAGAAATCTTCTAGAACCTTCCGGAACATTCCGAAACCTTCTAGAATCCTCATACAAATACTCCGGAACATTTCCTAACTCAGAAAATGATCCCCAATATATGTATCTTATTCTCCGGATAATTCCGGATCTCCTCGTGATGTCCCGGATCCAATCCGAGACTCCGAACAACATTCGGTCTCCAACGCATATTCCATATCTACTTAAAACAACTTCGAACCTTAAGTGTGTCACCCTACGGTTCGTGAATATGTAGACATCATAGAGACACATCTCCTATCAATAACCATCAGCGGGACCTGGAGATCCATAATGGCTCCCACATACTCAATGATGACTTTGTGATCGATTGAACCATTTACATACGAAACCAATGCCCTTTGTCACGCGATACTATACTTATCCGAGGTTTGATCATCAGCATCTCCATACCTAGTTCTACCTCGTTACTGATAAGTACTCTTTACTCGTTCCGTGATATGTCATCCCTTGTGACCCAGTCACATGCTTGCAAGCTAACTAGATGACATTCCACCGAAAGGGCCGAGAGCATATCTATCCGTCATATGGATGGACAAATTCCAATCTTGGTCCATGCGCTTCAACACATACTTTCAGAATACCCAATGACACCTTTATGACCACCCAGTTATGAAGCGGTGTTTGAAGTCATCAAAGTACCCATCCGGTGATGGTGATTAACACAACCTCATGGTCGAAGGATTAGGTTACTATGCATTTAAAAGCTTACAGCAATATGAACTTAATGACTTGATCTTATGCTACGCTTACTACGGGTGTATGTCCATCACATCATTCTCCTAATGATATAACCTTGTTATTAATCACATCCTTATGTACATGATCAGGAAACCATGATCATCAATTAATCAACAAGCTAGTTCAACAAGAGGCTTACTAGGGACTCTTACATGTTTACAAAACACACATGTATTAGTGTTTCCTAATAATACAATTATAGCATGGGATGTAAAACATTCATCATAAACACAAAGATATAATAATAATCACTTTTATTATTGCCTCTTGGGCATATCTCCAACAAAACTCTCCATCCATGTTGGCTTGGTCGTTGCCATAACACATCTACACTCATATCTGCCGCCTCTCTCCACTCTATCCCATGGCTTCCACCATACCTCTAACCCCAGGGAGGCGAAGATGGAGTCTTTCACGGGCTAGCAGGAAAATATTTTCCGAGGCGGAACTTCCGAAGTTGCCATAGGGCGTGTGCACCAAGGGCATCTTCGAGAAGTTCCCAACCCTTTCCTCCATCCATGGGGATGAAACTCTCCATCCATGTTGGCTTGTTGAGTTGCTTGCCATGGCGTATCGATGCTCCTTTTATAGGCACGGCGCCGCTTCTACTTTGTTTTCTTCCTCCGACAGGGCGTCGTGCGCTACATGCTTTATCTCATCGAGCAGTGCGTCCACCCACGCGTCCTTATCCTACCGACAGATTTAGTCCCGGTTTGAGCCCCCACCCGGTACTAAAGGTTACCCACGTGTCCTTATCCCACCGACAGTTTTGTTAGATGACACAAAAACCACCTTTAGTCCCGGTTGCACCCACTAGCCGGTACTAAAGGTTAGCCACCCCCTAGATAAGGCCCTCCCAGATAAGCCTCCCCCAGATAAGGCCCCCCCATCTTTTGTCCCGGTTTGAGCCCCCACTCGGGATGAAAGTTTCCCGTGCCACTGCGTTCCCGCGCTTTCCACCGGTTCCCACCTCTGTCTCAAATAAAAGGTTTAATACATTACATAGATTTATGTCTCAAATAAAAGGTTTAATTACATAGATTTATGTCTCAAATAAAAGGTTTAATACATTATTACACATCACCAACATCTAGTGTTGTGGTTTTCTTCTGCACCGTAGTCATGGAGAATCTTCATCATTTAACAGGATGCTTGGGTCAGTTTTCACTTTGAAGGGCGAAATTTCATGAAACTTATTGTAATCTTCTGACATGTCTATCTTATCATCCACTCCCACGATGTTTCTTTTTCCTGAAAGAACTATGTGGCGCTTTGGCTCATCGCATTCGGTACTCTTTTGCTTATCTTTCCTTTTTCTCGGTTTGGTAGACATGTCCTTCACATAGAAAACCTGAGCCACATCGTTGGCTAGGACGAATGGTTCATCCATGTACGCAAGATTGTTGAGATCCACTGTTGTCATTCCGTACTTTTCGTCTACATATACCCCGCCTCCTGTCAGCTTGACCCATTTGCACCGAAACAAAGGGACCTTAAAAGTAGGTCCATAGTCAAGTTCCCATATCTCCTCTATGTACCCATAATATGTGTCAATCTGCCCATTGTCATCTGTTGCATCAAAGCGGACACCACTGTTTTGGTTGGTGCTCTTTTTATCTTGGGCGATCGTGTAAAATGTATTCCCATTTATCTCATACCCTTGGAAAGTACATATAGTCGAAGATGGTAACCTGGCCAACGAGTACAACTCATCTCCAACAGTGGTGTTATTCATGAGATGTGTCTGCAACCAATTGCCAAAATACTTCTCGTGTTCCCCTTTAATCAAGGTTTCAGGCTTCCCCGAGTTTTCGGAGCATACAATATTCTTGTGTTTCTCGATATACGGAGCCACCACGGTGGAATTGTGTAGAACTATGTAGTGTTCTTGAGTGAAATAATGCCCGTCCCTACATACCATTGATTTCCTTCCTAGTGTGCCTTTTCCAGTCATCCTCCCCTCATACCGAGATTCAGGAACCCCAATCGGCTTAAGGTCAGGAAGAAAGTCAACACAAAACTCAATGACCTCCTCTGTTCCATAGCCCTTGGAGATGCTTCCTTCTGGCCTAGCACGGTTATGAACATATTTCTTTAAGACTCTCATGAACCTCTCGAAGGGGAACATATTGTGTAGAAACACAGGACCGAGAATTCTAATCTCTTCGACTAGGTGAACTAGGAGGTGCGGCATAATATTGAAGAAGGATGGCGGAACAACAACTCGAAGCTGACCAGACATTGGACCACATCAATCTGTAATCCTGATAGACTTTCTCGATCGATTACTTTCTGAGAAATTGCATTGAGGAATGCACATACCTTCACAATGGCTAGTTGAACATTTTTTGGTAGAATTCCCCTCAATGCAACCGGAAGCAATTGCGTCATAAGAACATGGCAGTCATGAGACTTTAGGTTTTGAAATTTTTTCTCTTTCATATTTACTATTCCCTTTATATTCGACGAGAAGCCAGACGGGACCTTGATACTGAAAAGGACTTCAAAAAACATTTCCTTCTCTTCTTTGGTAAGAGCGTAGCTGGCAAGCCCTTGAAACTGCCCTGGATGCTTGCCGTCTCGTCCTTTATGATGTTCCTGGTCCTCCCGTGCTGCCGAGGTATCTTTTGACTTCCCATACAAGCCCAGGAAGCCTAGAATATTCACGCAATGATTCTTTGTCAGGTGCATCATGTGGATTGCAGAGCGGACCTCATGCACTTTCCAATAGGGTAGCTCCCAAAATATAGATTTCTTCTTCCACATGGGTGCGTGTCCGGTAATGGGGTCTTTCGGAACAGGTTGTCCTCTAGGACCCTTTCCAAAGATTACATCCAAATCCTTGACCATACCAAATACATCAGCACCACTACGGGGGACAGGCTTCGTCCGGGTTTCTGCCTTGCCATTGAAATGCTTGCCTTTCTTCTTTAAGGGATGACTGGGTGGAAGAAAATGACGATTGTACGGGTACACATTCTTTCTACATTTATCCAGATATATACTTTCAGTCTCATCTAAATAGTGCGTGCATGCATTGTATCCTTTGTTCGTCTGTCCTAAAATGTTACTAAGAGCAGGCCAATCATTGATGGTTACGAACAACAACGCTTGTGGGTCAAATTCCTGCTGTTTGTGCTCATCCCACACACATACACCTGGTTTGGCCCACAACTGTAGAAGTTCATCAACTAATGGCCTTAGGTACACATCAATGTCGTTGCCGGGTTGCTTCGGGCCTTGGATGAGCACTGGCATCATAATGAACTTCCGCTTCATGCACAACCAAGGAGGAAGGTTGTAGATACATAGAGTCACGGGCCAGGTGTTGTGACTACAGTTCTGCTCCCCAAAAGGATTCATGCCATCGGTACTTAGACCAAACCATAAGTTCCTTGCGTCACCAGCAAAGTCCGGGAAGTCTCTCTCGATTTTTCTCCACTGCCGACCATCAGCAGGGTGCCTCAACATCCCGTCTTTCTTACGGTTTTCCATGTGCCATCGCAACAACTTGGCATGCTCTTTATTTCTGAACAAACATTTCAACCGAGGTATTATAGGAGCATACCACATCACCTTGGCAGGAACCCTCTTCCTGGGTTGCTCGCCCTCAACATCACCAGGTTCATATTTTCTGATCTTATACCGCAATGCAGTGCATACCGGCCATTTATCCATATTCTCGTACTTCTCACCGCGGTAGAGGATGCAGTCATTAGGGCATGCATGTATCTTCTACACGTCTAATCCTACAGGGCAGACAAGTTTCTTTGCTTCGTACGTACTGGAGGGCAATTGGTTATTTCTTGGAAGCACTTCTTCATTATTACCAGCAACTTTTCAAATCCCGAGTCAGTCATACCGGTCTCTGCCTTCCACTTCAACAATTCCATTCTACTACCCAGCTTCTTCTGGCCATCTTCACAAGTTGGATACAGCAATGTGTTGTGGTCCTGTAACATCTGCTCAAACTGCAACCTCTCCTTTTCTGTGTCGCAGGCTCGCCTTGCATCACTAATGACCCGACCAAAATCATCAACGGGCTCATCTGGTTCCCGTTCTTCACCCCCTTCTTTTTCATTATCTTCAACTGTGGTATCATCGTATTCAGGGAACATAGATCGGTAGTTGTCATCATCATTCTCTTCTTCATCGCCGTCTTCCATCATAACCCCTCTTTCTCCGTGCTTGGTCCAAACATTATAGCCGGACATGAAACCGAACCGAAGCAAGGTGGCTCTGAATGACTCTTGAGGAAGTGTGAGCCTGCTCATTCCGACATTCAACACATGGACAACACATAAAACCATCCCGCTGCTTGTTCGCCTTGGCCACAAGGTGAAAAGAACGCACGCCTTCTCTGTAAGCGTCAGAGCGTCAGTCACCGTACATCCATGGGTGGCTCATCTGCATCATACAACCATGCATATATATCAAACGAAATCACGATGCTTAAATTAGTACCGCGCAGTCAAAACAAGAAAATAGTTGCTAACCTTTTAGGACACTTCAACAAGGCGGAGAAACCTTAAGTGTCGCTCTGGTACCTCATATCATATTTTGTCTTGTGTGAACTCAAGTGGCATCGCTCTAATAGGCATTTCACCGAACACCTCTAGTGCATTTGAAGAAAAAAAGTTAGCACAAAGTTTATACCCACCTCTCACATAGAAAAAAACAGGAGAGAGTGGAGGGCTGGGTGCATATTTATAGGGCCAGGCCATTAGTCCCGGTTTGAGATACAAACTAGGACTAAAGGTTCTGCCAGGAGCACACGCGCCAGCCCAGACCCATTTGTCCCGGTTTGTATCTCAAACCGGGACTAATGGTTCCTTACGGACCGGGACATAGTTCCTCGGCCTCCTCGGGCCGTCTGGTTCGGACCATTAGTGCCGGCCCCAGCCACGGCCAGGACTAATGGCCCGAACCAAAAGCCCATTTTCTACTAGTGTCATGACATGAACCTAAATCTAGGATCTGATACCAAATGTTGGTTTCTACCTTTAGATGGTGCCGCTTGTAAAGCAAAGACCACAAACACGTATGGAACTTGTAGTGCAAAGCTAGCTTCTTTGATCGATTTAGCTAAAACAGACGCACACGTGATTAGCTAGCTGGGACGCGTGATGCCTTGATCGATTTCCCGTACGCAGCTAGTTAGCTCAACTATGAGTCGAACGAAGACGAAAAAATATTTGGATTGCCACATGCAATGTTTTAAATAGCCGGCTATAGGCTATCACCGCAGCCTTTGTACACAGCTATAGCCGTCTATTTAAGGCGTTTGACACCTTTTAGCCGGCTATTGCACTTAGCCGCATCATGCGAAAAACGCTATAACAGGGCTATAGCCAGGTTATAGTCGGCTATTTAAAACTGTGTGTCTGACGCCTGTCTTTCTTTTTTTGTTTTGGTGATTTTTGTTGTGACAAGAAGCAACTCTATGAGCGCTTTTATACACGTTCACTGAAGGACTGAACAATTAGACTAGGATTTCTATTCCTAATTATACAGGGACTCAAACGATCCTACTATACACATACCATCTACAAATTTGTCATTGATGAAGCGTGGGCTATACTTGAAACCTGTAAGAATGAGTTAGTAGTAACCAGCTCCAGAGTAGGCGAGTCCGAAAATGTTTGTTGCTTAATAGGGGACTCAAATTTCTGAGAATCTTCAAGGTGTCCTCTTTCTTGCCATACTCGTTCAGGACGGCGACGGTCCCTGGGATGCTGTTGTAGACTTGTAGGTGAGGCTGCAGCCGATAGGGTTTTAGGCTCCAGGTGAAATCCGGATGCAGGGATTGTCCATCTGGAAGTAGCCTACCACCACTACCAGGTGCAGACTATTGTGCTTGGATGTGTAGATGCATGCCCCTATGATAGATAGTACTCCCTCATCCCATAGTAAGTGACTTGAATTCGTCTAGATTTTTATGTATCTATATACAAAAACATGTCTAGGTACATGTGAATCTAGACAAACCCAGGTCACTTATTTTGCGAAGGAGAGAGTAGCACATAACTGACGGGGAACATATAGGACCATGATGTCTAAGAAGTTGTAAGTGTGAATAACCTAGGGTTCAACCATACCCTCTTCCTGGGTCGGGCTACGTGTTTATATAGGTGTAGAAAAACCCTACACATGGTATTACAGATGCTGTATTATACTGGGTAGATGTCTACTCTATGCCAGTATCATACGATGTATTACATGGTTTTACACTCTCCCTTAATCTAACCTCTAGAGAGGTTGAGATCACGTTTAAACTCATCTAACTCTTTAACAACTAAAGCTTTAGTGAAGTTGTCTGCATGTTGGTCTTTTGTTGAAATGAACTTGACATCAACTAACTTGTCAGGCACTCTTTCCCTGACAAAGTTATAATCAATCTCTATGAGCTTTGTTCTAGCATAAAATATGGGATTTGCAGAAAGGTATGTTGCACCAAGATTATCACACCAAAGACATGGGTACTGGCGAAGAGGAACTCCCAACTCCCGCACCAGTGCTTCTACCCATATCAAATCAGCTGTAGCATTAGCCAAATCCTTGTATTATGCTTCAGTAATGGATCGTGGTACGGTGGCATGTTTCCTGGCACTCCATGATATCTGATTTGGACCAAAGAACACATCAAGACCACAATTGGAGCGCCTATCATCGAGGCATCCTGTCCAATCTGCATCTAAGAAGGCACTAAGTAGTGTAGATGAAGATCTCTGAAATGTGAGGCCGACTCTAACTGTACCTTTGATGTACCTAAGTATCCTTTTTACCGTTGTCTAGTAAGTAATGGTAGGATCATGAAGGTCTTGACATACTTTGTTAACTTAGAAGGATAAGTCAGGCCTTGTTAATGTAAGATACTGTAATGCACCAACAACACTCCTATAATTTGAGCTATCTTCAGGACCAAGTGTTGTCCCATCTGTTAATGACAGTTTTTATGTAGTGGACAATGGCATGGGGCAGCTTGTACTATCTGTCATTCCCACATTTTTTAGGAAATCTGAAGCATAGTTTTCTTGAGTCAAAACTATTCCATTGTGATGTTTCTTCACTTCAATGCCCAGGAAAAAATGCAACTCACTGAGATCTTTGAGTGCAAAATGAACATTCAATTCCTGAAGTAACTCTGATGTTGCTCTATCAGAAGAACTGGCAACAATGATGTCATCCACATATATTACCACAAACATGGTGAAACCTGGCCTGTTTAAGAGAAACAATGATGTGTTGGCCTTGGAAGGTGTAAACCCAAGTTCTTGCAACTTTGAGCTAAGCCTGGCATACCAGGCTCGTGATGCTTGTTTCAGACCATAAAGTGACTTGTCTAACTTGCAAATATGGTGCGAAAAGTGAGGGTGTTCAAACCCAGGAGGTTGTTTCATATACACTTCCTTCTCCAGAATGCCATGGAGAAACGTGTTCTTGATATCTAGCTACACAAGGCTCCATCGTTAAGACACAGAAACAGAGAGAACAAGTCTAACAATAGGAACTTTAACAACTGGACTAAAAGTATCCTTATAATCAATACCGTACCTCTGTTTAAACCCCTTTGCAACAAGTCTGGCTTTGTACCTTAAAACCATGCCATCTGCATGATTCTTGATTCTAAAAACCACTAGTACAAACTCGTTACTTAGAGACTTTGCACTCAGACGGTTTACAACAAGTACCAAAAAACCCGCCTTTGTTCATCACCCTCAGCCTGTTGTTTCAAGATGGCCGCCTCTACTAGTCTTCGAAGCGGTCTATTACCATGGCCGACTCAAAAAATGGGCCGGTGGGAGGCGAATAATAAAAACAAATGGCTCAGTGTATGACCTTAGATGGTGGAAATACTCAACCGTCTCTAATACTCGGAGTGGTGAACCGGTTATTATTACAAGCAACCTCTATTTGGTTGCCTGACACGTGTAGTTATAACCCAACTGATTGTCCTTCCACGTGCAGCCCCCGCGAGTGCACCTCGGACGGATAATAATAATAACTGCCTCTAAGAGTGGTCACCGAGAAGCGGTTAGGGTTTTGCGCCGCCTCCTAGATCTACACTCGGAGCAAACTGAATCTGTGCACTCAATAGTCGGTTATAGAGGCAGAGTATGGAGGAACTCCCGCCTGCAAGTTCTCCTTCCTCTCTACTTTTCTTTCTATTTGTTTCTTTCTCTGAATTTAGTCTAATCATACGAAGACACTTGTTCATATATAGAGCTCGAGTTATGCATATTGTTCAGATGCTTCTCCAGATATGTACAAATGATATTTTCTTACCCTATTTTTTCCCACTATGTCTACTATACAAATGGGGTTTTCAGTTTGTTCTGAATCTTTTCTTCGATCATTTCTTTTTTCAGTGCCAAGAACCAAGCTGCTTTGATGGAAATCTATCATGTAGGCAGCTGGCCAACACATAACTATGGCTGTTCAAATAGGATTTCAGAGTCTTTCACCATAGTCCTGAACCAGCCTAACTTTCGGGAAGCAGTGGTCAGTAATTTTAGCCTCAATCTATCTATAAAGTCCTTCACTATCAGTTAATTAGCATGCCTACGTGTGAACTAAAATTATTGTTCTGATGCTTGGTAGCTCGAAATTTGATTTTTTGTTGTTTGAGAAATTAGAAACATCAATGGGCATACCTTGGAAAGGTTCCTTCAGATTTTAGGAGTGATAAACCATATATACATCTCCGTTTCCTTCGGAATTTGTTAGAGAAACATCAATCAATTGTTTTATGTTTCTGCCATATATATGCATCTCTGTTTGGATCTAATAAGCCACACATAATTACATGCATTTATATTTTTTATATAGGCTATAGTGACCCAACATCGCCATATTTATTTGGTTATTATTAAATTTTCCTACTAGAAAATAATTGTACAATATGTATGTTACAAATGCAATTTAAATAGATTAGGAGTAGTGGAAATTATTTTGTTTGAGCAATTACAAACATCAATCAATGGTATGATTTGTTTCTGCCATATATGCATCCCTATTTTGATGTGATAAGACACACATGGCAAATGCATTTTAGTAGTAAATTCTTCCTACTGTTATATATGTATGATTAATATCACATATTTATTTGGTTTTTTTCTTAGACTATTCCTTATCACTTCAAGGAAAAACTCAACCAGTATGCCGATAAGTGGTAACCAGCTTTGGCTGGAGGGCGTATGTTTGAGCTTTTCCTAGAAAAAATGAAGATGCTACATCCATAAGAGGGCCATTCTAGTTATCTTTCTTGACTACACACAATGTTGTTATCCATGATGTGACGATCTTTAGCTTAATCACAGAAGATGATTATTAAGAAGATGAAGGAGATGAAGAGGAAGGAGATGATCAGTCTATGTTTAGTATGGAAGTACATGCCCCTAATGGTGACATCAAGGGATACCCGACTATTTATGGTATGTGTCTTTCTCCATCATCAGTATGTATATTAATATATTGCCATTTTTGGATCCCTATGTTATTTCTCCTTTTAATGGTAATTGAATTTTATAGGATTTAGGTTGCCTTTTGTGGATCCCTACATTAGATGTGTTTTCTACAAGAGTGTTTTCACACATGTATCTAATTACCATGGAAGACATGTATGCCATTACTTTTGAGATGTTGAAGGATGTAAGAAGAATATGTCGGTTGCATGATGAGGATGATTTTTCCATTTCTCTGACATGCAGTACTATGTTACAATTCTCAGTGCACTTAATTTAGCCAACAACAACTTTGTGAGTTATTCTACCTATAAGAACATGGTTTCAATTTTACTTATGTGTTTATAATTACTAATGTGTTTTAATTATTTTATCATTCCAGGTCATGCCATCAAGATTTGCACTTGGTTACAACATCCAAAAGAATGGCGCATCTTTGTTTCATGGTTATGGTATGGATGACACAGTTATTGGCCAGTAGACTATCTTGCGTGGTAGATTAAACCAGATAGTGTTCTCTAATGGTTGGAACCTCTTCTACAATATGAACCAACTTGAAGGTAGTTCACTAGTTTTTGTGAGGGTGGAAATGAGGGAACACTGCATTGGCTTGTTCATGATCAAAATTCGTTGAACCCTCCAAGGAAGACATGCATCTTTATTTTGTTTAGCTAGATCTAACGTAGGAACTATGTTTGAACAACTATGGCTGTACTATATTCACCTCCCTTGTCTTATGGTCCTGAATATAATTTTTATGTTTTAGGATTATCAAAATCTGGAGTGTCCGAATATATCCAGAGTTCCGAATCACGGAATTCATGAAAAAAGTTTAAATTGGTGAAAAAAGTGTAAATTGATGATAAATTCATATTTGAATAACCAAATGATCTTACATCGTGATTAAACATTGTAATTAGTCGATTTCTAAACACTTGCATCTTATTGCTATGCACCAAGAGAATGAACACTAAGAGTTTTTCATACCTTTCAGGATTAGATCCAAGGTTTGTACTTCACTATATATTTTCTTCAATGCATGAACCTAGTTTAGTCTAAGGAGTTGATTTAACACTAGTACGCATGTATAACCACCTTCCTTTGCCTTTTCGTTCTCAATAATTCTCAAATGTTAGGATCACCAAAATCCAAAGGGTCCAAATATATGCGGAGTATCTGAATATATTGTTAAGGTATAGACGGTTTTTATGGGCCACCTCCTACAGATTCCCCCCTTCCATTTAATATTGAGAAAACCCCCCACATGCCGGTCGGCTTCCTCTCTTCTAGATCTAGCTCCCCCTCCCGCCGCCCCTAAGTCTAGAATGAGGCTGCCGCCATTTATCGACGCCGACTGACTCGACGATGCCTGCAACGACGATGCCGGCCCCTCCCCCACGACAAGAAAGATGGCAATCTTTGCAAGACTCACTGCAAGGAAAAAATCTTGTCAACTGGCTAACTGTTCAGTGTTCATCTCAGTCCTGGTTATTTTGAGAAATCGGTGGTATATTCTCTGACAGTCGTCCAACTTAAATTCATCTCATACCTGTCAGCATATTAAAATCGTTAATTTAATGTGTGATTTTGGTGCACAGATTGTCCCATGCAATGCAACGACACATTTCAATGAACTCACATGAGATATGTTGTGATTCCGAGCTTGTGGGCGGACATGCACGGTTAAAGTGCAAAAAGGGCTATTTTGGACTCGATTGGGAGGTGGAGGGTGGTGCCGGTTCATTGTTGATAACATCTCACTATAGATGGTCAGTTGGTGTGATTTTCCTTGAAAGGAGATAGACCGAGGATAATTGTCATCTATCAAAACAATGTTGGCGAAGAGGAAGAAGATGACTAAGAAGAGGAAGAATATGAGGAACCGTCTATAGAGCAGTTATCTCCAATTATCTCTCAGAGATGCAAACTTGCCGACGGTGAGAATGAACACCTCCAACGAATCATCCCTCCAAGTAATTCCATCATTGGGTTGCCATTTGTTACCCGCTTGACAAAGACGAATATCGAGAGGCACCTTATGGTAAGTATATCATGTCAACAAAGCTATACATATTGATCTACTATATATATTAGTTGTGATAATGGCCGCATCTAACATTAAGTCATATTACCTTTGCATCATATAAATTACCTAAGGGCATGGTTTATCATCTTCATATCCCTAAAGATGGCTTAGTTGGACTACGCATTGGAGCACGAGGTGGCATCAGCACCGTCAAGTACAAGACAGATTTTGACGGCCGCATCTCCTTCACCACTGACGGGTGGACTGACTTCCTCCAAACCGAGCATCTCCAGATTGGGCAAGCCATACCCATGACCGCGAGGTTGCCCACCATGCGTAGGGACCTGTATATGATGTTCATCATCGACATCATCAATGATTTGGCATCGCTGTTGGACTCGGGCTCGTAGGAGTGATACTCGGAGGAGTACGTCGTGTGACCTTAACAATATTGTTTGCTAGATTATTGTCTGGACTAACTTTGGATATAGCTATAGCTAGTTTCATCTCTATGTTTTGAACATAATTCATCTAAATTAGCCGTTTTAACGTTGTATGGTAAGTGCTCTAGGCCACTGATCTCATCTTCCAAATCTTTCGATCTACTCCCTCCATTTCAAAATATAAGATGTTTTAGCTTTGTGAAATGAGTGTATCTAGACCCTTTTTAGTGTGTAGGTTCACTATAAACCTACATGAACCTACACACTAAAAGGGGTCTAGATACACTTCTTTCACAAAGGTTAAACATCTTATATTTTGAAACGGAGGGAGTATATATAATGGGTCACTTCTCTCCCTTAATTAGTTCCTTCGTGTAGATATAACCTACAATTCAAACGAACAAAGTTTTCCTTTAAAAATTCGAGACAGTTGTAATTTCTAGCCGCCTGAGAGAAGTACTTGGAGTCAGTCGTATGAGGCTAATACTTGGCGGCAAAGATCTGAAAATATTTGGACAAATATTTCAGACCTGTGCCACATTTTCATCCCCTGCCCGCTAAGGTTACTACTTGACCCCCACTGTCCACCACCGCCGCTGCCGACGCCCTCCACCACTGCCACCTCTGGTCTCCTGCCTCTCCTCCCCGCCGCCTCCGGTCACCTACGGTGCGGACGCTCTCCCTCGCCTCCGAGAACACCTTCGTAGTCCATGTAGGTATGCATGAAAACCAAACCCCCAAAATCCTAATGTAGAGCTTCGATTTAGGAATTTGGCATGGAATTTTCCATTTTCCTTGTCGAATTTGGGTTTCGGGGTTTTCGAGCTGTAGAGACACGACTGCGGCGTCGAGAGAGCCTCCCCTAGCCTACATCTATCTGTCCCACCTCTTTTCCCCTTGTATACATCTCAAAATGTGTAATTCTTTATTGAATCCTCACTATTCCTTGCCCTTCTAGCAATATGGATTTAATTGTTACTTCATTAGTCTGTTTATATCTTGTATTCGATGAATCTCAAATTCTTTGGCAGTCTACGCTTTTTATTAATGTACGATAACAAGAATTGTGTTTCTGTTTTCAGTCTAATTCTTTAGTATTATATTTGATTGTATTAAAATGCTCAATGTTTGTATCTATTTAATAGAAGGGAGCATGCAGCGATCTTGCAATAGTGCTCTTTAGTGATGACAGTGTTGGCACTGAGAGGTTTGAGCTTAGTGGTATCAAAGAACATCAAAATTCCAGTCATCTGTTTTTAAATTTGTATGTGTTTAGACTGTAGACACAGGAATATTGTTCCACTTCATTGAAATTTGTATGTGTTATTGCAGCAGGGCCTCAACACGAGGAGAACACTGATTTTAATAAGCAGAGTATTTTTGGAAACGACATGTATCTGAAAGAAACTCATGTAGACTTCCTTTTAGACTGGTGCGAACCCGAATTTCCACCAAAAATCAAGTACTACGTCTACGGTTGCCCTATTCATCTATCGTGGAAAATAAGTGCAAGCTAGTAAGATGATATATTCTTGAACACGTGATCAACAAGCTACCCTGTGATATTTAAATACTTTTAGTAAATCAAAGCATGCTAATTTTTCAACTCTTTGTACTTGCACAGACATTTGGAGCTGAGTTGACAAGAAAATATCTAAAAAAATGCCTTGATGAACCAATTGATGTCCATGTTTGGCAAATAAAGAGAAAGAAACCAAAGATGGTTACAATGAAGAAGGGAGTTGGTGGGTCAGATGCAATCTTAATGACAGGATGGGAGAAGGTTGTCACAAGCTTCAACTTAAAGCATGATATCATTGTCCTTTTTTGCTTTGATAAATTAGATAATGGAGAGGTATATTTTATGGTTCAGAAACTTCCACCGGGCGGCCCATTACTACTTGAGTACTAATTTTGCTTCTTCGATGTATGGACTCAACATTGTATGCAGTCCATAAAGTAATGGCTAAATATGTATGCATTTCCTCAACTATTGGGCTAATGTTAATTGTTAATATTTTTGTCTTCTTTTGACTGGCTGCTATAAGTTCTTGAGTTAATCTGTCTATCTGGCTGCTGAATCATGATTATGTGTCATGTCAGCTATGATCGAGTCTGAATTAGCATGCTACTATGTAAAATGGTTTACACACACTGGAGACGGTCACTTGAAAAGGCCGCCTCGAGGCACACTAGTTCTGGAGATGGTCTTTGGTAGAACTCGACTCAGGTCGCCTGACTAGTGGAGACGGTCTCTAGTATAGGTCGTTTGAGGTTGAGGAGTCTTGCAAGCGGTCAGAAATACTGGCCGCCTCCAGCTCGTACAGATTAGAGGTGTTTTCCTTTTTACATCGTTTGAGGTCGCGTATCTTAGAGCCACAAAGAAAAACCGGGTTAGTTGGTGTGCTCCTAGAAGCTATGCGCTTGAGCCAGAACGAGAAACCTACTGAGGCCTATGGGGAATTGATGTCTCTAAGTAACGCGTTTGTACTAGTGCACCCATTTACAATCAATTAGATTTTTGTTAGAGATAGGTGGTGCGAAGTTCCATGTTTTATTTTTTATAAGTGCTTCATATTCTTTATCCATTGTTTGTTTCCACTTGTTGTATCCCAATGCCTCACCAAGATTATCAGGAACACAGATATGGAGATTCATCAGATGATCAATGATGCTAGAAGTAGATTTAGTCCCAATTTTCTTATGGAAGTTATCATCACTGAATGCTGGAGTATTTGGGACCAAAGAAATGGTTATATTTTTAGGGATCTAAATCCCTCCATCACTAGATGTATTTCTTTTTTTAAAGCAACCTTTACCTTGACTATGCATAGAGCTAAGCCTAGTCTCAAGGAAGGTATGCAAGAGTGGCTTGACACGCTATGAATGTAACCATCTGTATCATTGTCATTGATTGAGCCTGGCTCAATCTTTTGTACATTATAAAATTTATAAAATGACACAGTAGGGGACTTCCCTACTGGTTTTGTCAAAAAAAAGATTATCAGGATCCCCTGTAGAGGAAAACATACCATATCGCACTGTACCATTAGTATATTTCTTTGCTTGCCTTATACCTCTTTGTAGTCTAGTTCGAACGGGCGAAGATTCTCGCTCATCAGCAATAATAGGTGAGTTTGTCATAGGAGATCCATCATCACTGCTATCATTAGTAGACTCGTGATCCGAGGAACGTTCCCTAGTTAGGTTGTTGTCATCGATGCCACTTGGATATCCAGGAGAGGACACCGGAGTCCGGGTGTTGTCAGCAGCGGGGAAGCTCTCGCGAAAATTCTTAGTGGGCACACGAGAGCGTGTGTCTACATGTGGGCAGGACCGACCGCTATCGGCCCCCTCATGCAACCGGGAGGACGTGTCGCGTGGGGAGCGACCAGAACCAGGCGCGGTGGCCGAAGAAGATCCTAGCACCGGATCCGAGGCAGATGTGCTGCCATCAGAATGTTCTTTCGGAGCATAATTAGCCTCGTGTTCTGTGTCATTGGTATCTTTTTATATTTCATCCATGTTTTCATCATTTTGCTCCAAATTTTCTCTCCAGGATCTGCATAATTATTAGACGTATCTGTGGCACTTGCACCAGGCAACTGTGAGTAATTGACATTAGGTACAATATGCATATGATTATCAACATGTATACCCTCATGAGATGATGATGACGTAGTCGCCAAAAATTCAGGGGGTAACAAGATTACCTTTTGAAACTGAGCCCCGGTGTTGGGATGTTGAGATTGAAAAGGTAACAAATTTTCATCTAACACGACATGCCGAGAGATGTATATGCGACCAGTGGAGACATCTAGACATTTACACCTTTGTGAAGGGGTCTACAGCATAAGAAAACACATATTTTGGAGCAGAAAGAGAGTTTTATTTGATTGTTTGGTCGAAGATTTGGCCAGCATACACAACCAAAAACACGAGAGCATCGTAATTTGGTTTGGTATGGAGTAGTTTTTCCACTAGGTACACAAGTTTAGAACTTTTGTTGGGAGAAGGTTAATGAGAAAAGTGGCAATGAGGAATGCTTCATCCCAAAACTTGAGAGGCATGGATGCATTTGTGAGAAGTGCAAGGTCAACCTCGACAATATTTCTGTGTTTGCGTTCAGCTGAACCATTTTATTGATGTGCATGTGGGCATGAGACATGATGAGTGATGCCAACCTTTTGGAAGAAACCATCATGTTTTTCATACTCACCACTCCAGTCAGTTTGCATGGTTACTATTTTTTGGCCAAACTTGCGCTCAACAAGTTGCTGAAAGTTAAGAAAGACTTGATACAGATCACATCTCTTTTAAGTAAACATATCCATGTAAATTTTATATAGTCATCAATAAAGCTTACATAATACTAGTGTTTGCCAACAGAGGCTGGGGCAAGACCCCATACATCAGAAAACACTTGTTCCAAAGGAATAGTGGATACACTAGTAGAAATTGGATATGGTAACTGATGACTTTTCACTTGCTGGCAAGGATCACACACATATGAATTAATTTCTGGAGAATGTGGCAAATAATTTTCCTAAGCACTTGTTGAACAATAAAGGATGAAGGATGTCTTAGACGGCGATGCCAAGTGGATGAAGATGGCTTGACGGTGATGAAAGCATGCTTGTGCGGGCTGGCGGAAGTAGAGATGGGCACAAGGGGATATAAGCTGCCATGACAAGGACCCTTAAACAAAATTTGGTTGGTGGCCTGATCCTTAATAAAAAAGAAAAATGGGTGAATTTCAACAAAGGCGTTATTGTCTAAGGCAATTTTAAGAGCCAATAACAGGTTTTTGGCGACACTAGGAACATGAAAAATATTGCGTAAAAGTAAGGAACTATGAGGAGTATGCAATGTTGATTGACCAATATGCTATATTGTCATACCTTTGCCACTGGCATTGTGGACTTGATCACATCCCTGATAGTCATCACGGGTGTGAAGCTTGTTCAACTGTCCATTGACATGGTGAGTGGCACCAGTGTCCATGTACCAGTTTGTGTCAACTCCATATGCACCCTTCTCATTGCGTGTATGGTTCTCATCATCATCATCATCACGGTCAGCATAGAGCCACCAACACTCATTAGTTGGTAATAGCTGTGAGACTCGACATATTTTTGATGGTTTTTATTGATAGTTTCTTCTGGATTTGATCGTTTTCTAGCTTTACCTAACATTAAACTTCGATAGTGAAGAAAACTTGGTTTTTAATGTGAATTTCAGGTTCTGAATGTCAACATAACGTTTTAACAAGAGAAACACAATATTTAGGCAAAAACAAGCAAGTATCTCTTTGGAAGCAATCGAGGGAGGCATATAGAAGCTTTAACGAGTAACTATAAGGCAGGAATATTTTTCCAGCCGTATATTTCCTGCCGCCTCCGTCTTGTCAAAAGGGACAACTTTCGTGAAGAGGTCAGGGATGAAATCATAACACAGCAGCTGCCATCCCAACCAGAAATGAGAAAGAAGAGATCTGGAGAAGAAGGGAAGATGTTCTTCATCTCTCTCCACGATCTTTGACCTCCTAGCCTTCACAACCTCATAGCCATTACTTGTAATTGAGAGAGAGAGATCTTCACCTAGCAAGATTAGGGTTTGGGATTGTTTCTTCCTATCTTGAATTGTGTTGGATTATTTTTCTATTCTTATTGTGGATCACCACGGTAATACCGGGAAGAACTCCCTTTATTTAAGTATATCCATGATGCTTTCTTCTCTCATGTGTGAGTAAGTTCCTTGGAGGTGGGAGATGTAAGGGATTGGTGAGATGTGATGTGCCTCCATATATTTTCCATTAGTTTGGGATTGATTTTAGTTACTATATTATGTGTGCTTGACTATCTATGGGATGCCTAATGCTTGTTGTCCAATTAAGGGCCCATACAACATGATCCTTTGTTCTACATAGATAGGATCTTGTTTGCTAGCAGACCGGCGACCCCCTGAGTGACATGGGGATATCAGTGGGAAACTAGTTTGACTCGAGGATAACGAGGAACCACTATGCTTATTGCATTAGTCCGATCCAAGGAGCTTAGTTACTAAGCAACTTGAAGGATCTTAATCCTCTAGTGACTGACCATGGTTTTGGTAACAGGCTAGTAGGATTATTGAAGTTGGGATGAAATCTACCAAGAGGAGTTCCGGCTAATTATGGGTTGCTCGCCTACACATATATTTATAAAATTATAATTGTTACACTTATCATTCGTCCACCTAGCAGAATCACTATCACCAAGAACTGTATCTCCCCGTGCCTTCTTCTTCATCTGTAGAAAACCACAAACAATCAAATCATTCTTTACTTTTATGCTTTTTATTCCTAAGTTTACATTTTAGTTTTATTTAAATACATCCAGTTTAATCCAAATTTCATTCTTATTTCCACACTTGCAGACAATTCACTCGAAGACGTGTGACATCTTTGAGTGTGATAGAGACTTCACTCATAAACACTTACCTTTGGGCTCCCTGTGGGATTGATATCTATACTTCAAAACTAGCTACAAACGATTTGTGGACACTGCAGACATCAAGCTATTTTCTAGCGCTATTGTCGGGGAGCTAAGAGCTAAGTGTTTATATCTTGACATTTCAGGTGTTACTACTACAAAATGGTCTTCCTAGAAGACAAAGGGTCTGCATGCTCTGTTAGGACCTATTTACCAGATTATTTTGAGCACGTGCCTATTCAAAGGCGCGAAGAAATTATTGAAAAACTTTTAAGATTAGACAAGGTTGAAGTTGAAAACCTGAGTGATTTTATGGAAATCATGTCCATTTACAGGACAACTCCCAAGGTTGAAGTTGAAAACCTGAAGTTGAACTCTCGGAGAATACAATGCTCCAAACTCTGCTTTCCTTAAATAACCAATAGAATTTCCTAATCCTGGAGTTAGAGAATATCGATTTGATGGTAGAATTATTAAAATCTTGCAGGAAAAGATTTTAGTGGAAGGGAAGATGAAGACCCAGAAAGACATATTAGAGAGTTTGAAGATGTGATCACAACACTTGGACCAAAAGGTTTGCCAAGAGATTTCTCTCATCTAATTTTTTTGCTGGTCTCTTAAAGGTAAAGCTCTAGACTGGTTATATTCTCTCCCTCATCATTACATTAAATGTTGGGAAAATTGTATTGTCAAATTCATAAACATGTTTAATCCTTATAAAAAGGTCACGGAAACTAGAAAGAATATAGGCAACTTTAGTTAGACCGTGGGAGAAAACTACCCACAAGCCTGGGATAGATTCTTTGGAATGATCAATAGAATTCCTAATCATGGCTATTCTGAATCAACTATTTGCCATTTATTTTACCATGGTCTTAATACTCAGAGCAGAGAGTTTCTTGACTTATCAGCAGGAGGATAGATTAATACTTTAACTGTTAAAGCATGTTTGGAATTGATGTCTACTAGTGTTAAGAATGATTCTTTATACAATCATGATTTCGACACTAAGCTGGAAAAAGGGATGCTTCGTATAAATCCTAATCTTATTCCTGAAGTACGCAAAACAATGAAAGAAAAAGGGATACCTTCTGAACTTGTTAAAGAAAACAAAGTAGACTTGTTACAAGTTTTACTGAAGAAGATGAAACTAGAAAAGTTTTTCAAGAATTGAAACATCGACAAGCAAAATCTCATAATAACCTACATAAGCATTTTCAAAAACATAAAAATATTTTGGCAGAACTCACGGAAAATTATGATGAGATTGGCCAAGGAATAAAATTATTTTACAAGTATCTTAGTATGATTGAAACCCAATGTGAACAAATACCATCTGGTTATCAAATTTTTCTTTAAGATGATATATATATTCCTGTTTCTACTAATGTTGTTACAAGAAGAGGTGCAGTTGCTACAGGACCATTAGGACCACCAGAATATGAAGCTGAAAAATAGCGAAAGGAAAAAAGCCTTGCTCAAAGCAAGCCAAGAATATGATACACTGGTGGATCCTCAAGATGAAACTGCTCAAGAAACACAAGATCAAACCAAGGAGGACCAAAATGACGCACAGGATGACTGTTATGACTCTGATGCAGAGACGCTAGATCCAAGAGAAGAAAAAGACACAAGAAATGAAGATGAACTTGTTGTAGTAGAAAATAAGAAAAGCGATAAGCAACAAAAAAGAAATCAACAAAAGAGCCTGATCCCCCACAAAAGGTAAAAGACAAGAATAAGAAAGGTAAGCAAAAGCTACCTTATCCAGATCAAAAAAAGAAAGCACCGGATCAGGTAATCTATGATTCTTACAAAAAGGCACTTGGTGATCTTCGTCTACAAATTCCATTTGCGGATGCAATAAAAGTTCCCACCTATTCTAAATTCCTCAGTGATATTCTTAGTAGAAAGAAAGAAATAACTGAAACCGTTGCCATGGTGACTACTTATCCTGCTAATGGGAAGCTATTGTCTAAATTGGGAGATCCTGGAAGACCAACTATTTCATGCTCAATTGGCAAAACTAATATTCACAATGCCTTGTGTGGTTTAGGTGTAGGAGTTAGTGTAATGCCATATTCCTTTTATAAATGTTTAGGATTAGGGGAGTATTCCCCTACTACTATCACTTACAGATGGCTGACAAATCCACTAGACAACCCATTGGTATGATTGAGGATGTTCTACTTAGAATAGATGAGCATGTTGTTCCCACTGATTTTATTATTCTTGAAATGCTAGAGGATGAAAAATTATCCATAATACTTGGAAGGCCTTTCCTTAGTACTGCAGGAGCATCAGTTGATTGTGCTAAAGGAAAAATAATCTTCAATGTTTATGATGTTGAAATCATCCGGTATATTTCAAAGAAGCTAGAAGCAGGAGAAAGATATATTCCACCGGTAAAACGAGTTCATGTGGTAAGTGCCTTTGATAAGGGGCAACCCAAGTTAAGAATTCAAGAACAAAGAAGGGGTTGAGTTATTCAACCATTCTTAATAAAATGCTTAATGGGAGTCAACCCATCACATTAATAAAATAAACTAAAGAATAAAATGTTCACCGTATTCCTACAACTTTTTCACAGGCATTCTTGCGGACGCACACCTGTGAAGATGCAGCTGTCAAAAAGTAGTAGAAATATCGATTGAACAAGCGTAGAATAAGTATAAAAATAAAAGTTTGAGTTTTATCTACAAAAACCATCTTAATCATTTTGTCCAGATTAAAAAGTGAACCTCCAGTTGAGGAGAAGAAGTTAGGTAGTACTAGAAATCCTGCTCTATACATGTTGTTATTGGTCGACAATTTGTACTGTCATTTGTCTGTCAAAAACAAGGTGTTTCGCTAAGTTTCAGGATAAGGAAGTATTCTTGAAGAAATAGATTTTTTTGATGAGTACTGAAAGCTTAACGACCAACTATACGGCTGGAATGAGAATTCTAGCCGTATAGTTTTGTCGTATCGATATCTTTGCCATCAACAAATTTTCTTTCATAGGTATAGAGGATTTACCGACCAACTATACTACGGGAATAAAAATTCCGGCTGTATAGTTCCGGTCGTATAGATATCGATGCCTTCGTCGATTTTCTTCTCAAAGGTACTGATGTTTTGACGACCAACTATAAGGTGGGAATAAAAATTCCGGCCGTATAGTTTGGTCGTATAGTTATCGATGCCTATCCAAGAAAATTTATCTCGAGGAAACAGACGTTTTGACGACCAACTATACAACGGGACCATTATGACCCGGCCGTATAATTGCGCCCGTATAGCTTTGTTCTGGCATAAAGAAACCCTAATTGTCGGAGCCGCCGCAACTATACGGGGGGAACTAAATATCCCGCCCATATAGTTGCGTTCGTATAGTTCGACGTGGCCACTTAATCGCACTTGGGCATCTAGGGCTCTTCTTCCTCCTCACTTGTCTCTCATATTCTCTCTCCAAACCTCTCAAAGCCCACCTAGAATTCTTGATTCTTCGTGGATTTTGTTTGTTTGAGTTGGGGAATCAATAGATCGGTATGTTTCTCTCCCTATCCTTGCTTTATTTTCAGAATTCCATGGTTAAAACTCTCACATTGATCTAGTGGATGAACTCAAACTTATCTTGTTTTTCCTTATGATTTCTCACGTTAGGATTAAATTTTTCCACTTAGAATCGTCCGTATATCATGTAGAAACTATATGCCTAAGGTTTCATGGTGAAATTTTTCAGTGCATCAAGGTGAACAAAATTGGTAGCATTTTTCGCAAGAGCAAGCGCCACCGTGGCGAGAGTTTGGGGCACCGAGCCGAGGTCAACCCCAAGTTGGCCATAGTTTCATCAAGGAGGATGATGCCCACACATTGGGACGATGATAGCTTTCTCACCGCAGCAGGGTTGAGGGCTGATGGCTCAGTGTACGGCGCCAAAAAAATGCTGGAGCGGTGTTGATGTAGAGCTCGTTGGGAACCCCAATAGGAAGGTATGATGAGCACAGTAGCAAGTTTCCCTCAGTTATGAAACCAAGGTATAATCGAACCAGTAGGAGCAAGGAAACACCCCAAAGGTGTTGCTAGCTGAGCCTTGGCAGGGCGCACTACCGGTGCTAGTAGCAACGTGGAGACCTGCACAACACAACCATAGAATTTTGTCCCCAACTAGCGATGAGGTTGTCAATCTCACCGTGTTTTGCGGAGAACAAAGGATTAAATGTATCGAATGTAAAGAAGTAAAAGTTTGCAGAAAGTAAACACAAAGCAGTCAACAGTTTATAGATTGTATGTAAAGAAAATGGACCAGGATCCATAGTTCACTAGAGGTGGCTCTCCTTAGATAGATAACATGCTGGGTGAACAAATTACAGTGGGGCAATTGACAAACATCGAGAAAGCAATACATGCATATACTAATCATCTTGACTCCTTTGGAACTTGATTGGGCATTACAACATTATACATAGGCCGCCATCCAACTGCATCTATGACTAATAATCCACCTTCAGGTTATCATCCGAACCCCCTCCAGTATTAAGTTGCAAGCAATAGATTATTGCTTTACGAATTGCGTGTAAAGTAAACAATACGATTGTTCTATGAACAAAGGATTGTTGTTTTCTCCCTAGTAGCAACAACACATCTAGTACCTTAGAGATTTCTGTCACTTCCCCAGATTACCAGAGGCATGAACCCACTATCGAGCATAAATACTAACTCTTGGAGTTGCTAGAATCTACTTGGCCAAGATAGCTACTAACAACGGAAAGCATGCAAGATCACAAATAACAAAGACACGGTTGAATCAATAATCAATCTGAAATAGCATCTCAATATCCATCGGATCCCCACAAACATAATATGTAGAATTACAAATATATGATCTTGATCATGAACGAAGCTCACAAGATCTAAACATGAAAGCACAAAGGAGGAGAACCAGCCATCTAGCTACTACATGGATCCGTAGTCCAAGGATGAACTACTCACGCATCACACCGGAGGCTTGCATGGTGATGAAGAAGGCCTCCAGGGTGAATTCCCCTCTCCAGCAGGGTGCCGGGAAGAGCTTCAGATCCCTCCTGATCTAGGGATGGAGATGACGGCGGCTACAGACTCTTTCGTGGATTTTTGTTAGGGTCCTTAGGGTTTTCGTCCCGAGGGCAATATATAGGCGGAAGGGGAGGCCGAGGGGGTGCCAGGGGCCACCACACCACCCCCTGGCGCGGGCCAAGCCTGGCCGCGCGGCCAGGTGGTGTGGCCGGCCTCTGGCCCCTCTCCGTCTCGTATTCTGGCATCTGATGACTTCCGGAAAAATAGGCACTTTGGCTTTTGTCCCATCCAATTCCGAGAATATTCATTTTCTGACTTTCCTGGAACCAAAAACAGCAGAAAACAGGCAGCTGGCACTATGGCTCTTGTTAATAGGTTAGTCCAAGAAATCATATGAAAATTACTCCAAAGCTGGAAAAAATAACAAGAAAGTGGATAAAACCAAGCATAGAACATCAAAAATTATAGATACATTTGCAATGTATCAACATCCCCAAGCTTAACTCCTGCTCGTCCTTGATACGTCCAAAACGTATCTACTTTTCCGAACACTTTTCCTATTGTTTCTCCTCTAAACTTGTATGATTTGGATGCAACTAATGCGGACTGACGCTGTTTTCAGCAGAATTGCCTTGGTGTCTACTTTTTGTGGAGAAAATCAACTATCAGGAAAAATCCCGGAAAATATGCCAAAAATCCTATTTCACCCGAAGACTCCAGGAGCTAGAATATGAGACGGAGAAGAGCCCTGGGGTAGCCACACCACTTGGTGGTGCGGGCCAGGCCAGGCTGCGCCAGGGGGTGGTGTGGGCCCCCAGGCACCCCCTCGGCCTCTCTCTTCGCCTATAAGGAGCCTTCTGACCTAAAAACTACGGGGGGTTCGATGTTTTTCCAGAAGAAGTTCCGCTCCACCGCCACCACCAGATTCCACGAAACAGCACCAGAAACTCCATTCTGGCAGCCTGTCAAGACGGGGAATTGGAGGAGATCATCGCCATCATCATCACCATCGCTTATCCATCGACCATCCATGTTTCCCCCATCTATGAGTGAGTAATCCCCCGCTGTAGGCTATGGGGATGGTAGGGATTGGATGAGATCGTTCATGTAATGGCATCAGATTGTTAGGGCATGGTGCCTAGTATCTTTTATAAGTGCTTTATGACTTTGTTGCAACTTGTTGTGCTTAATGCTTGTCACTAGGACCCGAGTGCCATGATTTCAGATCCGAACATGTTATTGATTCATTATGATAGTATTTTTTCTGGTCTTATGTAAAAGTTGTATACACACGTCGTTGTCCGGAACCTATGGCCCCGAAGTGACAGAAATCGGGATAACCGGAAGGGAACGGCTTTGATGTGAGGATCACATGTGTTCACGGAGTGTTAATGCTTTGCTCCGGTGCTCTATTAAAAGGAGCACCTTAATTGCCAGTAGTTCCCTAGAGGCCCCGCTGCAAACGGGCTAGCAGGACAAAAGATGTTGTGCAAGTTCTCATTGCGAGCACGTATGACTATATATGGAACACGTGCCTAGGATTATCTAGTACTTGGATGCTTTATCTTATTTATGTGCAATTGCCCTATGTTCTGATCGCCATGTGAGTTGTCTTGTCCATGCAACGCCCGTCCATCCATCCCTATGCCTACCGCACTCGAATCCCACTGTTTACTGCTTTTGTTACTACTGTCTTTGCTTTACTACTTCTGTTACTTTACTATTCCTACTACAAAACTGTTGCTACTGATAAACTGCTATGAGCAAGATTGTTTCCAGGTGTAGCTGAATTGACAACTCAGTTGTTAAGGCTTATAAATATTCTTTGGCTCCCCTTGTGTCGAATCAATAAATTGGGTTTCACTTCCCTCGAAAATACTGCGATAGACTCCCTATACTTGTGGGTCATCAAGACTATTTTCTGGCGCCATTGCCGGGGACCATAGCTTTATTTATCAAGATCACTTGGATTCTCTATTGTTCGCTGCTATTCAGCCATCATGGGTAAGTCTCGTGATGGCAAGGTTCCTATTTTACCATCCACTACAAGAAGAGGTATGGTTCTGAACACCTCTGTTGCTCTTGATTCACCATCTGTTATAAGTAAGCTCGTTACACCACCACATACACATGCTACACACACTACTACTACTGCTGAATCTGAAACTTCTGATGCTTATGATGCTGCTTCTACTGTGCTTGATAAGAGTGGTTCATTAGGTCCTTTCCTAGATGCTACGATTGCTAGAACTATAGCTGGAAATACCGAAACTCCTAATGAAGACACTACCACACCTGTTAGCTCACCTGAGTCTAGTGAGAGTTATGATATTGAAGAAGATTATGTTGAGATGACCGATGAGTTCATTAAAGAATGTAAGAACACCCATGATAGGAGCGCTGCTAAGAGTCTCCTTGAGAGGCGTACTATTAGACCCAAATTATCTCCTGATGCTAAGTTTGCTGCTTCTCCCATAAACATTATAGATGAAGATTATGATTTCTCTCTCGTCTATCCTACATAGCTATTGTCGAGAAAGAACCTTTTTGTGGGACTAAGATTGAAAGTGCGGTAGCACATATGAATGAACTTTCTACCATGAGTGGCTTGTTTTCTGATGATATTAAGATGCGTACTTACTTTGTTGCTAAGATTTTTCCCTTTTCACTGCAAGGAGAAGCTAAAACTTGGTTTAGTAATTTACCTCCTGGATCTATTGATAGCCCTGAGTGCTTGATTAGTACTTTCTGGCAGAAATATTTTCCTCGCAGTGCTAGACATGCTATTTTGCAGGAACTTTTTGATTTCAAATAGGGAGAAAAAGAGGTATTTCCCGAATATTGGGCAAGGTTTTGTGCTTTGATTCATGCACAGGCTGGAAGTCCTTTACCTAAGAATGAGCTTCTTGATATATTTTATAATGGACTAACCGAGGAATCTAGGACATACCTTGTGCTGATTGTGTTTTCAGGAATAGGACTCCTAAGGAAGCTGGGGAATTAATGGCTAAAATAAGCAAGAATTATGAAGATGGGACTCCTCATAAACAAGCCATACCTGAAGTAATTGTACCTAAACCATCTATTCCTGTGCCTATTCCAACATCAAAAAAGAGGGAAGTTATTGAATTAAATGATGAAGTGATGAAGGAAGCTAAGAAATGTCTTAAGGAGAAGGGAATTAAAGCCGCAGATGTCAAGAATTTACCTCCTATAGAAGAATTATGTAAGCCTATTCCCTACTCATCCACTATTGAGGGACACTCTCTCCAACACTTTGATGAAGGTGATATCCCTTACTCTAAACCTCCTGATCAATCCTTAGAAGAATTCGATATCTTTATTGTTAAGCAAGATAACTTTAATAAAAGGGTGTAAAATCACCTAATGGAAAACACTAGAGCTATTGTTGAGTTGAAAGATATTGTGGAAAGAACCTCCAATGATGTTAAAATGATTGTTAAACACTTTCAAATGGTTCAAACTCAAATAGATCAACTCGTTAAAGTGCAAAATGACTTGCTAGTTAATGCTGCTAAAGGAAAACATGCTTATGAAATTAGAACTAGAAGTGGTGCTGCTACCCAGGATCCTCTATATCCTGAGGGGCATCCCAAAAGAATTGAGCAGGATTCTCAACAAGCTGAAAATAGTGGTTCTACTCGTAAGAAAAGGAAAAAGAAACATAAAACTGTTGTAGAACCCTCTGAACCTATTATAGATCCTAATAGTATATCTATCTCTAATGCTGAAACTGAAAGTGGTAATGAAGAAAATGTTCTTCCTAATGAAGAAAAAGTTGAAGAAGAACCTGAAAACCACACTAAGTCTACTAAATACACCAAATAAGATTTTATTGCTAAGAAACATGGTAGTGAAAGAGAACCTTGGGTCTAAAAACCTATGCCTTTCCCTGATAAGAAACACAAGTCAAAGGAAGATGAACACTATAATAAGTTTTGTGAGTGGATGAAGCCTTTATTCTTGCAAATTCCTTTGACTGATGCTATTAAATTGCCTCCTTACTCAAAGTATATGAAGGACATTGTCTCGAATAAAAGGAAGATCCCTAATGAAGAAATTTCTACTTTGCTTGCTAATTATTCCTTCAATGGTAAGGTTCCTAAGAAACTTGGAGACCCAGGGATTCAAACTATCTCTTGCTCTATTAAGAATAGCTATGTTAGAACTTCTTTGTGTGATTTGGGAGCCGGAGTTAGTGTTATTCCTTTCTCTCTCTATAAGAGGCTTCAACTTGAAAAATTAATACCAACTGATATATCTTTGCAAATGGCTGATTAATCTACCACTATTCCTGTGGGTATATGTGAGGATTTACCTGTTCAGGTGGCTCACAATTGCTTGATATTAACTGATTTTGTTGTGCTTGAAATGCCTGAAGATGATAATATGTCTATTATTCTTGGGAGACCTTTTCTTAATACTGCGGGAGCTGTTATTAATTGTAATCAAGGAAAGGTGACCTTCAATGTTAATGACAAGGAACATACTTTCTATTTCCCCAAGAAGATTGAAAGGACTTATGGTTTAAATTCAATTGAACATGTTGAAGGCATTCAAGTTGGAGAAATATATTGTCCCATACCAAGAGAAAAATTTGAAACTATTACGATTGGGACCATTGCTATCAAGGTTGAGGTAACATAATCATTAGTGGAGTACAAAGTTTTGTCTCATATGCAATTGTTTTGGTAGCAAGACTTGATCAACCTTGCTAACAAAAGGATTCCATTGAAAAAAACAATGTTTCATTATGATTATCTCTGTTTATTTCTATCCTTTGCATCTTAGTTTTTGCTTTCGTTTAGTTTTCTTTCTGTTGTTAGTTGCTTGCATGTTAGAACTTCTGTATTTCTAGCCTTGTTTTGTCTTTGCATCATGTTTCCAAAAGAAAAAAAATCTGTCTGTTAGAAAAATCATTCTTCTATTTCTGAAAAGTGCCCAAAAATAAACTGTCTCGAAAAATTCCAGAAAATTCATATTAAATTTTTACGTGAAAAAAGGGGCAGAGGAGTACCTGGTAGGTACCAGGGGGCCCACCAGGCAGGCACACCATGTGGTGGCGCGGCCAGCCCTGGGTGGCGCCATGCCCTGGTGTGGGCCACCCCTAGCCCCCCACTACTTCTCTCACCTGCCACTTTCTTCTCTCTCCCGAGTAAGCCCCAGTTCATAGCTCAAAATCGCGTTCTTTCTGTGCTTGCTCTCGATTTCTTCGATCTCCTTTCTCAGCCCATCTTTCTTGCTGAAATTTGGAGCATTTGTTCCTTGGTATGTGACTCCTCCCCTTGTCCAAGTAGATTTGTGTTTAGTGGATTATATGTTGAGTATTTTGCTGCTGTAGGTGACTAGTTATGAGAGCTTGTAAACTTGTTTGATGCTTAGAGATATAGTTTTGATGCATCCTTAGGCCTCTTGCAAGTCCCTATGAGTAGAATCCTTCATTATATTTATTTTGCTATCACTTGTTTAATAGGTGTTTAAATTTCAGAATAGAAGATGAGTGAACACCACCTAAACCAACATGAGCTTTGGGTGCCTGAGATCATGAAGGTCCATCGGGAGGAGGAAGTTTTTCCCTCCATTTATCCATGCCCAGAGTTCATGAGAGCTACAGGAATTCTACCAGATTTCCACACTTTGGTTTCTAATGCATGGTTAGAGCGCTTCTTGTAAGATGAACCTTGTCAATTTGTGAAGCTAACCATGTCTGTGGTGCAGGATTTCCAATTTAGTCACTCTTTTCCTAACCCCATGGTCCATTGCAAAATTTACAATATTGCTGTCAATCTTTCTCTTGATGATTTTTGTGCAGCTATTAAGGTACCTCAATGGGGATCATGTAAGAAGATTAAAGAGAGACCGGAACCCCTCATGGATTTATACATAGAAATTTGTCAAGGGAGTAGCTTCTCGAAGGAGAATGGAAAAATCCGTAACATTCATCTTCCCTCCATTCGCTACTTTGCCTACTTTATTGCCAAGTGTGTTCTTGCTAGGAAAACTGCCAATAAGTTATCTTTGTTTGATCTAGCATTTATCTTTGCTGCTCTTAGACGAGATAGGTCTTACAACTTGGGTGCTTTGATAGCTTTCCGTCTTGCTGCTAACCGTGAGAAAGGTGGAATTTGTGGAGGCCTCATTGCTTCTCGTTTACTACCATTACATGGTTTAGTGCCTCATCATCTAGACCTACAGTTTCCCATAGAGAGGCTTGATTTTAATTCCATGATACAACATAAATTTATTTCCTCGTGGGCTAGTTTGAGTGAGTTGTCTTATGAAATAACCTTTCTCAAAGCTGGTTGGAGAAAGAGCAAGTCCGAGCGTGTTGTTCTTTTGCCTGCACCTGTTTTGTTTAACCTTGATAACAGGGAAGGATGGTCCCTCACTGAGGAGGAGCTTGACACGTACTTGGGAGAGCTCTCCCAACAGGAGCAGGACACTAGAAGGGAGGTCACGGATGATTCGGTCCAGCCCTCGAATGAGGGAGAGTCTTCATATCAGCAGCCCGCTTATGATTGGGGAGCTTCTTCTTCCTCTCATGGGCCCAGTTACGACCATTCTTACCAAGATCCGCCCGCTTGGAACCCCTATTCGTACATAGATTGATTCCCACTTAGGCCAAAAGCCTAAGCTTGGGGGGAGGTACGCCGACACCGCACTCATCTCCATATCATGTTGCGTCGGTACTTTGTATATTCATGTTTTTGTTCTCTTTTTAGTTTTCGTTCTTCTTTTCTTTTGCTTTCTAAAAACACAAAAAGGCCAAAAATATTTTTGTTTTTTCTCTTTGGTTTGCTTCTTCTTTTTGCCTTGCTTTGCTTTTCCCTTTTTGCTTTGTTTGAACTATTCGAAAAACCCAAAAAGATTTTGCTTTGCTTGTTTTTCTCTTTTGGTTCTTGTTTAAAAATCAAAAACACCAAAAATATTTGTCGTCTTCTTTTGTTTTTGCTAGTTTGCTACAGGGTTCGGCAGTTCTCAGTGGAATATTGGTTTCATATTATTATTCAAGCCACACAAGTGAAGAGCAATAATGAGGATTAATGACAACTTGAGGCGTGGTAAGAGGCTGGTAACGAACTCTATTTGTCTTCATTTTTGTACATATACTCATCATTATGAGCTTGCTTAGACCGTTCATGTAGAGTGTATGTTTTCTTTGGATGCTTAATAGTTCTTGCTTTCTCATGATTAGCTCCAGCTCGCTAATAGTTTGTAGCATGTCTCATGAATGTTTGCTTGCATTACTCTATTCATAAATTGGTATGACACCATGGTATCCTCCTCTGAATGTTCCATTTGATTGACTTGGCACATGCTCATGCATGCTCATGACTGTAATAATCAGTTAAGCCTCGATGAATTATTTTGCCTTGAGGATCCTGAATCACTTTCATGCCATGAGTAGTCCTGTTTTGTTGCAAGCGTGATAATGACAACTATTGCTCTCTCGTTTGTCGCTCCCTTACTATTGCTAGCCTTCACTTCCACTAAGTGTTTTACTCAAGTTTCCAACTCCCTAAACCAAATATTTCCAAAGTGTCCACCATACCTACCCATTAGCATCATTTGCTACCTCCGTGCATATTCAATATGCTTTGTTTTCTTCCGAATAAAATGTTTGCTTGTTATGAGAAAGTTAGATAGTAAAGCTCTCACGAAGTTGATGGCACACTTTATTTGCTTGCACTTAATAAACCTGAACCATTGTGTCCTTCTTTATTGTGCATATGCTTGCACTTTATGAGTTGAAGTTAGCAGAACCATGTATCATGGGGACCGCTTTCAACACTTTATAAGTATTCTGTGCCTACTTGATATCATGTTCTTTTGCTTATGGATCCCGATGGTGTGAAATAAAAGTGGAACTTGTAAGATCATGGAGTTTGTATGTATGTTAGAGAAACGCCTGGGCCGCTAGCCTAAGCCATGCCTAATCATGGTGGAAACTTGTAGCATAACCATAATGAGCATTCTATGAAGCATCCTCAATAAAAATCTATGCACATAGTAAATAAAAAGATCGCCGAGATGCTCATTGTCTCCTTGCCTTGTATTTTGATCATGGGATAGCTCCCGTGTCATGTGCAAGGGGTACCCCGTTAGCGGTTCTCTATGATACGTATGTACTTACAATCACAAGAGCTTACTTGTGACTGAAGTTGGGTAGCATGAGGATCGGTCTTCGTAAGTAAGGGGCATGAGACTTCAATTTATAACTTGTCAAGCATATCCTCTTAGTTGTGTTACTTTCACCTTAACCACATTCAAGATGCTTATGATAGGGGCAATGAGAGCTCAAAGTTAATGGGTACCATACTTTCAGCATTTGGAAGCCTTTCAAAATTATTCAAAACCTTTTTCTTCTACTTGTTGAGTCTCCACATATTCTTTGAGCACCTTCTTGAGAGCATAGTTGTCATTCTTTGTGTTTGTTCCATTACTTGATTATTTGTGTTATGACTTTGATGCTTGTATCCTTGATATCTTTACTTCTAGTCATCACTTGAACTTCAGAGGTGTCTTGACATTCATAATCAAAGGCAAGCGAGATACCACTCTATCATACCTTTTATGAGCACTGTAATGTTGCTTATGTTTGTGCTTCATGCTACTTATTATTCTTGAGTTGGAATCTCTTCATAGCTTGCAATGACTATTAAGTAGACTCAGTTGCATACTCTTTATTATGAATTGTCTAAGTAGTTGATCACATTGCTGAGAATATTTACATCATATGAAACAAATGTGTTCGTGAAAGTTCTTTTATCGCACTCAGTTTTCGACTGAATTGCTTGAGGACAAGCAATAAGCTAAGCTTGGGGGGAGTTGATACGTCCAAAACGTATCTACTTTCCCGAACACTTTTGGAAGGTAAACAAAAGCATGAATATACTTGGAATAGCATAAGCTAGTAGGTAGGTATCGTGGACTCTATGGAATAACTTGGTTTAGGGAGTTGGATGCATGAGTGGAACTCATACTTGGTTGTGGAGGCTAGCAAAAGACTAGGAGCGACAAACTAGGAGAGCATAATGGCCATAATCATGCAGAGCGACAAAACATCATTGATCAAAGCATAAAGTGATACTGCAAGTTGAAAACTAAAGGATCATAAAGGCTATGGTGACTTGAGATAGTCATAACATGGTGTGAGCATGTGCCAAGTCAACCCAAATAAAGCATCAAAGGATAATACCACTATACTATGCTTTAATATGCCAAAACAACACGTGATTCATCCAAGGCACATTAAGCAATCTCAATTATTTATAACAAGTCATGCAACAGCAAAGAATACTAAGCATATAGCCAAAACAATATCAAGCATGGCATGACAAAGCATAGGCCATAGTCAAAAACAAGCTCTTTTTACCACACAAGAATGAACTTTCATACTCTTTTCCAAACCAAACCAAACTATTTGCAAACCAATGCATGAAAGAGGGGATCCAACCAATTTATTCAGAAAACTAAGCAAACAAAATAAAACGAAAAACCAAAACGAAAACAAAAACGAAAAAGAAGATGCTCCAAGAACAACACAACTATGCATGAGACAATAAAAATAAAGCGTTTGGAAGAAACCTAGGATTTTTATTAATGAAGGGGATGCCTTGGGCATCCCCAAGCTTTGACGCTTGTACTTCTTGGACATTTCTTGGGGCAACACGCATGGTATCCCCAAGCTTGAGCTTTAGTCCATCCTTCATCTCATTACTCATTCCTTCCATACACCTGAAATTTTTCTTCATGCAAAACTTCACACAATCTTTATTAGCAACATTAGTGCACTCAAGAAAAATAAGTCTTAAGGTTCAGTTCTAACACCAAATAAACTTACATTATAACACTAGCTACTGTATCAATTCCCTCAAAAAGCTCAATTCCCCAAAAGAACTCAAAAAGGAACCAACAAGAAGCAAATGCAGAAAATGGCAGAAATCTGTCAAAACAGACCAGCAGGTAAAGACGAATTTTTTCGAAGACCTTCTGTTGCTCAAATCAAAAAGTGTTGAACTAACTAAAATTAGATAACAACCTGGGGCTGAAGCATAAAATTTCACGCCTCAAAAGGACGTTCAGATATTTTACACGAATTTTTACGGTGAAGCACAGAAATCTGTTTCGGGACAGCAGCTTTCCCAATCATTACTTCTCTCTCATTAGAGGTTACTCTTGGCAAAAAAAAGCAAATAAAAAGGATAAGCAGCGGTTATGACTGAAGTAATAACTTCCAAGACTCATCTAAAACTTTTGGGTTATCTCCCAATAAGTACTTTTCTTTAACGCCTTTAAGTTAGGCATGATAGTTTGAGAAGATGCTCACATTGGAAATATGAATTGAAGTAAGAGGGAGCATCAAGAAGCAAATTCAAAACACATTTAAGTCTAACCCACTTCCTATGCATAGGAATCTTGTACGCAACTAAATGCACAAAGAACAAAGTGACATGCATAGGAAGATAAAACAAAAGTAACTTCAAAACTTTCAGCACATAGAGAGGTGTTTCAGTACCATGAAAACTTCTACAACCATATTTTCCTCTCTCATAATAATTTTCAGTAGCCTCATGAATAAACTTAACAATATAACTATCACATAAAGCATGCTTTTCATGATCTACAAGAACTAGAGCTTTATTATAAACATTTTCAAAAGAATCCTCAGGAACCTAACATTCATCCTCCTTTAGTAAGCATGGGGGACAATCAAATATTGTAAGGGGTAAAGAGTTACTCTCATTAGAAGGTAGGAATGGGTAGATCCATTCTTGCTCCTCTTGATCATCACTCTCCTCCTCGTTTTCATCCAATGAGCTACCAGTTTCAACAATTTCTTCTTCCATAGGCTCCTGCAAGGCATTAGTCTCTTCCGCTGGTGGAGAGCATCTATTAAGATATTCAAGAATATAGCCATTTTCTTCCTTGTAATTATGAAAGAAAATTTAAGTATATCATAAACCTCATATTTATAAGGTGCATCATCAGTATTTTCAAGCAAAATAGCAAGTTCAAATGCACCCTTCCAAGCAATAAATTCTTCAATTTGTTCCACATCATAAAAGTCATAAATTCCTTTAACATAAGAAGATTTGGTATCATTATCATTATACTCACATTGAAAAGGGAGGTGCTTATACCGCCTACAGCAACAAGATTTATCAACGCAATAAATAACATTATAAGTAGACCACACGTTTCTAGCAATGGTATTCAATTTATCAATTTGTTCCCATAAGTGTTTCCCTTTTTGTGACAAGCGATGTTCCTTATAATAATATTTTTGTTCTTCCGTGAACCCACCTTACCAATAAGATTCAGTTTCAAAGAAACCAACCATTGATAGAAAGCATGATAAAGCAAGACAATAACAGACCAACGAAAATAACAACTATAGTAGGAACTAATATTTGTGTGTTTTTGATAAAGAAACAAGTAAATAAAGCAGAAATAAACTAAGCAAAACAAATAAAACAAAGTAAAGAGATTGGTTATGAGAGACTCCCCTTGTGAAGACGTCCTTGACTCACCGGCAACGGCGCCAGAAAAATACTTGATGGCTCAGTGTACGGCGCCAGAAAAATGCTGGAGCGGTGTTGATGTAGAGCTCGTTGGGAACCCCAAGAGGAAGGTATGATGAGCACAGCAGCAAGTTTCCCTCAGTTATGAAACCAAGGTATAATCGAACCAGTAGGAGCAAGGAAACACCCTAAAGGTGTTGCTAGCTGAGCCTTGGCAGGGTGCACTACTCGTGCTAGTAGCAACGTGGAGACCTACACAACACAACCACAGAACTTTGTCCCCAACTTGCGATGAGGTTGTCAATCTCACCGTGTTTTGCGGAAAACAAAGGATTAAATGTATCGAATGGAAAGAAGTAAAAGTTTGCAGAAAGTAAACACAAAGCACTAAACATTTTATAGATTGTATGTAAAGAAAAGGGATCGGGATCCATAGTTCACTAGAGGTTGCTCTCCTTAGATAGATAACATGCTGGGTGAACAAATTACAGCGGGGCAATTGACAAACATCGAGAAAGCAATACATGCATATACTAATCATCTTGAATCCTTTGGAACTTGATTGGGCATCACAACATTATACATAGGCCGCCATCCAACTGTATCTATGACTAATAATCCACCTTCAGGTTATCATCCAAACCCCCTCCAGTATTAAGTTGCAAGCAACAGATTATTGCTTTACGAATTTCGTGTAAAGTAAACAATACGATTGTTCTATGAACAAAGGATTGTTGTTTTCTCCCTAGTAGCAACATCACATCTAGTACCTTAGAGATTTCTGTCACTTCCCTAGATTACCAGAGGCATGAACCCACTATCGAGCATAAATACTAACTCTTGGAGTTGCTAGCATCTAGTTGGCCAAGATAGCTACTAACAATGGAAAGCATGCAAGATCACAAATAACAAAGACATGATAGAATCAATAATCAATCTGAAATAGCATCTCAATATCCATCGGATCCCTATAAACACAACATGCAGAATTACAAATAGATGATCTTGATCATGAACGAAGCTCACAAGATCTAAACATGAAAGCACAAAGGAGGAGAACCAGCCATCTAGCTACTGCATGGATCCGTAGGCCAAGGATGAACTACTCACGCATCACACCGGAGGCTTGCATGGTGATGAAGAAGGCCTCCAGGGTGAATTCCCGTCTCCAGCAGGGTGCCGAGAAGAGCTTCAGATCCCTCCCGATCTAGGGATGGAGATGACGGCGGCTATAGACTCTTTCGTGGATTTTTGATCGGGTCCTTAGGGTTTTCGTCCCGAGGGCAATATATAGGCGGAAGGGGAGGCCGAGGGGGTGCCAGGGGCCACCACACCAACCCCTGGCGCGGGCCAAGCCTGGCCGCGTGGCTAGGTGGTGTGGCTGGCCTCTGGCCCCTCTCCGTCTCGTATTCTGGCATCTGATGACTTCCGGAAAAATAGGCACTTTGGCTTTTGTCCCGTCCAATTCCGAGAATATTCATTTTCTGACTTTCCTGGAACCAAAAACAGCAGAAAACAGGCAGCTGACACTGTGGCTCTTGTTAATAGGTTAGTCGAAGAAATCATATGAAAAGTACTGCAAAATTGGAACAAAACACAAGAAAGTGGATAAAACCAACCATAGAACATAAAAAATTATAGATACATTTGCAATGTATCAAGGGCGGAGTTCAACCTCATGTGTGCAAATTCAAGGCTAGCACTACTCGCCTATGCAAGCCACAATACCTACACCGAGCTCACCAATGAGTTCCTTGCTCCTTCAATGATGACCACATGGAGAAAGGTAATGCGTGCACGGTAAGCTTCACCATGAACCAGCAGCATTATGAAATAACTTTCGAACAATTTTGTGATGCTTTTGGATTCCCTCACGATGGGGAGTCAACTATTACATATTTATATAGCGTCGCAAGTGGAGAAACTTGGGAGGTTGTTTCTGTTAACGGTGGCAGGGACTTCTACCAGAAGAAGATGTCCACCATTCAGAACCCAACAATTCGCTGGGAAGAGGAGATACCGGTTCCATGGCCAACGCGGATATGGCCATGATCACCAAGACACTCTTCCCCAATGCACCGCAAAGCCCCAATCCCACGGCTCTACTCATCCAGCACTCACCAGAGCAACAAGACAAAAGGTGACATTCGCATTGGTGGATTGGTAACCCACCTTGCCCATGCATTAAACATTATATTACCTATGATGCAACCTATTGATGGCTCCAAACTTATGGATGTCAAATATTTGACTGCTTGTGGTTTTCTCAGTGTTTACCAAGCTAACAAGAGGCTCCGAGCATATCAGTTTGGTTATCTTGGTGATGCACAGGTTGAGCAGGTTCCGTTGCCCTGTCCACAAGCCTTCATGATTGTGGAGAAGGACAACTCGATCCTCACCAAGGATCAAGTGGTGGAGATCATGGCTGAATTCCAGCCTGATCAAGAAGAACATGAAGAACGAGAGCAGCAGGATGAGTAGGAGCAGGAGTAGGAATACAACCCTTCTTGGGAGGGACAACAGCAGCAACAAGGGGGATCCTGGGACCCATGTCCCAATCATCCACAGCAGGGGTTCAACTACGTCCCCTATCAAGAATTTCAGGAGCTCAACTGACGCGTTGGGGAGATTGACCACACTCTACAAGGAGTGAATGAAGATGTGAGTGCCCTAACTGAAAACTTCAGTCACTTCATGACCCACTTCCCCGACTACTACCAGTAGTATCCGCACCAGCCGCCGAATGATGGCAACAACTGAGCCTGGCAATAGCCTAAGCTTGGGGGAGGTTCGAAAACCTCCAAACCTTGCATTCATATTTTTATTTCTTATTTTGATTTATTTTACTTCTTCAAAATTGCATGTTTACTTTCAGTTTGCATTCCTAAACCAAAAATACAAAAAAAATAGTTGTAACTTTTATTGCAAATTTGTTTCTTTGTTTCTCTCCTAGATTGCTCAATTCAAGTGACTTGGCAATAGGGAAATATAGAGGGGTTCAACTCAAGTACGAGAACGAAGCAAGCAAGAGGAGGTATCACATTCCTTTCATCACCTTTTCTGCAACATTAAATTGATCCTACAATTATTTACTCGCTTGCACTTGAGTCACTCTCCACTTAGCTTGCTATCCTATAAATTCTATTCCTTTGCTAGTGTCTCCTTTTTAGCTTTGAAACAATGAGCAATGAACTTGGTTAAAAATATTTCCTACATTTATACAACAATAAAAAGCATCCAAAAGATGACTTGAGTCCATGTTTAGCCCAAAGGATTTGATTTTAGAACAACTCCATCCCATTTGATCGTAATGAAAATAGACTCGATAGCACCCTTGAATGAAATTGTTTGATAAAATGGATGTTTCGAAGTAGTAGAGATTATTCCACTACTTTTTCTAATAATTACCATAAGATATTCATGACCCACAAGTATAGGGGGTGTATCGCAGTATTTTCGAGGGAAGTGAAACCTAATTTATTGATTCGACACAAGGGGAGCCAAAGAATATTTATAAGCCTTAACAACTGAGTTGTCAATTCAGCTACACCTGGAAACAATCTTGCTCACATCAGTTTATTAGTAGCAACAGTTTTGTAATAGCAATAGTAAACCAATAGAAGTAGTAAAGTATAGACAGTAGTAACAATTGCAGTAAACAGTAGGATTAAAGCATGGTAGCCATAGGGATAGATGGACGGGCGTTGCATGGACAAGACAATTCATATGGAAATCAAAACATAGGGCATTTGCAGATAAATAAGATAAAGGATCCAAGTACTAGATAATCATAGGCATGTGTTCCATATATAGTCATACGTGCTCGCAATGAGAACTTGCACAACATCTTTTGTCCTGCCAGCCCGTTTGCAGCGGGGCCTCAAGGGAACTACTATCAATTAATGTGCTCCTCTTAATAGAGCATCGGAGCAAAGCATTAACACTCCGTGAACACATGTGATCCTCACATCGAAGCCATTCCCTCCGGTTATCCCGATTACTGTCACTTCGGGGCCTTTGGTTCCGGACAACAATATGTGTATACAACTTGCAGGGAAGACCATAAAAAATACTGTCATAATGAATCAATAACATGTTCAGATCTGAAATCATGGCACTCGGGCCCTAGTGACAAGCATTAAGCATAACAAGTCGCAACAAAGTCAAAAAGCACTAATAATAGATACTAGGCACCATGCCCTAACAATCTGATGCCATTACATGAACGATCTCATCCAATCCCTACCATCGCCCTAGCCTAAAGCGGGGGATTACTCACTCATGGATGGGGAAAAGATGGATGGTTGATGGAGAAGTGATGGTGATGATGATGGCGATGATCTCCTCCAATTCTCTATCCCGGTAGTGTGCCAGAACGGAGTTTCTGGTTCCGAATCGTGGAATCTGGTGGTGGCGGCGTAGCGGAACTCTTGCTAGAAAAACGTCGAACCCCCCTTGGTTTTTAGGTCAAGAGCCAACTTATAGGCGAAGAGGGAGGCCGAGGGGGCGGCCGAGGCGGCCACACCACCCCCAGGCGTGGCCTGGCCTGGCCCGCGCGGCCAGGTTGTGTGGGCCCCTCGTGGCCCTACTCCGTCTCGTCTTCTGGCTCCGTGAGTCTTCTGCTGAAATAGGATTTTTGGCTTATTTTCCTGGATTTTTCCTGATAGTTGATTTTCTGCACAAAAACTAGACACCAAGGTAATTCTGCTGAAAACAGTGTCAGTCCGTGTCAGTTGTATCCAAATCACACAAGTTTAAAGGAAAAACAATAGCTAAAGTGTTCGGGAAAGTAGATACGTTTTGGACGTATCAGATATTGCTTTACGCGTGTCATTACAACACTGTTGTGCTCCATGGGGAACTATTAACTCCTCCGGCCAATGAACAATCTAAATGTGGGAAACCACTTGATTTCTGCTATTAAGTTATGTAAACGTCTGTAGCAGCAATGCTATGACGGGTAAAATTTTAGTCTCCTCGTGGTTTCACATTCCAAGTAAAGTTGTTGTACTCCTCTGACCCACTATTGCTCAACAATTATTTATTGGCATGATCACAAGTGCACAACACAATCCCAATTAACATGTTAAAAACAGTGGCATGATTTCTCTATGAAAGAGCTGAAGTTTTTGAAAAGCAAGGAAAGGAAAAAGGGTGCTTTGAGAGTCTTGAAATTTTGATGTGGGAATAGATGACTTGTTCTTAAATTGAATGCTTTTGGTGCCAACTTGAATACTCTTAATTGATTAAAGAAACAAGGGAAAAAGTTTTCATCTCTCAACAAAGAGAGACACCAAAAGAATTTGTTTCACTCTCTTATCTAAACTGTGGACACTTGCTCTGGCATATGATTTATTTGCTAGCAAGATATATGTGGTTAGGAAGTGGACTCGGTGCAATCTTGTGAATACTTGTATGATCATGTTTATGATTGCAGGAATTGTGAAGAAAATAATTTCACACCAATTCGAGTTTGTAAGTTCTTTTATTTGGTCTCGAATCTCCGCTATTCTTCCTTATTTTCTTGTCACTCGAGGGCGAGTAACATCTAATCTTGGGGGAGTTAATAGCTGTGATATTTTTCATATTTTTGATGGTTTTTATTGATAGTTTTCTTCCAGATTTGATTGTTTTCTAGCTTTACCTAACGCTAATACTTCGGTAGCAAAGAAAACTTGGTTTTTAATGTGTTTTTCAGGTTCTGAACGTCAACAGAAGGTTTTAACAAGAAAACACAATATTCCGGTGAAAACAAGCAAGTCTCTCCTTAGAAGCAATCGAGGGAGGCATACAGAAGCTTTAGCAACTATACGACGGGAATATTTTTTCCAGCCGTATAGCTGTCGCCCCTCCGTCTTGTCAAAAGGGACAACCTTCATGAAGAGGCTAGGGACAAAATCATAACACAGCAGCCACCATCCCATCCAGAAAGTAGAAAGAAGAGATCCGGAGAAGAAGGGGAAGACGTTCTTCATCTCGCTCCACGATCTTTGACCTCCTAGCCTTCACACCCTCATAGCCATTACTTGTAATTGAGACAGAGAGATCTCCACCTTGCAAGATTATGGTTTGAGATTGTTTCTTCCTATCTTGAAATGTATTGGATTTATTTTCTATTCTTATTGTGGATCTCCACGGTAATATCAAGAAGAACTCCCTTTATTTAATTATATCGACGATGCTTTCTTCTCTCATGTGTGAGTAAGTTCCTTGGGAGTGGGAGATGTAAGGGATTGGTGAGATGTGATGTGTCTCCATATATTTTCCATTAGTTTGTGATTGATTTTAATTACTATATTATGTGTGCTTGACTATCTGTGGGATGCCTAATGCTTGTTGTCCGATTAAGGGTCTAGACAACATGATGCTTTGTTCTATATAGACAGGATCTTGTTCACTAGCAGACCGGTGACTCCCGAGTGACATGGGCATATCAATGGGAAACTAGTTTGACTCGAGGATAACAAGGAACCACCGTGCTTATTCCATTAGTCCGATCCAAGGAGCTTAATTGCTAAGCAACCTGAAGGATCTTAATCTTCTAGTGATTGACCATGGTTTTGATAACAGGCTAGTAGGATTATTGAAGTTGGGAAGAAATCTACCAAGAGGAGTTCCGGATAATTATTCGTTGCTCGCCTACACATATATTTATAAGATTATATTTGTTACACTTATCATTCGTCCACCTGGAACAGTCACTATCACCATGAACTGTATGTCCCCGCGCCTTCTTCGTCATCTGTAGGAAACCACAAATAATCAAATCGTTCTTTACTCTTATGCTTTTTATTCCTAAAGGTTACATTTTACTTTTATTTAAATACATCCAGTTTAATCCAAATTTCATTCTTATTTCCACACTTGCAGTCAATCACTCGAAGACCTATGACAACTTTGAGTGTGACAGAGACTTCACATAAACACTTACCTTTGGGCTCCCTGTGGGATCGATATCTATATTTCGAAACTAGCTACAAACGATCTGTGAGCTTGCAGACATCAGGTGGGTGCCCATATTTCTTGCAAATTTGGAAGGTAGTATCAACGAAGCGGGTGGGACTATGCCCATGGCTGTGGCCACTCTCATGTAAATATAACCTACAATTCAAACGAACAATGTTTTCCTTTAAAAATTCGAGACGGTTGTAATTTCTAGCCGCCTGAGGGAAGTACTTGGAGGCAGTCGTATGAGGTTAATCCTTGGCGGAAAAGATCTGAAAAGATCTGAAGTACTTGGAGGCAGTCGTATGAGGCACATTTTTCATTCCCTGCCCACTGAGGTTACTACTTGACCCCCACTGTCCACCCCCACCGCTGACGACGCCCTCCACCACTGCCACCTCTAGTCTCCTTCCTCTCCTCCCCGCCGCCTCCGGTCACCTATGGTGCGGACGCTCTCCCTCGCCTCCGAGAACACCTTTGTAGTCCAAGTAGGTATGGGTGAAAACCAAACCCCCAAAATCCTAATGTAGAGCTTCGATTTTGGAATTTTGGCATGGAATTTTCCATTTTCCTTGTCGAATTTGGGTTTCAGGGTTTTCGAGCTGCAGAGACACGCCTGCGGCGTCGAGAGAGCCTCCCCTAGCCTACATCTATCTGTCCCACCTCTTTTCCCCTTGTATACATCTCAAAATGTGTAATTCTTTATTGATTCCTCACTATTCCTTGCCCTTCTAGCAATATGGATTTAATTGTCACTTCATTAGTCTGTTTGTATCTTGTATTCGATGAATCTCAAATTCTTTGGCTGTCTACGCTTTTTATTAATGTACGATAACAAGAATTGTGTTTCTGTTTTCAGTCTAATTCTTTAGTATTATATTTGATTGTATTAAAATGCTCAATGTTTGTATCTATTTAATAGAAGGGAGCCTACAGTGATCTTGCAATAGTGATCTTTAGTGATGACAGTGTTGCCACTGAGTGGTTTGAGCTTAGTGGTATCAAAGAACATCAAAATTCCAGTCATCTGTTTTTAAATTTGTATGTGTTTAGACTGTAGACACAGGAATATTATTCCACTTCATTGAAATTTGTATGTGTTATTGCAGCAGGGCCTCAACACGAGGAGAACACTGATTTTGATAAGCAGAGTATTTTTGGAAATGACATGTATCTGAAAGAAATTCATGTAGACTTCCTTTTAGACCGGTGTGAACCCGAATTTCCACCAAAAATCAAGTACTACGTCTATAGGTTGCCCTATTCATCTATCGTGGAAAATAAGTGCAAGCTAGTAAGATGATATATTCTTAAAAACGTGATCAACAAGCTATCCTGTGATATTTAAATACTTTCAGTAAATCAAAGCATGCTATTTCTTCAACTCTTTGTACTTGCACAGACATTTGGAGCTGAGTTGATAAGAAAATATCTAAAAAAAATGCCTTGATGAACCAATTGATGTCCATGTTTGGCAAATAAAGAGAAAGAAACCAAAGATGGTTACGATGAAGAAGGGAGTTGGTGGGTCAGATGCAATCTTGATGACAGGATGGGCGAAGGTTATGAGAAGCTTCAACTTAAAGCATGATACATTGTCCTTTTTTGCTTTGATAATTTAGATAATGGAGAGGTATATTTTATGGTTCAGAAACTTCCACCGGGCGGCCCATTACTACTTGAGTACTAATTTTGCTTCTTTGATGTATGGACTCCACATTGTATGCACTGCCATAAAGTAATGGCTAAATATGTATGCATTTCCCCAACTATTGGGCTAATGTTAATTGTTAATATTATTGTCTTCTATTGACTGGCTGCTATAAGTTCTTGAGTTAATCTGTCTATCTGGCTGCTGAATCATGATTATGTGTCATGTCAGCTATGGTCGAGTCCGAATTAGCATGCTACTATTTAAAATGGTTTACACACACTTGAGACGGTCACTTGAAAAGGCCGCTTCGAGGCACACTAGTTCTGGAGATGGTCTTTGGTAGAACCCGACTTAGGTCGCCTGACTATTGGAGACGGTCTCTAGTATAGGTCGTTTGAGGTTGAGGAGCCTTGCAAGCGGTCAGAAATACTGGCCGCCTCCAGCTCGTACAGATTAGAGGCGTTTTCCTTTTTGCATCGTCCGAGGTCGTGTATCTTAGAGCCACAATGAAAAAACGGGTTAGGTGGTGTGCTCTTAGAAGCTATGCACTTGAGCTAGAACGAGAAACCTACTGAGGCCTATGGGGAATTGATGTCTCTAAGTAACGCGTTTGTACTAGTGCACCCATTTACAATCAATTAGATTTTTGTTAGAGATAGGTGGTACAAAATTCCACGTTTTATTTTTTATAAGTGCTTCATATTCTTCATCCATTGTTTGTTTCCACTTGTTGTATACCAATGCCTCACCAAGATTATCAGGTTCTCCTGTAGAGGAAAACATACCATATCACACTGTACCATCAGTATATTTCTTTGGTTGCCTTATACCTCTTTGTAGTCTAGTTCGAACGGGCGAAGATTCTCGCACAACAGCAATAACAGGTGAGTTTGTCATAGGAGAATGTTGTGTTAACAGGGTGAATCATGGCATCGGTTCGCTACGCAAATTTAAATGGAGTCCGGAATAAGACAAAGATATCCCACATAAACACTCCATATTTAATTTAGGTGAAACAATATAATGCCCCCAAACCACACAATATGTATGCGACGTGAATGCTTTAATGCAGCAAGTTAGTATCATATATTATAAAAATGGGAGAATGGATCAGGGTCACACATTAGGGGGGGTTCAGATCCGAGGTTCGACGGGGATCGGTCTTTAGGGTCTCGGTCATCGGATCTGTGAAGGAGATCTTGGCGTGCCGAGGGTTCGCGCAGCAGATCTCGGTGTTCCGTGAAGAACTTGTCGAATCCGGCGTCGGTAGATATTGGCGGTCATCGGGTCGGGTTCTCGGTCATGGCGTCCCATTGTAGACCTTGTCGATGGTCTAGCAAAAGCCACCGGGAACGGGTCTTCAGGGTCTCGACAAACTTGGGGTTCCGGGCATCATCGATGTACCTGACCGACTTGTAGCCCTTGTCCGCTGGGTACTGCAGCATCACACTATTGCCTTGTCGAGAAACAGATAGCTAAAACACCACCAATGTCTTAGCACCAAAACAACACATCTCCTGTGACTAGGCTACATGGTAACTCCCACCACACCCAGCAACAGCAACCAAACAAGAGGGCCTGCGGCGGCGCGCGGGAGGACGAGGGCACCGTCGGTGGCGCGGACGGGGACGAGGAAGTTCCAGGGCGAGGTCAACCACGTGCGGGGCCACGCCTGGTCGTGGAGAAGGGCCGCTCAGGGAGGTGGCCGTCCGTGGTGGCGAGGCTGGGCTCGAGGCGGCCGGCGGGAGGAACGGTGGTCGACAGAGAAGCGCAGAGGCAGGGACGACGGCGAGGGAGGATAGTGCCCCGGCGAGGCGCGCCGGCGAGCACGGATGGTCGTCGGCAGAGGACCGCGAGGCGGGGACCCGCGGCAGCGCTGCTGGGCCGGAGGCGGCGAGCTCCTGGTGGCGGCACAGAGGAGATGCGGGAGGGAGACGTGGCCCGGGGAGGGGCTCCGCATCGTTGGCGCTGGCGGCGGCGGAGAGGTGGTCGACGGGATGGCCAGGGTGAGGATGAGACGGGGAGGGCGGCGACGGACGCGGCTCGATGAAAGCGGCGGATGAAGGGGACGGCGAGCGGAGCGCGGGCAGGGCAGCGAGGACGTCGCCGGGTAAGATGATGTGGGGGAGGGCTCGGGGAAACGACGTTGGCGACCAGGGCGGGGGAGGAGGCGGCTGCCGGCGCCTGAGAGGTAGGCGGCAGGGTTGGTGGAAGGAAGGTGGGGAAGGAGGGAGGCGTCGAGCGGGAAAGACGTGTAGGTCAGAGAGAGAGAGGGAGCGGGGGATAGGCGTCGTGGGAGATGGAGTGGGGACGCGGGGTTGGTGGGGAGGTGGCGTGCACGGCGCGTCCACGCGCAGGGGTGGGGCCAGGGAGGTGGCGGTGGCCCACCTGGTCGGGTGGACCAGGTGGTAGGCGGGCGTGAGCAGGACTAGGTGAGGGATAAATGGCGGTGGGGCCCAGGGGCAGGGAGAAGGAGGCGGCAGGGGTGTGGTGGCTGGCTGGGGTGAGGTGGAGGAAAAGGGATGGGGTTGGTGAGGTGGAGGGAGGGGATTGGATGGGGTGAGGTGGAGAGGGGCTGGGTAGACTAGGATTGGGTAGAAAAGGGTTTGGGGTTAGACAGATTAGGGTTTTAATTTGGAGGTGGCCGGCTAGGCTTTCGGGCCTGTCTAGCTGCCTCCTATAAAAATAATGCAAACTTTTGTTTATTTAAAACGGGGCTTTTGAAATCCATTGGTAGACGAAACAAAATATTCTGGAGACCCGTGTTTTGGATTTGAAATAAAGACGGGGCGTCTAGAAAATAAAACCAGACTTTTGAAATAGTTTTTAAACAAACCATGCAAGATGATGACGATGCTCGAATGCAATGGGGCATGATGACATGAGCATGCGGTCATGATGATGCAATGCACAAAAACAACGTGATTTTCTAGTAGTGGTTTTGCGGGGCGCCACATAGTGCTTCCTCGTTGCCACCTCGCGTCACCGCTTTCCTTGAGCGCCGACGTCGCCGCTCCTCCGACACGACGATGGGGCCTCGCTTCTCCAACACGGCCACCGCGCCTGCCGAGATGCTTCCTGATCAGGCGGGGGGGGGGGGGTGGTGTGGCTCGTATGTCATCGATGACATGGTGCAGAAGTACTGTAACATCCCAAAAATATTAATCAAGCTTATCAAGATTTAATCACCCAAGTTTAGGGTTAAAAAAACTTTTATTATTAAATTTAATAATAATGCATGTGTGATTTGCATTAGTGGATGAATGCTTGCAATTTCCATGATTGAGTGTTACTAATGTTAAAGATTGGTTTAAAGATGAATACTACATCATCTAGATTACTTACAAATAGAATAAAATGAAAAGAAAATCAAATATAAGTCATATGATTAAATGGTCATTTTTGCCAAACTTATCCACTAGACCACTTTGAGTGTTTCCAGTAAAAGATTTCCAACATAAACTTTTCCAATTCTTTTCACCCCTTGCTAGACCAAGTAAAGTGAATACAAGCAAACTTTACAAAGTGATAGAAACAACTTTCAAATCTATTTAAGGGGCACTGCAAAATTGAATCAAGTTCATATCACTACTAGGAAAATAGCTATAGGTAGACAAGCTAATCTGTGGCGCATATACAAAACCATGTTCCACAGATAAAGATCAGTGGCGCATATAGAAAAATACGCCACTGAAGTTTGGTAGTTCAGTGGCGCACGAAATTAATATGCGCTACAGAAGCCCACATTTATGTGGCGCATATTTTCGTGTACGCCATAGAAAGTGATTATTCTGTGCCGCATATAGATGTATGCGCCACAGAAAGTTAATGGGACCCAGCACCAAAAAAAGGGGGGAGAAACTTCTGTGGTGCATATGTCCATATGCGCCATAGAAAGTGATGTTTCTGTGGCGCATATAGGTGTATGCGCCACAAAATATGGATAAACAGATACCCCCCTCGTGGATCGCCTTTTCAGTTTTGTAAAAAATAAACGAAAATGATAAAAACTGCAAAAAAATAATTTCTTTGAGATGTAGTTATATTTTAGGGTGTAGTTGTAGTGAAAATTGAAATACATGAATTTCGATGTATTTTGCAAAAATAGGTCATTGCACGGTAAAACGGCCATAACTTTTGCATACGTTGTCGGAAAAAAAGTTTAACCTATCAAAATGATTGTCTCGAAATTTCCCCAAATTCCCAAATTCAAAAAGAGTAAAGGGTTAAGGCCGAAAGAATATTTTTTACTGCAAAAAAATAAGAAAGGGGGAGAAACTTCTGTGGCGCATTTCTCCCATATGCGCCACAGAAGTCTTGGACGGGATTCGAAATTTGAATCCCGCCGGCGCCCTTCTCCATCCCTTTTTTCTTTTTCTCCCGCCCACTTCTTCTCCCCTTCCCACTGCTCCTCCCCTCCTCACTTCTCCCCTTCTCCTCCCTCCTCCTTCTCCATTCTCCGGCGACCTCCTCCTCCTCCACCACCAACTCCGGCGACCTCCTCCTCCTCCTCCACCACCAACTCCAGCGACCTCCTCCTCCTCCTCCTCCACCACCAACTTCGGCGACCTCCTCCTCCTCCCCCACCACCAACTCCGGCGACCTCCTCCTCCTCCACCACCAACTATGGCGACCTCCTCCTTGATACGTCCATTTTTGCATCACTATTCTATACCATAATTCACTATTATTCATTGATATATTTCATATTAAGAGATGATACTTATGTTATTTCATCTGTTTTTGCATGGTTGATGACTATTGGAGCATGGACCGCTGCAGTCAGGATTATGATGGAAAAGGTACTGTTTGGAGGCAAAATTCGCGAAGATCAGAAAATCCGGGAAAATATATGGAAAATCCTATTTTTGTAGAAGACGAAGCCTGCCAGGAGGAGTGGAGATGGGCCACAAGGGGCCCACACCACCCCCTGGCGCGGGCCACCCTAGGCCGCACCACTAGGTGGTGTGGCCGCCCTGGCCCACCTCTAGCTCTCCCCTCTGGCGTATATTATTTCCATGGAACCCTAATACCTGGAGAGCGACCATAGAAAGATTCCGCCGCCTCTGCGGGGTGGAAAACACCAAGAGAGAAAGATCTCTCCGGTAGACAGATTTTTGCCGAGGGAATTCCTTCCTGGAGAGGGGAGATTGTCGCCATCAACACCACCATTAAGGTGGACTTCATCAGGATCATCATCATCACCACCATCATCACCATCTCCATATTGCTGTAACAATTGGGTTGAATCTTGCATAGTTCTTAGGGGAAACTTTCCCGGTGTTGATTACTCTTTGTAGTTGATGCTATTGAGTGAACCGTTGAATTATTGTTTATGTTTAGATTGTTATACATCATTATTTCATCTCTGATCATGATCCATATGATGTCTTGTGAGTAGTTCGTTTTGTTCTTGAGGATACGGGAGAAGTCATGTTGTTAGTAGTGGAATTGTGTTGAGAAAGATTCAATAGTTTGATATTTAAGTTGTGGTGTACTTCTTCTAGTGGTGTCATGTGAACGTCGACTACATGACACTTCACTTATATGGGCCTAAGGGAATGCTTTGTGTATTTGGCTACTAATCGTAGGGGTTGCCGGAGTGACACAAACCTGAACCCCCGTTAGCAAACCATTGCAAAAGGGACGTAAGGGTCTTAGAGTTTAAAGCTCTGGTTAGGTTTCTACCTTAATTACTTTCTTGTACTTACGGATGTTTGCAAGGGGTATAATCACAAGTATGTATTAGTCCTAGGAAGGTCGGTACATTATCACCGGTTCACCGACACAACACTTAGCAAACTGAACAAGATTAATCAACTATATGAAGCGAAAGCACTTGACAGAATTCATGTGTGTCCTCGAGAACGTTTGGTCATCTTAAGTAATACAACCGGCTTGTCCTTTGCTGCATAAAGGAATGGTCGACTTGATGCATTTGTTCTTATTGTCTTTTATTTACTCGTACTTTATTTACTTGCTTTATCAAAAACCCCTAAAAATCTGTTTGCTAAGTATTTGCAGAGAATTCCTGATCCATACCACTAGCCAGCACCTTCTGCTCCTCGTTGCGTTCGACACTCTTACTTATCGAAAATACTGCGATACACCCCCTATACTTGTGTGTCATCAAGACTATTTTCTGGTGCCGTTGCCGGGGAGTGAAGTGCTATTGGAGAGTGGAACTGGTAAAGGAAACTTCTACTATGAGTATTGTTTACTTCTGTTAGTTGCTTTATTTCTGTTATGGATAATTCATTGAGTTTCTTATTTAGTAAAGCTACTACCACTTCTAAGGTAGTAGATGAAGCACCACCTGCTGAGAATGATGCTTTTAAAATACCTACAAGAATTATTGATCGTGTTATGGATAACTACTATGTTGGGGATGGAACTGTCCATCCCGGTGATCATTTACTCTTGATACACGAATTATGCGGGTTGTTCAAGTGTGCAGGTATTACTATAGATCAAGTTAATAAGAAGTTATTTTCATTGTCACTGAAAGGAAGAGCTGAGGAATGGTATAAGCAACTGAAGAATGGTCAAGCTCCTGAATGGGAGGAAATAGTGCCTCTCTTTTATTCAAAGTTTTATCCTCCTAGTGAGATTCATAAAGATCGGAATCAAATATACAACTTTTGGCCTCTTGATGGAGAGAGTACAACTCAAGCTTGGGGGAGATTGAAGTTACTAATGCTCAAATGTCCCATTCATGAGCTCCCCAACAATATTATTATCAATAACTTTTATGCAAGGCTCGCTCTACATGATAAGGATTTATTGGATGCTTCTTGTACTGGATCATTCACTCGCAAGGAAGAAGAAACTAAATGGGATCTTCTGGACCGTATTCAAGATAATGCTGAAGCATGGGAGAATAACAAAGGAAGAAAGTCAGGTATAAATTATGATTATGAATGCATTGAATCTTTTATGGGAACTAATGACTTTCAAAATATTGAAAATGCTTAGGGTCTAGACTCTCAAGCCATTGCTTCTTATTTTAAGGCTTTTGCTTCTTACATTGAAGTGCCTAAAAAGAAGTGGAATAAGTATCATGAACCTTATAAAGATATTGCTAAAAGTGTTCCTGCAAGAAATACTGAAGTTTATACTGCTGATCATGTTTTACCTAAACCTTACATTGAGAAAATCCCTTTCCCAGTTAAGATAAAGGAACACTCTATGATAGCTAGTATGATTAATGAAAGTACAAATAAAGCTATTGAACCTTATAAACAAATGGATGATGAACCTATAATAGCAAATGTGAAAGACTTTGTCACTAAATATGTAGAAGAGGGACACACTATCCTTTGTAAGGATACCTCTAATATTGTCTCACAAAGTAGTGTTATGAGAGCTAGTATTCCTGTGTTTTCTGTTAGAATAAGTGATCATTGTTACGATGGTCCTTGTGATAGTTATATTGCTAAGTTTATGCATGATACTAAAAGTTACTATGAGAGAGGGAAAAGTGTTCTTATGTATCTGAATAATATCAAGTTTCCTCGTTTTATGCTGAAAGTTTTTATGTTGCACTTCTTTTGTCTTCCTATGCTAGTAGCCTCTGGTTTCAACAACTTGTTTGTTTACAAAATTCCCTTGCATAGGAAGTGGGTTAGACTTAAACGTGTGTATTTTTGCTTCTTAATGCTCTCTTTCACTTCAATTCATATTCATATGTGAGCATCTTCAAAATTATCATGCCCATCTTAATGGCTATAAAGAAAGAGCTTTTTGGGAGACAACCCAATTTGTTTTTGCTTTTAGTTTGTTTTTGTTTCTTTAAGTCTTGGAAGTTATTACTTCGGTAATAACCGCTCCTTATCCGTTTTGTTTTGTTTTTGTGTCAAGATCAACCTCTAATGAGAGAAGTAATATTTGGGGAAGTTGCTGTCTCGAAATAGATTTTTGTGCTTCACCGTAAAAATTCGTGAGAGAGATATGCATGTCGGATTGAGCTGTAATTGTTTGTGCTTCTGCCCCAGGTTGTTATGTAACTTTCGTTAGTTTTGCACGTTTTTATTTGAGCAACAGAATATTTTCGAAAAAATCGATCTTTACCTGCTGGTCTGTTTTGACAGATTTTGCCACTCTTGCATTTGCTTCTCTATTCGATTTACTTTTTGAATTATTTTTGGGTTTTCGGAAGGATTTTCTACAGTAGCTTATGTTTTGATTGTTTTCAGTTGAAGTTGAACTCAAAAGTTTTTATCACTTCACTTATACTAACATTGCTAATAAGAACTGTGTGAAGTTTTGTGTGAAAGAAATTTCCAGGTAGGTGGAGAAAATGGTGTAATGAGAAAGTGAAAGGTTTCATGACTCACAATAAGTGTATGAAGATGAAGATATTGATGTTATTCAAGTGGTGACTCCGGAAGAACCCACTAAATACCAAATTCAGAGACCTGCAGAATCCGTTTTCAAATAGGTAACAGTTCTGGTAAGAAAAGTTCCGCGAAAATACTATCTAATTATATTTTTGCAGTTTTTAGTCAATAAGGAAAGTTACGAAGCGAAAGAGGGACAAAAACGGAGCCAAGGTGGCTCACACCACCCTGTGGCGCGGGCCCACCCCTGGCCACGCCACCAGGTGGTGTGGCCACTCCGAACTCCATCTCTGACCCATTTTCTCCCAGTACCTTCCTTTTGTCGTGAAACTTCTTAATATATAATCCCCCGGATCCCCCGAGGTTTGTATATCGTGTTCTCGTCGTGTTTTCTTTAGATCTATTTCTGCCAGGAACTATCTTTGAAATCTTAGAAGCAGAATGGTGTCCGCCAAGGATAAAGGAAAGGAGCCTATGGAGGAATATCTCCAAGACCCCGGGCAGGAGAAGGAGATCAAGAGTGAAGGTGAAGAGGAGACAAAGCAAGGCCAACATCCTCACACCGGCACTACCATTGGAAGCATTGGAGTGTTGGCAAGATCTGGCAGGGTTAGGAGGACTGCACGGATGTCAACTGGAGGGAAAACTCCGCGTCACTGTTTAGCTCCACGGTCACTTCCTCCACGCACCAAGAATCCTTTCCATACTCGTATCCATAAGCATCAACACCAGAATATGCCCTCCAATTGGGACTTGCCTCGTTCTAGCCATGCATGAAAAGAAGACTCTAAGGAGAAAGAGTGGGAAAAGAATCGCAAGAGCTGGGATCCACAATCTGACATGATCATGCACCGCATCAAGGACAACTTGGAGTTGATTCGTACTCTCACCTTCACGATTGAGGACTTGGGGAAACTGATCAAAGAGCTCACCAAGAGAATACCACCACCACCAAAGGAGTAATTCGTCATCAGGTTTGGCACCCCTTGGTTTGTTCCAAGCTTGGGGAGTGTCGCGGTATCACATCACTATCTTCTATTTTTTTTATCTTTTTAGTAGAGTCATATCATGAATAGAGAAGTTATCATGTAGGATGGTTTGCATTATGGAAGTGTCCCCTCTCCCGTTAGATATGTATCCCTTGGTGTGAGTTGCCGTTATGGATTATTAATGAGAAGTTCTATCATTTACTCTTTTGCATATCTTATATTAGTTTTCAATTCGTGGTTATATGATTGATCTTGTTGTTATTATAGGTATCACTTTGGGATCATTGAGTTAATTTAGTTGGTTTTGGAAAACCTGGCTTGGTCAGTAGCAACACTATTTTTGAGAGTTGAATGAAAAGATAAAAGTACTCTAAAGAAAAAAATAATTTCATCATCTTTCTTTCTTGATTTGCTCATAAGTTTAGTATTCTCTAGTTAAGATCTTTTGTGCTTCGAAGGAAGATTGCATGTTTGTCTTTATGACTTGTATGTTTGTTTGTTTCCTTCAACTCTTATACTTGCTAACCAGCCTTGCTAGCCAAAAACCTGTACTAAGAGGGAATTCTTCTCGTGCATCCAATCCTTCAACCAAACCCATGCCATTTGTGTCCACTTTACCTACCTATTAGCATTATTTCTATTCCAAGTAAATTCTTGTTTTTATCTACCTTCCAAATTAAACTTGTTATGTGAAAATTAGTGAATTAAAGCTCTCACGAACTTGATGCCACACTTTACTTTCATGCATTTAATAAACTTGAACCATTGTGCCCATCTATGCTGCGTATATGCTTGCGCTTTGTGAGTTGTGAATTAGCAGAACCATGCTGTCATGGGGAACGCTTTCAACATTGCACTGGTACTTTGTACCTAGTTGATATCATGTTCTTTTGTCTATGGATGTCATCGTGTGAAATGAAAGGGGAGCTTGTAAGTCCATGGAGTTATGCATATGTGTTAGATAAACGCATGGGCCGCTGATCTAATCCATGTTGTCATGGTGGAAACCTGCAGCGTAACCATAACGAGCATCTATGAAGCATTCTTCTTATAAAAAAGAGATAGATATTGAGAAAAAGAGAAAAAGGAAAAAAAGAGATATTATGAATAGAGGAAAGAGAGAAAAAAGCACCATATTCCCATGGTAAATAAGAAGATTACTGAGATGCTTATTGTTTGCTTGCCTTGTCATTTTGATATGGGGATTCTTCCGTATCATCGGGCAAGGGGTATCCCATTGGCGGTTCTCGATGATACACATGTGCTTACGATGATAAGAACTTACCGGTGACTAAACTTGAGTAGCATGAGGAGCGGCCCTAGTATTCAAGGGACATGAGATTCTCAATTTACAACTTGTCAAGCATATCCTCATATTTGATCACTTTAACCTTAATCACCTAAAGATGACTATGATAGGGGCAATGAGAGCTGAAAGCTAATAAGTATCATAATTTTTGGGAGCTCTTTATGAAACTTGAAATCCCTGCTTCCCTCTACGAAGGGCCTTTCTTTTACTTTTTAGTTGAGTCAGTAAACCTATTCCCTTCTATCTCAGCAAGTATTTTGAGTTGTTGTGTTTCATTCATTCATATGATGATTTATTCAATCATGTTTCTTATGTTCCTTGTTTTGTACATTGCTCTTATCTTGGTGTCTACTACTTTGAAAGCTATCATTGAAAATTAGTTATTTGTGAACTCCAGCAAATTATCAACTATTCTTCGACCAAGAGCTAAGTTTGCCTTTACCAATTATGATTTACTTTATGTATCTTTATTGTGTTTCCTTTACTCATTGCAAGTTGAGTTATATAATAGTGAGTCGTCTTATATTATGATCTATGTATTGATGAATGTGATGCTTCTTATCCGTATTCTTTTATCGACTCTTCACTCCATAAACCTGAGGCCATGTTTATTGAGCTCAGTTTCGCTTGGGGACAAGCGAAGTCTAAGCTTGGGCGGAGGTGATACATCCATTTTTGCATCACTATTATATATCATAATTCACTGTTATTCATTGATATATTTCATATTAAGAAATGATACTTATGTCATTTCATCTGTTTTTGTATGGTTGATGACTTTTGGAGCATGGACCGCTACAGTCAGGATTCAGATGGAAAAGGTGCTGTTTGGAGGCAAAATTCGCGAAGATCAGAAAATCTGGGGAAATATATGGAAAATCCTAGTTTTCCAAAAGACGAAGACTGCCAGAAGGAGGAGTGGAGATGGGCCACAGGGGGGCCACACCACCCCCTAGCGCGGGCCACCCTAGGCCGCGCCACCAGGTGGTGTGGCTGCCCTGGCCCCCCTCCAGCTCTCCCCTCTGGCGTATATTATGTCCATGGAACCCTAATACCTGGAGAGCGACCACAGAAAGATTCCGCCGCCTCTGCAGGGCGGAAAACACCGAGAGATAAAGATCGCTCTGGTAGACAGATTTCTACCAGGGGAATTCCTTCCCGGAGACGGGAGATCGTCACTATCAACACCACCATCAAGATGGACTTCATCGGGATCATCATCACCACCATCATCATCATCATCAGCACCCTCATCACCATCTCCATATTGCTGTAACAATTGGGTTGAATCTTGCATAGTTCTTAGGGGAAACTTTCCCGGTGTTGATTACTCTTTGTAGTTGATGCTATTGAGTGAACCATTGAATTATTGTTTATGTTCAGATTGTTATACATCATTATTTCATCTCTGATCAGGATCCATATGATGTCTTGTGAGTAGTTCGTTTTGTTCTTGAGGACATGGGAGAAGTCATGTTGTTAGTAGTGGAATTGTGTTGAGAAAGATAATAGTTTTATATTTAAGTTGTGGTCTACTTCTTCTAGTGGTGTCATGTGAACGTCGACTACATGACACTTCACCTATATGGGCCTAGGGGAATGCATTGGGGCTTGTTCGTCTGCGGTACCAAAGTTGGCAGGGCAGCGCATGGCGGTACCTAAGTTGCATGAAATTACCGCGTTTCGAAAACTTGGGCCGCCAACTACTGAGAGGGGCCATTTCGAGGAAAACTCATCTCACCCCTGCCAAATACAAACATTCCGTTAAACCGCCCCGTGAAGTAGACGGTCGGGACCCACATGTCGGTTATATGTCCGTAACGCGGGCGCCAACGCGGCAACCTCTTAGGAAAATCGAGCAGCTAAGTGGATTGGATGCGTTGACCAATTTCACAAATCCATTCCTAGCTTTCCCCTAGCACCGGCGGTGTCGGAATCCACCCTCCAGGTAGGACAATCCCTTCAGACATTTGACTTCCGGGGCCAAGTTGCTGCGCCCAGTCGCTGATACCGAGCTCCAATGGCGCATGCCGTAGCCGCCGTTGCGAGGCTCTAGCCCACCTCCGCCGCCGACGAGCCGAGTAGCTCGGAGGATGGCAGATACTACTATCAAGAAAGAAGAAGTTTTGTCTACAAGCGGGTGATCTACCCTTCTCTTTTCTATTCGCACCAGTTACAACTGCTAGCTGGCTACTGAACCTCAAATTGTTTGTAAGCCCATTGCTGACAAATATATTTTGTCCACAGTTTTTTGTCAAGTGGGATCTGCGCGGACCCCCTTACCTGGTTACGGTAGTCTTCTATAGGTACGACTCTAAGGGCAACAGGTATGGACACCATTGTTTCACGATGGAAGAAGCGCCTACGCAGATCTGCGCTATATCTGGTATGGTTGCTGCTCTGCGTAATAATGTTGAATTATGGCCAAAGCAGACTACAAAGTTCAGCTTCATGGATGAACGTGGCATCATGGTTCCTATAACATGTGACAGTCAGCTAATTGGGTTGATGAAAAGGTATGCTTCGGCTTCCATGTTTGAGCTGAAATGTGATGTACTGGATGTGGAAGCTGCTGCAACTGGGAGTCGCCCTTCTATTCTTGGACAGGGTGGTTGCTCGAACCCAATTAGCTCCTGGTAAGCAAAAGTCTCTTGGGGTTCACATGTTTGTGTTGAATTGTAATTTTTGTTTTATTTACTCTATAGATATTGGGCAGTTATGCAACAGTCTTGTTTCTTTGACAGGAAGCGCCGCAAGGTTAGAAACATGACTGCCGGGTCAGTCATTTTTCTGCCCGAAGAAATTAAAAACGAGTGGAAAGATGTCATTTTGCTGCCCCAAGAAATTAAAAACGAGTGGAAAGATGATGCTGGACACGATTCTGGTGCCCATTGTCCCGGCGATGCAGAGTACGTGAAGCTAAGAAAATTGGCACCGAGGAAGAGGAAGAAGGCAGGAAATGAAGAAGCCATTGGACGTGAAGGCTTGGCACCCAGGCTGCGAAAGAAGGCTGCTGGCAATGAAGATGCATAGTAATGTGTTGAACTTGAACTATATATGTAATTCTGTTAAATTCTGATCGCTCTGTGTGTGGCACGTTGCTGGGCAAAACAATCTACCCACGTTCTCTGAGTAAAATGTACCGCGACTTAGGGTTTGGAAACGCCCGAGTCAGTAGTTGAATCCAAAATTGTGATTGAGCGACTGCTATCTGAAAACAATGATCCACCGGTTCCACGATTGTTGAGGGGCAGGAGGTCTCCAAATATGACGAAATGTAAGTGGCACATCAATAAATTATTTAAGCTGCCACACTCCACGAAGCAGCAACTTATTTTAGATGTTGCACAACGACGTGGCAACATAAACAGCAATGTTCTCACTGATAATGCCCAGATGAGGAGGAAATGGGTACCACTTTCTAGCCTAATCTTAAGCCCGTCTATCTCACCGCCTCTCTGCTCATGCATCCCCTGCATCTGGCGAAGCTCCCGGATCTCCAGTAAACGGGTGTACGTGCTTCCACTTTATAAATTGTGGTTGTGCCATTTGCATGCGGCACAATCCACGTAGATTACGTTTAAACAAACCACCAGTGTCATAATACACTAGTAGAAAAGGTGTCTTTGGTCCACGGTTATGTTCCCAATCCGAGACAGAGATCTAAATCGAGGCAGAAATTGATCTAAATCACAAATTCTTCCACAAATTAATGCGGGGTCAGAGCAATTTTTTCTAGAATCCGGGACCAATAGTTCAGACCGCTAGGTCAACAAGTACAAATATTACAACTTAAAAAGGCACGGAGCTTAAGCTAAATACAACTAGTTATCACACATCTCCTTGATCTTCCTAATCTTGGCCCGATGTGCATCTTCCTGCGAGAGCAAGGATCGAATTGTCTACTCCTTCCTTTTAGCATCTTCCTTGCACAACTTCAATTGTTTCTCTACATTTTTCCTCATGCACTTGTCAATACTCGTAGTTGTGTACTGCAGGAATTTGGCCTGGTGGAGATCGTTCCTTGCTTGAGTCAGTTCTTGCTCTGCTTTAGCCTTCAGGGCCAACGCCGCGTCCCTCTCCTTCTCGACTTTGATAACCTTGTCTTGCACCCACCTAAGATCTCGCTTATGCTTGGTCATGTCAACTGGTTCCCATAGCTTCATCTCAACACTGTCAAGAAGTGAGCTGAATACGGATTCTTTCAACTCGACAGTCATTTCCCATAGTTTGTCCAGCGTTTTCTGCATCGATTTGGGCCACTCTGGATCTACCCATTTGACAACACCGCAACTTCCTCCTTGCATCATTGCACGATGTCCTTGACACCGTAGAAACCTCCTGCCTGCGTTTCGTCCTTCGAAGGCTACAAATTTAGCGGGCACATATCCAGGTTTACATACCAGAGGACTGTCTTCATCCTCTAAATCGTGATAGTCCGAGTAATACATCGTCTTGTTGGCCTAACACATCATACGCGCATGAGTAAACAGATTAGATCTAGCTCAAAACATAGATAACTAGCCACAGATGATAGAAATAGAGATGAGACAACTCACAGATGAACGGAAAGTGCCTTCGAGGGTAAGGAAGAGAAGTAATGGGGACGTGACACTGGGATGTGGCCCACTGAACTCGTGAGACGTGACACTCGAAACAGGGGAGCGCCCGATGTTGCCAGTTTGTCCAAAGCAAGCGTGGCCAATCATGCCGCATAACAGCCTACTCGCGGATCGCTCTCACGAAGACCATCCCAATCGTCCAAGCGCCCCAATAGAACGGTATGTAACAATCGTCAAGCAGAACAACTGTGTTAGGGCGTGCCTTCTAGAAGACTCGGTCTAACGGCTACCCATGCAATGACACTGGGTGTGCTTCATGAAAAGAACAGACATGCAATGACATCGGTGGATCCATGCGTGGTTTATGGAAGTAACATACATGCAATGACTCTAGCTATGGTTAATAAAAAGAACACGCATGAAATGACACTGGGTGTGGTTCATGAAAAGAACATACATCCAATGACACTGGTGGATCCTTATGTGGTTCATGAAAAGAACAGACATGCAATGAGACTGGTGGATCCTTATGTGGTTTGTTTAGAGGAACATACATTCAATGACTCTAGCCGTGGTTCATGAAAAGAACAGACATGCAATGACACCGGGTGTGGTTCATGAAAAGAACAAGCATGCAATGACTTATGTGGTTTGTTTAGAAGAACACACATGCAATGACACTCGGTGTGGTTCATGAAAAGAACAGATAGGCAATGACACTGGTGGATCCTTATGTGGTTTGTTTAGAAGAACACGCATGCAATGACACTGGGTGTGGTTCATGAAAAGAACAGACACGCAATGACACTAGTGGATCCTTATGTGGTTTGTTTACAGGAACAGACATGCAGTCACACTAGGTGGATCCATATGTGGTTTATGGAAGTAAAAGACATGCAATGACTCTAGCTGTGATTCATGAAAAGAACAGACATGCAATGACACTAGTGGATCCTTATGTGGTTCATGAAAAGAACAGACAAGCAATGACACTGGTGGATCCTTATGTGGTTTGTTTAGAAGAACACACATGCAATGACACTGGGTGTGGTTCATGAGAAGAACACACATGCAATGACACTGGTGGATCCTTATGTGGTTTGTTTAGAGGAACAGACATGCAATGACACCGGTGGATCCACATGTGGTTTGTGGAAGTAAAAGACATGCAATGACACTGGTAGATCCTTATGTGGTTCATGAAAAGATTAGACATGCAGTGAAACTGGGTGTGGTTCATGAATAGAACAGACATGCACTGACACTGGGTGTGCTTCATGAAAAGAACAGACATGCAATGACACTGGTGGGCCCATCCTTATGTGGTTCATGAAAAGAACAGACATGCAATGACATTGGTGCATCCTTATGTGGTTTGTTTAGAAGAACACACATGCAATGACACTGGGTGTGGTTCATGAAAAGAACACACACGTAATGACACAGGTGGATCCTTATGTGGTTTGTTTAGAGGAACAGACATGCAATGACACTGGTGGATCCACGTGTGGTTCATGAGAAGAACACACATCCAATGACTCTGGTAGATCCTTATGTGGTTCATGAATAGAACAGACATGCACTGACACTAGGTGTGGTTCACGAAAAGAACAGACATGCAATGACACTGGTGGGCCCATCCTTATGTGGTTCATGAAAAGAACAGACAAGCAATGACACTGGTGGATCCTTATGTGTTTTTTGGAAGGAACAAACATGCCATCACACTAGGTGCATCCATATGTGGTTTATGGAAGTAACACACATGCAATGACACTGGGTGTGGTTCATGAAAAGAACATACATGCAATGACATTGGTAGATCCTTATGTGGTTCATGAAAATAACAGACATGCAATGACACTGGTGGATCCTTATGTGGTTTGTTTAGAGGAACAGACATGCAATGACTCTAGCCGTGGTTCATGAAAATAACAGACATGCAATGACATCGGGTGTGGTTCATGAAAAGAACAGACATGCAATGACTTATGTGGTTTGTTTAGAAGAACACACATGCAATGACACTGGGTGTGGTTCATGAAAAGAACAGATAGGCAATGACACTGGTGGATCCTTATGTGGTTTGTTTATAAGAACACGCATGCAATGACACTGGGTGTGGTTCATGAAAAGAACAAACACGCAATGACACTGGTGGATCCTTATGTGGTTTGTTTAGAGGAACAGACATGCAATCACACTAGGTTGATCCATCTGTGGTTTATGGAAGTAAAAGACATGCAATGACTCTAGCTGTCATTCATGAAAAGAACAGACATGCAATGACACTGGTGGATCCTTATGTGGTTCATGAAAAGAACAGACAGGCAATGACACTGGTGGATCCTTATGTGGTTTGTTTAGAAGAACACATATGCAATGACACTAGGTGTGGTTCATGAGAAGAACACACACGCAATGACACTGGTGGATCCTTATGTGGTTTGTTTAGAGGAACAGACATGCAATGACACTAGTGGATCCACTTGTGGTTTATGGAAGTAAAAGACATGAAATCACACTGGTAGATCCTTATGTGGTTCATGAAAAGAATAGACCTGCAGTGAAACTGGGTGTGGTTCATGAATAGAAGAAACATGCACTGACACTTGGTGTGGTTCATGAAAAGAATAGACATGCAATGACACTGTTGGGCCCATCCTTATGTGGTTCATGAAAAGAACAAACACGCAATGACACTGGTGGATCCTTATGTGGTTTATGGAAGGAACAAACATGCAATCACACTAGGTGGATCCATATGTGGTTTATGGAAGTAACACACATGCAATGACACTAGGTGTGGTTCATGAAAAGAACAGACATGCAATGACACGGGTAGATCCTTATGTGGTTCATGAAAAGAACAAACATGCAATGACACTGGTGGATCCTTATGTGGTTTGTTTAGAGGAACATACATGCAATGACTCTAGCCGTGGTTCATGAAAAGAACAGACATGCAATGACACCGGGTGTGGTTCATGAAAAGAACAGACATGCAATGACTTATGTGGTTTGTTTAGAAGAATACACATGCAATGACACTGGGTGTGGTTCATGAAAAGAACAGATAGGCAATGACACTGGTGGATCCTTATGTGGTTTGTTTAGAAGAACACGCATGCAATGACACTGGGTGTGGGTCATGAAAAGAATAGACACGCAATGACACTGGTGGATCCTTATGTGGTTTGTTTAGAGGAACATACATGCAATCACACTAGGTAGATCCATATGTGGTTTATGGAAGTAAAAGACACGCAATGACTCTAGCTATGATTCATGAAAAGAACAGACATGCAATGACACTGGGGGATCCTTACGTGGTTCATGAAAAGAACAGACAGGCAATGACACTGGTGCATCCTTATGTAGTTTGTTTAGAAAAATACACGTGCAAGGACACTAGGTGTGGTTCATGAGAAGAACACACACGCAATGACACTGGTGGATCCTTATGTGGTTTGTTTAGAGGAACAGACATGCAATGACACCGGTGGATCCACATGTGGTTTGTGGAAGTAAAAGACATGCAATGACACTGGTAGATCCTTATGTGGTTCATGAAAAGAACAGACATGCAGTGAAACTGAGTGTGGTTCATGAATAGAACAGACATGCACTGACACTGGGTGTGCTTCATGAAAAGAACAGACATGCAATGACACTGGTGGGCCCATCCTTATGTGGTTCATGAAAAGAACAGACATGCAATGACATTGGTGCATCCTTATGTGGTTTGTTTAGAAGAACACACATGCAATGACACTGGGTGTGGTTCATGAAAAGAACACACACGTAATGACACAGGTGGATCCTTATGTGGTTTGTTTAGAGGAACAGACATGCAATGACACCGGTGGATCCACGTGTGGTTCATGAGAAGAACACACATCCAATGACTCTGGTAGATCCTTATGTGGTTCATGAATAGAACAGACATGCACTGACACTAGGTGTGGTTCACGAAAAGAACAGACATGCAATGACACTGGTGGGCCTATCCTTATGTGGTTCATGAAAAGAACAGACAAGCAATGACACTGGTGGATCCTTATGTGTTTTTTGGAAGGAACAAACATGCCATCACACTAGGTGCATCCATATGTGGTTTATGGAAGTAACACACATGCAATGACACTGGGTGTGGTTCATGAAAAGAACATACATGCAATGACATTGGTAGATCCTTATGTGGTTCATGAAAATAATAGACATGCAATGACACTGGTGGATCCTTATGTGGTTTGTTTAGAGGAACAGACATGCAATGACTCTAGCCGTGGTTCATGAAAATAACAGACATGCAATGACATCGGGTGTGGTTCATGAAAAGAACAGACATGCAATGACTTATGTGGTTTGTTTAGAAGAACACACATGCAATGACACTGGGTGTGGTTCATGAAAAGAACAGATAGGCAATGACACTGGTGGATCCTTATGTGGTTTGTTTATAAGAACACGCATGCAATGACACTGGGTGTGGTTCATGAAAAGAACAAACACGCAATGACACTGGTGGATCCTTATGTGGTTTGTTTAGAGGAACAGACATGCAATCACACTAGGTTGATCCATATGTGGTTTATGGAAGTAAAAGACATGCAATGACTCTAGCTGTCATTCATGAAAAGAACAGACATGCAATGACACTGGTGGATCCTTATGTGGTTCATGAAAAGAACAGACAGGCAATGACACTGGTGGATCCTTATGTGGTTTGTTTAGAAGAACACATATGCAATGACACTAGGTGTGGTTCATGAGAAGAACACACACGCAATGACACTGGTGGATCCTTATGTGGTTTGTTTAGAGGAACAGACATGCAATGACACTGGTGGATCCACTTGTGGTTTATGGAAGTAAAAGACATGAAATCACACTGGTAGATCCTTATGTGGTTCATGAAAAGAATAGACCTGCAGTGAAACTGGGTGTGGTTCATGAATAGAACAAACATGCACTGACACTTGGTGTGGTTCATGAAAAGAACAGACATGCAATGACACTGTTGGGCCCATCCTTATGTGGTTCATGAAAAGAACAAACACGCAATGACACTGGTGGATCCTTATGTGGTTTATGGAAGGAACAAACATGCAATCACACTAGGTGGATCCATATGTGGTTTATGGAAGTAACACACATGCAATGACACTAGGTGTGGTTCATGAAAAGAACAGACATGCAATGACACGGGTAGATCCTTATGTGGTTCATGAAAAGAACAAACATGCAATGACACTGGTGGATCCTTATGTGGTTTGTTTAGAGGAACATACATGCAATGACTCTAGCCGTGGTTCATGAAAAGAACAGACATGCAATGACACCGGGTGTGGTTCATGAAAAGAACAGACATGCAATGACTTATGTGGTTTGTTTAGAAGAATACACATGCAATGACACTGGGTGTGGTTCATGAAAAGAACAGATAGGCAATGACACTGGTGGATCCTTATGTGGTTTGTTTAGAAGAACACGCATGCAATGACACTGGGTGTGGGTCATGAAAAGAATAGACACGCAATGACACTGGTGGATCCTTATGTGGTTTGTTTAGAGGAACATACATGCAATCACACTAGGTAGATCCATATGTGGTTTATGGAAGTAAAAGACACGCAATGACTCTAGCTGTGATTCATGAAAAGAACAGACATGCAATGACACTGGTGGATCCTTACGTGGTTCATGGAAAGAACAGACAGGCAATGACACTGGTGCATCCTTATGTAGTTTGTTTAGAAAAATACACGTGCAAGAACACTAGGTGTGGTTCATGAGAAGAACACACACGCAATGACACTGGTGGATCCTTATGTGGTTTGTTTAGAGGAACAAACATGCAATGACACCGGTGGATCCACATGTGGTTTATGGAAGTAAAAGACATGCAATGACACCGGTAGATCCTTATGTGATTCATGAAAAGAACAGACATGCAGTGAAACAGAGTGTGGTTCATGAATAGAACAGATATGCACTGACACTGGGTGTGGTTCATGAAAAGAACAGACATGCAATGACACTGGTGGGCCCATCCTTTTGTGGTTCATGAAAAGAACAGACAGGCAATGACACTGGTGGATCCTTATGTCGTTTGTTTAGAAGAACACACATGCAATGACACCGGTGGATCCACATGTGGTTTATGGAAGTAAAAGACATGCAATGACACTGGGTGTGGTGCATGAAAAGAACAGACATGCAATGACACTGGTAGATCCTTATGTGGTTCATGAAAAGAACAGGCATGCAATGACACTGGTGGATCCTTATGTGGTTTTTTTAGAGGAACAGACATGCAATGACTCTAGCCGTGGTTCATGAAAAGAACAGACATGCAATGACACCGGGTGTGGTTCACGAAAAGAACAAACATGCAATGATTTATGTGGTTTGTTTAGAAGAACACACATGCAATGACACTGGGTGTGGTTCATGAAAAGAACATATAGGCAATGCCACTGGTGGATCCTTATGTGGTATGTTTAGAAGAACACACATGCAATGACACTGGTTGTGGTTCATGAAAAGAACAAACACGCAATGACACTGGTGGATCCTTATGTGGTTTGTTTAGAGGAACAGACATGCAATCACACTAGGTGGATCCATATGTGGTTTATGGAAGTAACACACATGGAATGACACTGGGTGTGGTTCATGAAAATAACAGACATGCAATGACATTGGTAGATCCTTATGTGGTTCATGAAAAGAACATACATGTAATGACACTGGTGGATCCTTATGTGGTTTGTTTAGAGGAACAGACATGCAATGACTCTAGCCGTGGTTCATGAAAATAACAGACATGCAATGACATCGGGTGTGGTTCATGAAAAGAACAGACATGCAATGACTTATGTGGTTTGTTTAGAAGAACACACATGCAATGACACTGGGTGTAGTTCATGAAAAGAATAGATAGGCAATGACACTGGTGGATACTTATGTGGTTTGTTTAGAAGAACACACATGCAATGACACTAGGTGTGGTTCTTGAAAAGAATAAACACGCAATGACACTGGTGGATCCTTATGTGGTTCGTTTAGAGGAACATACATGCAATCACACTGGGTTGATCCGTATGTGGTTTATGGAAGTAAAATACATGCAATGGCTCTAGCTGTCATTCATGAAAAGAACAGACATGCAATGACACTGGTGGATCCTTATGTGGTTCATGAAAAGAACAGACAGGCAATGACACTGGTGGATCCTTATGTGGTTTGTTTAGAAGAACACATATGCAATGACACTAGGTGTGGTTCATGAGAAGAACACACACGCAATAACACTGGTGGATCCTTATGTGGTTTGTTTAGAGGAACAGACATGCAATGACACTGGTGGATCCACATGTGGTTTATGGAAGTAAAAGACATGCAATCACACTGGTAGATCCTTATGTGGTTCATGAAAAGAATAGACATGTAGTGAAACTGGGTGTGGTTCATGAATAGAAGAAACATGCACTGACACTGGGTGTGGTTCATGAAAAGAACAGACATGCAATGACACTGGTGGGCCCATCCTTATTTGGTTCATGAAAAGAACAAACACGCAATGACACTGGTGGATCCTTATGTGGTTTATGGAAGGAACAAACATGCAATCACACTAGGTGGATCCATATGTGGTTTATGGAAGTAACACACATGCAATGACACTGGGTGTGGTTCATGAAAAGAACAGACATGCAATGACACGGGTAGATCCTTATGTGGTTCATGAAAAGAACAAACATGCAATGACACTGGTGGATCCTTATGTGGTTTGTTTAGAGGAACATACATGCAATGACTCTAGCCGTGGTTCATGAAAAGAACAGACATGCAATGACACCGGGTGTGGTTCATAAAAAGAACAGACATGCAATGACTTGTGTGGTTTGTTTAGAAGAACACACATGCAATGACTCTGGGTGTGGTTCATGAAAAGAACAGATAGACAATGACACTGGTGGATCCTTATGTCGTTTGTTTAGAAGAACACGCATGCAATGACACTGGGTGTGGTTCATGAAAAGAATAGACACGCAATGACACTGGTGGATCCTTATGTGATTTGTTTAGATGAACATACATGCAATCACACTAGGTAGATCCATATGTGGTTTATGGAAGTAAAAGACACGCAATGACTCTAGCTGTGATTCATGAAAAGAACAGACATGCAATGACACTGGTGGATCCTTACGTGGTTCATGAAAAGAACAGACAGGCAATGACACTGGTGCATCCTTATGTAGTTTGTTTAGAAAAATACACGTGCAATGACACTAGGTGTGGTTCATGAGAAGAACACACACGCAATGACACTGGTGGATCCTTATGTGGTTTGTTTAGAGGAACAAACATGCAATGACACCGGTGGATCCACATGTGGTTTATGGAAGTAAAAGACATGCAATGACACTGGTAGATCCTTATGTGGTTCATGAAAAGAACAGACATGCAGTGAAACTAGGTGTGGTTCATGAATAGAACAGACATGCACTGACACTAGGTGTGGTTCATGAAAAGAACAGACATGCAATGACACTGGTGGGCCCATCCTTTTGTGGTTCATGAAAAGAACAGACAGGCAATGACACTGGTGGATCCTTATGTGGTTTGTTTAGAAGAACACACATGCAATGACACCGGTGGATCCACATGTGGTTTATGGAAGTAAAAGACATGCAATGACACTGGGTGTGGTGCATGAAAAGAACAGACATGCAATGACACTGGTAGATCCTTATGTGGTTCATGAAAAGAACAGGCATGCAATGACACTGGTGGATCCTTATGTGGTTTGTTTAGAGGAACATACATGCAATGACTCTAGCCGGGGTTCATGAAAAGAACAGACATGCAATGACACCGGGTGTGGTTCACGAAAAGAACAGACATGCAATGATTTATGTGGTTTGTTTAGAAGAACACACATGCAATGACACTGGGTGTGGTTCATGAAAAGAACATATAGGCAATGCCACTGGTGGATCCTTATGTGGTATGTTTAGAAGAACACACATGCAATGACACTGGTTGTGGTTCATGAAAAGAACAAACACGCAATGACACTGGTGGATCCTTATGTGGTTTGTTTAGAGGAACAGACATGCAATCACACTAGGTGGATCCATATGTGGTTTATGGAAGTAACACACATGGAATGACACTGGGTGTGGTTCATGAAAATAACAGACATGCAATGACATTGGTAGATCCTTATGTCGTTCATGAAAAGAACATACATGTAATGACACTGGTGGATCCTTATGTGGTTTGTTTGGAGGAACAGACATGCAATGACTCTAGCCGTGGTTCATGAAAATAACAGACATGCAATGACATCGGGTGTGGTTCATGAAAAGAAAAGACATGCAATGACTTATGTGGTTTGTTTAGAAGAACACACATGCAATGACACTAGGTGTGGTTCATGAAAAGAATAGATAGGCAATGACACTGGTGGATACTTATGTGGTTTGTTTAGAAGAACACGCATGCAATGACACTGGGTGTGGTTCTTGAAAAGAATAAACACGCAATGACACTGGTGGATCCTTATGTGGTTCGTTTAGAGGAACATACATGCAATCACACTAGGTTGATCCATATGTGGTTTATGGAAGTAAAATACATGCAATGGCTCTAGCTGTGATTCATGAAAAGAACAGACATGCAATGACACTGGTGGATCCTTATGTGGTTCATGAAAAGAACAGACAGGCAATGACACTGGTGGATCCTTATGTGGTTTGTTTAGAAGAACACATATGCAATGACACTAGGTGTGGTTCATGAGAAGAACACACACGCAATAACACTGGTGGATCCTTATGTGGTTTGTTTAGAGGAACATACATGCAATGACACTGGTGGATCCACATGTGGTTTATGGAAGTAAAAGACATGCAATCACACTGGTAGATCCTTATGTGGTTCATGAAAAGAATAGACATGCAGTGAAACTGGGTGTGGTTCATGAATAGAAGAAACATGCACTGACACTTGGTGTGGTTCATGAAAAGAACAGACATGCAATGACACTGGTGGGCCCATCCTTATGTGGTTCATGAAAAGAACAAACACGCAATGACACTGGTGGATCCTTATGTGGTTTATGGAAGGAACAAACATGCAATCACAGTAGGTGGATCCATATGTGGTTTATGGAAGTAACACACATGCAATGACACTGGTTGTGGTTCATGAAAAGAACAGACATGCAATGACACTGGTAGATCCTTATGTGGTTCATGAAATGAACAAACATGCAATGACACTGGTGGATCCTTATGTGGTTTGTTTAGAGGAACATACATGCAATGACTCTAGCCGTGGTTCATGAAAAGAACAAACATGCAATGACACCGGGTGTGGTTCATGAAAAGAACAGACATGCAATGACTTATGTGGTTTGTTTAGAAGAACACACATGCAATGACACTGGGTGTGGTTCATGAAAAGACACTAGTAGAAAATGGGCCTTTGGTTCGGGCCATTAGTCCCGGCCGTGGCTGGGGCTAGGACTAATGGTCTGAACCAGACGGCCCGAGGAGGCCGAGGCACTATGTCCCGGTCCGTAAGGAACCATTAGTCCCGTTTTGAGATACAAACCGGGACAAATGGGTCTGGGCCGGCGCGCGTGCCCTTGGCAGAAATTTAGTCCCGGTTTGTATATCAAACCGGGACTAATGTCCTGGCCCTATATATATGCACCCAGCCCTCCACTCTCTCCTGTTTTTTCCTATGTGAGAGGTGGGTATAAACTTTATGCTACCTTTTTTTTCTTCATATGCACTAGAGGTGTTCGGTGAAATGCCTATTAGAGCGATGCCACTTGAGTTCACACAAGACAAAATATGATATGAGGTGCCAGAGCGACACTTAAGGTTTCTCCTCTTTGTTTTGAAGTGTCCTAAAAGGTTAGCAACTATTTTCTCGTTTTGACTGCGCGGTACTAATTTAAGCATCGTGATTGCGTTTGATATATATGCATGGTTGTATGATGCAGATGAGCCACCCATGGATGTACGGTGACCGACGCTCTGACGCTTATAGAGAAGGCGTGCGTTCTTTTCGCCTTGTGGCCGAGGCGAACAAGCGGCGGGATGGTTTTATGTGTTGTCCATGTGTTGAATGTCGGAATGAGCAGGCTCACACTTCCTCAAGAGTCATTCAGAGCCACGTGCTTCGGTCCGGTTTCATGTCCGGCTATAATGTTTGGACCAAGCACGGAGAAAGAGGGGTTATGATGGAAGACGGCGATGAAGAAGAGAACGATGATGACAACTACCAATCTATGTTCCCTAAATACGATGATACCGTAGTTGAAGATAATGAAAAATAAGGGGGTGAAGAACGGGAACCAGATGAGCCCGTTGATGATTTTGGTCGGGCCATTAGTGATGCAAGGCGAGACTACGACACAGAAAAGGAGAGGTTGAAGTTCGAGCAGATGTTACAGGACCACAACACATTGCTGTATCCAACTTGTGAAGATGGCCAGAAGAAGCTGGGTAGCACACTGGAATTGTTGAAGTGGAAGGCAGAGACCGGTATGACTGACCCGGGAATTGAAAAGTTTCTGGTAATAATGAAGAAGCTGCTTCCAAGAAATAACCAATTGCCCTCCAGTACGTACGAAGCAAAGAAACTTGTCTGCCCTCTAGGATTAGACGTGCAGAAGATACATGCATGCCCTAATGACTGCATCCTCTACCGCGGTGAGAAGTACGAGAATATGGATAAATGCCGGGTATGCACTGCATTGCGGTATAAGATCAGAAAAGATGACCCTGGTGATGTTGAGGGCGAGCAACCCAGGAAGAGGGTTCCTGCCAAGGTGATTTGGTATGCTCCTATAATACCACGGTTGAAACGTTTGTTCAGAAATAAAGAGCATGCCAAGTTGTTGTGATGGCACATGGAAGACCGTAAGAAAGACAGGATTCTAAGGCACCCTGCTGATGGTCGGCAGTGGAGAAAAATCGAGAGAGACTTCCCGGACTTTGCTGGTGACGCAAGGAACTTATGGTTTGGTCTAAGTACCATGGCATGAATCCTTTTGGGGAGCAGAACTGCAGTCACAGCACCTGGCCCGTGACTCTATGTATCTACAACCTTCCTCCTTGGTTGTGCATGAAGCGGAAGTTCATTATGATGCCAGTGCTCATCCAAGGCCCGAAGCAACCCGGCAACGACGTTGATGTGTACCTAAGGCCATTAGTTGATGAACTTCTACAGTTGTGGGCCAAACCAGGTGTACGTGTGTGGGATGAGCACAAACAGCAGGAATTTGACCTACAAGCGTTGCTGTTCGTAACCATCAATGATTGGCCTGCTCTTAGTAACATTTCAGGACAGACGAACAAAGGATACAATGCATGCACGCACTATTTAGATGAGACTGAAAGTATATATATGGATAAATGTAGAAAGAATGTGTACCCATACAATCGTCGTTTTCTTCCGCCCAGTCATCCCTTAAAGAAGAAAGGCAAGCATTTCAATGGCAAGGCAGAAACCCGGACGAAGCATGTCCCCCATAGTGGTGCTGATGTATTTGGTATGGTCAAGGATTTGGATGTAATCTTTGGAAAGGGTCCTGGAGGACAACCTGTTCCGAAAGACCCCATTACCGGACATGCACCCATGTGGAAGAAGAAATCTATATTTTGGGAGCTACCCTATTGGAAAGTGCATGAGGTCCGCTCTGCAATCGACGTGATGCACCTGACGAAGAATCTTTGCGTGAATATTCTAGGCTTCCTGGGCTTGTATGGGAAGTCAAACGATACCCCGGCAGCACGGGAGGACCAGGAACATCATAAAGGACGAGACGGCAAGCATCCAGCGCAGTTTCAAGGGCTTGCCAGCTACGCTCTTACCAAAGAAGGGAAGGAAATCTTTTTTGAAGTCCTTTTTCAGTATCAAGGTCCCGTCTGGCATTGCTTCTGGTTGCATTGAGGGGAATTCTACCAGAAAATGTTTGACTAACCATTGTGAAGGTATGTGCATTCCTCAATGCAATTTCTCAGAAGGTAATCGATCGAGAAAGTCTATCAGGATTACAGATTGATGTGGTCCAATGTCTGGTCATCTTCGAGTTATTGTTCCCGCCATCCTTCTTCAATATTATGACGCACCTCCTAGTTCACCTAGTCGAAGAGATTAGAATTCTTGGTCATGTGTTTCTACACAATATGTTCCCCTTCGAGAGGTTCATGGGATTCTTAAAGAAATATGTTCATAACCGTGCTAGGCCATAAGGAAGCATCTCCAAGGGCTCTGGAACAGAGGAGGTCATTGAGTTTTGTGTTGACTTTCTTCCTGACCTTAAGCCGATTGGTGTTCCTGAATCTCGGTATGAGGGGAGGATGACTGGAAAAGGCACACTAGGAAGGAAATCAATGGTATGTAGGGACGGGCATTCTTTCACTCAAGCACACTACACCGTTCTACACAATTCCACCGTGGTGGCTCCGTATATCGAGAAACACAAGAATATTCTACGCTCCGAAAACCCGGGGAAGCCTGAAACCTTGATTTAAGGGGAACACGAGAAGTATTTTGGAAATTGGTTGCAGACACATCTCATGAATAACACCACTGTTGGAGATGAGTTGTACTCGTTGGCCAGGTTACCATCTTCGACTATATGTACTTTCCAAGGGTATGAGATAAATGGGAATACATTTTACACGATCGCCCAAGATAAAAAGAGCACCAACCAAAACAGTGGTGTCCACTTTGATGCAACAGATGACAATGGGAAGATTGACACATATTATGGGTATGTAGAGGAGATATGGGAACTTGACTATGGACCTACTTTTAAGGTCCCTTTGTTTCGGTGCAAATGGGTCAAGCTGACAGGAGGCAGGGTACATGTAGACGAAAAGTACGGCATGACAACAGTGGATCTCAACAATCTTGCGTACATGGATGAACCATTCGTCCTAGCCAACGATGTGGCTCAGGTTTTCTATGCGAAGGACATGTCTACCAAACCGAGAAAAAGGAAAGATAAGCAAAAGAGTACAGAATACGATGAGCCAAAGCGCCACATAGTTCTTTCAGGAAAAAGAAACATCGTGGGAGTAGATGATAAGACAGACATGTCAGAAGATTAAAATAAGTTTCATGAAATTCCACCCTTCAAAGTGAAAACTGACCCAAGCATCCTGTTAAATGATTAAGATTCTCCATGGCTACGGTGCAGAAGAAAACCACAACACTAGATGTTGGTGATGTGTAATAATGTATTAAACCTTTTATTTGAGACATAAATCTATGTGATTAAACCTTTTATTTGAGACATAAATCTATGTAATGTATTAAACCTTTTATTTGGGACAGAGGTGGGAACCAGTGGAAAGCGCGGGAACGCAGTGGCGCGGGAAACTTTCATCCCGGGTGGGGACTCAAACCGGGACAAAAGATGGGGGACCTTATCTGGGGGAGGCTTATCTGGGAGGGCCTTATCTGGGGGGTGGCTAACCTTTAGTACCGGCTGGTGGGTGCAACCGGGACTAAAGGTGGTTTTTGTGTCATCTAACAAAATTGTCGGTGGGATAAGGACGCGTGGGTAACCTTTAGTACCGAGTAGGGGCTCAAACCAGGACTAAAGTTGTCGGTAGGATAAGGACGCGTGGGTGGACGCACTACTCGATGAGATAAAGCATGTAGCGCACGACACACTGTCGGAGGAAGAAGACAAAGTAGAAGCGGCGCCGTGCCTATAAAAGGAGCATCGATACGCCATGGCAAGCAACTCAACAAGCCAACATGGATGGAGAGTTTCATCCCCATGGATGGAGGAAAGGGTTGGGAAATCTCCCGTGGCGGAACTTCTCGAAGATGCCCTTGGTGCACACGGCCTATGGCATCTTCGGAAGTTCCGCCTCGGAAAATATTTTCCTGCTAGCCCGTGAAAGACTCCATCTCCGCCTCCCTGGGTTAGAGGTATGGTGGAAGCCATGTGATAGAGTGGAGAGAGGCGGCAGATATGAGTGTAGATGTGATATGGCAACGACCAAGCCAACATGGATGGAGAGTTTGATCCCCATGGATGGAGGAAAGGGTTGGGAAATCTCCCGTGGCGGAATTTCTCGAAGATGCCCTTGGTGCACACGCCCTATGGCATCTTCGGAAGTTCCGCCTCGGAAAATATTTTCCTGCTAGCCCGTGAAAGACTCCATCTCCACCTCCCTGGGTTAGAGGTATGGTGGAAGCCATGGGATAGGGTGGAGAGAGGCGACAGATATGAGTGTAGATGTGCTATGGCAACGACCAAGCCAACATGGATGGAGAGTTTCATCCCCATGGATGGAGGAAAGGGTTGGGAAATCTCCCGTGGCGGAATTTCTGGAAGATGCCCTTGGTGCACACGCCCTATGGCATCTTCGGAAGTTCCGCCTCGGAAAATATTTTCTTGCTAGCCCGTGAAAGACTCCATCTACGCCTCCTAGGTTAGAGGTATGGTGAAAGCCATGGGATAGAGTGGAGAGAGGCGGCAGATATGAGTCTAGATGTGCTATGGCAACGACCAAGCCTAAACCCTAAACCCTAAGCCCTAAACCCTAAACCCTAAAACCTAAAGGGGATACCCTCATACGGAGAAAGCTACAGGGGTAGACGATCCGAGGCCCCTGGTCTAGGGCTTCGCTGGAGGAAGACCACCGGAGCGTCAGAATCACATGAAAATGGCAAAACGGTTAATAGTTTGACTAGTTAGAATAATTATTTTATAAAACAGAAAGTGGATTTGAATCTTTGATTCAAATTCTAGCACTTTTTATGTTAAAAATATGCAAAATATAATATTTAATGCATTTTTAAATTGAAAATGGCAAAATGGTTATTAGTTTCACTAGTTAGAATAATTATTTTATAAAATAGAAAATAGATTTGGATTAGTTATTCAAATTCAAGAACTTTTCATGTTGAAAATTTTCTCAAATTCATAAGTATGCAAAAACCGTAAAATTCAAATGTTTAAATAATATGCTAGTTGAATTTTTTTTAAACAGGTGTGCCCCAGGGTGATTTTTTTTGAAAAAGGGACCTTTAGTCCCGGTGCGTGATACGCACCAGGACTAATGGTGTGGCATTGGCTTGCGCCTGTTAGGCTAGGCCGAAAACCCTTTAGTCCCGGTGGGTGGCACGCACCGGGACTAAAGGGGGGGACCTTTAGTCCCGGTCCATATAACGCGCCGGGACTAAAGGGTCTTTAGTCCCGGTTCGTTATACGGACCGGGACTAAAGGCCTTCTCCTTATTACGCGCGCTCCTTCACTCCCCCACCATCTCCACTACTCACTTGCAGGGGAAAATCGCGCGCGAGCTAGACGAAACGACGCCGGCATGCTGCCCGTCCGCGCCGCTACCGTCTCACCGACGAACGCCGCCGCACCACCGTCTCTCCAGCCGCCGTCATACCCATCGGCCAGGTAATACCGGCGAGCATAGTAGATTGGCGCGCGGCGGCACGCGCAGCAAGGGGAGGCCAGCGGCGGCGCACGCGCAGCAGGGGAGGCCGATGACTGGTTGGCAACCGCGCGCGCAGAGGGTGGAGGCTGGCGGCCACGCGCGCAGGAGGGGATGCCGGCCGGCGGCTGGTAGCTGGCGAGCGGGCACAGGCGCGAGCCGGGCAGCGGGAGGCAAGCCGGCCAGGCGCAGGCGGCTCCTTTTTTT